>JAQPZY010001614.1:0-617500 GCA_029931535.1 Margaritifera margaritifera
TGTTTTGTTTGTTTTTTTATTTTAATGTATACACTATAGTTTGTGTATTTTCTACACGGTTGTATTATTATTATCTTGTTTTCAAATGTAATTATGATATATTAACTTTGTTATACCATAACACCATAAAATGACGCAAACTATTATACAGAAAAGAAAAATGCATCGTCTAAAAAAAAAGTGTAACAAATTAAACAAGTACCTTTTTCACATAGAAATTGTAATGAATTAATTACTTACAAGTAGAGATCTTATTTTTTTTTAAAAATTGTTGAATGAAGCTATCCATTTAGCGTTTGAGGCATCATAACATTTGGCAAATCTTATATTTGCAAAATTTGGCTTGCAAGCTTCTTTCCGGAGTGGCCAAATTTTTATATACAAGCTCTCGCTACTTACTTTTAACTTAAGAATTGTAACATGGCAAAATATAGTTTTTGACATTCGTATATCAAAACACTATGCAAGGCATCTCTATGCCGCTGCTTTGTCATAGTAGAAACTGCAACATTCGATCGTCTCTCGGCTAAATGTTCGCTCGTTCAAATGAAGTGTAGCATACACCTGTACCGGCTATGTCCATTTGGGGTTTTGTAATGAAAATAGTTTTTCTATTTAGATTACTATATTTGTTATTGTTACTATTTCCAAGCAGGTGTAACCAGAACACTGCCATCCTGGTTCCCGTGATTTCTCGTGGACCCGTGATCTAGTTTTATCAGAAATGAAATTAGCTTGTGGAAAAAGAAGAGAGAGATGATAGAGAGATAATGAATAAGACCTTTTCATATCCATGTGCTATATGAGACTAAACAATGTTAGTATAAGCATATCGAGGCATTAAAGTTCGCAGTTGTAGCTGGGAAAGAAGATGTGCTTTAGGGATGAAAACATCGGAACCTCAAGAGAATAAACCAAACAACAAAACAAATAAAATCACTTAAAACATATTGCTAAATAAGTGGACACAAGGCTACTTCATTATAATTCGTCTCCTTTTAAATTCGTAATTTTAGGTTGCAATATTGATATATAGTTGTAGATTATATTATTTATAATATATAATATATTATATATATATAATATATATATATATATATATATATATATATTTACTATAGGTTACTATGTAATAATTATCTCAAACGCAAACAGATTTCTTTCATTGCAACACTTACAGTTTTAATGTGCATTGTCACAAGCTGTACATCTACGGTGAAAAGATATTCACAAATACAGATGATACGCGCAGAGTTCGTGAAAACAGACGCAAATTAACTGAAACGTTTAGAATGTGTGTTGTGTGTTTGTGTGAGTAGTTAAGGGGGGGGGTAAATAGGGAAAAAGGGGGCACTTGGGGGAATCTATGGACTTTTAACATTGGGGGGGGCACTTGGGGGAAAAAGATGGCGGAGGGGGTCTCTCTGGGGTATACCGTAATTGTAGTGACGAAGACAACGTTCACTACCATCAAAAAGGGGTGGAGGTGGTTAAGGTGTTTTTGATAAGTAGTAGACGTTGTCTTTTTTGGTCAACTACATTCACGGGGTGGGGGAGGGAGGGGAATAGAATTAATCCTTTCCTTGATTAATGGGTGAGTCCTGTTGTATGGCTCCCAAATATTTAAGATAGGTTATGTTTATGCTGCACAACGCCTTGAGGTGCGGCTACAAACAATGTTTACAAACACATTTTCCAAAAACCGAAGGAGTTAACGTAGAACAGTAAAAACACGTCTTGTTTTAATTCGACAGTCTGAAAATGGAACTAGACTGAAAATACATTGTTACAGTTTTGACTGAAAACGCATGTCATGTTTTGGGCTCAAGAAATGAGAGTGTAGAATAGGCCGGGGGAGTTATAGAGTGCAGAATTAGATGGGTTCATACTCGAGCAATTCTTTAACAACACCGTAAAGATCATGTGCATGTTTTGTATTTTTTTGTTTGGTTTTCCTTCTGAAAACGGTTGATCCGATCTAGAATTTTTTTTTCGTGACACATTGCAGTGCCAAAATAGGAACAAAGCTAAGATACCTGACATGCACAAGACAACTAAACTCAAGATTTTATATAATCCAACGATTGACCTATGAAAGAAAAATCGTTGTACAATTTTTAAGGGGTGCAAGTTTTTGCAAAATTTTACAACACTAACGTTCACATTTTACATAATCATTGTGACTACTGCCAACATTTGTGGAGAGGCATCTTAAAAACGGGAACAGATACCATGATCATTTCAATCCAAATCAATGTATAAGAAACTTAGTGTGTGTTTGTGAAACAGAGAGAATTGACATTACGACGGAAGAGAGAGAGAGAGAGAAAGAGCGAATATTTTATTCCTACTTTTAAAAATATCACGACACTTATTTGTGGAGAGGCATCTTAAAAACGGGAACAGATACCATGATCATTTCAATCGAAATCATTGTATGAGAAACTTAGTGTGTGTTTGTGAAACAGAGAGAATTGACATTACGACGGAGAGAGAGAGAGAGAGAGGAGAGAGAGTGAGGAGAGAGAGAGAGGAGAGAGAGAGAGAGAGAGAATATTTTATTCCTACTTTAAAAATATCACGACACTTACGTTTTTTATGGTATATTTTCCTTAAGAAATTTCAAAAACACATTCCATTTTTAAAAAATTCACATCGATAGGAAAAAAATTCCTCTTTTTTCGGTAAAATATCACAAGATTGAATTGGAGACATAGGTCTACTAAAATCCTTCTTTTGAAAACGTAGATGTAAAATTCTCACAAAATAATACATCCAAACGTTCTGTGATGTATTTTGACTTAAGGCTGATACACTTTCCATTGATCACAAATTATACGATGGGGTTGTGCACTGAACATTAGATTATAATGGTCTAGACTAAAAGTAACACTAAACTTCCGAAATTGTACCGGACGTTAGCGGAGACTTAAAATAATCCTGAAAAAAAAAAAAAATGGAAAAAATTGGCTGACTAAAAAATAGTACTAAAATTTCGTAACTCATTTAAATTTTTTTTGTTATTTTATATTTTTTTATATACAAACCCAAATAAACCAAAAACCCAAACCCAAACCTAACACACTATCCCAAATGCCTTGTGTGCTGCCTAAAAACCCCAAAAACCTGCTATCAGACGAAAGGGTATGACAAAGGGATGAAATCACGCCAACATACTATCCAACATATAAACCATCCATTTTTTTACTTTTTTAAAAATTTTTTATATATCAAACACAAAACTTACACACACTACACAACCATTTTTTTATTTTTTAAATTTTGTTTATATCAAAACAGACACCACAAATATACAATCCATTTTTTAAAAAAATTTTTTTTATTTGATTGACTGCAAAAGTTGTTGTTGTTGTTGTTGTTGTTTTTGTTGTTGTCTTTGCTGCTGCTGCTGTTGGTGCTGTAGTCTATTTCTTTCCTCCCAATTTTAGATCGATAGAAAGAGAGGGAAAGTGGGTTTTTTTTTGGTTTTGGTGGGTAAAAAACAAACCACACAACACCATTCAGATATATACATCAATAATAATAATTATATTTTATTCAATGTATATACATTATGTTACTCGTGGTAATAAAACAATTTCATATAAGTCCAATACAGTTCAATACACTTCCATATTTACCATTTCATTCTCTTATTGTTCTGACACTTCAGGAAGATTCTTGTCTACAATTCTCTCATAACTTTCTTCTGGACTCTCATTGATAAACTCCAACTTAATAAAATGTCCATTATCATCTCGAATCCACCGCTCTTTTTTACAAATCCTTTTTTTATTTTTTATTTTTTAAAAAAAAAAACAAAACACAAACACACTCTATACAAACATACTCCACACACCCATTTCTTATTTTAAATTTTTTTTTTTATCCAATACATACACCACACCATCCATTGCGCTGACCTAAAAATAGGGTTCAGATCGACAGTGAGATCATAGATAGAGGGGGGGGGGGGGGTGACTTCAGATCGATAGAAAGAGAGAGATAGAACATAATCATTATTATTTCAAATTCAATAAAAAAACACACAACACCATATTTTTTTTCAACAATCAACAAAATTGTTTATTCAACAATAACTATTCTAACATAAAAATACTAACCATTCAACCATAAATTTTCAAACAGGAACATATTTACAAGGTTGACGACGTTGGGAAGGTAAAGTAAATGTGAAACTTTCTACATCTACATCATTTTGATGTACACTACGATTGTGAGCTAAAGACAAGAGATAACCATAACGTTGACAAACCATTGTTGTACTTTAGCATCATTTCGAACATAGTCACTATCAAAATAAGTCAGTAAATGTTCTAAGGAATATCCAAGACTGCGTTGATGAAGATAATGAACACAATATTGTCCACACACCATAGAATCTGATCCTTGTAGTCTCACATTATTGAATCGAGTCGAGACGGGCATTTCTTCTTATAAACTCGATGATGTCTTTTTCAAAGGAGGTAATCCATAAGAATCAAAATATTCCACACCACCACCATTGTGATCGTTGAGAAAGTACACGGCAATCCAATGGGTTCCTGGTAGATCACTGTCGTCAGTATTGATGACATAAGCATGAACGTTGTTTGGTTTACGATGAGGTAGTTCATCTTTAGCACATACCACAGGATTCCAAGAAGTGTAGGAACTACGAGTCAATAGGTAATAAAGTTCTCTAGTATCCATATTTTTTCTTCTTTTTTTTTCTCAATGGAAATAATGGGTCACCAATGCACACCTGACTTTAAACTTGAATTGATCTGTCTTGTAATTCCACGAATATTCACGTCGGATAGGTTCTGCACTCTGTTGAATGAGCCCTTCGATGCGTCTGATCTCCAGAAGAGTAAGTGGAGGAGGAAAAGAAGAATTCACCAAGTCTTTATACCATTGTCTCAACACTTTTTCGTCCGAGTTCTGGACCAAGCCGTTTCCAAATAGTTGTCCAATTGTTCTTCACCTGTCAACATCATACATTGGTCGTGTTGTATCTGACTAGGATGATCGATTTGACATCCATAACATTGTTCTTGGACTAGACTGTTAATTATTTTACTCAATTCCTGAGCATAACAGGACACTAACTGTTTTTCGTGTTCTGGCCATCGAGAAATAAATCCAGTAAACTCGGTTTTAGGTTCTGAATGAATGACTTCGTCATCATCATCATTTGTGGTAGTTTGTGACTTCTCACAAAATTCCTCATCTATTTCCATAGGTTCTTCTTCTACGTGTTGCATCTTTTTTTTCTTCTTCTAATAGTCTAGAATCACTTCTCTCAAACTGTTGATCTCTAGAGTATTATCAAATTCTGCATACAAGACGACGTTCACTGTGTCGGGTAGAGGATCTGCAAACTGAAGTTCCACACGAAGGGGGCCTGATTTTATAGGGTGGAAATGTCCTTCATCGCTGCCTTGGTCCGGAGTGAAATCAAAACCCCACAAAGCATACCCTCCTGCATAATCGTCGTACGAAATGCCGTGGCTGGTGTCGCGCCCTAACTGTCCTGTGGCTTCAAACAGGCTCAAGTAAGATCGCAAGTAATTTTTATGGCCGTCGCTAAAGTTAGGTTCAAAAGGTCTGGTACACAAGGTCTTGCCATCTCGACTGACTTCTATCTTTGAGACGTTGTAGTGTTTAAACTCGAACGGATTCTGATCGTGGACTCCGTTGAGGGCTGCATTACTGACGATGCCAATCAGCAAACGTTTGGGGAGCTGTCCATGGAAGATGTGATCTTCGACTTTGGATCGGAGTCCAGCGGCTATGGTAAAGGTTTTCACTTCCACTCGTCGCACAGGATACTTAGCAGTGGTTCTGCTCAAGGATTGACTGATGTCATTGGCTACTTTTGGTAAGACTTCTACACGTCGCACGTAAAGTTTGGCTTCTTGGATTTTGGTTTTCCACTCGTTAGCATGAGCCATCAAATGGAAGGCGGCACTACTGCGATTCAGTCTCAGGCGTACATCTACTCCGTTCAACAAATACTTGTCTTGCAACCACATTTCCAAATGCAAACGATCCATCAGTTGTAAACTTCGTCTGATTTTCTTTCGACGGTCGTTAAATCCCACATTGTGAGGGACTGCTGGAATTATAGGATCACCATCATTAGCAGAAGTCTTCGCCGGTACTGACAGCTCTGTGTCGTTGAACTTTTCCGAGGTGTCAGGTTTCCAGACCACCGAAGCATCCAGATGAGTGTTCTTGGCTTCTTTTCCGTACGTCAAGAGATTTTCCAAATAAGCACGGTAAGGGTAAGTATCCAAACTGCTGCTGACCAGTTTGTTATTCAAGTACAAATCTACTCCACTGAACAAGGAATGCATGAAATTATTGACGGGTGCCACTCGGGCAGCTTCCCCAGGAAGGGTGTTGTCATTTTTTTGTACTTGAAGTTTCAGGTACAAGTAACTGTTATTCAGATCGATGTAATCTTCTGTTTGTCCTTTGATTTCAAATTCGGTATTTATAGGATTTTCTTGGAGGCCTAAAAGATCTTTACCAGTGGTCATCAACACATTTTTGCCTGCTCTCATAAAGGCTTCTTTTGGATTTTGTTTGTCGATGAGGACATTTTGCAAAAATTCTTTTCCTTGTGTCAAAGCAGCATCTTTTAAGGCATGAAATCCTCGAGTCACCATCGGTTTCAAAATAGGAGCTACCGTCCGAAAAGCCGATTTTAACATATCTCCTAAACCATGTCCTCGTTGTCGAGCCACTCCTTGGTACACTGGATACATTTTTTTGTTTGGGTCAGTTATAATTCGTTAGAGAACTTGTTTTTTTCGAAAATGTAGTTTCACCGTGACTTTTCCTTTGTCAATGAATGGCACATCTTGTCCCAAATCTCCTTTTATACTAATGTGCACACTGTCAAAATACGATTTACTGACTGGAAGATAATGAGGATGTACAAATTCACGGTGAACGTGAAACGTGTTTCCACCTTCTTCGTACGCACCAGCAGCAGTATCCACTTTGAAAGGAATGACTCTCAGTAAGGGAGCAGCTGTGTGACCCACCTCGTTGTACTCCACCACATCGGAGTACACAAACATTAAATTCAGTCCAACGTTCAATTCAATAGGGGTGCGAAAAGACTCTCCGAAATCTGTGTTGGTGTGGATTGTTCGTTCACCATGATACTTTTTATTTCCACCCAAAATATCAAACAACCCAGCAGAAAAACCGATGGTCATGAATTTTCTTTCGTGCGCGGGTAAGTGTTTGTCTTCTTTCTCGTCGAATGGCTTTCCCTCATGCCCTTTCAAAAATTGTATCCAGATACGGCGTGCCACAGGATGGTATTTGATCTCTACCCATTTTTGTTTTTTTTCCAAGGCTTTGCCAAATTGGGCTTCGAAGACGGCCGCAATCGTCTCCACCAAATGTTGAACACTAAAATAATACCCTTCAGGAATTCTCATGCGATAGGTCGAGTAGGGAGTATTGTCAGTTTTTGAACTCATTTATTCCCAATTTCAGGATCATGAGCGTCCAACTCTTTTTGCACTTTTTCGTTATAGATTGCTACGTCAAAAATGGTTTGATTTCCAGACACATTCTTGATTTGCGTAGGATGAATGATTTCTACCAAAGCCACTTCCCAATGAGCGTCGTGATCCAATTGGAAGGCCTGAGGTAATTTGGCCGTGAAACAACATAATTTGTTGTTGGGAAACACATCCATGGAACTGTCACTGGGTAAAGTTAAATAAAATTGGTCATTCATAGTTCTAAGGTGGTTCTGGCGTCCGAGGAGTCACTCAAGTGAACAGAAGAATGATGTTCAAAAGGTTCCAAAAGAGAATTGGTATTGTGGTGGTGACTGGACGAAGAAGAAGGTGAACTGGCGTTGGTCGAACTAGCGTGGTTGTTGCTATGGCTGCTGTTGTCTGTCGTCGTAAATTTCAAAGAGGGACTGGGTAAAAGATAACCGATGCAACTGCTCAGTAAAATGGTCCACAATTGTTTGTCTCCTTGTTGCAAACTCAAATTGGCAATAGCTGCTCCGATGACACAATACACTACAAAGATTTGGCAGAAAAAGACGATTTGATTTTTAGGCACACGTTCTCCACACCACACCCAAAGTGGTTGTTTTTGTAATTCTTGAAGAGAAGAACTCTGTGAAGGAGTCGTTGAAGTCGTCTGAGTAGCTACTGTGTTGAATGGCATGTTGTGAGTTTACTTCTTTTTCTTTTTATAGTCGACGACTTGAGAAGCCGCAATCCAAGAATCAAAACTAGGAGGATATCCTTTCCAACGTACTTTGACTTCTTCTACTCGACGTTTACCTACTTTGCGTGTTCTTTGTTCGAGAATGCTTTCGATGTCGTACAAGGTGTCTTCTTTTTTAGTCACTCGTTGTAACTCAGGCAAGTAAAATGTTCCTTTGAGAACTTCACCGTGCATGTCTTCCAATTTATAGACGGGAGGATCACGTCCACGGACGGGGGTAGTGACACGAAACAATTCCGTGGTCCAGTTAGGTAAATAACCTTTGTCAAAAGTACGTTTGGTTTTTCCGATGCGAACCCAATCTCCCGTCTTTAACTCCAACAAGGTTTTTCTTCTACTTTTTTTTCTCTTCTGGGGTGAACCAAATAATTTATCAAACACGGTCACTTCGTTTTCAGGGCTGACCTCTTCGGGGGCACATCCAATGCTACGATGGTACGATTGATTGTACGCTTTGACCAAACGAGGTAACACGTCGATGTACTTGAGAGTATGTTGATGTGTAAAATATTTCCACATACGTTCTTTCAAAGTTCTTTGAAAACGTTCCACGATACTGGCTTTGGTTTCAGGATTTTCGGTAGTAAAAAAATGAATGTGTCTTTGTTTCAATTCTTTTTGAAAAGCTTGGTTTAGAAATTCGGTGCCTTTGTCAGTTTGCCATCGTAAAGGTTGGCGTCCACTTTGTTTCAAGACCAATTTCGGTACTGCTTTTAGAAGTCAGAGGTACGACCCAAGCAAATTTGGAGAACACGTCGATGACACAAAACAAATATTTGTGACCACGATTGTAAGTGGCTAAATGAGAGACGTCAGCTAAATCGGCTTGCCATTGATGATCGATCCCTTCCACCTGAGTGGTACTTCTAGAAAATTTACGTCGAATGGGTTTGTGTAACGTGTACGTCGATTGTTCTTGTAACCATCGTCGTACTTCGGGCAAACGTACACTTTGCAATTTACTTTTAGCAGCTCGATATAATTTTTGAACTCCTCTGTAACCAGCAGCATGGCCAGGATTGTAATAAATGGTGGCTAACAGTTTCTCCATGATGATGATGATGATGATTTCCTCAAGAATAAGTTAACCAAGTTCCAATACTCTTTTCTTCGTGAGGTATCTTTTTGGATTGTTGTTTACGTGTCCGACGTGCTACTGGGGTAAAGGGAGTTTGAACAGGGGTCATCGGTTCTGTTTTGACTTCTTTCTTCACTTCTTCCTCTTTCTTTTCTGAGGGTAAAGGGGTAGGCATCTTCTTTTTTATCCAATCCGGTGTGGCTAACTTTTTTAATTTTTTAAGAGGTGGAGTTAGTAAAAACTCTTCTTCTTCTTCTTCTTCTTCTTCTTCTTTGACGGTCATCCCTGTACCGGTGTCTGTTTTAGTGGTGACTTTAGGTTCGCTTTTCATCAGAGCCTTAAAATCTCTCAGAGTGGGTGAAGCTGTTTCGTCGACTGCTTTTTGACGAAAGAGTTGTAGACGTTGTAAAAGTTGACCGTACCGTTGGGATTTTTCTGTTTCGGACACATTGTTTCGTTCCATCAGGGATTGTATTTCTTGTTGTAACTGAGACATTTCGTTAAGATTAGGATTGGGTGGTAAATGAGGTATCCGTTGTTCGTTCCAACGATGAAATTCCATCCATCGTTTGTAAGGTACTAAAGTCAGTTTTCGTCCTTCCATTTCATCCAAAGGTACCAAAAAGGTGTGGTCTTTTCAGAGAAGGGTGGTCCTTTTTATCTTCTTTTTTTGGGGAGGGGTTATCGCATGACCCCTCCTAAAAGTGGTCCAGCAATCGTTCCTAACAAAGGAGCGGCTATTTTTAACAACGGTCCTATCAACATAGGTAGAAATCCTCCTCGTTGTACCAACATTTTTTTCTTTTGTTGAAGAGGTATTTTCTTTTTGACCATTTGACGAAGAACGTTCCGATGTTTCCCTAATTTATGTTTCTGTATCTTGGACAAAGGTACCGTTCCTTTCAACACGTTCAAACAACATTCACACACGGTATCGATGATTTCTTTAGGAGCTGTTTGAATGAGTTGTTTTCGCATGGGAGGATTGGATTTGGTCAAGACAGACAAGACATCCCAATGTTTGGCCAGACGAGGGGGAAGTCGTCCTTTTTTGGTGGTTTTACTTTTCTTCTTTTTTTGGTGGAAGTAGTTGTGGTGTGCACGTTTGGGAGCCATCTTAGAGGTGAGGAGGAGTAAGTCTGAAGTCTCTGGCAGGGTACCCTTCTATTTTATACTGGAACACGTCTCCACTGATTGTCTGCACGACGTACCAACTTCACGACAGGCATCACTTGACGTTGAGGTGTTTTCAAGGGATTAAATCGTCTCAATTCTTCTTTGGATAAATCCACTAAACTTTGTAAGATGCCAGTTCTTTCTTGAACTTTGGTTTTAGGGGATGGTACTTTGTTGGTGGCTGCTGCCATGGCTAAATCAGCTGAAGTCGACGGTCCCGACGGGGTGACTTTCGAAATAGGTTTCCATTTTTGCATCAAATTAGGAAACACGGATCTTAAGTCTGGTTTGACAGGCATCATGGTAAAAGAGGGTGAAGAAGAAGACAAAGAGGAAGAGGAGGTGGACGCAAAAGGAGACCTCGTCATCATTGGGGACTGTGATGGTGGTGACGGTAAGGGTGGTGGTGTTTTGCGGGTGTACTTTTGAGTCCTGGCTGAAGTACCTCTTTTACGTCGGGTGTTAGTGGTGGTGGTGGTGGTAGGTGTGGTTTTCTTCTTCTTCTGGGCACGACTTTTCTTTTTCTGAGGGCTGCCTTTCTTCTTTTTCTTGGTGGTGGTGGTTTTCTTCTTTGGACTTTTCTTCTTTTTAGGAGTTGTTTTGGCTTTGGCATCATTAGGATCCCATTTCAAAAGGGAACGAATCATAACCCCTCCTAAAGAACCACTTCCACCAGGAGTTAAAATGATTTGTTTTTTAGTCCGTGAATCGATTCTAGGATCAGCCAGTTGTGACAATGCCGATTTATGTTTTTGAAAAAAACGTTGAGTTTGATGAGGGATGTGAATGATGCCTTGTAGTAATTGACGTGCCGTCAAAGTAAACCATCGTAACACTTCTTTAAGACTCGCTTCTAACAAATGAGCACGGACTTGTGCATTTTTTTCACGACTGATGCCATACAAGGCACGAATCAATTTAGCCGAAGGATGAGATTGAAAGGAAGTCATCTTCTCTCAAAAAGAGTGTGAGACAGAAATGACGTAGTAGGTTGTTTTTATAGTTTTTTTTTTAAAAATGGGCTGAAGGGGACGTGTAAATGACAGGACCACTGAAGGGGACGTGTAAATGACAGGACCACCTTCTTCACCCCAAGGGTGAAACAATTGGGCACGAAATCTCAAATAGTCAGGAGTGGTCGGTTTTAAGTCGATGAGTAAATACTCGTGAGGGGTTTGAGTGGCATCGTCGTACGCATAATTGAGCCAAGGAGCCCCTAACTGTTTGGCTAACACTTGTACTTGAGATTTGTCTCTGGGGCTTTTAAACAAGACCACGTAATGAGACTAATGGTTCGATGGGCTTTACTTTGTTGAAATAAATTTTGTGTAATGTAGACAATACTAGCATTACGATGGTGTCCTTTTCGTGTAAACCAAAGTTTAATTTCTTCTTCGTCTTCTCCTAACATGTCATCAAAAATAACTAAATGGGTTTGACTCACGTCAGACACGATTCCATCGTCTTCGTGAGGAATACCATCCACAAACGAAATGGTTTCTCCTTGACTTTCTTGGAGTAGTGTGTAAGACGGTTGCCACTCTTTGTAACACCACACGATACGTTGAGGTGGACGATCAAACAAATCAGTTTTGTGTTCGATCAATCGTTTGACAAATTCGGTTTTACCTGAACCACTCGGTCCAGCAATCAACATGTTAAATGGATGGCGCAGATACAAAGCATTCCAATTTTGACGATCTAACTTTTCGCCAATCACTTTAACCACAGAAGAGGTAGACGAGGCAGAAGAAGAGGAGGATGTAGCCATGTCTGAGGTAAGAAGATTTTTGAGAAGAAGACAAAAGACCCAAGACATTTTATACATTTTCATACACGTTTATTTTTTTATTTTTTAAAAAAAAACAACCAACCAACACAACAAAAAACATATTTTACAACTTTACACGAACACGAAGAAGTGAATTAGTGAGAAAATATGCAATTAAAATGAACACGTAAAGTAACTCTCTTTTGTGTTCTTCACGATACTCGTGATAGTTTTTCTTCAAAATCAGATTTCTGATACGGTGAAAGTCACGGTAGTGTGCAAATCGAGGAATGACTTTGAGTTTGGGTTTCACTTGGATCTGGACAAACTCTTTGTAAATGCGTACTCGCAACTTCGAAGGCAAGTCACGAATGCGATCTTCTAAAACTAGGGACAAAATACTGGTAAATGCGTTCTCGCAGCTCCAAAGGTAAACCACAAATGTATTCTTGTAAAGTATCCTCCGACATGTTTTTTTACTTCTTCTTGGCATCTGGCTCATCGTACCCGTACTCTTCTGAGGCCACTAAAGGTAAGAACTGACAGTGCGGAGACCATCTGGCATGTTCAATGTAAGCTGAGTCGGTAGGCTCCCATTGGTGAAGTCTCACACCGCAACTGAAACATTGAACTTTATCTCCTTCTCCCAAGTAGATAAATCCAGATCTGGCTAAAGCTTTGTCAGTAGTGGATTGTAGTAGAAATTTAGGCCACTTGTCTTTGAACGTCTCGAGTCGATTATCATACTTGGAATAACCAGGCAAAGCCACAGGTATCGTCAATTCTTTATGACATTCACAGGTACGTTTAGCATTCTTCCCAATATAGAAGAAAGGTCGTCCTGCATCTCTAGATGGACGGTGAGGTACACGTGCTGCATCGACGATGTCCAAGCGTACGGCATCCGTCTGATCGTGTGAATCGATGCTGTCAACGCTTACGGAATCCGTCTCGTCGCATGGCACTGCATCGCACTCCAAGTCGTAATGGTACTTGGAGTTCACACTACTAGATTTCTCCCTCGGTGGGTGGGTGGCATGAGTATTCTTATTCATCTTTGGTGGGAGGATGACAAAATTAATCTTTTTTTTTCTTCTTCTTGCTCGGTCAACGTTGAAAGTCACAATGAATGGTTAGGTTTGGAAGGGGTGCCCTTTTTTATACTGCAGATCGGCGTGTCAGTAATGTAAAGTGGTGTGGTCTGGAAGTCTCACTCGCTTCTGGTACACGATTTGGTACACTTTTTGTAAAGGACGAGTGACAATTTGATGACTAGGTAACCCTACGATCTTGTGAGGTTCTAACGTGTGCACTCGAAAGTCTGCCACTTGTCCAGACAGCAAAGCATTTTTCAAAACCTCAAAGTTAACCACTTGGCTGGTTAGGGATGCCTGCTTGTTGCAACAGGAGTTCTGCTTTGTTTCGTTGTTTGGTTCTGTCCGACTGTCGAATGTTATTCCAGGCTCTTTTCCATTCTTTGCTCTCGTTCTTGTTGGCATATGTTCGTCCCACCACAATAGCCCGAGCAAAGCACATCTGGTCTTGAGTATTGTCGATTTGGACGACACTGCGTTTGGTACTTCGAATATCGTCCACCAGTAACGGTTTCCTACTTCGTCCACTTCCTCAAGGAGGGGAAACGTGAGTCAAGTAAAGTGTGGCCTTTCCATCGGTGATGGTAAACTTGTCGTTGGATTGTTGCACATGTTCTATTTTGGACATGACTTTGTCTGGCGTTAATTCTGCCGGGGTGCTGAACTCGATCCAAACAGGACTCTTCAAATTGTCATGATGAATGGCCAGTCTCAATCGATCGTCTTCTTTGGCTCCACATTGTCGTTTCAAGTTCATTAAGACAGAATCCCACAAATCGCTTTCTCGGGAGGTACTTTGGACTTGAAGTCTTTAAAGTGAACCGTGTGAGTGTAAGCTGTAGTTTTAAATTTTCGAGAAGTTATTTTTTCCGTCTCTCGAATCCGATAGTAATTTTCAGGAGGAGCCAAAGTACTAGGTAGTGTTTTTTGATCAGGGGTTCTGGTAGTGGATTTTGTTTTGGGTGGATTAGAAGGTGGTAAGGTTTCAGGTTCACTCATCTCCTCTTCGAAGTCACTAGCATGGACTTGAGCTAGTAGTTCATCTAGCGGTGTTTCAGGCGGTACGGAATGTCTTAGTCGTCGTGGCCTCTTTGTTTCTTCTTCTTCTTCTTCTGGTTTCTCATGGCTTCGGCGTGATCTTTTCATCTTGAAGTTTTACTTTGAAACTGATTCAGTTTCACCCAGGGAACCTATATATATATATAGACCTTCTTACCCTCAGAATCACTAGTCGTGATTGAACTTTCAAACTGTGAAGATGGAAAAGTACTGCGCTCGAGATAAAAGTCAAGATACTGGAATTGAACTGAATAAGTATGTTCATAAGGTGTATGATAATTATGCTGCTGACATACTTGGTAATGTCTATCATATGAAGTATGGAAGGAAAGTCAAAGGAAATTTGAATTCATTTGGATTGATAAAGATTAAGGTTACTGGTAAGGAAGGAAAGAGGAAGAAACAAACAAATCGAGGGAGATTTGTCTTTGAAGCGGTGAATGGAGTGGATCTACCAAGACAGAGTGAAGTGGTACATCTCAATGATGTACTTGATGATGATAGAATAGAAAATCTTCAAGTGATGACTGCTAGTGAACGAACATGTTTGCATGAACATGTGAAGAATGATAAAGAAAGAAGGAGAATTAATTTTGGAAGTGATAGAAGTGTGTTGTGCCAGTTTGTTGGTGAGACAGAGGAAAGAAGATTTGAAAGTATGGAAAAGGCTGCTGAATATTTTGATTGTGTTTCATCAAGTGTCTACTATTGCTGTACTGGAATTTGTAAGTCGGTCTTTTCGAAGAAGTTCCAGAAAAGATTTCAAGCTAGATGTGAAGAGCCAGAGAAGAAGAGTCAAGTCATTGGAGGATTTGTGAGACCTGTGAAATTAACTGACTTGAATTCAGGATTATATAGTCGGATGGATTCCATTAGTGATGTGGCAAGGTGTTTTGGATTAGATCATAGTAAAGTTTACAAGATTTGTAAAAAAGAGCGGTGGATTCGAGATGATAATGGACATTTTATTAAGTTGGAGTTTATCAATGAGAGTCCAGAAGAAAGTTATGAGAGAATTGTAGACAAGAATCTTCCTGAAGTGTCAGAACAATAAGAGAATGAAATGGTAAATATGGAAGTGTATTGAACTGTATTGGACTTATATGAAATTGTTTTATTACCACGAGTAACATAATGTATATACATTGAATAAAATATAATTATTATTATTGATGTATATATCTGAATGGTGTTGTGTGGTTTGTTTTTTACCCACCAAACCAAAAAAACCCACTTTCCCTCTCTTTCTATCGATCTAAAATTGGGAGGAAAGAAATAGACTACAGCACCAACAGCAGCAGCAGCAGCAAAGACAACAACAACAACAACAACAACAACAACAACAACTTTTGCAGTCAATCAAATAAATTTTTTTTTTTTTAAAAATGGATTGTATATTTGTGGTGTCTGTTTTGATATAAACAAAATTTAAAAAATAAAAAAATGGTTGTGTAGTGTGTGTAAGTTTTGTGTTTGATATATAAAAAAAATTTGAAAAAGTAAAAAAATGGATAGTATATTTGTGGTGAGTGTTTTGATATAAACAAAATTTAAAAAATAAAAAAATGGTTGTGTAGTGTGTGTAAGTTTTGTGTTTGATATATAAAAAAAATTTAAAAAAGTAAAAAAATGGATGGTTTATATGTTGGATAGTATGTTGGCGTGATTTCATCCCTTTGTCATACCCTTTCGTCTGATAGCAGGTTTTTGGGGTTTTTAGGCAGCACACAAGGCATTTGGGATAGTTTGTTAGGTTTGGGTTTGGGTTTTTGGTTTATTTGGGTTTGTATATAAAAAAATATAAAATAACAAAAAAAATTTAAATGAGTTACGAAATTTTAGTACTATTTTTTAGTCAGCCAATTTTTTCCATTTTGTTTTTTTTTCAGGATTATTTTAAGTCTCCGCTAACGTCCGGTACAATTTCGGAAGTTTAGTGTTACTTTTAGTCTAAACCATTATAATCTAATGTTCTGTGCAAAACCAAATCGTATAATTTGTGATCAATGGAAAGTGTATCAGCCTTAAGTCAAAAAACATCACAGAACGTTTGGATGTATTATTTTGTGAGAATTTTACATCTACGTTTTCAAAAGAAGGATTTTAGTAGACTATGTCTCCAATTCAATCTTGTGATATTTTACCGAAAAAAGAGGATTTTTTTCCTATCGATGTGATTTTTTAAAAATGGAATGTGTGTTTTTGAAATTTCTTAAGGAAAATATACCATAAAAAACGTAAGTGTCGTGATATTTTTAAAAGTAGGAATAAAATATTCTCTCTTTCTCTCTCTCTCTCTCTCTCTCTCTCTCTCTCTCTCTCTCTCTCTCTCCGTCGTAATGTCAATTCTCTCTGTTTCACAAACACACACTAAGTTTCTTATACAATGATTTCGATTGAAATGATCATGGTATCTGTTCCCGTTTTTAAGATGCCTCTCCACAAATAAGTGTCGTGATATTTTTAAAAGTAGGAATAAAATATTCTCTCTTTCTCTCTCTCTCTCTCTCCGTCGTAATGTCAATTCTCTCTGTTTCACAAACACACACTAAGTTTCTTATACAATGATTTGGATTGAAATGATCATGGTATCTGTTCCCGTTTTTAAGATGCCTCTCCACAAATGTTGGCAGTAGTCACAATGATTATGTAAAATGTGACGTTAGTGTTGTAAATTTTTCAAAAACTTGCACCCCTTAAAAATTGTACAACGATTTTTCTTTCATAGGTCAATCGTTGGATTATATAAAATCTTGAGTTTAGTTGTTCTTGTGCATGTCAGGTATCTTAGCTTTGTTCCTATTTTGGCACTGCAATGTGTCACGAAAAAAAATTCTAGATCTACCGTTTTCAGAAGGAAACCAAACAAAAAAAAAACAAAACAAGCACATAGCTTTACGGTGTAAGAATGCCTCGAGTATGACCCATCTAATTCTGCACACTATAACCCGTCCTATTCTACACTCTCATTCTTGAGCCCAAAACATGCGTTCAGTAAAACTGTAACAATGTATTTTCAGTCAGTCCATTTCAGACTGTCGATAAAACAAGACGTGTTTTTACTGTTCTCCCGTCTTCGGTTTTGGGAAATGTTGTAACATTGTTTGTAGCCACAAGGCGTGTGCAGCAAAACATAACCTATCTTAAATATTTGGGAGGCATACAACAGGACCACCCATTATCAAGAAAGATTAATTATATTCCCCTCCCTCCCCCACCCCGTAATGTAGTGACCAAAAAGACAACGTCTACTACTATCAAAAACACCTTACCCACCCTCCACCCCTTTTTGATGGTAGTGAACGTTGTCTTCGTCACTACATTACGGTATACCCAGAGAGACCCCCTCCGCCATCTTTTTCCCCCAAGTGCCCCCCCCCCCAATGTTAAACGTAGGCCCTCCGCCATCTTTTTCCCCCAAGTGCCCCCCCCCAATGTTAAACGTCCATAGATTCCCCCAAGTGCCCCCTTTTTCCCTATTTACCCCCCCCCTTAACTACTTGTGTGTGTGAGAGAGAGAGAGAGAGAGAGAGAGAGAGAGAGAGAGAGAGAGAGAGAGAGAGAGAGAGAGAGATCCGGGAAAGGGTGTCAATAACTTAAAAAGTCAGAGCACACCTTCAAGTGTAACACTTATCAGAAGCTCAACTTGACATATATTTTATAAACACAAAGTGCTTCCAACTGATATAGTGTAGCTTTGTTGCATTTCAAACAGCTGAAGAAAAACCAATAATATATGATATAATTAATAATGTGAGATATGTCAATTCATGGCCGTTGAGGCCAACTTTCATTTTGTCTGGCTATTTCCTATCTATACTGGTGGGTGAGGGAAAACATGTCCGTGGTAAGCAATAAGTAACTTTTTCGACCTCTAGAAGTAGTACGTGTCTTGTTTGCGCGAGATGTCAAGTAGCCCTGCTTCATAATTATATAAACGTTGGAATGAATACATTTATAGCAAAAACTTTGGTTCGGCCATGACTGTTCATTCGGCCACGGCCATGAAATTAGTTCAGTCACGATACCTATGATATAGCCTAATTTCTAAATAAAACAAAATATGTAAAATAAACTTCTCTTTTTATGTACTACTAATATTGTCGTCGTCGTCGTCGTTATTATGACTATTATTATTATTATTATTTCGTAAAATTAGTTCATTCTTTTTGTTGTTAATTGTATAATTCGCTACAAGTACATCAGCTTTGAAATGGAGAGAAGAAAAGAGAAGGGGTTCAATAGCTTCGTGATTTACATGATCAAAGAGCTAGGAACTACGGACAAACAGCATAAATGGCTTGCTTTGGAAACCTTAGAAATATGCAACGTTGTCAACAAATGCGTAATTTTGCACAACACACACACACACACACACACACACACACACACACACACACACATATATATATATATATATATATATATATATATATATATATATATATATATATATATATATATATATATACATATATGCATTCGAACCCTGTTGTGATCATGCTGAGCTAGATATCTGCAGCATCTGGCACATATTGAATGCTTAAACAAAACTGATTCCTGTGTTCTACTTTAAATAACGCGTGCATATATTGTTCAAATGTCGGGGGATTAACATTTTATTTAGAAATTCAAGCCTGTGCAAAATACAAAACTGTGAAGTGGAACACTGAAAAGGTGCGTGCTGTCGAGTCCTGTAAGTGTTTGTCTCCGAACTCTGGAAGTAAATACGTTTATGCTCTTAAGAACTAAACCAATGAAATTCTTAACCATCATTACGTGCTAATTTATTCTTACTGCGTTGTCTAGTATGCCTGATGTTTAAATAGTATAATACGTTTAGTGAAAAGTACAGACAATTACGTCCTTGTCGTTTTTGCCCTGACATCTTCTATTCTATTCTCTTTTTTAATTTTTTTTTATATTTTACATATGATAATATTTCTTACTTTTTAAATCTCTTTTAACCCCCTCACCCACTAAATTTCATTAATTATCAACTTTGATGACCAGATATATACCACTTATTTGTTGTCTATTTTCTCATAGATGGTAAACAGACAATAACTCCTGCATCAAAATCTGTGTTGCATGAGTTCGCTTGGTAATGATTGCCAATTATCAACCAAACATGGGAAAACTGAAAGCAGCGATCACTGGATTCTCTAAGTGTGACAATATAAAGACGTGCCAAAAAAGGTCGATGTTACCCTAGTCATGGTTGCAGAGTTTAATTTTACACCTGTTCATTAAGGTCTAATATTGAGAGTAATTTTAATGAATTTCTAATAAGACCTATGCCAAAATATCGAAGGAATCCAATTCGTCAAGCGTCTAATTCATTTGAAGACAATACACATAAAATATACCACGGTTTAATATATTTTTGAATCTTTAGCATACCCTCTATCATATAGAGACAACAGCCCTCTAGCAGTCATTATTAAAAGAAACTATTCAGACTCAATGCTAAAGCCCCACTGATAGTTTTACTTCGACTCAAATAGAGAGCTATCTTACAGGTCAAACGCAAGTTATTATGGAACAAATATTCTCTTGTTATGATTAGGCCATTATATGTTATCGTGTGACTCTTTTGTCAACTGATGGTATACTGTGAAATAAGCAACAACATGCTATTTTATTTGAAACCTTTGCAGGAGATTAACAGTTGAAATAGATACAAAATGATATATCGGGGAATTTATTGTAGGCTTATTATTGCACACATGTGGATGGGATAATAGGCAAGCAGTTTCTTTTTCAAAAACCAATTTCTACGAATCGCGAAATAAATGCAGCATATCACTGTTTCAGACATCCCATAGTTCCATACATTTCTCTCCAAAGAAAGTGAATATCTATCACATGTCCAACAATCTTTCAGTCAGTATATACTCAGCATTTGATATTATTGATATAGTCTTAACTTAATAAATCTCGCCGTTCCTACTGACTTTTTGTCACTACTTAAGTTTCTCTTCTTTTAACGTTTCGTGACCGAGATGCTACGGTAGTGTATTACAAGTCTGGTAAACAAATCGACCATTCAACACGTTAAACAAAAGGACAGTTAAACTTTTAAATTTGAAAACAAATTTCGCTGCTGGCATCCTACGTGGAAGTCGTAATGTTAAAAGTCATCTAAATATAAGTGAAGGATGCATTGTATACGATTGCTACCCTGAATGCAAACGTAAACTCATAGTGCCCTGCTACAAGAACATTAACGATCCATGTAGGTTTCAGCTTTTGGATAGCAGCTGACCCTAGCTTGGGTTTCACCAACAGAACTTAAATGTTAGGCGTGAAATCCAGCAATTTGGTTCGATTAAGTTAAAGAGAACATACTGCTGGCCAATCAAATGATTAAGTATTGACCGACACTTGAAGGCTTGCTCGTGAAATAGGGAACAGTAATATTATTAAAGAATAGTAATACTCTTGCAAAGAGGCGTCAAAATGTTTTCGCTTATCAATATCATTTATGGAAAACTATGATGATCCATACACCGTTGCTCTAATCAAAATAGCATGCTAATCTAAAACCAAAATAAAACATTATCTACAACTTCATGTATATTTATCATTTACCTATTTACGTCAAAATACGGTTATTATTGTAGGTTTATCCATGGCAAAGAGATTAAGGATGACCCATGTAAAAAATAAAAAGACAGAGCAAAAAAGAAATTAAAGGTCTCTGCTCACACAGCTATCTAGAAGGAATGCATCTGCACGCTATAAAAATTTTCAATTTATATGCCACATGAAAACTAATGCAATTTTGCATCCGAGTCTGTTTTCAATATATATGTATATATGTATATATGCATGTATGTAAATATGTATGTACGTAAATATGTATCGATCGAAGGAGGGAGAAATGAGAGCAGATTAGCATCTAATTTTAGGCACGAATGATTATCATAATTGACAGCTACAATATTGATAAATTGGAGTTAAAATCTTTCTTGATCCATGCCAGCAGACAGGCAGTTCTAACATAAATATAGCAAATATGAAATTCCTTGCTCTTTTTCGTCTCATGCGTGGTTAAAAATGAAGCATGCAATGGGCAAATTATCATCTTTATGAAAAATGTTGTATTCGCTCCTATAAAAAAATATTCATTTTTAGGTAAAGTGCATGTCCGCCTTAACTGCAAACCTTAAATGTCCATATGAATATCGGGCTATCCTGTTCCGTAGCTGAAGGTGCTGTGCCGATGATCCTAGAGGATTTTCCATAATTCAATACTCCTAGTTATGTTTTGATGGATATAACAACATGGACTCTTTGCAAAGTTATTGAAGAAAATGTATGTGACATATTTTTAAAGCATCTTAGAACAGAGCATGCTTGCTGACTGGTCACTCTTGCATATTTGCATAGCAACGCACTCACTCGCATGTGCATTGCCATTTGGCCTGGCGCAGTCAGTGGTCAATTGTGTTTAGTTTATTTGATGAAAATCACTTTTCCACTCGATCAGCTATCATTTGTTATATCAAACATATTGCATACAATTTAAAAAGCGCCTCCTCCCCCTTTTAAAAATATCCAACGCATTCATTTGACATGGATTCAGTTGCGTTTATTTTCTACAATAGTATCGTGCTTGGATTAAAATAGACTCTACTGCAACAAATCTATCAAATTTCATTTAATTAATTCAATAATATGTGTCGATGTAACTGACACTTACCATATTTATTTCGTCAATAAAGTATGTAAAATCATTCGATCCGCAATAAGTTTTAATATGGATATTAGTAGTTTATTTCAGAGATTGAACTACAAAAAACATATTGTAATAGCATTCTTTTAGAATGGAATTATTCTTTCAGTGCAATAAGGGTTACTCTAGACTTGGGATTTGCAAGGCTTCAGTAATTACTCTGCGGCAAGCTTCTGCCAACAGACCAAATACAAATCGATTTTTTGTTGTTGTTCTAATCCTGGTCTGCAGTCAATATTATGCAAAAGAACCGCATTTTTTCCTAGCCTGAAATTTAGCATGATATTGAACGCAAAATATCATTCTGTATTCTTGTAACGTGGCTTGTTCTTTCAATTTATAACCACGTATCGCTCCACATTATCAGTGAAAGAGCATCTTTTTGTAGTAACCCCCCCCCCCCATTTTTAATGAAGAAAACTGGAAGGAAACTTTTTCGACATACTTTGCCTCGCCTGCTAGACAAACACATTATCCAAAATACCAAATATAGCCACAGAGCTGTGAAAAGTCTGTCACTGTTGCTATGGACTTCGTGTCTCTGAGATAAATATTGAAATTTTATGACTTTACATGGAATTTTGCGTGAATTCTGGCCGTTAGTGCAAAAACTCTAACACAGATTTTTAACGTTGACGCCGGACTAACGGAAAATTAGCATATATGTATCACCATCTTCTAATGTAGACATATCAACAAAATGATGGGTAGAAATTTTCTGTTGATAACGTGGCTTAAACCTCCTTTAAATGGCATCCCTTATATCAAATCATCTTTCGCTTTGTTCTGTTCGATATTTGCTGTGTTTATTTCTGCTATGTTAATCGGTTAAGGAAAACTCGAAAAGAAAACACGTGCTTTCAATTTTAATTTTGGTCCCCCCCCCCCTTCCATTTTCTGCTGATATCACATAAAGTAAGTGGTACTGTACAGTGTATAGTTTAATTTGCTGCCTTAATCAACGACTAAATACTTTTTCAAGGTGTAGAGTGATTATAGATAATTCGATCGCTTGTAATATGTTTAGAAGAAACATTAAAAGTGGCGGTAATCGCAGAGCACATAATGCTTCCCGGTTGTACACAATTTAAATGTTCGATCCATATTTCAAGGTCGTCGTGGGCGGTACATTCAAATGTTTAGAAAATAATCCAGCTTCATAGCCTTGACATCTCCATATAAAAAATACGAATCTTCAGGTCAAAATTGTTGGTTCTTTATCACGTAAAACTTTAACCCTCACTCATCATAGAAGATATGGAATGGTTGTTCCAAAATAAATTCTACGGTGACGCCTGTATTTTCTGCGACTTTCTTCCTCAAGAAATTATAAGAAGAAAATAATTGTCCCTTTTCAGTTTCTCATTGAATTTTGTGACCGTTGCTGCACACAAAAAACCCGTTAATATTATTTAACATGACCATTCCATCAAAACACTCATGTAGTAATAAAGGGTCGGCATATTTTGGAATGACGTCACACACAAAACAACAAACTGTCTAACTCAAGGGATGTTATGCAGTTGGTGTTTATGGATAATGTTTGTTCGCTAATTTTAAGGCCACATTTTGGGAACTCAGTGGAGATAACTTGTACTAGAGAAGCTGATTTTAGTTTCCACCTATTCTTCAAAAAGCATGAAAAATTTGCTCATTGAAGATTTTCTTATGGTTTGACTTTTCAACATCAAAATTAAAAAGACCAACAAAAAAAAAAATATTTTTGTACATAAAATATCAGCCAATTTTTCATACGTCATTGGTTGATATCTGAGTGGCATATATGTTGGGAATCATACACACTGAAAACGCTATCGATTGATTAAATATCACATGCTACTGATTTATAAATTTGTCAATGATATTAATTTTAGACTTTCTTAATAAATAATAAAAAGGAGGTTGTGGTCTAGTCTTCCGTTGGACTCAGGCGCCAGAGGTCCCAGGTTCGAATCCCGGTGTTTCTGAACACATATATCAGCATCATGTGCCGACCGTCAAATGGGGACGTTAAATGACGGTCCCCTCTGCAGAAAGAGTCACACCTTGTGCAGCTAAAAGACCCTAGTAAATAGGTGCAATGATGAACGCATAGAAATGTTAGTATAATGATGTATTTTTTAAATATCATAAACAAATGAAAAGATAATAATAATAATAATAATAATAATAATAATAATAATAATAAAAATAATCATAATATTCCTAGAAGTCAAATGGCATAGTCAATCGACCTATTTAGTTTTCAGTTTAGTCTGGATGAAACTTCAGCAATGTATCAAAAACAACCATCCAACATACGAGAAAGAGGCGTCAGCACGTGTGATGAGACTATTGGTTTGATAGGCTGATGGTCAAGTGCGAAAGAATAGGTTTACATCCGATATTGGACAGTTGGTCTAATAAATAAAATATTAAGAACTTGTTTCTTCTAGCAAAATGCAGTAGTAATGTGTTCCAATAAATGAAAAACAAGTTTCTTTTTCCTTTGTTATTTCCTTTCAAATAGACTGTTCAAATGTATGCAAAAGTTAATAGCATAGTAATCAGTCGATACAAAAAAAAATTTCTTTTACTAATCTTCTGGTTGTCGTATTTTTTCTCTCGGGTTTATTTGCTCCGGTCGATTCTGTATCAAAAGCCTTCCAGATCCGCCGGAAGTCGGTATAATTCTTGCGGAAACGACACTCTGCGCGTCGTTTCGTCCACACTGCGCAGACCTGGACTTTTCTTGCAGTCTTTTACAATACATTTTAATTTGCATTAGTGTCCGTACACTGGAAATATGTATCAACGATTTATGATAAATCTTCCCACAGTGCGACAGGTAAATTTTGTCATAAAATTCAATGATGTGCATCACTGATTCTTGCACTTATAACTTATTCCATCAAAGACCACAATGATTTGAGAGTATGCTGACAAAATTCATTCAAACTACTACCACTTTGCTGATCAGACATGATCACACAAAAGTAAAAACTGCTTCCAAGTTAACCGTTCCTAACTGCCTAAATCGCGTGCTGTCGTCATGGGATGATTCATAGTTCAGAATCGTCTGTTCGTAGTTTATCTATTTAAATCTCACCAGCAGTCACTGAGTTTTTCTTCATTTAACACGACATGATAATTTCAGTGAAATGTAGAATTGCATTTACAGACAGTCTGAAAAACACAATAAGCGCAAAATTAGAGAATTTGAATTCAGACACTGGTTTTAAATGTTTTCTATCTCTGTTAACATTACCTAAAATCAGATGCTTTTTGTTTGACTAAAAAAAAATAAAGCGGTAAAAATTATAATGATCACGGTAACAAAAACAGTAATAACAAAGTCACCAGCGCCACACAATCACCACTACTACTACTTATGTATTTTGACGTGCTGTCGTAATACAAAATTATTGCTTCCAGTTTTGCGTAACTTAGTTACCAAAGAAGCCCAGGCAATTTCATTCAAATTCATTTAAATCCAGAGGGAAAAGCGAACAATCTCATGGCGCCATTTAAAGACATTATTTATTGGTCTAAAATAGTTTATGATACTTAATCGACTGTGAACATACACGACAAAGATCTACCTTACAGAAGATTAACCTCAAAGGAAGTTTTTCTTCGTAAGTATACGATATATATATATATATATATATATATATATATATATATATATATATATATATATATAATGAACATTTTTTACTGAGAATTTCACTTTTTATCCAAAAACATACTATATTAGATGACATGCACACCTCTTACAACCTATTCAGTGCCGTGTCATAGTTTTTTTTTCCTGACATGGTCAAGATTGGAGAATTAAAAGAGACACTACATTCTTCATCAGAAGGTGGGTGTGGAAGAAGTATTGCTTTGGGCACTATTATCAATTATCAGTAGTCAGAATTGGTAAGAAGTATTGCTTTGGGCACTATTATCAATTATCAGTAGTCAGAATTGGTAAAAAGCATGAATCACACGGATCATACGATTCATAGGATTCCCCAATTCTGGAAGTGCAAAACGTGCGATAGCAAGACTATGTCACCATGACAGGATTTTTTACTTTCTTGTTTATAGTTACAAGTCTAATATTAAGTAGACATAATGTATAATAAAACACAGGTCGTCAAAATGGAAGGAACCAGATTCTTCTAGTGTATTTGGGCGATTCATAAAGAAGAGGAAAACTACATGCAAAATACAACTGCATCTTACAACCTTCTGCTACTAGGCAAAACTTCTGGAACATGGAACATACATAGTACACAGACACTATTTGAATGAGTAGTGTCTGTGTGAGTTCTCAGAAAGCAGTCAAGCAGCTATATATCTGGTTTTTGCCGATAAATGTTTATATTTTGGATAGAAAACAATTTTGAATAATAAAAGAAAACATTGTGTTCGTAGCATAAATGTTATGAAAAAGTGTAATAGTCATAAAAAATAAGCAAGGGCACTTCGTACGAATATAACTGAAACCTGATATATATATATATATATATATATATATATATATATATATATATATATATATATATACATATACATATATATATATATAATGTTTTATTTACATTCATATCGAACATTTTTTAAAAATTCTAGCCCAATTAATGAGAAACGAGAAGAACGTGCAACATGTTACTGTTTTAATCACTCCTTAGTGCCACACATTCCTTGCCAATAAAATTAATATATATCATTTATCACTCAATCCTCAAAAGCTGTGCCCAGCATTTATTTCCTTTTTTAATATTATTTTCTTGATAACTGGAGCCATTAGTATGGATTTTGGTTCCCATCAACACGCGATAAAGCAATTTTATCTCTTAGAAGCTCTAGTACTTTATGCTTTTTCTGCATTAAGGAATCGCAAAAGAAGTTTGTGAAATGCATCAAACATACCACATGTTTAACAAGTAAAGAACGTTAAAGAATACAAATCTGAAAATAAATTACTTGCGGGCATTATACTCAGATGTACTGGATAAAGAAAATGTGTCTGCGAGGCATTTTGTATAAAAGTCGCTATCCATAGTTTACAAATCAGACGTAAACTCACACATCATAGTTAAATATACCTTACTATAACCTGTAGGTCAAAACCTTCATTTGACAGCCGACCAGGGAATAGGAAATGAAAACACTATTACGAAGTGATCTCTGCACGTGAAAAGTGCAAATGTATGTATGTATGTATGTACGGATGGATAATTGGATAATTGGATCATGGTATTGATCGAATGATGCATGCACGGATCGTTGGATGTCTGAGAGATAGATTAAATGCACATTAATTATGAATTCTAGATAGAAAACATAAGTTGCAATTCAACGATCGGATTCTGATAAATCTGATCTAATAACTTTAATACACGCTCAGGCCAGGGTTCAGGAAAACCACTCGTCCTCTTTATTACGTACTCGTCCATGGGCCAAGCAGATTCAACTTGGCACCTTGGGAATAAATCGGAGTGCATTTGCTACCTTTAACAAGCGCCGAAGTTCAATACCGCTTAACATTTGGAGTACGTCAGTTATAAATAACCTTTACCTAATATACATACTTGTTGTCAGTCTAGAACTTGTTGCAAAGGAAACAACATCGTTTTTTTTTACACAGGTACCTGATGTAAGCTTGATAATAAAATGGGTAAATAGTACGAACATATTATGTTGCAGTTTCACACTTAGCCCTTGATTTCTTAATGACGTTTGCATTTACAGTGACACGTTTCAGTAATATAGTCGTCATTTTGATGTGGAGAAAGTTTCCCTTTTAACGAGCTGTCACACATATTTATGAGTCAGAACTCTGAGACTTTAAGAGACAGAGAATGTCAAAATGTTTTCATCTGGTCAGGCAATGTTACAGGTGCCCAAGGTCATTATCATGCCAACGAGAAGATGCCAGCAGATATTTGTGTAAGCATGCAATTACTTTTCACAAGAAAAATGTTGCCAACTTACAGTCGAAATGAGTATTTTAAGTGTCTCCGCCGATTCCCACCGACTTTCACACAATGCGTACTGTTGTAATCTATATATAAAGAAGAGAATGTCGAGGCAACAGCTGATTGGTCGAAGTCGAAGTTGAGATAGTGACCTAAACTTGTTTCAGTTCATTTGGCCAATCAGCAATCTTCTTTTTTATGGCGCCCGTGTGTAGCTCTCTGGACTGAAGGCTTGACCACAATGGATCATTTAGTACACAAGTTGGTGGAAATTGAGACTGTTGGAATTCTTTTAGATGCAAGTCACTGACATTTTTCTTATGAAGTAATTACATACTTATATAAATATCTGCTGTTGTCTTTACTTTGGCGTGACAATGTATTAACAAAGCTGCACAATCTTGCAAATAATGTTAATCTGAGGCAAGCGTAACATAGTCTGACCAGACGAAAATCATAAAATGTTGACATTCTCTGTCTCTTAATTTCTCCCATATATAACTCTTAAAGATGTGTGAAATGAAAATGTTGACACATAGATTACTGAAACGTTTCACTGTAAAAGCGAATACCACTAAGAAATCAAGGGTTACGTGCGGAATTGCAATTTCTTGAGTTACAAGCTTGTCTCTTGTAGTATGTTTATCTAAGGAGCCATGTATAAGAACATAATATTTTCATGGTTTTGACCCATTTTAGTATCAAGCTTGCATCAGGTACCTGTGTTTCTTTAGTAAAAGCGTAAGCAGTGTAGTGGAGAAGTGTATTTATGTTGAATATAATGAGGATAGGGACAAGTAACTCTTGCAACTCACTGGGACGAGTGCTTGAGAAATTATTTCCTGAGCCCTGGCTCATGCGGTTCTGTATTTACAGGACCGATTATATAGGTCTCAAGGAAGTTATTATCTCTGTGAAAATTTCTATCTGAAATCCCTTTTTTTTTTCATCTGAGTAACGCTGTAGTAAAATGTCCAACTACCTGAAGTTCAAACCTTAAATAACATGCATCTCTGCTCTCTGTAATTGTATCTGCATGCACAATGCCATAATAATGATGGTCCTTGTAGAGAATCCTTAACACTATACTCGTGACACTGTCTTCACAGGGAAAGCAGAAATTACAGCATGGGCCCATTGTAAGGTTATTGAAACAAAATGAATTTTTTTTGTGACAGATTTATTGCATCCTCTGTGAGGACAGATCACTATGTTGTCCATCTAGCAGATTATACAAATGTGCTTACAAAGAAACACAGTCACATTTATATGCCATTTCACTAAGTCTTGAGCATTACATGATCAATATACTTCGTGTCAGTTTAACTCAAATCACATTTTAATTCGATGGGTAATATTCTTCCTAAATATAATTTAAAAAATAGAGTGTCCTTAAAAGCAATAAATTTAAATATCATATGAATAGTTGAAATCTAGCTATAAGATTTACCTGACATACAAACTATTACAATTTTGTAACATGGAAGAATGAAACACGTCTGTTTTTGATCCAAAAAAGCTTTGCACAGAAAGAATGTCAAACTTTGTAATTAAAATACGATATTTTCGTCGTTGTCATCGAGGACATGTTATATCGTTCATAATTTACATCAGTGAAATATCTCATCTAAATCTATTCGCATTAGTATTCTTCAAACGTTTCACGTCATTCATAGAATATTGTCTAAAAGATTTGGGGTGAACAATAAATGATATAATTTTGTATAAATATGTTTGTATCCTTATTTGGTGGTATTACCGTCTCTATTCTGTTCATGAAAATGAAAACTAAGTCAGAGGAATCAGCATACATCTGCATTTTATATCCCTTTAATACTGGTAAAGAACTTAATAAATCCCTTCAATTACTTTCATTAATTTACTCGCATTATTCATTCTTATCGTTTAACTAAAAAAGAAAAAAATTAATGCAACAGCTCTTTAAAACACTACAAAAAAACTTTGTTGGATTTTATTGTTTGCGGGAAATTTCGCTTAATATTGCATACGAACGATTCAGGGTAATTTTTTTATTCTCGATCAGTGGGCACATACTAGTATAAACGCGAAGACAACATGTCACATTGTTTTAATTACCATTTCAATGAAGCAGACTGAGTCTACACGTACAAAACTAATCTGTACAATATAATGGTAAGAGAGTTTTTAGTGATGATTTAATGAGAAGGTCTGGAAACAAGCCTTGCTTTGTAAATATCACGAATTTAAAAAATTTAATTTGAAAAAGAAGCCAAAGTGTGTGTATATATATATATATATATATATATATATATATATATATATATATATATATATATATAACTAAGGCAATCGGCGAAATATCAGTAGCCAAGGTTACCGAATGCAAACATTATTGAAAAATGTTGAAACGTCATATTAGTCCAGGAATAATCTTCTGCAAGGTCAAAAAAATTGCAACAAAAATGATTTTTCCACAATGCGTTTTGATAAGGTCCCCAAATTAACATACTAAAAGTATAGGAAAATATAGTTGGTGGAATTATTAGAAATTTTCACATTTTGTAGGAGTACTTTTTTGCATAGGATGTAGCTTTTTTTAATAATGTCCGACCACAGGTTGTTTCAAAAATCTCTTCATCATAACCTGTTTAATCCTATAAAAAATGAATGTATGGATAACTTATTCTATCCAGCAATATTGATTAACTATGTCATTGATTTTAAATATAAAACTAAGCTGAATAGGAAGGAGGAGGGGAGGGACTAGAGTTATATTCAGCATAGTGTCAGTCAGTTCAAGACATACAGGCTGTGAGTGGCAGGTAAAGACAGAGCAGAAAAAAGCATCACTTGGCCACGCTATTGTCCATGAATTTAGACCGCATGTCATCATTGCACCCCTAGAAATTGGCTTAGCTGTGCAACTTCATCACCATTTCCGGTCAAGATTCCTCATAGAATCTCTGCACCAGTATTGTTTTTACAGCTCATATGGTGAAGTTACGAATTTTGTAAAGAGAGCAGCAGCAGCACAAGTAGAGGCACCAGTATACCTTCCAAAGGCTCCAATCAGAGACCTTGACCCAGAAATTGAGACAATATTCCTGGTCTATATGTAAATGGTTTATACAGATGTCATCAGCAATAGTTTTTCAATGCCCTCTGTTTGTGAAATGCTGTTCAACGACTGTGATCATGTATTTTGGCAAATGGAACTATATTACACCGGCTGAGTTACACCCTTCCCACCCCCTACCCTTCATTCTCCGTTTCTAGTCGTGTCTCTTTGTAGTATACAACTCGGGAAAAACTTTTCACTTCTATTTTAATATCTGAATTAACAAAATATTCTTATGAGAGTGAACTTGTAAATGGATTTAAAGCAGGCATCAGCAATGGCTTCTAAACAACTGATAAGGTTTATATATATATATATATATATATATATATATATATATATATATATATATATATATATATATATATATATATATATTGCATATTCTGCTCGATATATCTCTTTCGCATGTATTGATTTTAGGAAGCGTTCGATAGCGTGTTGAGTAAAAGATTTTGTTATAAACTTCATTTTTTGCAAGTGTAAACTTGGTGTCTAACAAGGGGAAAACCTTTCACCATTCTTATTTGCTGTACTTGATGTATTTCTAAAGGATTTAAAATCTTTTCTCATACTGAACAATGTATATGGTGACCAAATTTTAAATGATAAACTGTGTCAAGAGTTTAATGTTTGTTTTAAAGAGATTTAAAGAGATATTATTACTGTATGAAGATGACAATATTTTATTATCAGTCTCCCCTCCCGGCTTACAAAATACATTACACCATTTTTACCTATAGTGCATGCTATGGAATCTGAAAGTACATGCGGAAAAAGAAAAAATATATTTTTTAGAAGAAGAAGAAGATAAAACATATCAAAACCATTTGGGTATGGTTAGCCTCTGGAAAATATTAATTCATATTATCATCTCGGAATTATTATTGTCAATTATAATGAAAGTTTTTCCAGGGAGAGAAAGTATATATCTGAACAAGCAATTAAAGCCATGTTTGGCGTATATATATATATATATATATATATATATATATATATATATATATATATATATATATATATATATATATATATATATATATATATATAAATGTGACATTGATTACGTCCAATATATTGTCAGATGTAGCTTTCTTATCAATTAGTATTGCTACTTTTGTCGAAATGATGTGAAATATGTTGTATTGAACGTACCGAGTCGGTGGAACTACTACAATACATTTAGCATTTTGCAAAAAGGTTTTGGTTGTTCGCCGATCAACGCCAAATTTTTTGATACACGAAGAACTGGGTTGATTCCCTGTGTCGATTTTGATCGAAACTTGCGCTATTTCTCTTTGTACAAAAATACCTCAAAGTAAAGACAGTAAACTGACCAAGATTTTGTATATACTTGCCGTTGAGCTGCATTATTCCGCTAATCAGAATTACTGTAGCAAATAGATACATTTAGTAAAGTAAGTACTTTAAGACATACGCCTTGCATATATGTGGTACGAAAAAAAAAAATGTAACGCAAAATAAGTTATGGTGAGTTACGAGTTGAGAGACGATTAACTGATCTATTCTTTACAACGTGGTATACTCAGTTGAATAATTCATCTCGAGGCTTAAATTATATGATATTTTAAACTGATTTTTTTATTAGAACATTACTTTCTCTATTTGTCTAATAAATATAGAAAAATCCGTGCAAAGTTTAGAACACGTAGTCATAGCTTACCAATTAAATCAGACCTCTGGCAAAACATACTTAGAGATGAACGACTGTGTAATGTACGATAAATAGAACAATTAGGGGACGAATTCCATTTTTTATTAGAATGTGTTTCTTTTTATTGAAGAACATTCTAGTAGAATACATGGACAATACACATTTACAGCTTAAACATTCAAATACAAAGAACTGATTCAGCCAAGATGTTATAAGAAACTGACTAATATAAGTATTTTTATATAAATAATTGTTATTTTGTGTCTACTGGTATAGATTCAGACAGCGTAACTAATTTGTGCTGCAGTCTACCATACGAGTTATTGGTGGTTTCAAATGGCATCGCGAATTGTATCTGGTGCTGCATACACAATTGTATTAAGGCAAACATACTGAAAAATGGATAACGAGAGTTTTCTTTAGATGGGTTTCAATTATTTAATACCTTTCTTTTCTTTCTTTATCTGAGCAGTATGCATACGAATCACCTTTTAAAAGTTCAAGGCTCTCGTAATGTAAATTGTTGGTACTCGAAAAGAGTGGTCTAAATATGGCATAACGTAGGAGGGATGGTCGCCCTTGTATAGTCATGTGATACTGTCGTCTGGATCCTTATTGGCAGTCGTCATATGTTTGTACAATAATTATTGCAAGATTCTCTAGGAAAAGATCAACATGTCATAAACCAAATAAAGTGTTTACCACAAATTTCTAACAGAATGCGTACTGTTGTAGGTAACAGAGGAAAGACTTGTATGAAATTATTAAAGGTTGTGTAAGATGAACTACCTTTAACCATTTGTCAGCTGTTTGTAATAATACCTTTTTTGATATGCTGCACCAGATACCATATGTTATATGTATAAGAGGTTTTTTACTTTCATGAAAGGGACACCTCTTATTTATGAAACTAATACTTGGTGCGTTTGTTGTGGTTATTCATTATATTTTTGTGACAACATGTAGCAACTGAAATTATGTTGAATTAATCTTTTGCATGCTAATCAAAATATTTTTGATGTTGCTAAATTTGTATATTCGAAAATCCGGTCTATAATTGCTAAAAAATAAAATAAGCTTGAAAGTTTGTCGTATTCGATTTTTATTTTCTTCTGTCCGTCCATCTTTTAAATGCAGATTTGTCTATTTGTCTTCACAGGTTGTTGATATAATTGCATTGTTACGAAACATTAAGTTACTGTTGCAACTTCTTCATGTTCAAAAGTTAAGTTATTTACCTTAGACTGAAAACTGTGTATATGAATTTCCATCTATTTCTTTACCTTGATTTTGTTTTCCTCATTTTAAAAAAAAATCTTTTCACCAATAATGCAGTAAAATTCCAATTTTATATTCTTGAAAATTGAAAATGAATACTTCTGAAGGCGACCTATTTTATTTATTTGCAGCCTCTGAACGACTGGACTGCCAACATACCTCGATATTTGCTGAACTGCTGAGAGTACTTGATATTTGCTGAACTGCTGAGAGTACTTGATATTTGCTGAACTGCTGACAGTACTTGATATTTGCTGAACTGCTGACAGTACTTGATATTTGCTGAACTTCTGATAGCACTTGTAGTACTTGATATTGCCGTAGAATCTTATAGAAAATTAATTCTACATCAGACACTGACTTAATTTTGACAATCAGCACGCAAGATACTGTCTCTATTTGTGTAATTGTTTATTATTATTATTTTTTTTTGTAAGACGATATAATGAGTTTCAACAACAAAACTGAAAGTACGGGAAATATGCTGCGACAAATTATGGAGCAAAATTTGTTGTGACATTCCTACGTGTGTATGAACGTGATGTACAGTATAAAAGCAGTGACAGGTAATATTTCTAGTCCTGACAAACTATCAAAAACATACCTATTTCCGTCATCACCTGATTATTTGTTTCAAAATAATCACGATAAACATTTACTGAAACACATGTATATCATTAACAGTGCAGCCGTTGAGGTTACTGTCCTGCAAACAGGATGATGTGCACTGATCGATCTATCTACAGGTACAGATTCTATAGTCCGGTTTCGAGTAGAAAAGGTCGTTCTTGTTATTGTTATCTAATTCATCTTCTCGTTATTATTTATGAAAGGCTAATAAATTTTTGATCAAAGTTGAATCAAAGACCATATCATTATTATTAGTCTGTCTCATTTAATCTTAGGGATATTAGTGGAATTTAACCTTAATTGAGTTTGATAACCTTAATGTATACAATTAGCAACGAAGTTTAGTAACCTGATGTAATATATGAAAACAATGTAAATGTTGTGTTTGCAGCAAAACGAATCACGATAGTGAAAACAAATTACTCTTGCAATTGTACAAAAACGGACAAAATACAGATTTATTTATTTCTTAGCCTATAATGCAGAGCAATAGAAATTCATGCAGAATACTTTCAAATAATCCAAACTTTCCCAAATTCTTTTGATAGAATTAGTGTCCTTTTCATATAAATTCCGGAAACCAAATCGTGACAATTCTCAGTTTTCTCGTATAGTTGCAGTCTATATAACTTGCCATCACTATTGAATTATGTTTTCTCAACTATTTGCACTCGATGAGTAATTCTTAATTACCAAGAACATTTCTTAATCAGTACCTCCTCTGTAGAAAATTTGCACTCTAAACCCCAAGGAAATAAACGTGCATAGTCTGTTTCAACCAGTGCGAAGATTATATTTAACCTTGAGATCAAATTTTTGTTGTTGTCACAAATCCTCTATATCAGCCTAAGAAATATCTTTTACACGTGTTGGTCGTCTTTTGAGGTTTAAGTGAACCATGACTACATCAATAATGTACAATCATCAGCTCTCTCCGTTTGTATATCGGATGCTAAGCCGTTAAGTCAGTTGGGAATTACTGTGGTTACAAATGTGAGTAGACGATCTATTTGGGACATCATTCATTGACCGTAAAAATGTACGACCTTGAATAATATTAATATTTAATACTTTTAGAACTTGCCGATCTGAAAGCAATAAACTGTGATTAAGAGTGATTTTATTTACACTATACCGTCTTATATTCCTTAGTGTTAAGCTACGGTTGGCAGGTGATATTTTTGATTTGCGAATATATCATCTCTAGTTTGGAAAGCATCTTAAAAACTTTGTAAGACATCTGGCAAAGTTTATAATATATCTAGTTTTGACGAAGAAGTATTAACCTGGCCTGCCGTACTCGAACACTTTACGTCATCATTTCATTAAAATGATGTCAGATCCTGTCATTCCCATATCTCCCATATCAGTGGATGAAAACAATTACTAATAGTTCTGTGTGATATATTAAGCCTTGCTTGCGGTATCGAATTAGCTGTCAAAGTTTGCACGCAATACGCACTCCTCACGCTGAGAAATTTATATGACTAACACTTTCTCTTTGATGAATTAAAATAATTCTATTCTGAGAAATTAATCATGTTGTTGTGTTTCCGTCCTGCGAAATAAATCCGTATTTTTAATCTTGCAAAACTAGATGATGGTGTTGGAAACCTTTTCTACTGGAAGATACATTGTGGGGAAATACTAGGGTCAAGTTGACCTATATCTTAGGCAATTGGTTTCATGTTCGAGTCTGACGATGTTGATACATGCAATATTCAAGAGATGGCGAAATATGATGATATTATACCGGTCTTGGAATTCATTCTTAATCGATATTGAATCTGAGGATAAAAACAAACAGACTTATCATTATACAATTTACCGTCTCTACTATTTCATGGTTGCACTAAAATGTATGCAGTGCACGTATTCCTTACAAATTTTCGAAAAACGTTAATGATGTAGTGCCAATAGCTCCCTATTTCTGTCGATACTCGATATCATACGGTCTCAATACATAATCCTCCCTAATAGCTGTAAATGTTTAATCTCACAGTAGTCATTACTTTCTGTCACCATCAGCACCTCCTCTTAGAAAACAAATTGCTTGCTTCAAAGACTTTTGTGACTAATGCCTCCGCCAAAGAGGTTGACATGTTTCAATCAAAAGAAATTAATGAAACGACTGTGTTCTTTTATAATGCTTGTTCTTTTATGGTGCCATCTTGGAGTTCAGAATAAATTGCAGTCTGAGAGATGCTGTTCGGAAATATTCATTGAGATAATTGAGAAATCGTAAACTTTCTAGAGCCGACGATGTTGAGACGTACAATAAACGATAGGGCCAGAATATTCATCTAAATAGTATAGTTTTTAATTTATTCTTGAAATAGACAAAAGATCTAAGATATTTTACTAACACGTGGATTGAATACTGAAAGCTATTACTCCGACATATTCATTAAAGGCGTGAAATCCCAGCAGTATTCTGCTCTTCTGAACAACCCCAATTTCTACCAACTCTAGATCAAATAAAGCTAATATCTCTTATCTCAATGTCAATAGTAAAGTCTTAGGTTACTCTAGATAGGATCCTCTTTGATAGCGATAGACAATAATCTGGCAACGACATTTTTATAAAACATGCGATACACAGGATTTACTCCTAAGAATTCCATAGTGAAGGCGATTTCATCCGTGATAGATACGCGTGTTGCAAGTCATCAATATTAAAGTAATCAAACGTGCAATGCATATGAAAAGCTATCCTTGGCCTGAGAGCAATTGTTATTTTGTATTAATTCTGTTGCGAATATTAGTGTAGAAATGAACAAAAGAAGTGTCTGTGAGGTGTTTGTACTAGTGACGGTCACTATATTTTGTAGAAAAATTCCTGCAGGTCTTATATATTCAATCAGTGACAAGCTTCATTTATCTTCTGAATAATCACACAAAGATTGTAAACCAGCTATCTCTCTCCGGAAAATTATCCATTGATTACCGGACTTTGCGAGGTTATAATTGAATTGAATCCATTAATACTTCTTGGACTAAGACAATTTCCCCAAATGCTTCATTTTCCGTTATTTGCCAATCTGAAAACAAACAACAAATTAATTATCAATATATGTAATCATGGTGGTGATGTCTGTCATTCTTTTGTACTAAAGCATGGTTGCTTGGCGTTGACGTTGCTTTATTTAGAGGAAATCAATGGTCTACCAGTGATTTTAGTACTTTAGTATTGCTGATCACTTTATAATGTCCTTCATCATAGGAGGTCTAGCAATAAAACTATTGAGATCGCTTTGAGGGTGGTCATGGGGAATGTAAGTGGAAAATGGTGCCCATAAGGTGGGGATCAAGGTGTGCTTCAATATAACCATGTAGACAGCTGCCCAAAAAAATGAAGGCATTTATTTTTGGCATTCCCTCTTACTTTCGGCTGACTTTATACAGGTTTATGTATTTTCTGCGACCGTCATTACTTTACATGGTCGTCATTAAAGAGTAAGACAGTAAGTAAGCAAGTCAATCAGTCAGTAAGTAAGCAAATAACTTAACACCAATATATCCATCTGTTAGACTGTCAGTATATATGTATGTATACTGTTTGTACATGTATACACATATATAGTCATATATACATGCATATTTAGCTCTAGAAGTACATGTATAATGATGAATAGACGTATGCTTGAAGACTGATCATACCATACGCATACACGCCAATGTAAAACTAATATTTAAAGTTGATAATAATAATTTTAAAAAAACGACAACATAAATTGACTATCCATATTTGCTGGCAGTGGTCTACATTTGCAACCCAATATCGTACGCCATTAACTAGTAATATCACTGTCTCCCAACTGATTAGTTGGTGACGTCATTGACACAACGGTGACATCATTCACATAAAGGCTAGTTTGGGCTCACCGCCACCATGAACTGTAGTGATTGGTTGGTTGCTTCACGTCAGCGCGGTGCATAATGCGGTAAAGTACGAAATCTTTTTTTTCAAAGATTGAGGTTAATAGTTATCTGCGGTCTCACGAGTACCGGAAGTGTGACGCGGTTGTCAGATAAGTCAGCCATAAAACTGCAAATATGACTATCATACTTACCAATCAGATATCTTTGCCGTATTATGTTCTCCTCGGGTCTTGTTTTATCCATGTGTTTAAGCCATATGCATATTTTTCCATATTACACACGTATAATAACACCAAAAGACGCCATAACTGACGTAATGTACGGCAAAAGCGTAATGTCCGGAGCTTCTGATTCTACTTAAAAGTTATTTCATTATACTATCTTGCGATTTGTTAAACAAATGCTGCGTTTTCCGTTATATGATAGATAGAATCTTACATTTGTATTCATTTCATATGAAATTTATGAAAATCATTGAATAATTTCATTTTATTGCTCGCACAGGCTAACAAAAAATAAGAAAAAAAGATCCATTTCAAAACTTTATTTGAAATGAGCACTCATGTAAGATCCTTAATATTAATCATTTTGAAGTGTAGAACAGTCTCTTCATTACGTGTTTCAGATATCAAAATGTGTATTATAAGGCACCTTTGTTCTATCTTCACAGAAAAATATATACTCGTGGTGTTGTTGACCAACACAGACTTGTAGACATGAAAAAGCCATTATTTGCAGTTTTTATATATTACACAACTAAATCCATCTTCATAGTCGTTTTTACTTCCAAAATAATTTCACTATGCCATTTCAACGCTTTATAACTTTTTATTTAAAAAAAAGACATAGGACTTGTAAATCAGTTTAATTATGAGAAGGATCGATGCTACACGTAATGTGACATTGCAGTTCTCAATATGCAGTATACACTATAGCATGAAATAATGTACATTGCTTATTTTTTTATTTAATTACAGTATGAACCTGTCTTGAATTCTGATAATATTTTCAACCGTGTTCTGCGAAGTGACAGTAAAAACTGACGTACAAACACTAAAATATTAATGAATAAAAATTATACCCACCTTAAATTGCGCTTATGAAATGGTTGACAATCTGTTTGCACTTCTATACAAAAAAGGAGCCTGTCCACGGACTGATGATAAACTCAATGGAAATATTCCTGTTGATCAGTACAAGTTCTCGAAGCATTCGTTTGTGCACAGAAAGTCTCAATGATAGACGTCAACTAATGGACCTATGAAACAACATTCCTCCTGCTTTTGTTCGCAACCAATCTAATTAATATCGATATCAGGGCAACATAATGGACATCTGACAGATACCGAAAAAAGTTCATGTTCTAGTGATTTTTGCAATTTCTGATCAACTTATTTTCAGTACCCTATTAGAGAAAGCGTAGTATTTCAGCTGAGCGAGAGTTTTCGTTGGTTATTATATGTTCTGAATGACGTTTTTTACTTTCAGAAATTTGAAAACTGTCACTTGATTATTGAATCACAAGGTCAACAGAATATGACCTCTAATCGGTACCCATCAGATGTACATATAGGTTCATCTCGATTTTCATCAGATTGGTTCGCAACTATAGGCAATTTTTTTTAAAAAATCTACAGGTGTGTTGGTTCATTAATACCACTGCATCATATTTCTGTATCGGGCAGTTTGGATATGTTGCACAAGGAAAAACATAACAAAAACAACAATTGTTGAAAGTTTGTAAAACTGACCATTTTACCTTGGATATTGGTCTATGTGCCATAAATACACAAAACAGATGATCAAATTTGTTAAAACAGTTATAAGAATCTCATGACAAATGCAATGAAAACCCTCGTATATATTATTTCCTAATAATCTGGAAATGAAAATTGATGGAATCTCGCTGAACCTCAGTTGAATCCTCTGAATATGATTAATCTTGTACCTGTTTTGTCACCTCATGTATGGTGACACAATTTTAAAATATTCCTCTTATATATTACAACCCAACGAAATTTGTTCAAGAATAAAATACTATTGAAGTATTAGAGCATTGCCAATCAATAAAGTATTTAAAATAGTCATTCCTGACTTTACCTTTCCTATTGCCACTGATTTTGTTTTCGGCACTAATTAGTATAAGCTTCGCTGTCATGAATATGGCAAAGATGACCTTCTTCTTCTTCCTCCTCCTCCTCTTCTTCTTCTTCTTCTTCTTCTAATAATAATAATAATAATAATAATAATGTATTTATTATTATTATTATAGTTGTTGTTGTTGTTGCTTGTTGCTATCCAAACTATGTGATGACATACAACAGCAGTGATTGACCTAAAACACATAAAATACACGCAAGCCCGTATACAAACACATCTTAAAGCCAAGATACACACAAATTCCACCAGACCCAAATCCCAGAATCCAGACTCCACTCCAAGACTCCACGCAGTATTTTATACTATGCCGGAAAATGACTGTAGAGTTCTCAGGGTGATAGAATTTTTTTATTGATTCTGGTAGCTACCTGATGAGCTAGTCAGTTGTTATACGTTTAAATTAACGCAAACTCAATTCATTGAAGACCACAAAATGTTACGGCTCACATACAAATTCAATAAAAGTAGATTTTTATCAGAGTAACAACGAAAACATAATCTGACATTTTATTAATTTATTGCTGTCTTTAATTTTATTTTATTATTATTTTTTTTTTCTTTCAATTTTATATAAAATTGTTGAACTTATTCTACATATAAATTCATGTAACTAATTAGAGAAAATTTTCAGCAGCATCTTGAGCGTTTCTTTCCAAGTCCAATCACCTCTCCGCTATCTTGGCACATTTCATAACGGAGGCACGTCTAAATGATCTTTTAAACATTGGCGGGAAACATTTCGCAAATTTGTCACATCCAATGTTCCCAAAATTACAGAAAAATAGCCAAATGTGCTTTCGAACAATGTGCACATAATGTTTTTAACTTTTGAAGTAATTGACAATAAAAAAAGTTTTAATGAAATGAATTATAACATGAGGGTCTTTTGCATAAAAAGGTTGTAAATTAGATATAAATTGGATAGAATCAATATTTTAGCCATGAGATGTTTCACTCCAATTAAATATAAGAGGAGAGAGAGAACTTTTTCCTCAGTCATTTACTCTTGATCACGTATTTGGATTGGTACCAAGAGGTTTTCAGTTCATCACTGAATGTTTGATTTATCACAATTTGGTTAGCTGGATGAAAATTTGAGTAAAAAGGAAGTCTCACGCGTGTGAATCTTTTGTTTTTTAAAAGAAATAATAATTAATGTTCGTATCTACCTTAAATAAACGACCTTTTATCCAATCCATTTTTTTCACTGATGAAACGTTAAAGATCGAGTGACATAATTCTCGTGCTTGACTTAAATATTTTCAGCTCACTGTTTAATAAACCCTCACCTTCTTAAATCCAATTTCATCTACGCTTACAAGAATTCGTATTCTAACCTACTTTTCATGCTTTAGTGCCTTTTTCCGCCACGTGTTTGTTAAATTTCCTGTATCTTTAGCACTATTGTATATATATAGTCTGCCTCCGGTCCATTATGAATCTACCAAACCTCGTGTCTTCAAAAGTATTTACATGGCACAATTACAATCCATCTGAGGATTATTTAATCCCTTCATACCTTACAAATTTCAAACTAAACTTTGTTCCGTCAGAGCAAACTTTTGTAACTTGGGAAAATAAGGTCGTCAATGGCGAGTGCAATGTTAAAGAAATTCTATTTTTAGTAGCCGGAGCAGCCTAATGTACATAGTAAGGTGCATGGCCATGACGCGAATAATCGCGCAGGTACAGATAAAAGTCGTTACATCTATACTGTATACAACGTGCAAGATAAAAACCGCTATAATCAGTAAAATTAAAATAAAGGGATGCAACTACAGTGATGAAAATCTCTGAATCATAAAAATGTAATGTAAGTGGAATATTGACTTTATCATTGTTTTGTTAATTATATGCTACACATTCCAAAATAATGCAGTTTGAATAAAAATAGCTTTATAATATTTTTTAGTTCATAATTAAGTAGCATTTAATATGTTAGTGCTTTGACTAAATTTAAAAGAGCAAATAATTGAGACATTATTATTATCATTATTATTATTATTATTATTATTATTATTATTATTATTATTATTATAGAAAACAGAAATAACCATATACATATGCATGCATAATCAAAGTAATAATTTAAATATTCGGATGACAATAATTTTTTTTTTTACTAGATCAATAACGAATAACGAATACAAATAAAATAACTGAAGATTACATCGATCTGAATAGCAGTCACTTGTACCGGAAAGTGCTCAAGAGGACAAAACCAATCCATGGGAAGATCCCAGAGTAGCTCCCGTTAAAAATTTCATGCATTGTTGTTCAGTGAAGAGGATTTGTACTTGAATAGCAAATTGGTGAGCAGCATAGATACTTACTCTTACCGAGCGTACCTGGAAAATCTCTGAGGTACGGAAAAAAAGCCAAGAACAAACATCTGGATGCTTCCGTGGTATGGAAACCTGAAACGTTGGACAAGTTCAACGACACCACTTTGACTGTGGATGATGGCCCTGATCACAATAAAGGATTTAACGACCGCCATGAGAAAATCAAACAAGGACGCAGTTTAGAACTGATGGATCGTTTACATTTGGACATATGGTTGCAATACAAGATTTGTTAAAAGGACTGGATGTGTACGCCTGAGACTGAATCGAAGTAGTACCGTGTTCCATTTGATGGCCAATGATAAACCATCATCGAAGAAGCCAGACTTAACGTGCGCCGTATGGAAATTTTACCTAAAGTGGGGAAACGACATCAGTCAAAATTTCAGCAGAACTACAGCCAAGAGTCCTGTTAGACGAGTGGAAGTGAAAACCTTCACCATTGCCTCTGGACTCCGATCCATGATTGAAGATAATGTTTTCTAAGGACAGCTACCCAAATGTTTGCTCATTGACATCGTCAGTAATGCGACCCTGAGCGGAACCATCGATCAAAATCCTTTCGAGTTCCAACACTTCAACGTGTCCAAGATAGAAGTCACTCGAGATGGCCAGCCGTTGTGTACCAGACCTTTTGAACCTAACTTTACACCGAAAAATTATTTGAGATCTTACTTGACACTGTTTGAAGCCACATGATAGTTAGTTAACAACAGTAGCCACTGTATTTCGTACGAGGAATTTGCTGGATGATATGCTTTTGTGGGGTTTTGATTTCACTCCATACTAAGGCAGCGACGAAGGACATTTCTACCCTATAAAATCAGGCCAACTTTGTTTTCAACTTCAGTTTTCAATAGCCAACACAGCGAACATCGGCTTGTATGCAGAATTTGATAATACTCTGGAAAGCAACAATTAGAAAGACGTGATCATAGACTATTAGAAGAAAAAGATCGAACACGAAGAACCTATGGAAATAGGCGATGAGGATGTTTTTGACCCAGAGCCACAGCAGTCACAAACCACAAGCGAACAAAACAAAAATACAGTCATGATGTCAAGATGGTCAGAACAAGAACAACATTTAGTCTCCTGTTTTGCTCGTGACTTGTTTGAAAGAATCACAGGTCTAACCAGAGAACATTGTTATGGATGTTGAATCGATCATCCTAGTCAGAAACAACACGACAAATCTATGATGATGAGTTCAGAAAAAAAGTCGAAAGAGTATCTGGAAGAAACATGGTCTCTCATCTCAGAAGAGAAGATTTTGAGAAAGTAGTATAAAGACTTGTGTGACCATTCCTTACCTCCATTGACTTCTCAGGAGACCAAACGCATCTAAGCTCTCTTGCAACAGAGTACAGAAACCACCCGTAGTTCATCGACTTTTTTGATGAACTGACGACTTATCATTACATGTGAAGAAAACACAGAAAAAATGTTCATATATATATTTGTCTTTCCCCACCAAAAACTAATGTTTATTCGCGTATGACCCCCATTACCCACAGGATACTACTTTCGTTCCTGAAATATATAATGACATAAAACAAATGTTTTGTTTACATTCATATTGAACATTTCAATGAGTTTTCTAGTACAATTCATAAGAAACGAGAAAAACGTGCAATATGTTACTTTTTTAATCATTCCTTAGTGCCACACATTCCTTGCCTAATATCTGTCATTTATCAGTCAATCTTCAAAACGCGTGCCCATCATTTATTTCCTTTTATAATAGTATTTTGTTGATAACTGGAGTCATTAGTATGGACTTTTGATTCCCATTAGCAGGCGATAAAGCAATTTTATCTCTTAGAAGCTCTATTACTTTATGCTTTTTTTTTTTTTTGCGTTAAGGAATCGCAAAAGAAGTCTGTGAAATGCATCGAACATACCACATGTTTAACAAGTAAAGAACGTTAAAGAATACAGATTTGAAAAAAGAAAAAATGCTTGCAAAACATTTTACTCGGATGTCATACTAGATAAAGAAAATGTGTCTACGAGGCATTTTGTATAAAAGTAGCTATCCATATTTTACAAATCAGACGTAAACTCACACATTATAGTTAAATGTACCTTACTTGGCCCTGTTGGTTAAAGCCTTCAGAAGACAGCCGATAAGGGAATAGGAAATAAAAACACTATTACAAAGTGATTTGTGCCCGTGCAAAAGTGTAATGTATGTGTGCATGTATATATGTATGTATATATGTACGAATGGATATTTGGATCAATGTATTGATGGAAGAATGCATGCATGGATGGTTGCATGTACTGAGAGATAGATTAATTCTACATAGAAAACATAAGTTGCAATTCAACGATCGGATTCTGATAAATCTGATATAATAATTTTAATCTTCGCTCAGGCCAGGGTTCAGGAAAACCACTCGTCCTCTCGTCCTGACCGCGTAAAACTAGGCTGGGCCGAGTAACACTTTATTACTTACTCGTCCCTGGGCTGAGTAGTTGCTGATTCGCACCTTTTAACACTTTTTAGTAATATACACGTCATCCTAATGTGGAGAAAGTTCCCTTTCAACGAGCTGTCTCACATCTTTATGAGTCATCTGGTCAGGCAATGTTACAGTTGCCCCGGGTCACCGGTATTTTCAAGACTGAAGATTTATTAATACGTTGTCATGCCAAAGGAAGATGCCAGCAGATATTTATGTAATCATGTAATTACTTTTCACAGGAAAAATGTTGCCGATTTACATTAGAAATGAGTATTTTAAGTGTCTCCGCCGATTCCCACCGACTTTCACACAATGCATGCTGTTGTAATCTATTTATAAAGCAGAGAATGTCGAGACAACAGCTGATTGGTCGAAATCTAGTTGAGATAGTGACCTAAAATTGTTCCAGTTCTTTTGGCCAATCAGCATCTTCCTCTTTATGGCGCCCGTGTGTAGCTGAAATAGCTACAGTAGTTGAAATCTAGCTATAAGATCTCTAGACTGGATGCTTGATCAAAACGGATCATTTAATATAAAAGTTGGTGGAAATTGAGACTGTTGGAATTCTTCTTTTATATGCAAGTTACTGACATTTTTCTTGTGAAAAGTAATTAGATACTTATATAAATATCTGCTGTCGTCTTTACTTTGGCGTGATAATGTATTAACAAAGCTGCACAATTTTGCAAATAATGGTGATCTGGGGCAAGCATAGCAAAGTCTGACCAGACGAAAATCATAAAATGTTGACATTCTCTGTCTCTTAACTTATCCCATATCTAACTCTTAAACATGTGTGAAAAAGAAAATTATGATACATAGATTACTAAGACGTTTCACTGTAAAAATGAATACCACTAAGAAATTAAGGGCTATGTGTGTACACTGCAATTGATCGAGTTACTAGATTTGTCTCTTATTGTATATTTATCTAAGGAGCCATGTATAAGAACATAATATTTTCATGGTTTTGATGCACTTTAGTATAAAGCATGCATCAGGTAACTATGGTTCTTTAGTAAAAGCGTAAGTAGTGTAGGGTAGAAGTGTATTGTGTTGAGTATAGTGATGATAGGGACGAGTAACTCTTGCAACTCACTCGTCCCAGGAACGAGTGCTTGGGAAATTATTTCCTGAACCCTGGCTTAGGAGTTTCTGTACTTACAGGACCGATTATATAGGTCTCAAGGAAGTTAATATCTCTGTGAAAATTTCTATCTGAAACCCCATTATTTTTCATCTGAGTAACGCTGTAGTAAAATGTCCAACTACCTGAAATTCAAACCTTAAAAAAAATGCATCTCTGCTCTCTGTAATTGTATCTGCATGCACAATGCCATAATAATGCTCATTCTGGTAGAGAATCCGTAACACTATACTCCTGACACTGTCTTCACAGGGAAAGCAGAAATTACAGCATGGGCCCATTGCAAGGTTATTGAAACAAAATGAGTTGTATTTGTGACAGATTTATTGCATCTTTTGTCAGGACAGATGACTATGTTGTCATTCTAGTAGATTATACAAATGTGCTTACAAAGAAACACAGTCACATTTATATGCCATTTCACTAAGTCTCGAGCATTACATGATAAATATACTTCGTGTCAGTTTAACTCAAATCACATTTTAATTCGATGGGTCATATTCTTTCTAAATATAATTTTTTAAAAAGAGTGTCCTTAAAAGCAACAAATTTAAATATCACAGGAATAGTTGAAATCTAGCTATAAGATCCGCCTAACATAAAACTATTACAATTTTGTAACATGGAAGAATGAAACACGTCTGTTCTTGGTGCAAATTAGCTTTGCACAGAAAGAATGTCAAACTTTGTTATTAAAATATGATTTTTTCGTCGTTGTCAACGAGGACATGTTATCTCGTTCATACTTTAAACCAGTGAAATATATAAACTAAATCTATCCGATTTAGTATTTTTCAAACGTTTCACATCTTTCATAGAATACTGTTTAATAGAATTGGGGTGAACAATAAATGATATAATTTGTATAAACAAGTTTTTATCCTTATATCATGGTATTACAGTGGTTATTCTGTCTCATGAAAATGAAAATTAAGTCAAAGGAATCTACATATATGCATTTTATATCACTTTAGTACCGGTAAAGATCTTGAGAAATCCCTTCAATTACTTTCACTAATTTACTCGCATTATTCATTCTCAGCGTGAAACTAAAAAAATGCGAAAATTAATGCAACAGTTGCTCTTTAAAACACCACAAAATGACTTCGTTGGATTGTATTGTTTACAGAAAATATGCCTTAATATTGCATACAAACGGTTTATGGTAACTATTGTATTCGCAATCAGTGGGTACATACTAATCTAAACGCGTAGACAACATGTCACATTGTTTTGATTACCATTTCAATGAAACAGCCTGAGTCTACATGTACAAAACTAATCTGTACAATATAATGGTAAGATAGTTTTTAGTGATGATTTAATGAGAAGGTGTGGAAACAAGCCTTGCTTTGAAAATATCACAAAATTAAACAAATTGAATTTGAAAAAGAAGCCAAATTATATATATATATATATATATATATATATATATATATATATATATATATATGTGTGTGTGTGTGTGTGTGTGTGTGTGTGTGTGTGATAATTAAGGCAATCGGCGAAATATAAGTAGAAAAGGTTATCGAAATACAAACATTATTGAACAATGTTTAACCGTCATATGTAAATGGTTTATACAGATGTCATCGGCAATAGTTTTTCATGCCCTCTGTTTTTGAAATGCTCTTCAACGACTGTGATCATGTATTTTGGCAAATGCAACTATATCACACCGTCTGAGTTGCAACTCCCCCACCCCCTACCCTTCGTCCGTGTACATGTTTACACTGTCCTCCTTTTCTAGTCGTATCTCCTTCTTGTATACAACCTGGCAGGCCCTTTTTCACTTCTATGTTAATCTCTGGATTACCAAAATATGCTGAAGAGAGTGAACTTATACCTGAAATAAAAACAGGCTTCCGCAAAGGCTTCTCAACAACCGATAACATTGATATATTTGTCCCTTTTTTTGTCTTTTTTTTTGTCTTTTTTGTGGCATATTCTACACGATTTATATTATTTCTTTCTCGAATTAAGAAAATGTGTGCATATATTAATTGTCGGAAGCGTTCGATAGCGTGGGGAGGAAAAGATTTTGGAATAAACTTGTTCTATTCAAAATTGACGGAAAATGTCTGAATAATATGTAATTAATATATTCAAGCAAATCCAGTCACGTGTGAAACTTGGAAACAGGCTATCATATTTTTCATCTCTAAACTCAGTGTCGAACAAGAGGAAAAATTTTCACCATTCTTATATGCTGTACTTGCTGTATTTCTCAATGATTTACAATCTTGTATATGGTGACCAAAATTTAAATGATAAACTAAGTCAAGGGTTTAATGTTAAAGGCTTACCATACTCAAATGGTTTTGATATTGCATATCTTCTTCTTCTTCTTCTTCTATATAGTGATGGTTTCTTTTCCTCGTGTACTTCAAGATTCCATAACATGCACTATAGGGAAAAATGGTGTAATGCATTTTGTAAGCCGGGAGGGAAGACTGATAATAGAATATTGTAATCGGCATACAATAATCATTTGTTTCAAAACAAACATTAAACCCTTGATACATTTTATCATTTAAATTTTGGTCACCAAAAATACTTCAAAGTAAAGACAGTAAACTGACCAAGATTTTGTATAGACTTGCCGTTGAGCTGCATTATTCTGCTTATCAGAATTACTGTAGCAAACAGATACATTTAGTAAGGTAAGTACTTGAAGACACACGCCTTGCTTATATTTGGCACGAACACAAAATTGTAACGCAAAATCCGCTATTGCGAGTTAAGAGTTGAGAGACGATTAACTGATCAATTCTTTATAACATGGTGTACTTGGTTGAATAATTCATCTCGAGGCTTAAATTGTATGATAATTAAAACTGATTTTTCATTAGAACACTACTTTCTCTGTTTGTCTGGTAAATATAGAAAAATCCGTACAAAAATTAGTGCATGTAGTTATAGCTTACCATTTAAATCAGACCGCTGGCAAAATATACTTAGAGATGAACGACTGTGTAATGTATGCTAAATAAAACAATCTTGGGACGAATTCCATTTTTTATTTGGATTTCTTTATTTTACTGAAGAACATTCGAGTAGAATAAATGGACAATACACATTTACAGCTAATACACTCAAATACAAATAACTTATTCAGACAAGATGTTATAAGGAAACTGGCTAATATAAGTATTTCTATATAAATAACTGTTAGTTTGTGTCTACTGGTATAGATTCAGACAGAGTTAACTAATTTATGCTGCAGTCTACCATATGAGTTATAGTTTATTTCAAATGGCATCGCGAATGGTGTCTGGTGCTGCATATACAATTGTATTAAGGCAATCAGACAGAAAAATCTATAAAGAGCTTTTTATTAAAATAAGTTTCAATTATTTAACACCTTTCTTTTCTCCGTTTATCTGAACAGTATGCATAAGAATCATCTTTTGAAAGTTCAAGGCTCTCGTAATGTAAATTTTGACATTCGAAAAGAGTATTCCAAATATGACATAACTTTGGATGGATGGTCGCCCTTGAACAGTCATGTGCTACTGTCTTCTGGATCTTTATTGGCAGTCGTTATTTTTGTATACAGTAATTATTACAAGATTCTCGAGGAAAAATAGAACATGTCTATTTGTCTTCAATGATTGTTTAAATACTTGCATTGTTATGAAACATTAAGTTACGAAAAGCATCCGCGCTGCGAGCACAAAGTTGAGATAAGATTCACACTTAATTGGATTACACTTTTTATAAAATAACTCTTGCAACTTCCTTATGTTCAAAAGTTTAGTTATTTACCTGAGACTGAAAACGGTGTGTATAATAATTTCCATCTATATCTTTACCTTGATTTTTTCCCCTCATTTTTTCATATCTTTTCATCCATAATAGAATAAAATTCCAATTCTATATTCTTGAACTTTGAAAAGGAATACATCTGAAGACGAACTCATTTATTTATTAGCAGCCTCTGAACGACAGAACTGCTAAAAGTTACTTGATATTTGCTGAACTGCTGAGAGTACTTGATATTTGCTGAACTGCTGACAGTACTTGATATTGCCGTAGAATCTTATAGAAAACTAATTCTACATCAGACACTGACTTCATTTTGACGATCGGCACGCAATATACGATCTATATTTTTGTCATTTATTTGACAGATACTTCCTCTAAAATAGATTAGCTAGTTAAAATTCCAGAAAATCAATTCACCTGTAGAGTGTGTTCTGGTAAGAATATATCATGAGTTGCAAGAACAAAACTGAAAGTGTGGTAAATATGCTGCCAAAAATCATGGAGGAAACTTTGTTCTGACATTCCTACGTATGTGTTATCGTGATGTACATTTTAAAAGCAGTGATGGGTAATATTTCTATATCTCAGCACTTCTTTCATAGCATGACCTTCTACTGCGATTCTAGGCCAGATAAACTAGCAAAAAACTCGCCTATTTCCGTCATCACTTGAGCAATTGTTTCACTATAATCAAGATAAACATTAACTGAAACACATGTACATCATTAAACGTGCAGCCGTTGAGGTTTCTGTCCTGTAAACAGGAAGATGTGCACAGATCGACCTATGTACAGGTATAGATTCTGAAGTCCGTATTCGAGTACAAAAATTCGTTCTTGTAGTTGTTATTTAATTCATCTTCTCATAATTATTTATGAAAGGAAAATCGATTCAAGATCAAAGTTGAATCAAAGAAAATCAGTATTGTTAGTCTGTGGCATTTAATCTTAGGGGATAAGAGTGGAATTTAACCTTAACTGAGTTTGATAACCTTAATGTATACAATATGCAACGGAGTTTCCTGACCTGATGTATTGTATGACAATTGTGTGAATGTTGTGTTTGCAGCAAAACGAATCACGATAGTGAAAACAAACTACTGTTACAATTGTACAAAAATGGATAAAATACTGATTTATTTATTTCTTAGCCTATAATGCAGAGCAATAGAAATTCATGCAGGATACTTTCAAATAGTCTAAACTTTCCTAAATTCTTTTGATAGAATTAGTGTCCTTTTTATCAATAAATTCCGGAAACCCCTTCGTGACAATTCTACATTCTCTCTGTATAGTTGCCGTGTATATAACTCGCCATCACTACTGAATTATGTTTTCTCAACTATTTGCACGCGATGCGTAATTCTTAATTTCCAGGAACATATATTAATCAGTACTTCGTCTGTGGAAAATTTGCACTCTAAACCCCAAGGAAATAAACGTGCATAGTCTGTTTCAACAAGTACCGAGATTATATTTAACCTTGAGATCAAATTTTTTGTCACAAATCCTCTATATCAGCCTAAGAAATATCTTTGACATGTGTTGGTCGTCTTTTGAAGTTGAAGTGAACCATGACTACATCAATAATGTACATTCCTCAGCTCTCTCAGTTTGCGAAGCCGTTAAGTCAGTTGGGAATTACTGTGGTTAAAAATGTGAGTTGACGATCTAGTTGGGACATCATTCATTGACTGTAAAATTGTACGACCTTGAATACTATTAATATTTAATACTTTTAGAACTTGCCGATCTGAAAGCAATAAACTGTGATTAAGAGTGATTTTATTTACACTATACAGTCTTACATTTCTTAGTATTAAAGTACGGTTGCCAGTTGATAGTTTTCATTTGCAAAGATCACATCTCTAGCCACGGGTTTGGAAAGTATCTTAAAACTTTGTAAGACATCTGGCAAAGTTTATAATATATCTAGTTTTTGACGAAGAAATAATAACCTGACTTTTTCCATACTCGAACATTGTACGTCATCATATCATTGAAATGATATCAGATCCTGTCTCGAAAAAATAAAATTAATTCATAATGAAAATTTTGAGGGACCTGTTTTAAAACTTTGTTTGCGTTGAAGACAGAACCACAAAATCATGTCGTGGCATTACAAAACTTACTCTATATTATTCATTTCTTCAAGCAACACAGCAGTAAGCTGGATATTTCTTTCAAGATATTAATGAACGCGGCACACGTTTCTAGCTCCCTAAAAAGCACTAGATTGTTATGGTGTATTTTTGTTGGCTCTTATGGGCTCATTTTGTAGAAATGTCTCGCTACATTCAACTGGTCATAACAATACTAACAAATTATCAGACTGTTCATCAGAAATTTTTGCGTTTGTGTCCAATTTGATTCATTTTCTTTTAATGACACGAAGTTCACTGATACAATTTAAGAGTGTTGCACACCCGATGTACATTCTGCATTTAGAACATAGTGTTGCAGACGTGAGGTGCATCAATGTCATTCAACGTTCAGAAGGAAGTGTTTTAGACACGAAGTACATTCTGCATTTAACAAATAGAAGTTCAGATCTGAAGTGCATCAATGATATTCGACATTCAGAGCATAGTGTTTGAGATTATACAACTCTTCGCTACTATCAATCACACTCAAAACGATTGGAACTTGCACGCGATGAACCAATTATTCACGTTTTAGATGTCAAGTGACCTCTGTTAAATGTTGGAGATAAAGAAGATTGTGTCTTACATATCGTGAGCATTTAATAGTAACATAGGACAAACTTCACAAAATTGCTACGTCTTACTACGACATAGAAAAATTGCTTCGTCTTCTTACGTCTTACTATGACAGCAAAATTTCTACGTCTTCTTACGTCTTACTATGACAAAGAAAATTTCTACGTCTTCTTACGTCTTACTATGACATAAGCACCGTCAATGAGTACAACAAAAATCTTTGCATTATAAGATAAATAAAAACATATACATGTACTCATATATATGAGGCATGCAGTTTTATGAAACTCGCTGAACATTACGATATACCGATAGCTACTTTTCAGTTAGTTTCATATATTTCTTATCTATTGAGTATGCGTGTATGATCCTAAATATATACATCTTCTGAAACAAAAATAGTGAGCTTTAAAAGTGAATATTATTCAAATTCTAAACCTCACTTTCTATGTTGCAATTTCACCAATATAAGTCTAAACGATAATTCCAGGATTATAATATTCGTTTGGTCAATTTTTAGCTAGTCTTATATTTAATGCAACAAGTTCTTTATATTCTTCACCCCAGTTTAAGTCCAGAAGTAAGTGTTCGTGAAAACTAGGCAAATTCTAATTTTCTATGGGAAAAAGGCAAATAGAAAGGGACTGTTAAAAAACACAATAGATGATATATTTGTGTACCATGCAAAATACAGAATAGAAATACAGTCAACAACAAAAGTAATTGCTTTGTTTCGTTAACATTCGAAAGTACCCGAGCTCACTATTTCAAAATACTGTATGCAACATGCCTAAAAGCGAATCAATGCTAATATATTTCTAAAACTGTTGTGATAAGGTATTGTATGGGATGACCAGATGAACTAATTTTTTGGAGTGAATCGCACTACCTAGGAAAAGTGATAATTATATATATATATATATATATATATATATATATATATATATATATATATATATATATATATATATATATATATGTATGTATGTATGTATATTGTTGCAGAAGGTTTTTCAGGACAGAGTTTGATAACCTTTCTTGAAAGAAGTAAACATAAGAAAAAATAGAATGCAAACAATATTATATCTTGGACCCGCTTACTTGTCATATTCGCTGATGGCTAACAGTTTGACCCTGATAATGTTTAGATTTCTTGGCAATGCATATGTGACCACGAGAGTCGAATATAAAAGATTTTCCTAAAATACACTATTACAGCCAGGAAATCTGTCTGACATCTATCTAGAAACAAATAGAGACTAATACCATGGTCATTAATGTGAACGTGCACTATTTACGTATGAGTTTTGTTATTTTAATAAATCCCATTTGTGACTTAAACTATCTTTAATGAAGCTTGATTTCATATCCAAGCTCATGGGATGAAGGGTCACTAATACAAGCTATCTCCCAGGCTTTCGCAATGGCATATCACGGCTGACAAATTAATTTTTTTTAAAAAACTTTTCCTACTTTATAATAACTGAATTATACGTTCGCGGAATACAGTGGACATTTGTCAATTACATTCGAATCGAATACCTTTTCTGTCGGGATGAAAACTCATTTCAAATGAAGTAATTAAATGGAAGAAAAAGAATCAAACATGAAATCCTTCTCGCCCTAGATATGTAAATCATGTCAGTAGCTGATAAAGGGAGACAAATAAAACCACCAGAAATAACGCAGTCAAACATAAGCACAATATGCGGAATCTGTTGCTGATTAATGCAAGATCTATTGCATCCATTCGCTTACTGTTACTTCTCGCTGACGGCGTATCTGAGAACTTCTGGTCTGACATTGACAGACTACTTCCGTCAAAAATCGGTGTATTTCTTCTGAAAATAGTATTGGTATCCAGAAGATCTGGTGGAAAAGACCCTCTCCGAGTATTTTCGTTGACACTTGGCATACCTAAAGGTAGCGCGGAACTAGAGCCGGCGTTAGATTTGGATCCACGTCTAAATGATGACAGAACAGTATCCGGCTGCAGACTTGTTTTCCTCTTTTGATCATGACTCCTCCGAATACATACTCTAGAAGCCATTGTTGAACAGTAACAGGTACTTGAGATTTGTATGAAACAACCAGTCTTTCAACGATTGTTGAAATTGTTACGTAAATGATGATTTCAATGACAGAATCGATTTGTCTCATCATTAGTTTCACATATACTGGTGTGGTAAAATCGACACCAAAATACCTTTCTGAAAATCGCACCAATTATTTTACAAGTAAAAAAATGTGAAATCCGTAAACGTTCCCAAGGTTGGATTACTTTTTAATTAAATCCACATAAATAATATGCACTGCTCATAATCATGACGCCTTCTTTGTGTGATGTTTAATCACAATATTCGTGCGATATGAGCTGACCGCCGTTGTCTAAAAAAAGTCTTCATTTAACTTTTGTTTTATTTGTCAGACTTACTTATTCTGCGGTATATTCAGGGCAGTGAAAGTGACTCTAAAATCGTATGACAATGAATTACATAAATCTTCCAACTCATGAACATAACTTGCGGAATGATTCCAACACACAAGATGTTAAAATTTGAATAGAAACATAATCCCACGTTAGAACTGTGTTTAGAAGCGTTTTCTTGTGGCATGTACAACTCAAGCAGTCTTAAGTTTCATGGATCTGTGAATTCCACAGATCATTGGATACCCCTGATCATGCAATAATACCACGTGGTACAACAGGTCAGTTTGTATAAACAGTTTATGCTCCGACTTCTAAATGTTCTCTCTCCTTGCTTGTAATCATAATCTCAATGAATTTGCCTGTAATTCCAATCAATCATCTTCAAATTCAACGCATAGTGAAGAAATAGGATTCAGCCTGCAAGCCTGGAAGACGTATTATAGAAATGAATCACACATAGCACACTACGCTTGAAATGACATTCGTACAGACTTTCTATCTAGTGAAACTAATCTCCTCCCCTTGACACCCGCATCAATCGATGAAAGAATTTACTAATAGTTCTATGTGATAAATTAAGCCTTGCTTTCAGTATCGAATTAGCTGTCAAAGTTTGCACGCAATATGCACTCCTCGCGCTGAGAAATTTATATAACTAACACTTCCTCTTTGATGAATTAAAACAATTTTATTATGAGAAATTAATTATGTTGTTGTGTTCCCGTCATGCGAAATAAATCCGTCTTTTTATTCTAACAAAACTAGATGATGGTGCTGGAAACCTTTTCTACTGGACGATATATTGTTGGAAAATATTAGGGTCAACTTGACCTATATCTTAGGCAATTGGTTCTATTTTCGAGTCTGACGATGTTGACACATGCAATATTCTAGAGATGGCGAAATATTGTGGTATTATACTGGTCTTTTACTTAATTCTTAATAAATATTGAATCCAAGAATAAAAAATGCAGATTTATCATTATAGAAATGCACCGTCTCTACTATTTATGCAGTGCACGTATTCTTAACAAATTTTCGAAAAACGTTAATGATGTAGTGCCAATATCTCCCTATATCAGTCGATCCTCGATATCATGCAGGCTCAATACATAATCCTCCCTAATAGCTGTAAATGTTTAATCTCACAGTAGTCATTACTTTCTGTCACCTTCAGTACCTTCTATCAGAAAACAAACTGCTTGCTTCAAAGACTTTGGTAAGTAATGTCTCCGCCAACAGAGGTTGACATGTTTAAATCAAAAGAAATTAATGAAACGACTTTGTTCTTTTATAATGCTTGTTCTTTTATTATGCCATCTTGGAGTTCAGAATAAATTGCAGTCTGAGAGATGATGTTCGGAAATATTCCTTGAGAGTATTGAGAAATCGTAAACTTCCTAGAGCCGACGATGTTGACATGTACAATAAACGATAGGGCCACAAAATTCATCTAAATAGTTTCATCAACATTAAGGTAATCAAATGTGTAATGTGTATAAAGAGGTAAAGGTATACTTGACCTGAGAGTAAATATTATATTTTTTTGTGTGAAAATTCTGTTGCGAATATTAGTGTAGAAATGAACAAAAGACTTGTCTGTGGGATGGTTGTACTAGTGGCGGTCACTGTATTTCGTGGATGTAAACTCGTTTTGAATTTCTGCGGGTCTTATATATCCAATCAGCGGCAAGTCTCATTTATTTTATAAATAATCGCACAAAGATTGTAAACTAGCTGTCCCTCCTGAAAATTATCCATTAATCAATAGACTTTGCGAGGTTTTAATGGAAACGAATCCAGGAAAACTTCTGGGACTATTTAGTTCCCCCTATGCTTCATATTCCGTATTTGCCAATCTGAAAACACACAACAAATTAATTATAAATATATGTAATCGTGGTGGTGCTGTCAGTCATTCCTTTTTACTAAAGCATGGTTGCTTGGCATTGACGTTGCCATATTTAGAGGACATTAGTGTTCCATTTTAGTACTTTAGTATTGCTGATCACTTTATAATGTGTCCTTCATTCTAGAAGGTCTAGCAAGTAAACTATCCAGATCGCTTTGCGGGTGGTAATAGAGAATGTAAGTGGAAAATGGTGCCCATAAGCTGGGGATCAAGGTGCGCTTCAATATATCCATCTAGACAGCTGCCCAGAAGTGGACCCAGTGGTGTCTGGCATTCCATCTTACTTTTGGCTGACTTTATGCAGGTTTATGTATTTTCTGCCACCTTCATTACTTTACATCGGCGTCATTAAAAAGGAAGACAATAAGAAATCCAGTCAATCAGTCAGTAAGTAAGCAAATAAATTAACGCCCATCTATCAATCTATTAGTATGTCAGTATATATGTATGTATCCTGTTTCTATATGTGTAAACATATGTAGTCATATATACATGCATATTTGGCTCTTGAAGTACATTTATAAATAGACAGACGTATTAATGATAAATAGACGTATGCTTGAAGACTGATCCTACGATAAGCATACATGCCAAGGTAAAACTAATATTTAAAGTTGATAATAATAAAAGAAAAACAAAAACAACAACATAAATTGGTTATCCATATTTGCTGGCAGTGATCTAAATTTTTGCAAGACAATATCAAACGCCAGTTATTAGTAATATCACTGTCTCCCAATTGGTTAGTTAGTGACGTCATTAACACAACAGTGACATCGTTCCCATAAAGGCTAGTTTGGAGCAACCACAACCACCACCATGAACTGTTGTGATTCGTTGGTTGCTTCACATCAGCGCGGTGCATAATGGATAAAAAGTAAGAAATCTCTGTACTTTTTTCAACGTTTGATGTTAATAATTACATATGGTGTCAGGAGTACCGGAAGTGTGATGCAGTTGTCAGATAAGTCATCCCTAAAACTGCAAATATGAATGTCAATACTGATCAATCAGATATCATTGCCATATTATGTTCTCCTCGGGTCTCGTTTTATGCATGTTTTGAAGCTGTCAATACATACCAAGTTAGAATCTGAAACAAAATTGATCACTTGACTTCGGTGGTTTTTGTAGCTTCAGAGGCATTTTTCCATATTACACGTATAATAACACCAAATAACATCACAATTCACATAATGTACGGCAAAAGCGTAATGTCCGGAGCTTCCGATTCTACTTAAAAATTATTTCATTACACTATCTTGCGATTTATTAAACAAATGCTGCGTTTTCCGTTATATGATAGATAGAATCTTACATTTTTATTCATTTCATATGAAATTTATGAAAATCATTGAATAATTTCATTATATTGCTCGCACAGGCTTTAAAAAAATTAATTTCATAAATTTCATTTGAAATGAGCACTCATGTAAGATCCTTAATATTAATCATTTGAAGTGTAGAACAGTCTCTTCATTGCGTGTTTCAGATATCAAAATGTGTATTATAAGGCACCTGTGTTCTATCTTCACAGAAAAATAAAATACTCGTGGTGTTGTTGACCTACACAGACTTGAAGACATGAAAAAGTCATTATTTGCAGATTTTATATATTATTATATCAAGCGAAATTCATTTTCAGAGTCATTGTTACTTACAAAATTGTTTCACTATGCCACATCAACGCTTTATAACTTAACAAAGAAAAGAAAATAGGACTCGTAAATCAGTTTAATTATGAGAAAGATCGATGATACACGTAATGTGACACTGCAGTTCTCAGCTGCAGTATACGCTATAGCATGAAATAATGTACATTGCTTATTTCTTGATTTAATTACGGTATGAACCTGTCTTAAATTCTGATAAATTTTTCAGTGGTGTTCTTCAAAGTGACAGTAAAACCTGATGTACCAGCCCTAAAATATTAATGAATAAAATTATACTCGCCATAAATTGCGCTTATGAATTGGTGACAATCTGTTTCCACTTCTATACAAAAAGGAGTCGGTCGCTGCCTGAAATGAATTTTACTCCACAAATTTCCACACAGACTATGATAAACTCAAAAGGGATTTTCCTGTTGATTAGTACAAGCTCTCAAAGCATTCGGTTGTGCTTAGAAAGTTTCAATGATGGACGTCCACTGATGGACCTATGAAACAAAATTCCTCCAGCTTTCGTTCGCAACCAGTCTCATTAAAATAGAGATCTCCGGACAACATAATGGAGATCGGACAGACACCGAAAAAAGTTCATGTTATTGTGAGCTTTGCAATTTCTGTTCCACATATTTTCAGTAGCCTATCAGAGAATGCGTAGTATTTCAGTTTAGCAAGAGTTTTCGTTAGTTATGATATGTTCCGAACTACGTTTTTCACTTCAGAAATTTGAAAGCTGTTATATGATTGGTGACTCACAAGGTCAACAGAATATGACCTCTTATCAGTACCCATGAGGTCTGCTTATTATAGGTTGATCTCGGTTTTAATCAGATTAGTTCGCAACCCTAGGCAAAGTATTTTAGTGCCTTTTTCCGCCACTTATATTTAGGAATTATTTGTATTGTATTTCCAAAATTAATAATAATAATAATAATAATGTCTACATTACATATTCTTTTTAAATGTTAATCAAATTGCTGGCATGCAATATGCCATCCAAATATGAATTAGACATATTTATGTGTTTAAGACACTTCTGTTCAGACTGCATTATTGTGGAACGTTTAGCATATAATAGACAAATAATAGAAAAATCTATAATCTACACTTATATGACATATTTATGATTTAGAAAATTTTATTACTGTATCTTGGTATCCCTTTATTATAGTTGTAGTTACTAAAGCCGTAGACATCTTTCATGCGTGTATACAGTATAGATGTACTGACTTTCTTTTTACTTGTGGGAGTATCCGCGTCACAAGTTTGCAGCTTACAATAAAACTATCAGCCATTATTTTACAATATTATTTCTATTTTTATTTGTATTCATCATTGATCTGGTAAAAAGAACTATTATCTTCTGAATATTGTATTTATTATTTTGATTCTACATGCATATGTACATGGTTCTTTCTGTCTTCAATAATAATAATAATAATAATAATGTCTAAATTACTTGCTCTTTTAAATGTAGCTAAAACACTAATATTTTAAATGCTACGTAATTATGAATTTTAAAAAATAATATCAAGCCATTTTTATTCACACTGCATTATTTTGGAATGTGTGTCATATAATTAAGATCAATGATAAAATTTATATTCCATTTACATTACATTTTTATGATTCAGAGAAATTTTCACTGTAGTTTCATCCCCTTTATTTTAATTTTACCGGTTAAAGCGGTTGGTATCTTGCCCGTTGTATGCAGTATAGATGTACCGACTTTAATTTTTACCTGAGCGCGCATCCGCGTCACAACCATGCACCTTACGATGTACATTTGGCTGCTCCGTCTACTAAAAATAGCATTCCTTTAACATTGCACTCGCCGTTGACGACTTTATTTTTCCCAAATTACAAAATTCTGCGCTGACGGAAAAAGGTTTGGTTTGAAATTTGTAAGGTATGAAGGATTTAAATAATCCTCATCTAGATTGTAACTGTGCCAGCTAAATACTTTCGAAGACAGGAGGTGCGATACGATTCATAATGGACCGGACTGATCATACTCTGTTTAGACCTGAGTCTGATGAAACATTGCATTTTGATGCATCTTCATGGGTAATATAATGCAGTAATAGTTCCCGCCCCTATGGTGGCGTAGTTGTAAGTTTAGACTCACAACCAGTTGATAAACAGGTTCGAATCCTGTCCAGACCAGCTCCGGTTGGCTGTCGTGGCATATTTCTATGCAAGGCACTTAACTCCCATTACCTTGCCATCAGTCCTTCATACCCATCGGTGAATTGTCAGCTACTCGAAATGTGCTCCTGTTGGCAAAGGGATTCACGTTTACTAGAAAACCCCTTATTATTATGAATTTTAGCCCAGATTTGTTGTGTAGCATGATATTGATGAGACCTTGGCAAAGTTCGACGATCAACATTCTACGTCATTGCTTAGCGCATTTATCGCCCAAAGTTGTAAAACGCACTCACTTTCGTTTCTGAACCAAATGTTCCTTAATTATTATCAGATTTCAACAAGATATGGAGTAAGGCTTGATATTCATAAGACCTAAGCTGAGTAAGATTAACAACGTTCTACGTCAAAGCCTAGAAGAGTTATAGCTCTGATTGTCACTAATACCATCTTTCCTTTCAGCTGAATAAATCCCTTAATTGGTATTGGATTCGAATCAAATTTGGTATGCAGCTTGATGTTGATGAGGCTGTATTTAAGTTATGTCGGTTCCATCGACAGTGCTCTAGGTCATAGTTTATTGGAGTTATATAACTCCTGATTCATAGACCCACCCACATCTGTTTACACAAAATAACTCCCTTAATTATCATTTGATTTAAACTAAATTCGGTGTGCCGCTATATTGATGAGACATTGACCGAGTTTTTACCAACATTCTATACCAACGTTTAGCAGAGTTATAGATGCGAATTATCAGACCCATCCACTTGCGTTCCCTTACTTACTTAATTATTATTGGATTTCGACCAAACAGTTTAGGCAGCTTGAATATTGATAAGACCTCTTATAAGTTTGATCGTCTTTATTTTACATCGTCATTTAGCGGAGTTATAGAGCGTGATTGTCGGGCCCACTCACTTTAATTTCAGCACAATAAATCTTGTATTTATGATTGGAATTCAACAAATTTGGTAAACATATTGATATTGATGAGGGACTTCGATTATAAGCAATCTTTCTCACTATTTAGCAGAGTTATCAACTCTGTTTGACAGGACCCATTCACTTTCATTTCTGTTCAATAAATCTGGTAAGTATCATTGGATTCCAATCAAAATTTGCTGTGCAGCTTGATATTGATCAGACATCGGCTGACTTCGATTTTCCGCATTTGTTGTCCTCATTAACAGAGTTACGGCACCTGATTATCAGATCTACCAATTTCATTTCTGTACTATAACTCTCTTACTTATTATTGCATTTTAAACAGGCAGCTTGATATTGATGTTGATAAGACCTCGTCTGAGTTCGATTGTCAGTGTTGCAGGGTCAGATTTTCATATTACATCATCTTTTTGCTGAGCTGTACCCCTTAATTTTCAGACCCACATTTTTTTTTCTTTCTGCACAATAACACCTTCTTTCATCTCTATATCACCATCATCTTCTAGCTCATCCTCTACAAAACAACGCTACCCTCATTCTAACAAAAAGCTTGGGATATTAATTCCTAAAATTTGCTTGTTCAGTTTATCTTGTTTTGCCTTTGCTTGAACATAGCATCAAATTGGCAATACTGTTAGAAACAGGGATACCTCGTATCAGGTTGCTTGTGCATCTGGGATTAACAAAGCACGTGCAACACAATGGGGTCGCTGTGACAAGCTAATACTGCTTATTCATGAAAATTATTTCTTCTATCTTTTTTACATTACTCGGTGTTGCTAAAACTTTACGGCTTGGAGGTGTCTTTTGGTGAAACTGCTCCTCGTAAAAACAAATTGTCACTGTAACCGACCTTTTTGTAACCAGCTTAACATCAGTAATACAGTGCCCATTTCAAAACATCTGACAACTGTAATCTATGATGTATTCATATGTATGTACAAACTCAGGAATATCCAGATAATTCACTAACAAATCGTTGCTATTGATCCAAATCTGGCATATATTCTGTTTTTGAGTTTCATATATTGGTCCCATCGCTTTCAGCAATGTTTTTTCTCGCGGAATCATTCATTAAAAATATACAAAGAAACGATCCCGGGATTCTTCTTCCGTTGGGAAAAAGAAATCCAACTTCTGCAAACAAGTAATCATTATGTAATGAATTAATTAATCCTTAAGAAAAAAAAGAATCTCTTTTTCGCCATATTGGATCGATTATGCAACTTCTATTGTTTATTTCGGGTACCTTCTTAGCCGATGGCGACATTGTTTAGTGACCATCTTGAAAAGTTTGGTAATGCACACCATATAACTGTCCACATGAAAAAGTGATCTTTATTGAAAAGTTTACGATATCTCGCAGTTATATTTTAAAAGAAATAGCAGAGTCTACTATTTCTGGTTTTACCGATGATATTCAGTCAGTCTCTTGTTCATCCAGAGCCGCGGTAGCTCTGTCGGTAGACCTTCGGACTCGTAATCCGGATTAAATACCCGCTCAGACCAGCCCAGGTCGCCTGCCTCTGTGTGTCCTTGGGAAAGGTAGTTACTTCCAATTTCACATTGATATAGCCATTAATGTGTTAAAAGTGCAGTTCAAACCAACAAAGCAAAACAAACTCTTACTTACCCACCAACAGTGAATGTGAGCTGGGATTAGACCCTTGTGAGACTGGTTAATTTTACCCTACTGATAACCGACATCATTGGACCGAAACGATAATTCTGTTCAGTACAAGAGGAATTGCAAGTTCAGACTCTCTCTCTCTCTGTCTCTGTCTCTCTCTCTCTCTCTCTCTCTGTCTCTGTCTCTCTCTCTCTGTCTCTCTGTCTCTCTCTCTCTCTCCTTAATCGGCTTTCCTTGTTCAGGTGAGAACGATAATGAAAGAACAATTCAAATGCATCACGATATTATTTAATTTTCGGATGGATGGGGATGGAGCGGTGATTTTATAAAGGGTCCGATCTCATCGGATACAATCGACAGAGCATATAAGAGCAAAAATTTAAAAATAAAACATAAAAATAACAATAAAATGAAGGAAAATTCCGATTAAATAGTCTCTACCTTAATTAAACTTCGGTTACTTTGGCCTTCAACAGGACGTCCACATGGCAGGGTTTGAAATCATATTACCTTCAAACTTATTTGCTGCTAATTTGAACAGATTGTGGAGTAAATGTGTGATCTTTATAAACGAATTATTTAAAACTTGTGAATGATCCCAAGTCACTATTTGGTTTTGCCAACCATGAATGTTAATGTGCCCTCGGGGAAGCATTCTTGACAAAAGGCTGTTCCACTAAACCAATCGATTCGTCTCGATAGCAATTTTTATAATCAAATAGTTGACCATAAAGCTTTAAGATCGTTATGAAGATAATTTATCGGTCAACATCCCTTTGTGAGCAATGGGACATTTGAATGACCTGGAACATTACCAGAGTGGTTATATTGGAGATATGACCTTGAAGATTGCGCCCTTGCCACCTTTATGAACATTTGGTAATAACAGACATCTATTACTAGAAATGGTAATGGACTGTTGGTAATAATATATATATATATATATATATATATATATATATATATATATATATATATATATATATATATATATATATATATAAAGCAACAAGAGAGAAATATTTCATGGACCAGCCATCTCGTCATGTTGGCTGTTGGCTAACAGTTTGACCCAGTTTTCATAATAACTGACAAGATAATGTTAAGATTTCTTAGCTATGCATATGTGACCACGAAAGAGCAAAGTCGAATACAAATGATTTTCATAGCGTACACTCTATTTCAGTCATGAAATCTGCCCGACATCTATCTAGAAGCAACTACAGACTAATACTTTGATCATTAATGTCAACGTGCCGGTTTGTGTCCATAACACTCTTTAATCATGAGTTTTTGTTTTTTAATAAATCCCAGCTGTGACGTAAACTAACCCTAATGAAGCTTGATTACATCAACCCCCACACCCATTTGTCCAATAAATTCTACTCGAATTCCTTTTCTCTCGTGGTGTTAACTCCTTGCCAATGACTTAATCAAAAGAAAGAAGAAAAATAAAAAATTAGACCCCCATCGCCTTAGATATGTGAATCATGTCAGTAGTTGATAGAGGGAGAATAATAAAACCACCAGAAATAACGCAGTCCAACAAAAGAACAATATGCGGAATCTGTTAATGATTAAACGCAAGATCTATTGTATCCATTCTCTTTATATCTGTACTCGTTAATGGCGTATATGAAAACGTCCGGTCTGTCCTAGAGGGATCACTTCCACCGAAAGTTGTTGAATTTCTTCTGAAAATAGTATTGATATCCAGAACCCCTGGTGGACAAGACCCTCTCATGGTCTTTTCGTTCACACTTGGCATACCTAAAGGGTAGAGCTGAACCAGAGCCGGTGTTAGAGTTAGACCCACGTCTAAATGATGACAGAACAGTACCGGCTGCAGACTTGCTTTCCTCTTCTGATCATGACCCCTCTTAATACATACTCTAGAAGCCGTGGTTGAACAAGTACTTGAGATTTGTATGAAACAACGGTTGTTGAAATTTTTACGTAAATACTGATCTTAGTGACAGAATCGATTTGTCCTATCAATAGTTTCACTTATATACTGGTGTGGTAAAATCCACACAAAAATTACCTGTCTGAAAATCGCGTCAATTATTTTACAAATGAAAAAAGGTGAAATCCATAAAAGTCCCCAAAGTTGAATTATTTCTTTATTTAAATCCCCATCTATAGATAGGAGACACCGATTCGTGATACTGGCGCCTTTATGTGTGCTGTTTAATCACGATATTCGTGCCATATGAGCTGACCTCCAGTGTGAAAAAGTCTTCATTTAACTTTTCTTTTTTTTTCTTTTTTTTTCTTTTTTTTCGCTAGACTTACATATTCTGTGCGATATCCAGATTATTCATTATCGAAATAGTGCAGTGGAAATGACTCCAAATCCGTATGACAACGAGTTACATAAATCTGCCAACGCTTAAATATAACTTGCAGAATAATTCCAACACGCAAGGTGTTAAATTTGATAGAAACATAATCCCACGTTAGGAATTGTCTTAGTAGCGTTTTCTTGTGGCATGAACAACTCAAGCAGTCTTAAATTTCAGGGATCTGTGGATTCCACAGATCACTGGATACCCCTGATCATGCAATACTACCACGTGGTACATCAGGTCAGTTTGTAAAAAACAGTTTATGCTCCTACTTGCAAATGTTCTCCATCCTTTCTTGGAATCAAAATATCAGTCAATTTAGCTAAAATTCGAATCAATCATCTTCAAATTAAATGCATACTGAAAAAAAATTCAACCTGCATCCCTTTAAGTCGTATTATAGAAATGAATCACACATAGAACACTACGCTTAAATTGAGATTCGTACAGACTTTCTTTCGAGTAAAGCAAATATCTTTCCCGTCACTCCCGAATTCAATCGATGGATAAAAAAACAAAACGACAGAATCATTAATGGATTGCCTCCTGTTGTTATTTGTGATTAAACTTTGCTTTCGGTATCGACTTAGCTGTCACAGTTTGCCCGCAATACGCTTTCTTCCCGCTGAGAAATTTATTAGACTAACGCTTCCTCTTTAGTGAATTGGAACAAATATTTTCTGAGAAATTAATCATGTTGCTGTGTTTCAGTTCTACAAAATATATTCGTCTTTTTCTTCTAGCAAAACTAGATGATGGTGTGAGCAATCTTTTCTACTGTAAGAAACATTGTGCGGAAATATTAGGGTCAACTTGACCTATATGTTAGGCAATTGGTTAGATGGTCGAGTCCGACGATGTTGACACATGCAATATCCGACGGATGGCAAAAGATTGTGGAATTATACCGGTCTTTTACTTCATTACAGGGTCAAAACTGTTTTTTTTATTATTTTTTTTATTTTTATCACAAAAAAAGTCACCGTCTCTACTATTTCATGGTTGCAATGAAATGCATGCAATGTATGCAGTACATATATTCTTACCAAAGTTTCGAAAAACGTTAATGATGTAATGCCAATATCTCCCCATATCTGTCGATACTCGATATCATACGGGCTCAATATATCGTCCTCTCTAATAGCTGTAAATGTTTAATCTCACTGTAGTCATTTACTTTTTGTCACCATCAGCACCTCCTCTCGGAAAACAAACTGCTTGCTTCAAAGAATTTTGTGACTAATACCTCCACGACAAGAGGTTGACATGTTGCAATCCAGAGAAATTAATCAAGCTATTTTGTTATTTTATGATGCTTGTTCTTTGATGGTGCCAACTTGGAGTTCAGAATAAATTTCAATCTGGGAAGCGCTGTGCGGAAATATTCATTTAGATTATTGATAAATCGTAAGCTTTCTAGAGTCGACGGATTTAACACGTCCATTAAACCACAGGGCCAGAATATTAATCTAACTAAAATTTTAGTTTTCTACTTTAATACATTCTTGAAGTAGACAAAAGACTGAAAATCTTTCGCTCACACGTGTATTGAATACTGAATGCTATTATTCCCCCATATTCATTAAAGACGTGAAATCACTGCAGCATTCTGCTCTTCGGAACAGTTCCGATTTCTACCAACTCTCGATCAAATGAAGCTAATCTCTCTCATCTCACAGTCAATAGTCAAATCTTAGGTTACTCTAGATTGGATTCTATTTGATATATACAGACAATAATCTGGCAACTTGTAAAACATGCAATACGCAGTATTCACTTCTAAGAATTCCATAGTGAAGGCGATTTCGTACGTGCTAGATACACGTGTTACAAGCCATCAACATTAAGATAATACAATGTGCAATGTATGTAATTGAGGTAAAGCTATACTTGGCCTTTAAAATATTCTGTTGCAAATATTATTGTAGAATGAACAAAAGACTTGTCTGTGAGGTGCTTCTACGAGTGACGGTCACTATATTTCGTAGATATACACGCGTTTTAAATTGCTGCAAGTCTTATATATCCAATCACTGGCAAGCCTCATTTATCTTCTAAATAATCACACAAAGGTTATAAACCAGCTATCCTTCCAGAAAATTATCGATTGCTCAGCAGACTTTGCGCGGTTATAATTGAATTGAATCCATTAATACTTCTGGGACTAATACGGCTTCCCCTCTGCTTCACATTCCGTTATTTGCCAATCTGAAAACAAACACAAAATTAATTATGAATGTATGTAATTGTGGTGGTGCTGTCTGTCATTCTTTTCTGCTAAAGTATGGTTGCTTGGCATTGACGTTGCCTTATTTAGCGGACATCAATGGTCTACCAGTAATTTTAGTACTTTAGTATTTGCTGATCACTTTATAATGTCCTTCTACATAGGAGGTCTAGCAATTAAACTATAGAGGGTGGTCATGGGGAATGTAACTGGTAAATGGTGCCCAAAAGGTAGGAATGAAAGTGCGCTTCGCGCTTCAATATATTCGTGTAGACCTCGGCCCAAATGTGGAGGCATTGATTTCTGGTATTCCCTTTTACGTTAGGCTGTCTTTATACAGGTTTATGTATTTTCTGCCACCTTCATTACTTTACATGGTCGCCAATAAAAGGTAAGACATTAAGTAAATTAGTCAGTGAGTCAATAAGTAAGCAAGTAACTTAACACCCATCTATCCATCTGTCAGTCCATGCATCTGTTTGTCTGTCAGTATATGTGTATGTATACTGTTAACATGTATAAACATTTATAGTCATATATACATTCATATTTGGCTTTAAAGGTACATTTGTAAATAGACAGACGTATTAATGATGAATAAACGTATGCCTGAATACTGCTCCTACCATGAACATACACGCCAAGGTAAAGCTAAAGTTTAAGGTTGATAATAGAAAATATAAATAAGACATAAGTTGGTTATCCATATTTGATGATGGTGGTCTAAATTTGCAAGCCAATATCATAGGCTGGTAAGTAGTATTCACATATTCCTATATGTTTATGACTGTGTTTTCCAGTGTGGAACATGGGTGCAGGATAGCTCTATCCTACCTCGCACGTGACCTTTATTCTGACTTTTGACCGTCTACTGCGAGCAAAGTGCAAACAAAGTAGTAGACACTTCCCGATTTCAAGAGCAAGCAGTGGTTGAAGTTAAGTGTCATGCAAACAGGCCTTTTCGCACTAATCGCTTAGATACATGTACGGTTTCTTTAGTGTAATTTCGAGTCGAAAAAGTCGTTGCTGTAATTGATAATTTTTTACAATTCTTATTCTCATTAGTCTTTCTGAAGGGTAGATCACTTTATACATCAAAGTTGGATCGAAGACTATTTTTTTATGTCTCAATTAATTTTATGGAGAAGAGATAACTTTATTGTTTGACCTGTTCACATTTGTATCATTACGCAGGCTATGTGCAGTACACAATTCGGACTCTGTGTATTGCCATTACCATAGCCGTTTTCAACCACCGTTCTTTGAAGCTAAACCGTGGTTAAACGTCATTTAAAGTTTACACTGAATAAGTCAGTGTAAATCTAACATTTTATTCTATGTCTAAGGTAATTTACAATGCATGTTTTGGTGTTTGAAGTTACATCCGTATTCACAATACGCCATTTTTACTTCGACCCTTATTTTTCGTTCAGAAATGTGAGAAAAAGAATCCTTCATTATGCTTTTAGTGTAGAATAGGAATATTCTACCATCGGAATCAAAATTTTGCGTCAGACACCCAGCAAAGCCTCGTGTCTGATGGAAAATCCTACCCTCGGGCGAAAGTTTCCTATCCTACACCGATGCACATGAAGGATTCTATTAATACTACTATATCCCAATTGGCTAGTTCGTAACGTCATTCGCACTACAGTGACATAACTCATATAACGGCTAGTTTGGAAACTCTTCACCTCCACCCCCACCAGCACCACCCAGAACTTTTGTGATTACTTGATAGCTTTACATCAGTGCAGTGCATAAAAGGTAAAAGTACTAATTCTTCGTACTTTTTTCAAAGATTCAGGTTAATAGTTAGCTGCGGTCTCACGAGCAACGGAAGTGTGGAACACTTGTCAGGGAAATCATCCATACAATCGCGAATATGAATGCTAATATTAACGAAGGAGATATTATAGCCGTTTTATGTTCTTCTCGGGTCTCGTTTTATGCTCGTTTTGAAGCTGTTAATTCGATGTCATACATCAAAACAGATCAAGTTCGAATCTGAGAACATAATGTATCACATGAGTTTTCTGGGTTTTGTAGCTTCATATACATATTTTTTCCATAATACACACGTATAATAACACCCAAATTACGTCACAACTGATTTCATGTAAGGCAAAAGCGTAATGTCTGAAGCTTCGGATGCTACTTCAAAGATATTTCATTACACTATCTTGCGGCTTCTTAAACATACATATAAAATGTATGAAAATCAATGAATAATATCAATGTATTGCCCGCCCAGGCTATCAAAAGAAGAAAGATTCATTCCATAGATTTCATTTGAAATGAGCACTCATGTAAGATCGTTAATATTAATCATTTGAAGTGTAGAACGGTCTCTTCGTTACGTGTTTCAGATATAAAAATGTGTATTATAAGGCACCTTTGTTCTGTCTTTCCAGAAAAATATATACTCGTGGTGTTATGACCTGCACAGATTTGTAGAAATGCAAAAAAAAACCATTATTTGAAGTTTAGATGTAATACATCACAGCGAAATCCATTTTCAAATTCATTATTATTTACAGAATCATTTCACTATACCATTTTAATGCTTTTTTAATTTAAAAAAAGAAAATAGGACTCGTAAATCAGTTTAATTTTGCGAAAGATGGATGACATAGGTCATGTGACACTGTATTCCTCAATATGCAGTATACACTATAGCATGAAATAACGTAGATTTGCTTTCCTCTTGGTTTAATTACGGTATGAACCTGTTTTTCGTTCTGATAATTTTGTCAACAATGTTTATCGAAGTGACAGTAAAAACTGTTGGACAAACTCTAAATTATTAATGAATAAGTGTGATACCTACCATAAATTGCGCTTATGAAATGGTTGACAATCTATACAAGAAAGGAACCTGTCGCTACCGGAAATTAATTTTACTCCCACAAATTGCCACAGACAGATGATAAAGTCAATGGGAATTTTCCTGTTGATCAGTGAAAGCTTTCAAAGCATTCGGTATTGTTCAGAAAGTCTCAATGATAGATGTCAACTGATGGACCTATGAAACAATATTCCTCCTGCTTTCGTTCGGAACCAATCTGATCGAAATCGAGATCTCTGGGCAACATAATGGAGATCTGACAGACGCCGATAAAAGTTCATGTTCTGGTGATCTTTGGAATTCCCAGTCCACTTAATTTTGTAGCCTATCAGAGACAGCGTTGTATTTCATGTTAGTGAGAGTTATCGTTAGTTACGATATGTTCCGAATGACGTTTTTCACTTTCAGAAGTTTTAAAGTCAGAGAATGCGTAGTATTTCAGTTTAACGAGAGTTTTCGTTAGTTATGATATGTTCCGAACTACGTTTTTTACTTTCAGAAATTTGAAAGCTGTTATTTGATTGTTGAATCACAAGGTCAACAGAATATGACCTCTTATCAGTAGCCATCAGATCTACTTATTATAGGCTGATCTCGATTTTAATCAGATTGGTTCGCAACTATAAGCAAAGTATATTTTTAAATCTACAGGAATGGTGGTTCATTAATACCACAGCTAAAGATTTCTGTATCGGACAGTTGGGTTATTAACACCAACTGTTTGGGGTTATTTCTTCTAGGGCAAAATTGTCACATGGAAAAGAAAACAACGAAAACAACAATTGTTGAAAGTTTATAAAAAGGACCATTTTCCCTTGGATATTGGTCTATGTGCTATAAATACACAAAATAGATGATCTAATCTGCTAAAACAGTTATAAGAATTGCACTACAATTGCAATCAAATCCATTGTATATGTCATTTCCTAACAAACCTGAAACCAAATTGATGGAATCTGTCGGAATAACAGCATTGTGTCCTGGGTCATATTGAAATATCATGCATCTGACTTTAATTGAATCCTCTGAATATCATTAATCTTGTACCTGTTTTGCCACCTCATGTATGTTGACACAGTTTCAAAATATTCCTTTATACATCTCATCACAATGAAATGTGTACAATGATAAAATATTATTGAAGTATTATAACTTTGACAATTCAATAATGTATTCAAAATATTAATGGAATCTTTGGTTATTTCTCATACCTGACTCAACCTTTCCTATTGTCACTGATTTTGTATTGACACTAATTAGTTTAAGTTTTCTAAGCAAGAATATGCATACATGACCTAATAATAATAATAATAATAATAATAATAATAATAATATTCATACTACTACTACTACTACTACTACTAATAATAATAATAATAATAATAATAATAATAATGTTAACAATATAACTTTTATTATTAAATAATTCTATAACTTTTTCTTCTTCTTTTTCTCATTATTAATATTATTAATTATACTGTGGTTGTTGCGTGTTTTCCAAACTATGTGGAGATATACGACAGCAGAGATGGACCTAAAACACATAACATGCACTCACGCACGTATACAAACACATGTTAAAGTCAACATACACACAAATGCCTCCAGTAGACCCTGACTCCAGACTCCACTCCAAGACTCCAGACTCCACTCCAAGCCTCTACTCTATATTTTACACAATGCCAGAAAATGACTGTAGGATTCTCAGGGTGAATTTCTATTCATTCCAGTGATTACTTGATAAGCTAGTGATTTATGCGATTAAATTAACGCAAACTAAATTCATTGTACATCACATATCTTAAGTTTGATGGACAAATTCAATAACCATAGATTTTAATCAATTTATTTTTTCTTGATTTTAGAAAAATTATTTTTGTATTATCAAAATGTTGAATTTATTCTACGTATCAATTCATGCGATCAATTAAATGAAACCTTCAACAGTATCTCAGGCGTTTCTTTCCAAGTCCATTCACCTTTCCGCTATCGTTGTTGTTGGTTTGTAATTCCCACAGGTAATTTTTCAGAGCACCCGAGATTAAATGGTCAGAGTAAGTTATATATATAGTTATGTGTAATGTTTACATATTTAACTTTTGTCATACATAATTAACTTTGCCCTTGATTATAGGATGTAAACAAGTTGTTTGCATATAATTCGAGGTCAGGGTTGCTTTTGTTTACAATTATTCTGGTTTTCCCACTAGAATTACTGATATTTGTCAGGTAAGTCATATGATTTTCTAGAAAATTCTGTCAGGTGACCTGTGTTTATATATAGGAAGTTTGGTAAGCAGTATTTCATTCCTATGCTAACTATCAGTCTTTAAGGAATTTGGTTTAATAATCAGATGTTATTGTTTGTGTTGTGAACATCAGAGCAAATTCAGAGAGAGCAATTATTTATTTAAAATATTCATTGGAATTAATAAAGTGCTTATTCTCATTTTGAATTGATCCATGACTTTGGGATTTTTTTAAACATTTATTCAAAGATATTCTAGATTAAAGCATTCAGGCATATCAGGACATTCAAGTCAACTCGCACATCAGGACATTGAAGATTTCGGGCACATCAGGACATTCAAGGAACATTCTATATTTTGGACTTGTGATTAGTACACATAGGATTATTGGATTATTTGGATTTTAATTCACAATATTGTAAGTGTCCTTTGAATTTTCACTTTAATTGTCTAGAAATAAATTGCTTGTTGATTTTACTTACATTGCTGGTTTCACTTTCTTTCTGTTACATTTTTTTAAGACCAAGAGTCGTAACATAAATTAAACGCTTGTCGGGGATGTGAATGTCTTTAAATTACAATTTAAATGGACTTTGTTTTGGAATAGACATTGTCACCGCTAAAGATTTTAATTTCACCCATTTGAGAAATCTTTAGTAAAACCAGCAAGCATTAGCAATGTCATCTAAGGTTGAGAACTTTGTTTCAAGTCCTTCACAAATAGGGTTAGAGTCTATGAAAAAGGACGAGATGCTTGAGTTTGCCAGACATTATGATCTTTCTGAAGCAAAAGCGTCTTTGACAAAGCAAGAGATAAAGAATATTATAATTTAATATTTAGTGGGAAAGGACATTATGATAATACTAATTTGGGTTTAATTGATAAATTTGTATCTGGTTTTGATAGGAATTAAGGGAATTACGGCTAAAAAAATCCAGATGGAATTAAAATTAAGAAAGCCTCAACTTTAGAAAGAAATGATGGAACTACAAATTCAGAAAGAGGAGAAGGAGAGGGAAATACAAATGCAGAGAGAGAGAGAGAGGAAAATACAGATGCAGAGAGAGAAACAGGAGAGGCAAATGCAGAGAGAGGAGAAGGAGAGACAGATTTAGAGAGAAGAAAGACCAATACAATACAGATTAAAAGAATTAGAACTGGCAAGCGGAGCACTCCTCCCCCCCCCCCCTCTTTACACACAAGTTCAAGTTTTGATGTTACAATATATATTAGGTTAGTACCCTCTTTTCAGGAAAAAGAAGTAGATAAATACTTTCTTCACTTTGAGAAAATTGCTTAAAACTTGAAATGGCCAACAGAGCATTGGGCTTTGTTATTACGAAGTGTACTTATTGGCAAAGCTCGTGAAGTCTACACTTCACTGTCAGTACAACAAACCACTGAGTATGATGTCGTTAAGGAGTATATCTTGAAGGGTTATGAGTTGGTACCTGAGGCATATCGAGAAAAGTTTATGAATTGTTCGAATCTGCAAATGAAAAAGAATAACTGTTTGAGAGGTGGTGCTCAGCCAAGAAGGTTGATCAAGATTACGGTAACCTCAGACAGCTCGTATTAATTGAAGAGTTCAAGAGGTGCATCCATGGTGATGTCAAGACCTATCTTGACGAGCAGAAAGTGGAAACTTTGGGAAATGCTGCTCGTATGACTGATGATTATTCCTTGACTCACAAAATTTCATTTGTCAATAAGTCTTCCTCTCAGCAGTTTTCTGGTAAAAAGTACTTCTAAATTTCAAAACAACACAACTGTTAGAAATTAAAAATCTGATAAGACTGATCAGAATCCTTATCACTTCCTACGTGCACTTATTGTAAATTGAAAGGGCACGTCATTTCGGATTGCTTCGGGTTGAAAAATAAGCAACATAATAAAGACAGAGCTATTCCAAATCCTTTTATTTCAAAGAGGTCAAGGTCATGGTCTTGTATTGAAAGCAATACATTTGTTGGGTCAAACAAATCCCAATCTGATTTTATTTTGGAGGCTTGTGAATTATTATTGTCAGAAGGTTCTATATCACTTATTGGTGATTCTGCCAAATCTATCCCTGTTACAATGAGAAGGGACACGGGAGCTTCTCAGAGTCTTTTGTTATCAGGTACTTTGCCTTTGTCTGCGAAGTCTTCTAGTGAAAGTGTACTTATTCAGGGAGTAGAATGCAGCTATGTAAAATGTTCCTCTCCATTGTGTCAATTTGAAATCAGATTTAGTTTCACTGGGGCAGTGACTTCTTTAACTATAGAAGGTATCCATTTGTTACTAGGCAATGAATGACCTAGCTAGAGATAAGGTCTTAGTTAATCCACTTGCAACTGACAAGCCTTGTTTGGATCAAAGAGTTGATCCTACTGAGATTGAAATCTCTGATTTGTGTCCTGCTTGTGCAGTTACTAGAGCTGTGGCAAAACGAGCTCTTGAGAATGATATTGATCAAGAAATTATTCCTTTAGCTGGCACGTCTATTAGTCACTCTTTTGATCAGATCACTTTCTCTCCTGATATTGATCAGTCAAAAGATATTGATCACAGTGATTCTCTTTTTACTACTCATTCTCTCTATTCTAATCAGAGTGACAAAAGGCAATCACTCGTTGTCGAACAGGAATAAGATCCTGAGATCTCCTGTTTGTTTCAGATGGCTATTAGTGAAACTGAAGCCACACAAGTCCCAGAATTTTCCTTTGTGAAAAAGTGGGTACTTATGAGAAAATGGAGACAACCTGAGGTACCCGCTGGTGAAGAGTGATCAGTGAGCTATCGAATTGTCTTTTCTAAGTCATATCGACAGGAAATATTTAGTATAGCCCATGAAACTCTCTTGGCTGGTCATTTAGGAGTCAGTAAGACTTATAGCAAGATCTTGAATCATTTTTATTGGCCGAAACTTAAAATGATGTTTTTAAATACTGTAGATCTTGTCACACTTGTCAAATGGTATGAAAACCCAATCAGAAGATACCTAAGGATTATCTGCAACATATTCCTGCATTTTATTAACCATTCAGCAGAATAATGGTAGAATTTGTCGGTCCCTTCCCTAAGACCAAGTCAGGCAACCAATACGTGTTGGCCATAATGTCAGCGTCTACACGATTTCCGGAGGCAATTCCTCTGAGAAATATTAAAACTGAAACCATTGTAAAAGCTTTGGTAAAGTTTTTTTTTACACTTGTTGGCCTTCCCAAATCTGTCCAGTCTTTTCAAGGCTCAAATTTTATGTCTGAAATTTTCCAACAAGCAATGCATGAATTTGGCATCCAACAGTTTAAATCTTCTGCCTATCACCCTTAAAGTCAGGGAGCTTTGGAAAGATTTAATCAAACTGATTCGATCATATTGTTTTGATACAGGAAAGGATTGGGATGTGTGTGTTCATTTGCTGTTGTTTGCTGTTAGGGAATCAAGAGTCATTGGGTTTTAGTCATTTTGAAGTGGTTTTTGGACATACTGTCCGTGGACCATTGAAGTTATTAAAAGAGAAACTTCTTTCAAATGAAGATCCAAAGATTAATCTTCTTGAATATGTCTCTGATTTCAAATATAAGTTGGTAAAGGTTTGTGAAGTAGCAAGAACTAATCTTCACTCTACTCAGTCAAAAAAGTATGACAGAAATACACAGGAAAGTAGTTTTAAACCCGGTGAGAAAGTTCTGGCTCTCTTTCCCATACCTCAAAATCCCCTTCGGGCTAAATTGTATAGTCCGTATACAGTTGAAAAGAAAGTAAATGACTTAATTTTTATCATTAATACTCCTGGGAGGCGGAAGCAGAAACAACTTTGTCATATAAAGGAGTATTTTGATAAAGATAGCCCAGTTCATTATTCAATTAATTTAGTTGTACCTGACCCACACAGTGAGGATGTCAAGGATGAAATACAATCTGACAAAAGTGATTCTGGTTTAACTTATCCTCGGAATTCAGAAATATTGAACAATCTGGACCAGAAACTTTCACATCTACAACAACAGGAAAGAAATTAACTAAAAAAGCTGTCACATGAGTATGAGCACTTGTTTCCTGATGTTCCTACACAAACAAATAAGATCTATCATGACACCGACATTGTAGATTCTACACCTGTGAAACAGCATCCTTACTTGATGAATCATCTCAAACAGGAATAACAGGAATATTTTAAGAAAGGAATCCAGTATTTACTGGAGAATGATTTTATAGAACAAAGTAAAAGTAACTGGAGTTTACCGTGTATTCTTGTTCCTAAGCCAGATAATGCATTCCACATGTGTACTGACTATAGAAAGGTCAACAGTGTCACCAAAACGGATTCATTTCCAATACCAAGAATGGATGATTGCATTGATAACATTGGAAATGAGAAATATGTCACCAAGTTTGACCTTTTAAAAGGATTCTGGCAAATTCCACTCACGGAAAGGGCAAAAGAAATTTCAGTATTTGTAACTCCAGATGGGCTTTATCAACATAAAGTGATGCCTTTTGGTATGAAAATTCTCCGGCAACATTCCAGCGTCTTATGTACGTCATAACATCTGGTCAAGATCATTCTAACGCGTACATCGATAACATCATTATCTACAACGACATCTGGGAAGATCACTTAGAAACTTCTCGGAAATTCTTCAGTCGACTCAGTGATGCAAATCTGACAATAAATTTTAAGCAAAAGTGAGTATTGTCATGCTTGTATCACATTTTCAGGACATACTGTGGGACAAGGTCAAGATAAACCTGTATAAACTAAGGTCAAGGCTGTCACTGAATTCCTGTGCCTGTTTATAAAAAGAAACTGATGCGATTTTTAGGTATGGCTGGATATTATCGGAAATTTTGTTTAAATGTTTCCATAATTGCCGAATCTTTGACAAATTTGTGGTGTAAGAAATCCAAGTTTCATTGGTCTGACTAGTGTCAGGAATCTTTTGACAAATTAAAGGCCATGCTCAAGAATGCACCAGTTCTTACAGCGTCAAATTTCAGCCAGACTGTTGATGCAAGTGATGTAGGGGTTGGTGGAGTATTGATTCAGGAAGACAAAAATGGTGTGGATCATCCAGTGAGCTATTTTTTTAAAACCAAATAAACAGGCACATGAAAAACTTATTCCACAATTCAGGAGTAATGTTTGGCTTTGATATTGGCCTTGAAACATTTTGAAGTGTATGTTACCTCGGCTTTTTCTCCGGTTATTGTATTCAGTGATCACAATCCCCTTACTTTCATCAACAAAATGAAAGATAAAAATCGGAGATTGTTGAGATGGAGTTTAATACTGCAGGAATATAATATTGACATTCAACACATCAGGCGAAAAGACAATGTGATCGCAGATGCACTCTCATGTGTATAGAAGTACTATATGCCTTTCTTTTTTGTAATTAAGCTGAGTGACATTTATAAAACATCTCTCTATGTAACTTTGATCATTATAGTGTCAGATGCATACTTAAAAGAAAGCTTTATTGCATACATCTTTCTTTTTTTTATGAGAGGGAGGTATTATATAACATGTTTACATGTTTAACTTTGTCCTTGATTGTAGGATGTTAACAAGATGTTTACCTACAATTCGAGGTCAGGGTTGCTTTTGTTTACAATTAGATTGTTTTTCCCACTAGAATTACTGATTTGTATCATGTAGCCATATGATTTTCTAGAACATTCTGTCAGGTGACCTGCGTTTACATATCGGGAGTTTGGTAAACAATATTTCATTCTTGTTCGAATGGTCATTCGATGAAGAATTATTTCAATAATCAGATGTTTATAGTTGTGTTGTGAAAATCAGAGCAAATTCAGAGAGATGAATTATTTATTAAAAATATTCATTGGAATTAATAAAGTGTTTATTCTCATTTTAGATTGATTATATGAATTTGGGATTTGAGGGAATTCATTCGGAACATTCTATACTTTGGACTTGTGATTAGGACACTTAGGATTATTGGATTATAATTCACAATATTGTAAGTGTCTTTTGATCTTTTTAATTTTCACTTTAGTTGGTTTCACTTTCTTTTTGTTACAAAGTTTTAAGACCTAGAGACCTGGAGTCGTAACTACATATATATATCCGTGTGTGTGTGTGTGCGTGTGTGTGTGTGTGTGTGTTTATTATGAAAACCGTACGACACAGTTGTTGTAAAATTAGCAACATCAAATAGATACAATTATTGAATAATGCGAAGTGCCGAATGTTATATGATAAATAGAATCTTAAACTCGTGTTCATTTTATATGAAGTTCATGAAATTTGTTGTATTATACAATATGCAACCTGCTGTAAGCAGTCTGTGGCATATAGTATTATTCAACTCGTTTAATAAATTTCGTATTAAATGATTTCTTATGTAAGATTCTCTCTCTTTCTCACTCTCTCTCTCTCTCTCTCTCTCTCTCTCTCTCTCTCTCTCTATATATATATATATATATATATATATATATATATATATATATATATATATATATATATATATGCAAAGTCGTAAGCTTATTTTAAGAGGTTTGTACTCTCAGATCTAGTCTTTTAAAGCAACATTTTCAAATATATAAAAATTCCTGAGTTTCTAGATTTAAAAGTATTATTTCACTATTTTTGTCTTCAGGAATCAACTTTATTTATATTATGTTCTTAAAATTGTTTTTATAGCTACAATCAATATTGTGCACCACCTTTCGAATTAAGCGAATATGCAGAAAAATATTTTAACTAGAAGTTTTCTTTTTATATTTGACGTTCACTTTTCCAATTGATGTCTATGTAAGGACAATTCATATTTTACCTTGGACTAATACACGAACAAATACCTTCAGTCGAAACATAAGACTTGTGTGGCATCATGCTTTTAGCGACGACTGGTTCGGTGAGCTTATCAAAGAGAGGAAGAAATACTGATTCGGACATGATAGACTACAAGACGAAGAGGTGAGTGTTGCTTCGAAATGGTCAACCTGATTGAAATCGCGATGTCTAAATGTCTTAAAGCTGCATTCACTCTTTTAAAAATGGAATATTGAGATAATGGCAAATAAATGATGTAATGAACCCAGTAATGGTAGATTTTCAAATGTGTACATAGAATAAAATAAAACAAGGATTAGAAACAGGGGATTTATGTATCTGTGTGCGCTGACAGTTTAACATTAAAATTAGTTGTGTTATCCAGGAATAAAATATTCATGTATGCGTAGTACGATCTCCGTAAAAGTGACCACTGTCACCAGGTACAATCGGTACAATGGTGGGAAGTTCTTTGCGTGCGGTGAAAAGATCGTATATCTCTTGCTATTAAGGCTGCAACGTTTACAAAGATTTCTAAGCGTGTACACAGTTTACAATAACCCAAACGATGCCATTTAATCGAAACGAAGAGAAACTCAGTTTTTCTTCCTATCTTTCCGTTAGGCGTATTAAACAGCTGACCGCTCATCGCTCAACTTGTGATTGTTTGATTTGCTGTACGTATTTTACTGCCTATTATAACAGAATTCATTATGTAAGATATGTTTTTATTTAATGTAACTAACAATTTAGGTAAAACATCCATAAGATCGTCGTGATATTGTTTCCTACTGCTATAAACGTGTACATGATGGAACAAAATAGATAATGCAACAGGACGTACTGTGAGGACATGCCCACTTGTTTCTTTTGTATAAACAAATAATGACTGCAAATAAAATCCAGTGTAGACATTAGCCCACACTCTTGCTAGCATTTCTAATCTTATTTAGTTTTCCTGCATTTGTTGTCATTTATATTGCAAAACAGTTCCAAAGGGAGAAGGCAATGATAGATTTAGATACCCACATAAGCCAACCAGACATTTTTTTCTTCTTCTTAAATCACTGTTAACAATTACTGAAGAAAGCTATTCAAAAGCTTTTCCAACTATAAAATCTAGTACAACGTAGATTCATACGACCGTGTATTTTCTTATGTATATGATAAGAATCTGAGTGCTTTGTAAGTTGTATGTTTTTAATTAATTAATTACGTAGAAATACCTTTTCCAATTTCTAATATAAAATACTTATGGAAATACGCACAAATCACTGCTTTCTAAATATGCTATTTCTTTGGTATAAACGAGGTTGTTATAAGCCTAAAACTTCAAGAAACATTTAGACACCGTTCTTTCTGTAGTAAATAATGGGGTCCAACTTGTTAGTGACGCCACGTGGTCGATATGTTGGGATACCCGATGTGCTGTTAGCAACATTTGCCATACTAGTTTATATTTACCTTTCTTTAAGAGTTTAGAATAACTAAGTTTGTTCCTCATTTTTTCTAAATAAAGAATGTATCCACGGATGTATTCTTCAACTATATCAAACCCTCATTCCTTAACTTCATATTTCGTTTTGTTTTTAATTCCCTTCCCTGGCTTTATAAAATACATTTGACATGTCTGCTCTCCACGCAAGAGTTAAATATTTACGTGTGAAATGTCGGCATTGATTACCGATAGTAGGGGTCATGCGTTTCGGCGGTTTTTTATATACAATATACAGTAACTTTACATTGTAATATCTCCAAGGCTATTAATCTAGACTTCGAGAAAATTTGGTATTCAACCACAATTACTTGAAACTAAAAAATTTGACCGTGCAAGTATAAGCAGTCGTTCTAAATGTTCTTGAAGTCACTTTTTGGGTAGCTCGAAAGGAAAAATAATCTTCAGGGACTACCAGACAACTTTCTTTTTTTTTTTTTTTTGGCTGATCTGGACTCTCTCGGTTTTGCGGAAGAAAAGGTGGACGGTGTTGGATAAGGATCGATCATGTCCTCTTCAAAATCATGGACAGTATTGGGTGACACAGAATGTCGTCGTCGCTTGGCTTCTGGTTTCTCCTTGAAAGGGTTTGATCATTTCACGACATTCAAATTTGATTTGACTAGAGTACACACACTCTCCCTATATTTAGAGTAGCTCCCTCTACCCAAGACAATACATTCATTCAGTTTCAATCTGTGAAGATGGAAGTGACACAACAGATCACACTTCTCATCAGAGATTTAGAGAGACATTCGAAAATACACTACAAAGAAGACTTCTGACTACTCTCGAAATAAAAGTGAAGATACTTGTTATGTCTGTCAAGAGAAAGGACATTGGGCTACAGAATGTACTAAGTCAAATAAAAGGAACATGTACGACAGGAAAAAGTAGATCTAGAGACAAAAGTAAAAATACCTGTTATCAATGTCAAGGAAAAGGACATTGGCCTTCAAAATGTCCAAGAAAATGCAACGCTCAGAAGCAGACGATGCAAAAGAAGAATCCATTCCAGTGAAGAAAATGAAAAATGAAAAACAATCAGAAGAAAAAGCAGAAAAGGAACCAATTCCAGTGATGAAATTCAAAAAGGCAAGACAGTAAAAAAGAAGAAAAATGGACTTTTGTGATATGTTTTCAAAGTTTTGTGTTTCTTATTCACGAGAATATACAAAAAGAATGTAAATGTATCTTTTGTCTTGATTTGGTTTCTTTTGCTATTGATAAGATAACACACACACACACAGTTTTGTGATATTTGGTTTTAGATTAGCAATCGTTTGGGTAGTATCTTTTTTCTAAGAGATCTGAGTGGCCATGAAAAAAACCGTTGGGTTTTGAATAAAATACTTATGTTCTTGACAAGATCAGCTGTAACTATCTTAAACTTTTTTCCACATCCAAGTGCTACTCCCGCTGCTGTAGTGGTAGTAGTGAATGCTGTCGCTGCTGGCGAAATGCACGCTGATGTGGTCATAGGAGGTTTAGAAATCTTAGATTGTGAAGATCTCATTATCTTATGTTTCGCCAAATAAGTTTGCTACATTTCTCTCAGGTGTCATCTCCTCTTGGTACTTTCTCTTTCCCTCTTTTTGTTTTTGAACAAATGTCTGTTCTTCTTTCTGATGCTGTAAAATATATCTAAATCTGCCTTCTGTTTTGAGAAGGAGGTGATGGTGGTACTATCCGCAAAAATTCTGGCGAAAAAGATAAGAAATCGCAAAAAGCCAAATCCAAATTGAAGTCATTCTCCTTTGAAATAATATGCGCTACAGCAGCAGTAATATCTTTTAATTTAGTACTTTGATATAGTGTGGCTTTGTAGAATAAACTGATATCACATTCTCATGAACCATTCTACTTAATAATTGTTAACTGACACTCTTAAAAATGCACCAGAAATGTTCAACTGGTTCATTGGAATTAACTTTGTACAATTGATCTTAATTTGTACATGGTTACATGTAACACATGTGCAAATGTCCATCCTTGTTTAGAATTTCGTAGGATCAGAATTTTACATTTAGTTGATGATCTAGTGTCTTGTTGTATCTATTGCGCAAAATGATCAAACCTCACCATCCCCACATTGCCTTAAACTTTATGATAGCTAGTGTACCTTATTAGTTATTTAGCCTGTAAATGGATGAACATACTCCAATTAACATACTTCTGTAAACCTCACTTATTTCAGGGATGAATAGTCACTTTATTACATGTCCATTGCTTAACATTTCTAAGTCACTATGTCAAGTTTAATGGGGTTTTTTCCCCCTGAGCTTGCACACTTAATGTCATTTGAACATCTCCATATCCAGCACATTTCACTTCATTTATCTACATCTTACTGATCTTTGAGATTAAACATACACGTTATTTCTTTTCAGGTCTGGGTTGGTATTTGGAACAAGGTGGAAGAGTTGGATTAGCTTAGATGCTCTCTAGTAGTCAGGTGGTGACACCAAGGCCTTATTAGGACATGTCCGATGTATCCAGCAAAAGTGACCAGGATTAGTTCATGCTACTACATTGATATATAATACCTCAAAGACATGGCTTAGGTCTTCATGAGAGAGATCAACACCACTGTTATGTAAAGTAGAGCCTCCCTGGAACTGCATTTTCCTTTAACAGGGTCATCTTTTATAGTTATTGACATTGAAACGCTTTGTACTTTTGCTATAAAACATAGTACTGGTCCCATCACTATGGAAATTTCAGTAAACCATTATCTATACTTACTGGCTGAGCACCTGACAGAACAAACCTGGAACATAGCACTTGTAATTGTTTCTTTAGTGTGTACACCTATATACATTTGAACAGGCATGCTGCAATTTGCCTCAGAAATTATTGTGAGCTATTGTGCTTCACTACCCCTGTAAAAAATGTTGAACAGACCCAAGCTACCACTTGTCTGAAATATCATTCATTGGTCAACTTCGTTGTCTAAAATTTGGCATTTTATTGTTTTTAATTTGTATGAAAATTTAATTCCAATTAATTATTTTTTTAAAATTAAATTTATTAATGTTTTTCTAATTCAAACATATTTTCTGATAGAAATTATTTTGTACTATAATTTTTTACTGCATAGTAAAATTAATATACCTGTGATTAAGGAAGATATAGCAAATTTAGGTTTAGGGTCTCAAAAACATTCAGTCCAATAATTGCACCTTGCTGAACATCAACTCTACACACTTTCTGACAGTTGTCACACTGCTTGTTTGCGATGAAAATCAGTGGAAACTGTTTCTTGCTTTTTCCGTTTACCATTTTGATAATACACAAGATATCACAATACAACACAAAAATCAAGTACTTTAACACAATGCATAGCAAATTATATTTTGGTTTGGCCACCACATATTTGATATACATGTACCATGGTTCTCAATAGATTTCAAAACTGAAGTCATTTGACCCTTTACACCAAAATCTCAGTAGTCAAAATGAAAAGAGTCATTTGTTTTTGAGTCATGAGCTCCTACCTGGGATTGTTCCTTATTCATGGAGCAAACTGATGCTAAAGATTTCTTACAACTTTTGGAGATTTATTCTCCTTCTCAGAATTGTTACTAACTTTCTGTTTCTTTAGAGTCTAAAGGTCAGAATGATCATCACTGGCAGGTCATTTCTGAGACTGAGACAGAAAAGAAAATATACTTCTTTGAGCAAATGTATAACAATTCAATGAAAAAGGTAGAAGTGCATATCTTGTAGTTAATAGAAAATCCACAAGCATTTTTAGTTTCCTTCACAAGATCACTGACTGGTGACCACTAATGACATTAATTGTGATTTTTTAAGTTTCACACACAACAGGCTATCAGTAGTTTTCTGGTCCAGATTTCCCCTTGTATCACTTTATTTTGCAAAGAATGGAGAATGTCTTCTCTGTTATCATTAGAAGGTGACAATGACAAAACAACCACGATGAGTCCGCAAGAAAGTTCGAACTTCTGTTTTCCTGTGGCTGGGTTTTTATGGTTGCTGACTGCTCTCCAATATTCCTCCAATCTAAGTTCATCATTAGGCACGCCATGACATTAGGAGAAATCCTATGTTTCTGCATTTTGACATGACTGAACGAAAATATATCAACTGCTCTTAAATATTCCTCTAAAAACATCTCGAACAACGAAATAACAATTAAACAATACAACAAATCAAAATACCTACTCAACTGTTTCTGCCATAATCATTTTTTTGGTCGATCTCTCCTTTTTATCTCACGTCTGCCAAAGGTCATACGATTTTTGAAAGCCATTACCACCTTTGATCCCTTTATTACTTATAAGACACTCATAGAACATCCCACATTTAGCCTTAAACTCACCAGATTGCAACAGTAATGTAATCAATTAACAGCTTGTTGTGTACACATGTTAGCTTTCGTAACCTGATTACTCAGCCACACATCATTGCACCGGTAAAATATTTGCAGTCCCCATTAGACTGGTTTATGTAATGCGTGGATAGATAAAAATAATACTAAGAATCTTTCATTTTTTAAAAGCAGCAGGGTAGATTTCAAGTATAAAACGAAATGTGCGGTAGATGGCCTTTAAAATTGCATTTTTGTCATACTTCTGGTAGAATCACATATATGTTGTTATGCAAATAAAAAATGATATTTGATCAAAAGTTAATCCAGTCTATTCGTTCTTCCTCTAACTATCATCAACGTCAAAGATAATTTCAAAACAATCTAACCTTGATTCAGTTATGCCCACCTAAGTGTGACACCAGTGACTTGTTAACTCTGCCCAGTTCATATCGATTTTGTATAGGTGCGATATTATTGAACGATAAGGTGTAAAATGTAGTCTAGCAAATGTCGATCACTGGTGCATACAGTCAATTTCTTATGGACAGTGTGTGCTCAGTAGGAAATTATGCATCAGGCGAATAAGGGTAATTAAGACTGATGCTCGGCCCAAATCAACGTGCAGCATAAAAACACACAGGTTGGAATTTCCGCTTCAGAAATAGTTCAAATTTAAATTCCAAGCGTCTATTGAGAACCCTGTGTACCAGATATATAAAATTCTGTAACAAACACTCTTGTTCATAAATATATTTACTTCCTTTAACCATTTACTGCATTATGACACCTTTTGACGCCAACCCCTTTACTGCATGATGACGCCTTTTATGACAAATCCTATCAAGATACCCTGAAGTACCAAAATTAAGTCGTTGTACCCATAACTATCACTTATATGGCCGAGAGAATGAATCTAGAAAATAAATATGAAGCAAATCATTAGTTTACACGCATCAGTTGTGGTATCACGGTACCAATTGCGCAAGCCCAGGGGGTGGAGCTTAAGGTGTAGGGTAAGGTGTAAGGAACATTGTATTCAGAAATAAACAACAAAACTAACTGTGATTGGTGTATTATGTAAGAGTTGTAGTTTCTGTCTGGCTTAAAAAAAGTTGAGTCTCTTAGCAACATGTGAGATTATGTTAATTCATATGTAGATCATGTTTTGCATTTTTTATGATTTTTTAAAAATGTTATGCACATCACTGAAAATGTGTCTGTTGTGACTGGACAACTCTTACCCCTGTCTAGTTCCAGCAGAGTTATCTCTCTTAAATGCAATGGAGTACCTGGTTCTATCACTGTCAAATTGACAATCTAACATTGCTCTCTATGACAGTGTGTGACATGCATGCTAAAATAGGAGAGAAGGTATATTTATTTCACCAAATGTTAACATTAAGGTCTATGGAAAAACAATTGGTACCGTGATACATGTAACAGTGAATCCGCCATTTGTAAACATGTGTTCTGCATCTTGCGGTTGCGACGTGAAGTCATTTGAAATTTTGAATATTACAGTTGAAAGACTTTTTTTATAATATACACGGGAATATGCCATTCTTTGAACTATTCCAGTTTAGTATTATCAAGGTTTCACCAAAAATGAGGAATATTAGAGCAAACTTCAAACTTTGGACCGAGGCTATACGCTAAAAATTAAGTTGCTGCTACTAGCAATAGGCGCCGCCACTAGAGGGCACTGGCGATCAAGATTAACATTTTCTCAAAATGTCAACCTCATTACACCTGGTACTTTCTACGCTTTTGTATGTAAAAAGCCGACATTATTATATCCGAATGTATTCATGGTTGAAAGGTCAAATGTCTATATTTAGCGTATACGACATTGGGCCTTTTCTACAACATATTCGGAAAACCGAATTTTTTAAAATGCAGAAAAACTGAATAAACGAACATATACGCTCACCTACGCCTACTTTTTAAATACTTTGGAGTTCTTATTAAGAGAATGATGGTAAAATGTGTGCGAATATTTGCGGAAAACCCACGAATTACGTCTTTTTTAAACGTCACCCATGCCAACAAGAACGGTAACTCTTCCCGGTACATGGGTACATACAAAATGTAAACAATGACATCAATACGATATAAATTGAGTTCAAAAACACACGAAAGCTTGATTTTATGAAAGGGCAGACGTTTATACCAAGGAATCGGATTAAACAAACGTATTGTCATTCATTATACCAAATTTATTACACAATTTTGGTACAACTTTTGTTGTGTAATGTATTTTCGAGGTTAGAGACTCGACGGGTGATAATGATATTGATAATATGTATGTGATTGTGATCACTAAGATATTATCAATTTCAGGTCATCTGCTCTAGGTACGATTCTTATCTAGAGACAATGGTATTCAAATTAAAATGTTCAGGTTTAATAGGGGCAAAAAAGAGGTAAAAGTTCAACTATTTTTCAGAATTTCGAAGAATGAAAACAAATTCATTTCATGCCATTTTTTGTGAATATCAATACGAATATTGTCATAATAATGAACAGAAAATCGATCTGTAGCATTTCTCTATTTAAACAAAAACATAATCATAACTATTTCTTGACAACCAAATCAATGCCAGAAGTAGAATTGTGGAAGTATTCAAAGTAAGCTATTTTTATGTTTGTTTGTTTTTTGTTTTTTTCGTCATTGATTTTATTTTATAGATATGAAAACTGACCAAAAATCTTATCATAACTAAATTCTAAAATGACAATTGTTATTTAATAAATTGTGATTTCAGATCAATGTATATATGTACAAGAACACTGTAATGCATTTGCACTATTGCTTTTAAGAGTAACATACAATTTAAACTTATGTATGACTCATGATTATGGTATTTCATGCAAAAATGTTAGGGGGGCGCATGATAAAAAGGAACAGAATGGCGTCGAAAGTACATGGAACATAGAAAAAGTGAATTTATTCTTGAAGCTGAATGTTCACAACATATTTATATATAACCATAGGTAAGAAATATACAACTTTCAGCATGAAATAACATGATGTCAAGAATTTGCCAAAAATGACCAAAGACCAATATTAACATTATGGTGGATGGCTCATGTGTTTGAATGCTTCCTGTGAATTTATTTGAAAAGATATCATAAAGATGGGTTCATTTTTTAATTATGCACACTCAAATTATGATGAAAACATTCCATTTTAAGAGCAACATATAATTTCAACTTGTGTATGACTCAAAAATATAGTATTTCATGCAAAAATGTTAGGGGGGTGCTTGATAAAAAGGCACAGGGGGGCTTCTGAATTACCAGGAACATAGAAAAAGTCAGTTTATTCTTAAAACTGAATGTTCACAAAATGTTTCTATATAAACATATGTAAGAAAAATGCAAATTTCAGCTTGAAATAACATGAGGTCAAGAATTTGCAAAGAGTGCCAAGACCAATATTAAAAATGGTGGACGGTACATGTGTATGAATGCTTCCTGTGAATTTATTTGAAAAGATATCATAAAGATGGGTTCAGTTTTGAAATCTGCACACTCTAATTATGCAGAAAACATTCCATTTTTGTATATTCTATAAATCTGAAAAAATCATCCCCTGTTGCTACTTGAAGGTACAAATAACAGTATCATGCCAGACAAATACCTATCCGTAAATAGTACTGAATGCATGAAGAAGATGCAAGGGCAATACAGGGACTGTAATCAAGTAGGTAATGCCGTGGAGATTGCCAAGCTGGAGCAACAAACCTTTAATGGTTATCAGAATAAATGTCTGGTCATGTCACTTTCTACAAGCACAATGGTGACAGGCGTGGCCCCAAAGCCGAGGAGGTTGAGGAAAAAACGTGTACGTGTCCAAACGACTACGCCATGCAACTATCAAAAGAACGTTGGCTTAGGTAATTCAGAAGCACATATAGGTGTCTGTACATTGTCACTTATTCCCGGAGCCATCGTGCTGTTTGAATTACCAAGGAGACCATATGTAGTGACGTACAACTTTCTCAGCACTCTCATCAACCAAGGGAATTATGAAAAGTTTAAATCTCTGTCGTCAACCCTACAACAGAGGTACCATCATGAACTGGATATGCTATGCATGTTGAGATATCTTAATACCAGCATGCATTTATTCAAGAAAGAGCTTGACTCCGCCAAAACACAGCTCAGCTCAGCGTTCGAGATTATCCCTCAGACTAGCAATCCCTAATACTTTGCCTTAGAACTGCTAGCAGCGAAGACACGCATGTATATCAAGATAAAGAAGCTAGAAAAGCTGCGACAAATGCTAGATGACGCCAAGATGATGACTGAGACTAACCCTGCAGGAAACACAGGCCGGGCTGCAGGATGGATCTTCGTAAATGACGCCCGTAGCCTCATGGCTCAGATAGGGATACTGAATTTTTGAAAGAAGCAATCTTTTGAAATATATAAATGGCTACATGATAAGACTAAGGTGAGTTTACAGAAAGCTATGACACTTTCAAAAAGATGGAGGGAAGGATGGTCCTTTTGGGTTTGGGTATGCCCTTTGTCGTTTGGTTTCTCTTCTGTTACAGTGTGGTGATAACGGACTTACAATGGGCCTGTTGAATCCGCAGACAGACGACATGAAACAAGGATGTGCATTGCTAGAGCAGCTAGTAAATTCTGAAATCGCCATTCCAAATATCTTAAAAATGGACTTTCTAGTAACTAAGTCCGACTACCAGTTCCAATGAGGAAATATTATCCAATCTGCGTACAACATTGCTAAAGAATTACACATGCAGGAAATAACACAGCACATCCGTAACAGAATTAACCATCTCCAAACTAAAACTATCCTTTTCAAAGACGAAATAAATGAGTAAGAATTTCAACAAATTCTGTTGATAGAATCATCCAGTACAGATTTATAGAGCGATAAAGCTAAATGCATGTCCTGTGCCCAATGAAAACATGATAAATCACACCCCATCTGTGATTATGAAAAACGCTTTAGAGAATTTCATATTTAGGTCCCAATTTTACAAATTGGAATGGCTATAAAAAAAATTTTTTTTTGTTTGTTTGTTTTCCTCTTAGCTGGGTTAGCTGTAGCTTAATTTTTAGCTCGCCTGCACAAAGTGCAGGAGAGCTTATGATATATCCCTGAAATATCGACGGCTTCCGCAGTCATATTAATAGTGTAAACATTTTGTTTTACTGTCACAGATGACGTCTTAATACATTAGTTGTTCATGGAACTTATTTAGAGTGTTCCCAACATGATTCTGAACCAGCTTTATATCTTAGTTTTCCATGAAACATGAAACTTGTTTAGGATGTTTCCAACATCATCCTGAAATCTCTGGATGTATGTGTGCTGTGTCCATAGGACTTGGCCAGGGCGTTCCTTGCATCATTCAAAACTACCCCATGTGAATGTTAGTCATAGTGGCGTTCTTTTGTTACACTAATTAGTTTGTTGTCTACGGGTAGACCCCAATGTAAAAGTTTTTTAATGTTTGCATATCTCCAGCTATAGATATGCATTGCTTAAGGAACTCGGTAAGAATGCTTCTTACATCTTTCTAAACCACTCTAATTGGTCACATTGACCTGCCTTTCTTACTCTGATAATTTTCTTATCAACGGGTTAACCCAGTTTAAAAGTTTTGTCCTCCTGTGTCTCTGGTATCAACAGGAAACGTGGTCAAGATATTTCTTGCATTATTGTACACCTTCACAAGGGAAAGTATATTACAGTGACTTACTTTTGATGCCATTGGCTTTGTTATTAAAGGTTAACACGAGTGTAGTAGTTTGGTATTCCATGAAAATCTCTAGCTGCAGGCATGGTATGTTTAAAGAACTTGGTCACAAAGTTTCTTGCATCATTCTTGACCACCCTACGGGAATAGAGGTCACAGTGTTTTCCTTTTCTTATCTTACAATAATGAATGTTGTTTACAGGTTAACCCCAGTGTACAAATTTTTTTTATTACTGGCAAATCTTCATCTGTATGTATAATGTGTTCATGGAACTTGGTGAGGGTGTTCCTTGCTCCATTCCAAACGACCTCAGATAAACGTTGGTCACCGTGAGGTACCTTTCTTATTCTAATGATTTCTTACCTATGATTAACTCAGTGAAAAGGTTTTGTCCTTCTGACCACTCTCCAGCTGTATATATGGTGTCAAAATGGAGCTTGGTCAATATGTTTCCTGTACCATTGTGCCCCTCCAGCAAAGGAAAGAAGGTCACAGTGAGTTACTTTTCTTACACTAATTACTTTGTTGTGTCCAGCTTATCCTCCACTTCAGACAAATATCAGTTTCCAGGTGAGCTTCGTTGTCTCATTGACAACTCTGGTTATATTTGTTACTTTGCATTTTAAAGCACACACACACACACACATTTATACATGTATATATACAATGACCTGTGCATCATTATTTATGTTTGTGACATTATTGTCATTTGGTATGTTTAAAGAGTGTATATGCTTGTTTGTAGCTGTAATACTTACTCATAGCTCATGTCCAATATTATTATCTTGTAACTCAAGCTCATTTTCTTTGTATTATTCCTTCTGTATTTGTTTCCGATAAGTTGTTATGTGCTTTATTATATTTAGCTTACCATCCTTTTATGACGTTACAAGTTCATTTCCTTTGCAAACACCGAGCATTTTGTGTAATAACTACAAACTGCCAATGAAGGTGTATGCTGTTGCAAAAAGTGCAAAATGTTGTCAGACATTCTCAGTTTAGAATGAAAAGTGAAAGCAATTTGACTAAATGAGAAGAGGGCGAGTCCTTTGTTCACTACTGACAAATTTGATGTGAGAAAGATTCAAAGAAACATCATCAGTTATACATTCTACGGCAGTGTGAAAATGGAATAGACGATAGCTACGACCAGATGTTTGTGCCATGATTTTATTGATAAGGTGGTTTTGCACCATGACTAATAATTATTCATAACTATTTTAAATAACACTGATATAAGTTTATCACACTTATTACATAACATGCCTGTGAATTTTTAATGAAAATTAGTTATGCCTTTTATAGTTTATATGTAATTATTACTCACATCTGCATCATTCCCCTCTAGAAACGCTACCACTCTTATAAGGCCACTTTTCTGTTGCAGAAGGGGTAGCCCTATAAGAGGGAGACCACAAACATAATTTGAAATTCAGTTGATCATCTACAAGTGTCATACAACTGATTAATTGATTATATAAAAGTGTCACACAAAGTTAATGTAAACCTTCATCAAACTGAAAATGGAAAAATGAAAACAGAGAGCACTGTAATACAATAAAGTGTACATGAAAAAATGGAGAGAACAAAAAAACATTATAATGAATACCACAGACAAAAATACTACACTGATGAAAACAACAGGATTTCACAATTGCCAAGAAACAAAATTGTAAATGTGCTGAGACAACATCAAAAGTGATGCAACAATAATAAGAGTAGCATGAACAACACATTGCATGCCCACCCAAGTTGAACAATCCTCTATGTGGGCACTAGTTGGGTATGGTCGACATTGGAGATTACTGACTAATGGGTCTCAATGACCTAGACCTTTGGTCAAGGTATGCAGTCTTGAACTAAACTTAGGAGCTGAAACCCTTATTTTCTAGACTTACCATGACCGTGACCTCTGACTTTTAGATACAAGAATCTATCAGTTTCTTTATTACCCTAAGTGCAAGCCATCTGCAAAGTTTTGATCAAGGAACTTACTCTAGAATAAAAGTTATTCTGCAAAACCATTTTCTTAACCACAATGACCCTGACCTTTGCCCTTTCGATCCCCAAATCAGAAATACCTTAAGTGCAAGCTGCCCACCAATTTTGGTCAAGCTAGATGGTCTAGAACTGAAAGTATGCACAAATCATGTTTCTTCTTTCAGTCACAGTGACCTTAACCTTTGAACTTTTGATCCCAAAATCCATTGGCTTCTTTATTGCCCAAGGTGCAAGTCATCCACAAACTTTGGTGAAGGTATGAAGTAGATACCAGAACATTTTGTGCAGAAGCCATTTTTCTTCTTTCAGTCCCAGTTACCTTGACCATTGACCTTCTGACTGCAAAATCAACAGGCTTCTTCCTTTTCCCAAGTGCAAACCATCCACAAAGGTTGGTCCAGGTCTGTGAAGTAGAACAATTGTTCTTGTGTGGAAGCCATTTATCTTCTTTCAGTCACAGTGGCCCTGAAACTTTTAACCCCAAAATCAACAGAATTATTCCCTACTCCAAGTGCAAGCCATCCACAAAGTCTGTTCCAGGTATGTTATATAGAACTCATGTTATTATGCATAAACCATTTTTATTCTTTCAGTCACAATGAACCTGACCTTTCAACTTTTGACCCTGAAATCAATATGGTTCTTCCTCACCCCATATACAAGCCATCCACAAAGTTTGGTAACTGTAGATTGTGGAGAACTAGAGTTATTGTGCAGACAACATATTTCTTCATTCATTCAGTGACCTTGACCCTTTGACCTCAAAACTGACAGGCTTGTTCCTGATCTCAAGTGCAAACCATACACAAAGTTTGATAACTGTAGATGGTGAAGAACTTGAGTTATTGTGCAGAAACTATTTTTCTTTTATCAGTCATTAACCTTGACCTTTGACCTTTGACCCTGAAATTGATAGGTTCTTCCTTACTCCCAGTGCAAGCCATCCACAAAGGTTGGTAACTGTAGCTGGTGGACAACTTGTGTTATTGCATGGAAACAAAATTGGTGATGGACAGACTGTTCCATCTATTAACTTTTACCAAAGATGGCTAAGCTATACAAAACCTGAAGGTGTTAGCGATGAAGCGGTGAAAATAGGTCCAAAAATGAAAAATGCCATGATGTCATCCAAAGAGATAAGATAGCACAAGAAAAAAGCAGAATCACAGAAGATTGCTAACTTCATCACTGATGACATTTTGAAGGGTATTGTTCAGTTTGTATTCCATGAAAGATTTTATTGCATAATAAGTGACTGCTGCTAAAATTGGAGTTGCCATAACACAGCTTGTCAGAGGTTCATCTGATGTCATGTCATGTATGTATGTATGTATGTATAGGACTCAATTTGTGATTTTGGGGGTTTAATTGCATATTTAGTACATGATTGGCCATACATGGTGGCTGGTACATTTGGTGGAGGCAGAGCCCAGAAAGATCCACTGACCCATGATAAACTACTGGCAAGCTTTCTCACATACCCACACTGGTTGAACCAAGACTCAAACGCACATGGACAGAGGTGAGATGTGAGTTCTCTGTAAAGGCAAACACCTTAGACCACTTGGGCACCCAGGGCCCCATTTACAGGATGGAACAGCATATCAGTACAATGCTGGCTGTATAGTGCCAATTAAAAGTTAAATTATAACAATTTAAAGATATAGAAACTGCAATGCATCAATAACAAAGCAACCATTACGTGTATCTATTTACTAAGCATTTTTCCATACTGTGCTTTGCAGAAGCTTTGGCATTTTTGTCTTTGTCTTCTGTTGTCTTTTTTTAAAAAATTGATGTCCATATTGTAGAGTGCAGTGAAGCTAATATATCTGAATATTATTAAACCAGAACTCAGTGCTGACAGAGGTAATCCCAACTTAAATGATACAAATCCAGTAAAGTATATGGTTCCATTTGATGTGATGCATACATGATCATTTCATTCTTTCTTGTCCATTTTATCCAACTCTTTGTCAGTTAAATTGTAATTCTAACCTGTTATCTCACTGCAAACTCCATTTACAATAGCTATGTTCAATTCTTATTTGTCCATTTAAAAATTCTGTAGATAATTGTTTTGAATTGTTACTTTTTCATCTAAATCCCAATTCTTATTCAAACTGACTTTTGTCCATTGATCTAATTATAAACTCTGCACTATTTAAAAAAAAATTAAAATGGCAGAAAGTGGTGAGCCTTTTGAAGATTCTGAACTGCATGAAAATCCCTAAGAATACATGAGATGACTATGAATACATTCAATCAGTACAAAATACTGAACCATGTTTAAATGAACCTAACCTATCAACAGAAAGTTGTACAACCCGTCAACAAAATCTTCAAGCAGAACAAATCAACAGACACAAATATGACATCATAGTTGATTTAACAAGAGTACCATGAACATCAGATTATACACGTGTCCCATGTTTAATAGTCCTCTATGTAGGCATTAGTAGGATATCATTGACTCTGGAGATTATTGACCAGTGGTCAAGGTATGTGGTCTTGAACAACATTTACTGTGTATAAACCATTATTTTCTTATTAGACTTAACATGGCAGTGACCCTTGACCTTTAGACCCCTGTATCTATATGTTTCTTTATTATCCCAAGTGCAAGCCATCCACAAAGTTTGATTAAGGAACTTACCCTAGAACAAAAGTTATTCTGCAAAACCCCAATTTTTCTTTGAGCCACAATGACCCTGACCCTTGTCCTTTTGACCCCAAAATCAACAGGCCCCTTCCATACCTCAAGTGCAAGCCATATAAAAACTTGATTCAAGGTCAGTGGTCTAGAACTAAAGTTATTATACAAAAATCTTTCAGACACAGTGGCCTTAATTTTTTTATCTTTTCAAACTGCCAGGCTCGACTAGCTTCTTTTTAACCTCAATGAACATGCCATCCACAAAGTTTGGTAACTTTAGATGGTAAAGAACTCAAGTTATTGTGTGGATATATAGATGTAAACAAATGGATGCAGAGACATTATAATATAATACACTCTGTCTTATGGTGTGCATATAAAACTAGATGAACAACAATATAGGTCAATGATAAATGATTTTGGAATTGAAGACAAGACTTTACTCCATTCTGACACAGATAGAAACAAAGTTAGAATATCACAGAGAAACAAATTAAGAAACATTTTGGCCAAAAACACTATGAAAACTAGATCTGATGATAAACAGATAAAACATAACAATTTTGAGCAAGCTAAACTATCAGGCAGACTTCATCTTTCCAGATTACTGGTTCAAATAAAATTTGAGGAAAATCAAATGTTAACCCTGATGTGCTTCTTACCTTAAGAGACATGGTTTATTATTGTCTGATAGCTAAACAATAGTCCCTCAAAGTGACTGATGCTCTACTAGGCAAAAAGAATTTCCAGGAATTCAAGATAAGACTATTTCTTCCTGCTGAGTGTTGAAACTGGCTCCAATATTTTTCAGTGATAGCAAAATTTTCAAATTAGTTGCTGTGGTGGACATATTGGATACACAATTGGCACCATTTTCATTTAGGACCAACCATTTATCATAAGAAGTCTACAGGTGAAAACCCCATGTCAAAATTACTTTCCATTTAAGAGTAGTGATAACAAGATTTTCAAGATGGCCACCATTGTGGATGTCAGATCAGCACCATTTTAATTTAGGACCAACAAGACAGTATAAGAAGTCTTTTGGTGAAAACCTGTTGATATGACTTTCCATTTTAGAGGAGTAACAATAATAAGATTTTCAAGATGGCTGTCTGCTGGCCACATTGGACATCAGATGCACACCATTTCCATTTAGAAGCAACTAGACATCATAAGACGTCTTCTGGTGCAAGCAAAATATTGATATCAACCATCTAGGAGAAATTGTAACAATAAGATTTTCCAGATGGCTATTGTGGTGGCCATATTGGAGGTCAGATTGGCACCATTTTCATTTACGACCAACTAGACATCATAAGAAGTCTTTCAGTCAAAACCCCATGTTGATCTGACCATTCATTTAGAAGTAGTTATAACAAAATTTTCAAGAAGGCCATTTAGGACCAACTAGACATCATAAAAAGTCTTTTAGTAAAAACCACAAGTTGATATGACCATCCATTCAAGAGGAGTAGTGATAACAAGATTCTCAAGATGGCAGCAGTGGCAGCCATATTGGACGTGGAACCGCCACCATTTTCATTTAGGACCAACTAGACATCATAAGAAGTCTTCTGGTGAAAACCCCATGTCAATATGACCTTTTATTTATTAGGAGTAGAAATTAAATGATTTTCAAGATGGCTCCTGTGTCAATCATATTGAACATCAGATCAGCATCATTTTACTTTAGGACCAACTAGACATCATGAGAAGTCTTTCAGTGAAAATCCCATGTTGATATGACAATCCATTCAGGAGGAATAGCAATAATAAGACTTTCAAGATGGCTGCTGTGGTGGGCATATTAGACACCAGATCAGCACCATTTTTATTCAAACCAAACTGACATCACAAGAAGTATTCTGGTGAAAACTCAATGTCAATATGACTTTCTGTTCAGGAGGAGTAGCAATAACAATATTTTCAAGATGGATGTCAGATCGGCATCATTTTCCTTTAGCACCAACTAGACATCATAAGAAGTCTTTCGGTAAAACCCCATGTTGATATCCATATCCATTCAGGAGGACTAGCGATATAAAGATTTTCAAGATGGCCACTGTTGTGGACATATTAGACATCAGATTGGCACCATTTTCATTTAAGAAAAACTAGACCATGGGATGAATGTGTGTGTAAAGTTTCATGGCAATCCTCCAAGTATTTAAGGAGGAGTAGCAATAATGGATGGACAGACTATGGATGAAAAACCATCCCATAAGCTCTTCTGGTCTATGACCTGTAGAGCTAAAAATCACTTTATGGGGATTCAAAAATAACATAATACACATTCAGTCAAAGATGCACCGATATTCTGAGTGATAGTAATAGATAATATGCTGAGTAATGACTTGGACAGGCTAAGATGGTTGGATGGTTGGTTAGGCAGAAGCATGCATCTATGCACAAATGGACAAAATGACACCTATATCCCACCTTAGGACTTAAAATCCAAGATTACATTAAACAATTGTCCAAGCTGTAACTGACAAATAGAAACCAGACTGGCACCATTGCAAAAGGCAGTTTAATGTTTAACCACTGAACTAGAAATCTGCAGACAATATGTGAAGAGGGAATTCTTGTATTATGATGACAAAGTGCATTCTGTAAAAAGCAAATTAAAATAAGCGCTTGAATTTAACTCAGCAAGCAAAGTTATGATAGTTACTGTTTAGTACTTTTATGACAGTAAGTACTTTTAATACCATTCAAACATTGTAGACAGTATTGAATTTGCATTAAATTTACTTAGAACAATGTAAATAATACAGTGCATCCTCTGCATGAAATATTTGTCCCCTGAAGCAACATACCTGCCAAGTCATTAAATTAACTTCAAGACACACCTCACTGATTGTCTGATTCAGTTCTATGTCTCTCCAGGAAAGAAAAAATGGGGGGTGCACTACACAGTATTCCATACACATATTCTATTGCATTAATAAAAGATACAATATTAAATTAAGAACATGGTACAATCTGGAATGTAAATAAATCATGATGTGATTGTATACAAACATTTTTTGTAGTGAAATGGTTAATACAGAAACCAAAATGGTGCAATTAGCACTGTGCTGAAATCATAGCTGATGGCTCCTTTGCAGTGGTGTGATGATCAGAATAATTGAAAATTGGTCACTTGAGTCAAATGACCAAGCATCTGATTCTGATTTTCCATACTCAATTACAAATGATTATAGTATTATTCTTGTGAAAAACTTCTAAAGATTTAATCTTTAACATTTCACAACATTTCAAGGACCTATTTTTAAAGAAAAATCATATATAATTCACATAAGAATTCAATGGCTGGCCTGATGCAATATTATAGTAAAAACTCTGTAAAAAAAAAATGAAAATAAAATTTGAAAAAGTAAATATCTTCAATATTGTATAACATTATTACATGATCACATATTCTTCTAAAAGTATGATTATGTACTACTTGCATATTCTTTAGGATTTTATTTTATGTTGCACAGACATATTACAAGAAATGTGTCACTTGAACATGGACCCCCCACCAAACCAATATGATGTAACTGGAAAGAGCTTGGTTCAATATGTACAGGCAAAGTTCTAAGTTGGGCAAGGCATTATGCCATCAAATTGGTGTCAGAAAATGGTACAAATCGAACATGGTTCTTCTTAGTATAAAGTCTAACACCAGATTTGGCTTTAATCCATGAATCATACAAATGTTATTGAGCAGAAATTAAATTTGTGACAGATGGAATGGGATAAAATGGGATGGATATAACTTGACACATGGACATGGATGACATCAAAGTATATGCCTCCTCCACAGACATGCTCTGGGCATTAAAATATAAAACATTAACAGTGGTATATTCAGGAATCCACAACTAATTAGATATAACTTCAGGTCTGTGCCCAGGTTTTAGGAAACTTAAAAAAACCATCAAGTGTTATTTTTAAATACTGTAAACAAACAGTAAACATAGTTACCATTCATGACAACTATACTGTTTCCATGAAGATTCTTCTCCCTTGTTTATATTTGAACCAGACTAGTAAGTAATGCTAACATTTAATAATGAAAACCAAATAAATAACATGTACAAATTGTTGTTGATGCTGATTTGTGACTACACTAAATACAAAGTTTTCCAAAAATGTAATGCCTCCATATTCTTTATGTATGTCATATCGACATGTATAAAGAATAGAAAGATACAACTGATTCATCAGTATTTTCTCTAACCTGACAGACTTTCATACTGGCAATTATTCAGAAAAAAGAGAGTCTAAATACTCCAGCACTGACAACATACAAATAAGGGTATATTTCTCTTCTGACAGTAATATAAACAAGTAAATATATTCATGGCAAACTGATGATATAATGACAGGGACTGAAGAATTCTTGTTCCGATACTAAAAATGTGTCCATATACTAAGGATGCCCCAGCCAATGTCATGTGATTCAAGGGCAAAATTCTAAGTCAAACAGGGGCCATAACTCCATGTTTGCTACAAAACATTAAAAATCAAACATTTACCTGAATAAGATGTTCTTAATATAAAGCCTCAAATCAAATTTTATTTTAATCCATAAAATCCTTCAAAAGTTGTTAAAATGAAAATTAAAAGGCAAAGATCTAAATCAAACAGGGAACCATAGCTCCATAATATTGTGCCAGAAAATAGTGAAAATTTAACTTTACCTAGATCTTAATATATAACCTCCTAGTAAGTTTCATTTTGATCTATTTAAACCTTCAAAAGTTAATGAACAGAAAGTAAATTTGCAATGGATAGGACAGGATGGGATGGGATGCGATGGGATGGGACAGATGGACATGAATAAAACTATATTCTCCTTCCACAGATATAGCGGAAGCATACAAAAATAAATATCCAATTAATGTAACTTCACATATAAATAAAAATCATACAACAGCTGCTTGCAACATGACTTAACACATAAATAGATTTGAATATGCAGTTAATACATATACTTTTTGTACTCATATTTGATGACAATGGTGCCATATTAGTATGCACATTAAACCATAATGAGTAGATTGATGTAAGTTCATAATTTAATCATTTTCCCACTTTGTGCACTTCAATGAATCTCCCTCTCTCTCTACATCTATTGATTGCACATTTTCATGGCCTCAGATTTCTCTACAGACAAAGACTCTGTCCATCCAATGAATGGAGCTCCAATCTGACACTGACAAACACATTGTCTCATAATCACAGAATCATCTTCGACTACTAATCTGACCGGGAACGTGTCCTTGGTGAGCTGTAGAGATCTCTTCCAAAAAGCTGCAAAAAAGAGTACAAAGATTAAGTGCACACAAGTATAGAAAATGTATCTTTTTTTTCTACCTGGAGTTTCGAAGTATAATAAAGGACAAGGTAGGGTAAGCGATGATTTCAGCCCCCAATCAGATTTCGATAAAAAAAAGAGGTTGCTCTGTCTTAAATATGTATATAATTTTTATCCAGGACCACTTTTAATAATATAAAGTGACCATTTAAAAGCCAATGTTTTTTTCCTCCACTGTGGCACCTATTTTTGTGGATTATAGACATGATGGCTAACAAACACTTATCAAGAAATTGTGCATTTGCACAAAAGTCATTGACAGTATCTATAAAACTTGATTTCTGTTTTGTAACATTGTTTAAATGATGTGTATATTTCCATTAAGTATGGCCAACTACCTCAGACATCTATTTTTGTTTTCATTTAAAATGTTTTATGTTTAGCATGACTTTGGTGTTAAAATCTTGCCAGAATTGGCCCTAAAAGGCAATTTATGTATTTCATAATAATTTTCTTCACAAAATAGCAGTGCAATCCAATACATGTGAATCTCCTGCACAGGAAGGTTTTTCTCCTGAGATTAGGGGTGTCTCCCATCCTCCCATCACTCAATGAAACCTCTTGGGTATGCAAAATTATTACTGAAAAATAAACATAAAATCTATTTTTTTCACATTTCGGTTCCAGCGTATTATATTTATGGTAATACTGGCTGTGATCATATGACTGTCAGCTGGCTTAGAAGGGCAAGACAATGTAGTTGCTAATTTCACCCTTTGATACTGTCGGCAGGGTCGGCTGGCTTCATTGTTTGAAGTTTAATGCGGTGGATTATACTATGTGTGATCAGAAGTAATTCTGAAAGGATTAAAGACATTAATTGATTATGGTTGGGTTATTAAATTGCTCAATCAGCATATAACAATAAAAATTACTTTGATTCTCTCCACAAGGTATGTTCTGCTTCGGTGTTTAAAGTTGTAGAGATGAATTAGAGTCTATACTATGTATGATCAAAAGTAATTTAGACAGGATTATCTCTCAAGGTCAAAACACCAAAATCCAAGCAACTGAAATATCATACGAAATTCAATGATGGATAGAAACAAGAATTTCAGTGGTTGCAATCAAGTTCAAAGGGACATGAAAATGTATTCTGCTCTTCCTGTAAGGCTGATTTTAAAAGCTGTTATGGTGGCAAGAATGACATCAAGCATCATGCAGAAACCCCCATCTCATCAAGCATATTAACCGTGACAACAAAAATATGCCATCAACGAAATCCATAATCGCGGAATCTGCATCAAATGTGGATAAAGTTACACATGCCAAGACACTATTTGCCAACTTTATAGCAAAACATAATCTCATGTTTCTGGTTGCAGACAATTTTTCAGGTCTAGTCAAAATAGTGTTCCCGGACTCAGAAATCACACAAAACTTCTTATGCAAACAGATAAAAACCACTCGGACAGCGACTATTTTATTCTTCATAAGAAATCATAATCTTAATTGTAAATAATAATAATAATAATAATAATAATATAAATAATTTATTATATAAACTCACTGTCATGAGCGACCACCTGCAGAATGCGACCAACGACCACAATTTTTAGGCAAAATATGCATTAGACACTACTATGAGCGACTGTATCGCAAAAACTGATATAAACACCACTGACCTTGATTTAATCCTTTGTAAACATGAATGTAAACCTAAATAAAGTACATGTCACTAACTGCAGTTGTAATCCGTAATGCCTAGACAACTCCTAAGTTTTGCCTTTGGCTAATGTGTGCCTATTCTTCAAACTTTGCAATGATGCATTTAAAAATAGTTTTCAAGTTCTAATAAAACATATATACATATTTTTTTCTCTTTCTTTTCAGTTGTTTTTTTTTTCGATCAGAATATAGTGTTCTGGGACAATGCAACTGCTGTATGTGGACTGCTTTTATAGTAAAAATGGCGTGGATTTGTACTAAGTCATCATTACCATGTACAATCAATGAAGTGGTGACATTCAAAACAGCTATCTTGAGCAATTAACAAGTACAACCACACTGATGCATTTGGCTTAAGTAGTTTATAAGTGTAATTCTAGCTTTGAAGCTTTAGTTCATTTGTCTTTGTTTGTGATGGATACATGTGGTTTGATACTGAGAGGGAGGCAACTTTACTGATACCAATTTGTGAGTACTGCCTGTCAATTTGAGTTATATTAAAAATTTCCAATCAATTTATTAACTTTATTTGACTTCTTACGATATAACATCTAATAATGTTAAAATTCATTATAAGAATATTTGTGCAGGACAAAGATTATATTTCTTATATATCAATGGAAGTTGATACCACACAGTCCCCAACCCCACTGTGACTGTTAACCAAAATTTGCTTTCATCGCCTATGCTGCAGTCCATGTTTATGGACCCCATTGATAACGGGTTATGGAGGAAGAGGTGTATACAGAAGGCAAAAAAATATGTGATCATGAGCTAAATGCAAAAACTTAACATAAGCCAGTAAATTGTGAAATGTTGGTCACAGTGGCCTTCATTTGTTGTGAGGGTATGTACTAATAGAGATGCATATGATAGGATGTACCTATGTATATACTTTTATCTCTGTGGATGTCAATGCTGATACTGACACTGGGAGTAGCACAATAGTTCTCCTGTAATTCGAACAGGTAAGCAAACATGTTTAACCAGAAATACTGAAGGATAACAGTTGACATTGTGATAACTTTTCTCCAATCCTATTCCCAGTGTTGCATATTGAGCACGGGCTTGTGGGTTTCCTGTAATGTTTTGTCCTATGTCCCCCAAATCTTAACCCTGTGCACCCCCCTGGGCATGCTTTTTCATCCAAAGAAAATATTTTATAATATGCCTACAGTTTTTTATTCATGGATGTCCATCCATGTCTCTGTTGACACCAGCAATGGCCATAGTTGCAAAAGGTGATAAAAACTGTAAGATGGCAATCAATATCTATTTTAAAACAATGTATCTGGCAATGAAAACATTTATGTTTATGTTGCAATGTCAAGTGTTTGACAGCTGTTAGTGTAACATATTTTTGAGGTTGAGGTCACCCCTACGGCGAGGATGATTTAATTTATTTTGAGGTTGAAATAATTACGAAAAGAGACTAAATTTATGCAAATACACAATTTGTCATTTAATTAATGCTTTGTTAGTTTGGAAAGAAAAGTAATCAGAAAACAGGTATTTATTATAATAAATGCTGGTAGATAATGAGTGTAATCTAAAGTTAAATGAGAGCAAGATCTGGAATGGAAAATTCCATGGTGCAGCTTATTTCAGGTTCACCTGATATTCAAACATGTTAATGTTTTCATGAGTGATTTGACCACATGATAAAACTATTATTCCAATAATGTAAGTGTCCAAGAAAAATATGATATTACAGTGCAGACAACAATGTTTAGGTGGCAAAACTATCAAAGCAAGTAAGATTATCTCATTTTTAAAGCACTATTAGTGCATTATGTACTATTATTTTTCTTTGTCCCTCTTAAATTGTGTATCCCCAAATTTGGAGGGTGGGGGACACAGTGTCCCCTGTCCTTGGGAACCTAAGTGCAACATTGTATTCCATATTTGCTTAAAATGAAATAGAAATCTTCTTATATGGAAGAAAATGACTAGTGTTTATTATATGAAAGTGGGGCAATTTACTTAAAAATGTCTCCCCATTATTTCTCTTAATTTCACTAGACGAGTTACTGAAAATAATTAGCAAATTATTGGTCACATGACAGTTGTCATAGTTGTACATGTTTTGTAGGGAATTACATGAAATATTGGAGTTTATTTACACACAATCTCTACATCAATGGTACAACTTTTACATATGACATAATAATGTGCATGCTTTGACATTTCATCCATTATGATATCATGATTAATTCATATTTTTTTTACTAAGTACGTGTCCAAAATAAAATTAACTTTCTCATGCAACATGCATCCAAGATGTAAGACATGCCAACTTTCTGTTCCTTCCATGCAGGTGTTAATCTTGTTAATTTTAACAAGTTGCTGTGTTCTGTGGAACAATCACTGCCTATGTGCTGAGATGAGAAGTCAGTCTTGACAGGTTAGATATATGCAATGAACAACATGGATGGCTGATGCAGTATGTGTCATGGATGGATGCCAAATATGACAGGTTAGATATATGCAATGAACAACATGGATGGCTGATGCAGTGTGTGTCTTGGACAGTGCTTTATCCCGATAGGTTTGATACATGTAGTGAGCAACATAGATCACTGATGCAGAATGTGTCTTGGACAGTGCTTCATTCTGATAGGTTTGATACATGAAATGAACAACAAAGATGGCTGATGCAGTATGTGTCTTGGACAGTGCTTCATCCTAATAGGTTTGATACATGTAGTGAGCAACACCAATCACTGATGCAGAATGTGTCTTGGATGAGTGCTTCATCCTGACAGTTTGATACATGAAATGAACAACATAGATGGCTGATGCAGTATGTGTCTTAGATGAGTGCTTCATCCTGACAGTTTGATACATGAAATGAACAACATAGATGGCTGATGCAGTATGTGTCTTAGATGAGTGCTTCATCCTGACAGGTTAGATATATGCAGTGAACAACACAGACAGATGATGCAGTATGTGTTTTGGATGAGTGCTTCATCTTGACATGTTAGATACATGCAGTGAACAAAATAGATGGCACCATGTATTCAGTTGCTCAGCATGGAAACAATGTACACAATCATTTTATTTGCTCGAAAATGAAGCAGAATAAATGTTTGCCATGATATGTATAATAAATACAATAATATGTCTGCATAGCGATAATGTTTAATAACTGTCGTGTTCTGATAAATAACTTTTGAGTGATTTTAGGCACTCATAAATAAACATAATTGCTATGCAAACATGCTTCAAGCTCTATTCAGCCTCTCCTGCAATGAAGCCAAATGGAATACCCACAACCCTATACCCATAATTTACTCTATTTATCCATATAATTTTTCCAGACATGTAATTATACCAATTAAAAATATTGAATCCTAGACAATCAATACTTCATTGTAACCAACCTCCACTCACCCATCCCTCACAAAAAATACAGTATAATCTATCTTGAGAGACCACCCTTTCTATTTACAAAAAGTGGTATTTCAAGACAGGTGGTTCCTTATTACAGATCATCACACTATATAACAAATTAATTCATGCAGCAAGAGCTTTCTCTCAAAACAGGTTGTCTCACAGCAGTCTGTCAAGACAGATTTTACTATATATGTATTATTGAGCATTTTCATGACATATGTCTAGCAGCATAGCAAGCCATATTTGGCAAGTAAGGAATTTTCTATCTGAAACTGTAGACATTTAAACTTACCTTTTCAAATTATGGACTGATGTCCCTCCCAGGATAATCCTGACACCTGGACTAGCCTTGGTCAGCTGAAGCACAGATAGTGACTCCTCATATGTGGTTCCTCCTATGTAGAAAACTATAATTTCTTGTGGTCTAAAAAAAAACAAAAATATATATATATATACTGCAAAGATACATGTCTCCACATAGAACATTTTCCCATTTCTCCAGTCCCTTCATTAACAATACACTATCCCCACCTCAGGGAGAGTAATAACATTTCTAAGACCATCATGCTGATTTACAAAGCTTACGCTATATCTTGTGGTTGGAGGTCTTTGTGCTGTGATGCATGTTAAATGGCTTTAAAAAAACTCTAAAAATTCTCAAAATTTCTGACAGCAGTGCCACTGATAAAGTCATACCTAGGTCTCACTATCTGCAGAAAAATAAATCCATGGAATGTCTCTTGCTATACTATAGCATAATCCAAGAACTTAAGAAAAAGTTGCTAGAGGTAAAAAAAAAAAAACATGATTACTGTGAAGGTGAGTAGTACCCTCCAAGATGTATATACCAATTAAATTTCCAGACTGCATATACTGAGAGAAACTGAGCTAAATGCAAAACTTAATGTTGATGCCTACACCAACAATGGCAATGACAAAATGTGATGTCTTGATAAAACAATCACAATCAGTCTAGTGACCAAAAACTGTTACCACTGACACTTTAAAATATGAGAAACAGGAACTTAGTAACTATATCTTAAAGAAAGCATCACAGCTTGAAAAGTATTTGTGTCCATCTTAAGGTTTATGTGCCTGTTTTGGTCATTCCACCTTCTATTTTAGCCATATGACTTTAAATGAGCACAGCAGAAACTATACATTGTACTTAATTCTAACTGACAGAAGTATCCAGATTACATTATTGTAATTACAAACAGGTAAAAACATTTAATCAACTGCCACTAGAACAAGGAATTTAATTTTTGTTAGTTTTCAAAACTTCACAAAAATTGACAAAGCATTTTATTTTAGTGTATTTTATTGTATATAATGTGAATACTGCACATTTTAAAACATCCTGACTCTGTTTAAGATCATCATCATTGTCGTTGTCATCATCATCATCATCATTAAAGATAATTCACCAACCAAATGGCATCCAGTTATGTGTAAGGGTTGCAGAGCTATGCTGGTTACAAGAAGTGTGAACAAATGGACAGATAGAGGTACTGATGGAAGGTGGTTACTACTGGTCTCCCGCATCTCCATGTAGTTTTCAAACAAACTTCTATATGTGGATTTGTATTATCTCCCTTACAAGGACTGCCTCATTTGATGCACCAAATTAATGTTTCATGCTTGGTGCACCACAGTTTTGAAACAAACATTTAGGTCATTATGCTCAAATAATCTATATATTAAGTGTGTTGAATAATTTACAGAGAAACTCTTCAGTAATATCTTAAAGACATTTCTTAATCACATGATACAGCAGCAATTAAAAATAAGGTCCTCAGCTTGATCAGTGCATGAAGGACAAAGATGGAGTTTTCACTTCACCTGGATATCAGCTCAGAATACCCAGATATAAAAACTGTCCTCTACAATCGTAATGCATCTTCCTATGAACCTATACATACATGTACACAGGGAGCAACAATTAAAATCTAATGAGAATAAATGGTATATCCATTCCTCTAATTCCAGAACCCTGAATTCCTTCAACATTTCTGGCCAAAACAATGATTGTAAACATTAGTTTTCCTCAAAAAATTATCTGCATCTTTCTTTTCTCTTCATCTCTGTTGTCATTTTTTATAGCAAATCACTGGCCTTTGACAAGTGGCAGCCAGTAAAGCTGGTCACCACTTCAATGTGCTTTACCTGTTTTAGTTTTTCCAAAGCAGATGTCAGAACAGTTTCTGATGTCATCAATCGTTAGATTGTTGTGAATTAAGTGTTTACTAAAAACTGCATGACACTTCCAGTGGTCATGAGACCACAGATAACTATCAACTTCATTCTTTAAAAAGAGTACAAAAATGTTGTACTTTTTACCCATCATGCACTGGTTCAATCTGAAGCTACCAATCGATCACTAGTTTAGGGAGGAATTTCCAAACTAGCTATTATGGGAAAGATGTCACTGTTGTGCAAATGATACTAATGACTAACTAATTGTAAGATAGAGATTTACTTGTTCCTGGGCTATGATACTGACTTGATAATTTAGACTGGGTAACAACAAAATGTAAGTGTAATGTCACATTTAAATATACAAACCAATGCTCAAACAATGAGCAACCATAGTGAACAATATGATTATATTATTTTAAAACATTGATCTGTAACAAAACAATCTAAGGAAGATCCAATTGTCACCCTCCATCAAAATAATGAATCATTCCCTCTAGTTCTTTTTTCTAAAGCTGTAGTTATAGATGGGCCAGTGACCATGCTACCTCAAAATATAACGGATATTAACAAACATTTCTGAAATATTTGCTATATTTCATTTTACAAAAGGACAGATTTTGTACAACCTGTTATGGAAACCTTAGACAGAAAAAAAAATCTTTTCACCTGACTGAATAAAGCATTCTTTAGAATGCACACATGCTGTTTTGCAACAGATCATGATTTGCAACAAACCATGACATCACACAGTGTCAGTCAGGACAAGGTAAGCACATGACATCACACAATGCAAGTCAGCTGTGCTCAGTAGACATTGTCTAAAGCTAGCATTAGTTTTATGTCTATATAATGAGCCAAATATGAGTCACATGTGTGTGAAATTTTGTATCATATTTGTAAACAAAACAGCACACAATACCCACAAATTTCAACTAATTCTCAATTGCATTTACAATTGTAAGCTTCATGTTTTATTGATACACATATGAAAGAATACACATTTTTCAAGCAGCTTTGCTCCAGTTTTCTTGTTCACCAATTTACTGTTAGACTGGTTTCTTGTATTGGTACTGAAGGACTTTTCTTCCTACTTGTGTCCACATATCAAACTTCGGTTCCAAATGTTATCACCAAAAAAAAATTGTTTTTCCAGAATTTTGTCAATATAAGTTTGAATGCAGTATTTTCACAAAGAATTCATAATAATTTTGCAAAATCCAAAATGGTTGGCATCTCTGGACTGCAACCTACCTGTCTTTCAGCTGACTTGTCCCAAGGTAGGGATATGCTGCCTCCTTCAGTTTCCCCTTTATCAGCTGATCCAGAATATTGTGTAACAGGGGCTTGTGCTGAGTGTAGACATTTTCCACACCCTGAAAAAAAATGTGTACTACTATATTTACCATATATGTTGGGACACTGTAAAATTTGTCTAAACATTTTTTTAAATTTACTCTAAGTTCTGGGACATTTCAATTCAGTTCAATATATATTTCCATGATGAGTCTTGAGACACTTGTGATGTGCATTTCTTCCATCCACTGGCTCAGTTTGCTTGTTCATCAAGTATGAATAGTTAATGATTCGTTCCATATTATGATACCTAATCCCTAATCAGGTTGACTGAACAATTCAACCTAATCCCTAACCAGGTTGACTGAACAATTCAACCTAATCCCTAATCATGCTGACTAAACAATTTAAGGTGTTTACTGAAGATGTCTACTTGACAGTTGAGTCTGGACTGAGTAAATATCTGGCAATTATCAGAAAAGATGATGTGGCATCATATGTTACACATCTAGCCATTGCTCATGGTTACAAAATAATGGCAACCTCAAGGAAAATAATTCTAATTTAGCATTACTAAATAAAAAGCTGACAAAACAAATGTTTATTATGAAAAAATAACCGGTATAGAAAGAACAAGAGTTCCTCAAAGAAACTGATGCTCTACTGGCTTAAAAGAATTTCCAGGAACTTATGATAAAACCATTTCTTCTTTCTAGCTGCTGAGTGTTGAAACCATCTTTGATATTCTTCAGCAATGAGATTTTCAAATTAGCCACTGTGGAAGCCATATTGGATGTAAGGTCAACAACCATTTTCTTTAGGACAAAGTATATATCATTGGAAGACTTTTGGTGTAAACCCCATGCTCATATGACCACCCATTCAGGAGAATTAGTGACAAGATTTTCAACGTGTTCATTGTGGCAAAAATATTTGAGGTCAGATTGGCACCATTTTCATGCAAGACCACCTAGATATAATATTAAGTCTTCTGGTGAAAAGCCCATGTTGATATCATATTCCATTTAGAAGGAGCAGCAATAACAAGATTTTCAAGATGGCTGTAAGGGTAGCCATACTGGATGTCTGATTGGCACCATTTTCATTTAGTACCAACTAGTGCTATCAGGAAGCAAGTCTTGTATGATACCTACTTCAGCAAGGTGGAAGACAGGGGCTCAAACTTAGATGAGTTGAGCCACATCAAGACCCAGGAGAGGTTCCATTTTGGGAACAAATTGAGCAAGCATGACCTGGATATGTCGAAATTGGACAACAAGTTGGAAAGGTCCTTACTGTGGCCAATGTCATCTCTTCCATGATGTGTGAATGTGTATGGGGTCAATGAACGGTATCCCTTCATTGTGATAAGGGCTACCTTCTGGTCTTCAAAGATGAAATGAAAGAAGTTTGCCTGTTGAGGAATAGATGTTGAGAATGGTGTATTGTTAATGTGACACCGGTTGTTGAAAACATGCCACTTCCCTTCAAATGCCTTTAAAGTAGAGGGTTGTCTATCTGTTGTGATCCTCTCCAAAATTGAAGCGTAGAACTCCTTTTCACACAGGCCATCCCTGACAAGAGCCAGATATGGAGGAGCTTCTCTGGACATAAAAGGAATTATAGTGACCTTGGCTGCTTCAGCAGTGTGGGGGTCATTAAAATTTTCATAGGTACGTCAGTCGCCATATTGAGCAGATCATTGATCCAGAATCTGTCCCATCGAGGGGCAATAAGAACTATTTTGCTAGCTCTGCCCTTCATTTTCTGGATTAGTTTTGGTATTAGAATTGCTGGTGAGAAGGCATATATCCAAGTTCCCTCCCAGCTTATTGAAAGGGCATTGATGGCCCATACATTTGGGCCTGGGAATGGAGAAACAAAGGTGGGCAGTTTGTTCTTCCACCTTGTTGCTAATAGGTCTAGCATCAGTCGGCCCCATAGAGTTCCGACTCAGTGGAAGATGGATACATGGAGAGACAACTCTATATGAAGTATCTGACCTCTCCTCAATAATGAGTTGCCAAGACATTTAACCTACCAAGAATGTGTCAAACTTGTATGTTTATATGATATTAGGCATACCAAGGAAGGTACTCCCTTACCATAGTGCAAAGGTCTGGTGGTTTCATCTCCCCTTGTTTGAAAAGGCAGTTCACCATGACTGAACTGTCCAACATTACCTGAACCATCTTCCTTTGGATGTGTTCCACCCAAGTATGGGAGGCATCGAGAATGGCCTGCATTTCCAAGAGACTGGTGTGAAGAGCCTTTTCTTGATGTGTCCACTTCTGGCTGACTGTTACAAATTCTTGTAGCAAGTGTGTCCCCCAACCCAACAAACTGGCATCTGTACAAATTGTGATTTCCGGCTATGGGGCTTCTAAAGGTATTCCCACTTCTAGCCACTCCCTGTCTTGCCACTGAAGCAGAAAGTGTTTGATTTTCATTGAGAATGTAATTGGGTATCACTGTACCAGAAGGGCCATCTTCAGAAGTTGCATGTAAAGGCAGATGAGATTTAACAGGGCCACAGCCACAATGAACAGGCCAAGGAGTTGAAGACACTCCCTCACCGAAATGGAGAGTGCAGAATCAATACACTACCTCATGGTATTTGCATGATGCTGTGTTATTAGATATAAGGAAACACGCATCAGACAGGTTGAGACTGATCACATATTCATCATGCTGCACAGACATACATACAGACATACAGACCTTGTGTCTCCATCTTGAACTTTGGGGAAGTAATAAACTGATCGAGTCTTTTCAAGTCTACGACATGTCTCAATTTTCCATTTGTTTTCGTAACCAGAAAAATTCTGGAATAAAAACCCGGGGAGTCCAGTTTTTGGTCTACCTCCACCAACTGCTTTACAATCAAAAACTCTATCTCCTTCTGTAAAACATCTGTCTTCATAGCATCACTTGGGATCTCTATCATGAAAGGGGAAGATGAAAGCTGTGGAGGCTGGATCATCAAGATCAGGAGCCCCTCTGAAACAATTTGGATGGCCCACTCATTTGTTGGAAATAGGTTGATCCAAGCCTGGAGGAACAGAAGGAGTCTGGCACCCACAGGAGGGTTGCCAACAAGTGGGAGGGATGGCAAGTCCATGACAGTTGGCAGAAGGCTTGGGGAGGAGAAATCTTGTTTTCTCTCCCCTCTCCCAGCCCGCCTGTGTAAGTTAGGGGCATATAGCCACATATAACTCACCAGGCAATGAAAAGGTTGCTGTTGTTGCCGAGAATTACCCCGGTGGTCTTTCTGTTCATGATCATCCCTTCTCTGGTACATCCTCTGATGGGGTTGCACAGAGATAGGGGCTTACATGGGGAGCTGAAGGGGCAACTCCTGTGCCACCTGCTTTCTCACCCCCTCAATTCGACCCTGAAACAAAAGGGGGGAACCAAAGGGGAGGGAACGCAGGGTTGCCACATGGTGGGGTTTAAAAGAATAAGATCGCAGGAGTGCGTTTCTTCTCATCAAGTTGAAGTAACAAGAGGCCATTAGGGTGTTCACTATCATGTGCTAGGTGAAAGATCGCAAGAGATGCCAGGATGAGTAGGGTGGAAGTCAACACGATTTTCCTGACCAACTTTGATGTGGCATTAAACACCTGTCTGTCTACTTTATAACAGAGTGGAGCAGACATGTTGTCAGCAGAAATATGCTTGTCTAGGCTAGGTACATCTGAATGATAAACATCGGCATGTGATTTGTATCAGAGTGGTGAGAAAGTTAGAGGCAACTGACTCACTGAAAAGAAGACCCTCAAATTAATGGGGTCGTGAATTTTATCAGAGAGATACCCAGTAATTTCTGTGGTAAAATTCTGAAGGATGGATGCTTGTCATCTTCATCAATATCCACTAACGCCTTAACCTTGTACACAGTACTGACTGCCAGCGGAGGTAGGCATTCCAATGGAGGGCTTAAATCTGAATTCCATCCTGTAAATGGCTGGATCAGAATGTTCAGGTAAGACTGTGTCACCCCCCTCATCAACAGGGCGACTGTCCTCAACCTGCTCTGCGTCCAGGGGTATAGCATTCCGTATGGCAGTGATGACGCTGAATCATCACCATGCATAAAAAAGTTTGAACTATCAGATATGCTAGAAGGGCCAGCTGAGTTATGTCCAGCACAGAGCGTTATCTGGCTGGGGAATGCCTGTCCAGCATAGTCAGTATGGCCGGGCTGGATGGCTGGACAGACAGCTCCAAATGTGATGTCAGTTTGCATTTACTGGCATCATGGATATGGTCAGTCCAGCTTGTGGGCTGACCAGGACAGTCAGTTGGTTGTAGGACACCATTGCTACAGGAACTGTCAAGCAATGTGCTGTTCGCCAGTCCAAGATGACAAGATTCATGACTGCCAAAACTGTACATTGATTGTCTGGATGGCTAGACCAGTTGGTCAGCAGCCAGGTTAGCAGACAGTAAAAGATATATAACCTGCAGGACTGGATATCCCACAAAGTTGGAAGATACTCCCGTATACCTGGCTTCATTGTTCCTAAGTCCATGCACAGGTGGGGAGAGGGACTTATGCCCAGTGGGCTGCCAAAATGGGTTAAAAATGATCTTAGTTTCATCCAACTTGCTTGTCTACATTCTAGATGACCTAGCTTGCTATCTGATGCATATCATATGTGATTCCAATATAGCTTGAGTGGAATCGCTTGGCATGACTTCAACTGGATCTGAAGTGATTGCTGCCATAAGCATCATTTTAGCTATCCTTGTCGGGGACAGGGGCAGCATCTCAATGTCCCTCATAAAACTGATCAATGATTTTGAATTCAGAAGAATGCTTAAATACTTCATGTTTAAAAGATTTAGCATGCCCTTTCTCCTCAGCCCTTCAATATGCCTTTTCTAGATGTTGGACCAAACGTCTTCTGCCCACACTGAATACACGTTACATGGGTGTGAAGAAGAACATTTTGTGCAGGCAAGGCACATCTCATGGTTGTCCTCCATGAGTTTAAAGCATATGCACTTCTTGTACTTGATTGACATCCCTGTAATGAAACAGTGCATAGAAGAAATATGCAAATTGTTCGATTAGGCAAACTTGTGTTACTGCTATGACCTAGGAAGCGTGTAATAAACCAAAATTGAACAGCGAAATACAATTACATTGGTGAAAACATGAGTGTTACTGATCAATATCACATGGACAATAACGACCATAAATATGAATAAATTCACTGGGAGAGACACAAACCTTTTGACTTACTATACAACTGAAAATAAATGTTGGATAAAAAAAACTGATTACAAATTGCAATGGAGTCTTCAGAGTCACTGTTCACAGTTGCAAGTTTGCAAGTTTAAACTGGTAACATCTGGGATACAGGTGGCTAAATAGTGGGAACAAGGGGAGTTAATCTGTAAGAGTTACTTCCCTTTGTCTATATGATGTACAGACGTTTTTTTGTCTTTCAGGAAGGGATGGATTCAGAAGTAGCAGTGATTAATTTCCTGTTAATGTGGTTGGGTAATGTATTTGATGGAGAAAATCCAGCAAGGAATTTAGAAAATATAAGCAAAGAAAAAACTTAAACCAAAAGCTTAATGCCAATTTTCTATGACTGACCTTGACTTAACCCGAAGCAAAAGGTCAAGCAAGCATGTTGCAGAATGAAATGTCTTAGCTTCATAGTGATTCATTCCAAGTATGAAGAAAATCCATCAAGAGGTTTAGGAAATATAAGCAAATGAAAAAACTTTAACCAAAACTTTAACACAAATTTCCTATGACTGTGATCCCATCCAGGGATGTTACCCATGGACAAAACAGTATAGGAAGAAAGATGAATTTCGGAACATATAATATTCCAAATTTGTAGTTAATTGGATAAAAATTTATTAAAACATTAAAGAGATGGAATCAAAACCTTTAAATAAAAGGTGTGCTAAATATTTACCTCATGATCCCCATCCTGGGACTTGACCAATGGGGCAGAAGTATTAAAGTCCATAAGATCAGTGTGTGACGATGTTATATTCCAAACATGAAGTGAATTGGTTATCGAAATATAAGTGAAGAACAAAACTTAACCAAAATGTGTCCCCAATATAATTATTGACCCCATGGCCCCACCCATGGGCAGAGTCCAGAAGCAGGAGTGGTACTGAGATAAATGGGTATGTGCAAATATAAGTGACAAAAAAAACTTTAACCAAAATGTGTCCCCATTATAATACTTGACCCCATGGCCCCATTCATGGGCAGAACCTTGGGACAAGAGTGGTACTAAAAGAAGGGAGTATGTGATGATATTGCAATCCAAATATGATGTGAATAAGGCAAGGAGTTCCTGAGCTAAAGTTTCTGGAAAAAACTTTAATGAAAGCAGTCTACACACACACACCCACTCACACACCCAGGCACCTACACAAGACCAACCCAAACGTTAGATGCCAAATTCTTGGTGGCATAAAATGAACCAATAAAATCACAGGTGATGTGTACTGTTGTCATTTTTTCTATTCTGTATCTCCAGCTTTGTTGATAAATCTATCCAAAAAAGTTCTGATTAAGTTCACAAGTTTTCATACGAAAAAGAATTCTTTCCAAGAAAAACAAATTTTGAATTTAGAGTTGTACTGCCAAATCAAATAAATGTAAATGAAATAAAATGAGATTCGTCAAAACTTTAATTACCTTAAGTCCTTTGAATAACTTCTTGGTAAATGCTACTGGGTCCTGGTTGCCAAAAAGATCACTTCCTCTGGCCTTCCTTCCACCAAACTCTAAAATGGCTGACACCATCTGAAAGCAGCAGGGAAATGCTGTGAGATACCTGCCTGATTTACATACTTGCTGATGTTTATCACAACTGGGAAACTTCAGCATAGTTTAAAGTTTGTGATTCCCACAACTGCATAAATTTTTAATACTATGCAATAAAGGTTCCAGTGCTATCATCATTATTAGAGCTTTAATAACAAAAAATGGATAAAAATATGTATACACACATAAAATTATGCATGCAGGGTTAAGGTAGGATTTCATGAATCATATTTTCATACAAAAAAGCATGAGGATAATTAAAGATATGTTCTTAAATTCTGATTTGATCTGTAAGTCAAATGAACAGTCATAACTCCATACAAATTTAAGCATGGAGTGTAAAAATCTGATCAGGTCAAATAAGTATAAACTCTACAATAGCCTGGTATATGAAACAATTTAATTAAAGCATATGATTGAAATGAGTAAAAGTGACTGGATGGAGAAAATCTCTGCAATAAACAGTAATACAATCTTGAAAGATCATCCCATTTCCATGCCTTATACTCACGTACAAGTCAAGTCCAAATGCAAATAACACAGACCCTGATTTGCCATCACATAATGCGCCACCAGATTAGGGTTTATGTTGTTTGTTCCACTGATTACTCCTAGCAAACTGCTGAGACCCAGATATGCCTGCACATCATGCGATGGCAGATCTGGGTCTGTGCATTTTGCAGTTAGATTCAACTTACATGCAAGTATTTATGGTATATACAAGTGTGTTAATTGTCAATTTGCCTTCTGTAATTATGGAGAAACATTTTCAGGACTACACAAAGTAACAGTATGACAGACTTTTGGGTAAAAAAAACAGGGGTTCAACTAAACAAAGTTTCACCTTTGAACCATGCAATAACCTAGTCTCTCCTGTACATGAGTTTCCAATTTTCACATAGAATCTTTACACAATAGTTAGACTGACAACAATGATGGTGTAACAAACAACAAAAAACAAATATATAGGGGGCCACTGCTAGGCTGTTCCTTATGACCTGACACTATTCAAAACAGATAAAAAGAATTCAGTTCAGTTTCAGAAACCTGTAGCTTAAAGACTTTAATGTTTTTACACAGCAATTATTCATTTTCATCAAGCATGGGGCTATATTAATCCTGATCGTTATATAAATTGGTAAGTCATAAAATCATACTATATGTTTGACTGGTATTTTGTTTATCCCCCCTCCACTCATAAATGCATTCATTGAATTTTTATCCTTCTCATTATACCATGGATCGGTACATAATGCAGTCAGCAGTTATGGACCCAAATTACCATGTTATAGCAGGATCTCCCTGAACTTACATCTCACTGTCTGTTAGATTAGCTAATGCAGAATGAGTAAATATAGGAAAAAAGTGGGGGCTTGAAATTAATGTTAACAATTAAACTAAAACATTATTTTACACTTACTGCTCTATGTTTGTCACTGATTCCCTTCCTTTTCAGTGTTTCAACAAGCCCGGATACATCATTATTGCTGTGACTCTCATAACGCAGTGCATACAGCATCACCAGTCTCAACATGTCCAGCTGTGTTACTTTGTCATTAGACAGAAGAGACTTAATTTTCTGCATATTAAAGATGAAATAAGAAATAATAAATACATACTGTATATGTAAAGAATGAATTGTTTTATGAAGTGTTGTATCATCAAAATGGTAATTTCATTATGTAAGGCAAGGAATAATGTCCAGTACAGCATAACATGCTCAAACACCATTTCACTATAATATTTTTGGGTTTATAAATCTAATAAGTTATTTTCATGTTATGTTAATAGAATCTTACATTTGTTCTTATTTCATATAAAATTGATAAAACTCACTGAATAATTTCATCTTTTGTTTACCAATTATTTATAAAGATAGATATTACAGTGGTCCCCCTCTTATAAGACCACCCCTTCTGCAGCAAGAAAGTGGCCTTATAAGAGGGGTGGCCTTTCTAGAGGGGGATCACACAGTTCTGAGTAATAACTACATATAAAGTATAAAAGATGTAACTAATTTTTATATATTTAATATTTTCATTTAAAAATTACAGGAATATTATCTGGTTAAGGACTTAATGTGATAAAACTAATATCAATGTTATTTTTTTTAAAAATATGAATAATCATGAATCGTGGTGCAAAACCACCTTGTCGGTAAATTCTGGGCACAAATATTTGGTTGTAACTATCCCTGTACGTCCGTCGATTCCGTTTCCCACTCAATGTAGTTGAATGTATATTGACGATGTTTACTTGAATATTTCTGATATAAAATTTCTCAGGTGTGATCAAAAGACTCTCCCTCTTTTCGTTTAATCTAATTGCTTTAACTTTTCGTTCTAAACTGAAAATGTCTTTCGATATTTTGCGACAACTTATTCATTCACGGGCTATCACGAGAGGCACAGTGTTTATAACGGAAGTGAGTGTCACGTGATCGACTTTTTCTTTTCTTCTCCAGTCTGGTACTCGGTTATGTACGTTTCATAATCTAAGAGAAGGAAACCAAAAAGGCTAACATACCATTTTACTATCTGGCGACCGGATGTCACCCTGACTTGTGCTGAACAATGCTGTGCTTCTCAGCGGTTAGCTTTTGTGATCTTGATAATTATCGGTGGTAATAATAGCCAGTAATTATCAAAGTGACAAAGGCTAACATCTAAGGAACACATGGCAGTAAGGATAATCGGATTACTTACCTCTTTGTATGGATTAAAGTTACTTTATTGGCATGTTGGAATAAAATGTCAATGTGCTGAGTTGAGAAATTAAAAAATATTAGTGAGATTTTAATCTGTAAACAACCATTATGTGGCCGCTCGCGAGGGGTAAATTTGACAATTTTTGCACTAAAATGCTGGCCGCTGGTCGGGTTAGAGGGGTGGCCGTCCTTGAGGGGTACTTTTGAACACAAACTCGTCGGTGCCAAGGAATTGTGGCCGTATAAAGCGGGTGGCCGCTGGTCAGGGGGGCCGTTCAAGAGGGGGACCACTGTATTCAAGTTTTTTCATAAATCTCATATGAAATGACCATTTATGTCATATTTAATATTATTGATCATTTATTTGGGTGAAAGGTAGCATGGCCAGGCTCTTATTTTGCAAACATAGGTCTTCAAGTCCAGACTTAAAGACATTTCACTGATCAATTTTAGGTCAGATTCACATTACAGACAATCAAATCACTGGATTCTAGACTATTGTTTAAGTCCTGATTTATATCCAGGGCTCAAGAAAATTGTTCAAGGATGAGGAGTTGCAACAGATACTCGCTCCTGTCATCACTTTACTCAACACAGTACACTTATCCAGTACAATACTTATGCTCTAACTAAAAACCACTGGCACCTGATGCAAGCTTAATACAAGACTTCTAAACCTGCTGTCTTCACTCCAATCATAATATTTTCATGATCTGAACCTATTTTAGTATCAAGTTTGTGTTGGGTGCCTGTGTAACAAGCAAAGTTGGTATCCTTTGCAACATGTTCTGGACTGACAAGAAGTAGTCAAAAGAGGCAAAAGTAACTGATATTAATACAAAAAAATAACTTTGAGCAATGGTTATGGTCTTGACTGATTATAAATTGCAAACTATATGACTGATGCACTACATCTTTAAAGAAATGCAAACACAACAATAAGTTATCTCCTTTTAAAAAGGCCGAATACAGCAGGCTACCACTTGGAGGCTAGAAGAATGTACAACTTCACAATCTTGCCTGCAGCAAATATTTCCTGCCCATCACCATTATACACTGACCTTTGCCTTTGACCTTAATTAGGCACATACTGTATATACTCACATATAAGCTGATACCAACTACAAACTGCATAGACCCTGATCTGCCATCGCATAATGTGCTAGCAGATCTGGGTCTATGCAGTTTGTAAGGACTAATCAGTTGAACAAACAACATAGACCCTGATCTGCCGGTGCATTATGCAACGGCAGATCAGGGTCTATGTTGTTTGCATTTGGATCCGGTTTATACGTGAGTATATATGGTTATTCACTTTCATGTTCCTAAGATACCTTATAGAGGTGCCAAGTTTAACCCCATAATGAAAATATGAGATGTATCCATTTTAAATAATTATAACAAAAAGCTGAAGTCAGATGGATTATTGACTACACACACAACAGATTACATTGTGACAGCCATAGAAAATCAGAATAGTTTTCACTTGCTTTAATTGTAACCTTCATGAAATCACACAAAAACCAAATTTTTTATTGCAAAATTGTTGACATAAGATTCTGGGCAAGTAACATACAATTTTTCTTGCCCTGCAAAATTGTTACCTTGATGAAATCTGCTGAACAAAGAATTTCTCCAGTCTTAATAATTGTAAGAGAGACAAAGTTTCTGAAATGAGATGGCCTTGTTACCTGCAGTGAAGCAGAGTGGTCATCTTGACATGCCAGTTCTTGCTCAGCCTCAGAAACTTCCAGGAGATTTTGTTTTCCAACCAATCGTGACAGCTCACCCACCACTGTTACATGCTTTGCCACTGTTCCAGACATTTTCTTGAACTGGGGGTAATTCTCAATAAAAGCCTATATAATGAAAGAAGACAATGTTCCTCAAGGTGTAACACATTTTCCATCTCTTATGTATATTATTTGTGGTATTGTGATTACCTGAGTTTAACAATGTAAGAGATTTGATAAAATCAGAGGCTGTCCAAAATATGACTTTACCAATAATATAATGACCTTTAAAACTGCAATACACCTGGATTATTTAAATCCTAATTATATGAATTTTGGGATTATCTTAACTGATAATTGGCTTCCCCCCTTGTAGAACTACAGTAACTGTAAATCAAATCTAAGTGTCAATGAACGTCCACGACTTCCATGAATTTACCAGACCAAAATAAAATTTCTCTGATTTACTGTTGGGCAATATACACTGGCTTAACCAATGCTGCCATTTACAACAATAAAATGAATTTTATTTGCCTTGCTAAATTTGCTAAAATTAAATGCTAGTTTGTCTGATTTAAAACAAAACATAAACCATGTCATGAGACTTCAAGATCAACTTCTCTTTGAGTTGTCTATGATATTTTCACATATACTGGTGTTTCTAAATTTATACATTATTTTGTTAATGATCATTACCAAAAATAAACATTCTGTTATATTCTGTATATACATAATCAAACTGTGACCACAGCACTGCTAAAGTACATTGCTGATCACCAGTTTGTTTTCTTTCTTACTAATTTGAGCTAAAGTGATGAGTGCATTGCAAAGGGCCCCACTCACTATGTGCTTGGCTGGGCTTTCAACAGAGAAACTTATAAATACGGTATGATGAGAGTTGGAGAAACAGTGTTAAGAGACAGAAACAAGTTGAAAATTGGCTTTAAGTGACAAAGGTCACAGTGACCTACTTTCTGCACATGTAGTGCTTATAGAGATGAGTCAATAAATAATGAAGGTATATGTGGGGCTTCTAATCTCTACGATATGGAACAATCCTTTTTGTGAGGAGCTGTGGTAGCTCAGATGGCAGACCGTTGGACTTGCAATCCATAGGTCGCAGGTTTAATACTCATCCAGGCACTTAGTTCCCATTTCCTTGGCATAATATAGCCAATAATGTGTTAAAATTGCCATTAAAGCCACTGAAAACAAAAACAAAACAAAGTCTTTTTGTGACAAAGTTGATCAAGCATGAAAAATAGGTCACAATGTCATCCTTATGGTATGGATGATTTACTCTTCCAAGGATCTCTCAACATACCAATTTTGATGAGTGTAAGTAGAGTAAGGTTCAAGATATGAACAAACCTAAGAAAAAAAAGTCATTAAAGCTGGGGTGTCAAACTCATTTGCTATGGCAGGCCAGATTTTATATAAATAATAATAAATAATAATAATAAATAATTACTCTGGTGGGCCGTATCCGGCCCGCAGGCCATATGTTTGACACCCCTGCACTAAATTGTACAAAATTGGTCATAATGGCCAATTTTTGACCTGGTCAAGTTACTCTTCCTTAGGCGCATCCATATACCAGTTTTGATGATGAGGTGAAATGGAATCTATAATATGGATGGTGTTACAAACAAATCTCTAAAAGTACAAAAGTCATTAAAGCATGCAAAATAGGTCACAATGACCATCTTTTGATATGGCCAAATCACTCTTTCCAAGATGCATCCATAAACCAAAACTAATGACTAATATACAACTGAAATAGGATCCAAAATATGCAAGGTGTTACACATGTGTAACAAACAAATGAACCAAAGAACCAGCAAAATATATGCACAAAATGCAATATTCCCTCACAAATCTGTTGGCAATGAGATACAAATCATGAGAATACCAAACCCTAAGAATGTAAATGATTTATTTTGAACTACAGCTGCAGTGGGTCAGAGGTTAAGGCATTAGACTTTTGATTCTAAGCATTGGATCAGACTGGATTGGCTACCATAGTGTGTTCTTGGGCAAGGCACTTAATTCAACTTGCCACAGCATGATATGACCTTGAAAATGTTGCTTTGGTGCAAAACACCAAACCAAACCATAGTTCAAACCACAGTGATGACATTATGCATCGAAGTGACAAAGAAGCATTTCTGGATACACTTCCATCATCTGTCTCTATTTTGGAAAAAGTTCAAGTGGTACATGAAAAAATAACTTTTCTGCAATAAAATTTCTTGTCATATATACAAAAACACTGAAATCTTGCTTAAAAATTGAACAATTGCTACTGAATTTCCCCAAAATGTATTTCTTTCTTCTAAGCAAAGAGGAGCCAAATGATATTCCCTAAATGCAACAAAAATGTACATGAATTTTCTTGCTTGATCAATGAGTTATGTGAGAAACTGTTTCATCTTGGGGAACAGGCTACCAACAATCCACTTGTACAAAGGTATATTATAGTGGGTTTCTGATGATGTGTTCAATCTTGAACTCAGACGATTTGCACATGATATTGTAAGAATATCATACATAGGTATGCATGTGGAATGCAGGTTCTGATCTACAAAACAATGCTTATCACCAGCAAATTTTATTTTCACTGAGAGTTGATATAATATTATAAATGTTCATACTGAATGTTTTGTATGAGTGGGGCACTTTGGTATTGGTATGCCTAAGTGTGTTTGTGTTAGGCATATTATTACAGGAAAGAATAAACATAGATAGTGTCTGGTCATGGCCATCCAATATGTTGATCTGTTTTGTGTATTGGTAGCCTAGGTGGTCTATAATAAATGAAAATCATTTAATTCTATAAACACAGCTCTATTAAGTTTCAAAAACTGGAAGTCTGGGACTTCTAAATAGCAGGTTTGAATTTTGGCTGTTCCTATGATTTCAATCCGGATGTTCCGTCTGCCACACTGACAAAAAGGTAGATAGTGGATACTCATATAATTTAAATAATGCTTGTTTTGTCTGACTTTTGTCATCTTGTCCGTTCATCGAAGAAAAAAACTTTAACAGGTAAACACATACTCATGTCATAATCCATTACAGCTTAAAAATTATCATATAACAAACTGCCCATTTTCAATGTACTTTTGTAAATATTTACAGCAGTAAAACAATAAGTAATGGATGGTGTGATTATGATTTATAATGACATAAATTTGGGCATTTGTTTTTCACACTGAAAGATATGTTTAGCCACCATCTTTTTATAAGTGTCACAAAGATTTCTGCATTTCTGTGAACAAAATTATGCATGAGTCAGACTTGTAGCCAAACATCTTTTCACTATGGCTAGGCTAGTTAAGTGAACTTGAGCTCTTAATAGGTGTATCACAAATGGGCCAAACTCACTACAATTTGCTCAACAGGGCATTAAACATAGAAATGGACAATCAAGGGCAATAACTTTTAAAAACAATAATGAAGAAAATTGAAAATTAAATTCATAACTCTTTTTTTAAATGATAATTTGGAATTTTGGAAATTAAACTCATTCAGTATATCGTCAGTACAAATATGCCTCCCAAATCTGGTTGAAATCAAATATTCCTTATTAAAAGTAACGCTGTAGAAACTAAAGTCAGAAAGATGAGCAATCTGGGGGAATAACTCCTGTAAATGATATCACAGAATGCTCCAAATCGAACTCATTCAAGGCTTAATCAACCTGCATACCAAATTTGGTTGAAATAAAATAATTCACAGTAAAGTTATCATGCTGAAACCAAATTGATGATGGAGAGTTGGACAGAGAGACAGGCAGATTGATGAACAGACAGACTGACATATGTGATTAATATAGGGTTCCGCCAACTATGTTGAGCAGGGCACTAATACAAACAGACATTGATACCTTTTTAGATGGCAAGGCATCTGATTCTCAGCATACAAACACAAATATTGAACATTACTGGGACTTCCCAAGGTGCTAATTTTGCTGTCCTGGACCAAACATTGGATGTATATCATGACTAAAAAGGCGCACAATCAAAGTTATTCGAGGTATCATCTACATAAAATTGCAAACCAAATTTGGTTGAAATCCAACAATTCCCAGTAAGTTATCTTGCAGAAACCAAATTGATGATGGACAGATGGATGAACCGACAGAGAGATGGACAGCTTTATGGATAGACTGATGAATGTGATTAATATAGGGCTGCGCCAACTTAATTAAATGGGGATCTAATAAAAATAGATGTTGACGCCTTTTGGAATGGCAACGCATCCGATTCTCATCATACAAACACAAATACTGGGACTTCTCAAGGTGCTAATTTCACTATTCTGGACCAGAATTGGATGTATATCATGTCCCACCAAACATTAATGGAGGAGCAATATATATATGAAACTAACCTTCATATCTGATATTGATTCCACTTTTGCATGACTTTGGGATTTACTCTGAAAGTCCTCCATGAGTTCTTTTATGTTTGTGCCAATTTCTCCAAAATTCATATACATATTCTGCAATGAAAGAAAGACAAAAATGAAGGATGAAAGCTACTTAATATCATTCAATACTAACATACAGGTCTCTGAAAAAAAATGGAAACTCTGATTCCTTACTTAATTCCAAAGCAAGGCATAAATAGCAGCTTCCTGAAATACTGTAGTATGAACTTTTATGACATATGCAAACACAGCCCCTGGTGAATGTATGCTGCACTAGTTTGAAACTTTATTGGTCTTTATATGACATAACTATTCAAGTATGTTGCAAAGCCCGTGGTGACTGTATGCTACACTAGCTTTAAACTTTATTGGTTTTCATATGACACAAATATTCAAGTATGTTGAGAGTGCACAGGGAGTAAAATCCTCTCCATTCCACAGTCCCACCTCTCCATCCCACAGTCCCACCTCTAAATAAACCCAACAATCATGTCTAGAAACATCATATATGACCTGTGATGCCAGGGAGTAAAATCCTCTCCATCCCACAGTCCAACATCTAAATAAACCCAACAATCATGTCTAGAAACACCACATATGACCTGTAATGCCAGGGAGTAAAATCCTCTCCATCCCACAGTCCCACCTCTAAATAAACTCAATAATCATGTCTAGAAACACCACATATGACCTGTAATGCCAGGAATATGGAGCTAAAAAAAAAGGAAGTTTTTTTAATGCTGGAAAACCAGTTTTTGTTATTGCAAATGCCAGTGCAATATTGCCACCAGTAATAGCTTTGGTTTATGAGATAAATAGATCAACACTTCATTTTCATTGAAAAGATGGTGCATGGTTGATGAAACATTCACCTTTTCATGTAACTATGATTGCACTCCTTATGTTGTATTGTTTTTTCGGAAGAACGATCACTACTGATACAGATTCCCAGTGTGACTGGGCTACAGAAACACTCATTTCTGAATACTAAATTCTTATTGGTATTTTTCGCAATGCAGTTGCAATGAGTGTGAGCTCTCTCATGTAAACATTATATTAATCATTCCAATATATAGAGTTAAGCAGCCCATTATGACAACTTTTAAAATAACACTGGGGAAAACAATTCAGGTGCAGAGGAAACTGAAGAAAACAGTATTCAAATGGAAATGTTTTTCAAAATGGTTTCTCCAAGTATTAGATGGCTCAAATAATTAAAAATTCATCAAATACAATCAGTTTTTAGCCATAACCTCTATTTTTTATGTTGGAAAAGCTACTTTTAGAAAAAAAGAATTTGGTGGAATATGTCTTGCCTGCTTGCCAACTCGGGCAAGGTGTCATCAATATTGAGCTGTCCACTAAATTTTGTTGAAATCCAGTCAAAAATAAAGGAGTTGTGTGGAAATGGATTAGGGTGAATCTGACAAATCGGGGATTATACTGCTGCTAAATGAAGATGTCAAACAATAATAATCAAACTCAATTCAGACATCATCAATATCAAGCTGACGACAAAATTTGGTTGAAATGCAAAAATAATGAAGGGAGTTTTTGTGCAGAAACAAAAGTGGGTGGGTTTGGCATTCAAGGGCTAGAACTCCACTAAATGATGACTTAAAATGCTGAAAACTGAACTTAGTCATGATCTTGTCAATATCAAGCCCCAAACTAAGTTTGATTGAAATGCAATAATAAATATGGGCGTTATTGTGCAAAAACAAAAGTGGGTGGGTTTTACAATTAGGGGCAATAACTCAACTAAATGATGATGCAGCATACTGACAATCAAACAAAGCCATGGTCTTATAAGTATCCAGCTGCTCATCTAATTTGGTTGAAGTCCAATTATAATTAAAGGAGTTACTGTACGGAAATGGAAGTGGGTCTGATAATCAGGGGCTATAACTCTGCTAAAGAATAACTGACAACTGAACTCAACCAAAGTATGATCAATATCAAGCAACATAACACATTTGGCTAAAATCCAAACATAATTATGGGAGTTATTCTGTAGAAATGAAAGTGGGATGGATAAATGGAAGGATGGTGGAAGCTACGAATGGAAAGGCCCAAATTAATATCTCCCATTTTCTATGAAAAGCGGGTAATAAAACTGGTTTCTTGGCATTACAAAACTGTTTTCCCAATGTTATCCCCATATTCTTTGCATTCCAGGTTGTATATTGTGAAAAAAGGTTTTAAGTCTCTATTTATGCACTAATGCATGCAAGCAATTTGCAAGAGGGCTGACGACATTAGTTGTCCAAAGATCATCTCCCACTGCTTATTTTCTTAGTGAGGTACGCAACTTACATTAGCATAAAACTCATCATGCTCTGCAGACAGGACAACCTCTTGTAGATCCTTGCTAATCCCGGGCACATTTGATAGGTTGATTCTGTTGTTATATATCCCCAAGAGTTCATGTACCATGGCCTGGTAGGTCCACTAAGTAGACATGAAAAATATTATATTGTCTGTAGTTTTTTGTGCATTTTTATCCATTAATTTATTCCAGTACATAAATAAGTAAAATAATAATTATCTCAATTTTCAGCGGCCTTACATGTAAAAATATAGAATCTGGACTTTATGCAGGGTCAAACTGAGTACAAGTTTAAGATACTAATAGTGGAACTAAAAAGAAAAAATTGTTGTACTTTGATGGATATCCATCTTCAAAATTATGGTGAACATGAGCTTGTTTAATTTCCATATATAACAGGGAAAAAGATACCTCATTTCACCAACAGTAGAATGACAATGACACAATGTTAAAATGTCATCAAAGACAGCAACAAATGAAGGTTATAAAGTGCTGTGGCAATTGGAGTAAAGTATCTTGCCCTAGGATACACCATGTCAACTGACTGAGGCTGATTTGAGGGTAGTATTCTAACCAACACCCTACAGGTCACTCTCTGGCATGCCAACCACTGAGCCATTCTGGCTCCTCACCAGGCAATTTAGAATGCAAACAGTGTAAACAAGCCAAATTTTGGTTATTTTGTTATGTTAGAATAAAATAGTGACTTGAAAAAGGTATCTATTTTAACAGAAACATAACTGTTTTAAATTTTGCAATTTTTTACAAAATCCTCACAGGCTTACTCTCCTCATAGGTTATGAAGAAATGCAACACTGAAAACAGTCGAAATATATACCCCTTTTCATGTCTTATTTCTTAATAAGAGGACAATAAAAAAAAATTTGAGACTGCAGTAAAAACAATGTTTTGATCAAAATTACATTCAGCTTTTAAATTTCATAAAGAATTTTCCATTTTTACACCTCTGAATGCAAAAACTATACATTTTTGGGGGTATTATGTTACTCTGCGTTGCTAATTGTTGATTTTATTTTGTTCTCAGTGGAATGATGATTTTAGCTTGTCCACTGCATGAGAATAAATGATGGACCAGATATCTGCAGCAAGGCAACAAACTACATGTAGTAACACTGTGTTATTTTCATTATTCAGTCCTATTCTCACCTCTCACTCCTCCAATCTCCCTGAAAGTGAATCAAAATCCTACAACCTTTCTACACATCTTAAACTCCTCTCACTCCATTTCTCAACATCTGAAGATGGTTTCAAACTCATCACTTTTGTTGAATGCCTTTCCTAAATCTAAGAAATGTCACCATAAACAAGTCCAGGGTTCAATCCAAAATTTTCAGAAGGCACATCACATGAAGCAAGTCTATAAAATGTAGCTGTAACAGCTTTCATGTAAAGCATGCCTTTTCTTTTATAAGTAAGTTTTCTTCAAATATTTCTAACGCAAAAAGAACTTAAGTCAATAAACAACTCTTTAAACATCCTTTTTTAAACATATGATCAACAAAAAAAGAGACAAATGCACTGTCCAGCTTGAAAAAGCAAAAAGCAGAATTAATACTTTGCTTTGAAATTGATATTTTCAATTTTTCAACCTCATCTATGAAAAAAATCTAGTGTTGCACCTTGAGAATGGAACCAAAGGTTTTCCCACAATGTTTAGTCCTATGTCCCCTCAAAATTGAGTCCTGTGCACACCCTCTGCACATATTTTCATCATGTGCAGCATTTTCTCCTGGCTATCCCTTGCACCTTTTAGCACAGTAAAAAGGGTGTACAATAAATGACTGTCTATATCATTTGTAAGCTTGTGCTCTGTGTGCTGACTATTAGGAAAGTCCACCAAGTCATCAAAAAGAAAACATTGGACTTGATTTTATCACTTGGGACATGTGGCAAGTTTCTCACTGATCAAGATTACCTTGTGCTTTGAAGGATCTGTTAGCATACAAATCATAAAGAACTAATGAAGATTTTACTTTTTCACACTGAATACTTAAGTCAATGAAGGTGATTACAACTAATATTCTGATACAAATGCAAGTACTATGTATTGAAAGGTCATAGGAAATGAATGAATTGAAATTGATGACCATGATCATGGGGGCATTGCCTCAGCATCTAACACCAGAATCAGGCATAATACAGATCAGCTGATCAAGTATAACATATGCACAAGAAAATGGATCCCAAATAAAGAGGTTGACTTCACAATGATCCAAATTAAAAATAACTTGTATTTTTTTTAACTGTGCTGCAATTTAAAAGAAAACACCACTGACGGAGTTTTGTGTTTGCACTATATTATTTCAATATTCTTATGTGTAGAAATTCTTATACTGAATAAGAATATGTGAAAATAATTTCATAATACTGCGAATTCATTTATTTATTTATTTATTCAATTTTCAAGGTTTTGGGAAAAATGAAAGCTTAACATATTTTCAAGGCTGAGTTAATGACAAAAAAAGACTCAATTTTCGAAGGAAGAAACTTGCAGAAATACATAATTTAGTGTTTAATCCATAAATTATTATTCTGACAAGAAAAGTAATAAAGAGAAACCAAAGTGTAATCAATGATTACATAGCTCACTTCTATGAAGGTTTCAGAAGTCTCCAGCAGCTACTGTAAACATCAATTATCATGCAGAAAATAAATTCAGACTAAAGTGATCTTGACAGTGCGATGTTGGCACCTATGACAGGACATACAAGATATAAAACAATAAAAAAGAACATTCTTCTTTAAAATAATGGGCAGAGGTAGCATAAAAGCAAAAGCATGATCATGAAAGCATTTTGCATGAACAACATGGGCAGATTGCAGCATCTGAGGTACCCCTTGTAAAGTCAGTCTGGTTCCCTGACCAACTGCACTGAACCTGATATAAAAAGCCAGATCTGGACCAAATTCAGACAAGCCAATATCCAAATTTGACCACAACAATCATATTTTCATATTTTTTGCTACTTTTCCTTAAGTCAGTATATTAAAATGTCATTTCAGTGAGCCTTACAATAAAATTGTAAGGTTTATAGGTCTGTACACTTAAAACTCAGACAAAGTCAGCAGAAGATGAAATATACATCACAATGAGATTTGTTTTGCTGTAAGGGAGTTGTGCCATAGGGTAAGACAACTAATTCTATTCTCACAGACATTAATGTTAATATTTGGCCAAATGACAATTCTTTTGAGGCAAGACCAGCAAATCAAGCTTACATCATATGAACGAACTGACCCAACAGGAAACTTGAAAAATGATGAAAATGATGTGCTGTGTGGCTTATTTTTGAGAAAAATTCCCTTGTAGGTGCCCTCTATAAAAATACAGCCCTGTGAGATCTTCCTGTTTACAACCAGTAGTATCTGTACGGTGACAGCAATAAAATGAAAATGGTTTTAGGCTCAAGCCTACTATTCCACACAATTTTCCCATACATATGCTTCTTCTGAAAAATTATGTTAATTTTTTCTGGTAATTATTTTTAGCCAATCAGCAACCTGCATTCTTTTAAATATGGTATTCAATATAACACCATACATAGGTTGGTTCCATAACTCACAAATAAGTAGTTGCCTGTGACCAACAGAGATACATATCATCATCAATTTCATATTTCTAGCATGAACAATGCCTGAAAAATGAACATCAAACATAATTTTACCCAAGTTAATGAAGCATATAATATGAGTCATAATAACCAACATGAACATTAAACACAAAATGGAACAAAAGTCAGTGAAGTGTGGAATATGGGTCACAGTCACCTATTCTTGTGCTGGTGGTTAGTACTCATCAAGATGCATCCCCTCACAAAGTTTCATGATTCCAGGTATATCAGTATATATACAGGATGCTAAAAACCAGGTGATCATGAGCAAAACACAAACACTTAACCTAAGCCAGTGAAATTGTAAGTCACAGTGGCCTTCTTTTGTTGCATAGGTGTGATATCAATAGTGCTACATACAATCATCAAGTTTGATGATTCTAGCATGAAAAGTGCTTGACAAATAAACTTGAAACACAAAACTGAACACAAGTCAGTGAAGCATGAAATATTGGTCTGTGACCTACTTTGTGATGAGAGTGTAGTACTCATCAAGATACATCCCTTCACCAAGTTTTCATGATTCTAGGTATAACAGTTTGGGCCATGTTTTGATACCCCTAATTGACACCAATAACTGATTGCTGTAAGTTAATCTTTCATCTGTCAATTATCATATTTGTATATCACTGCATGAACAGATATCATTGTAACTTGACTAACTTCATGCATAACACAAAAGCCAATGAACATGAAATGCCTGATGTCTTGCATACCCCAAAAATTAATGAAAAAGTTTTACTAAAACTTTTCAACAATCCAATCAAACCTTGATACTTATCATTCAAGAATTGAACTTCATATTTTACAGCATTCATTTAGTTATTAAGCTTGAAAATTGATTACACACTGCATGAATGCCAGTGATGTCATTAATCCTGAAAATTATGAAGTTCAATTGTTATAATTACAAATATTTACAATAATAATAATAATAATAATAATAATAATAATAATAATAATAATAATAATAATGATGATGAATCTCAAGAAATAAATAACAGTACTAAATTGTATCCACTGTTTATAAATATTGTCCAAGTACACAAGAAGGGCACATGAACACATAAGCAATCCCTTTCTGGTGTTATGAACTAATAACTTCTAGTTTTCTGCATTTCTTGATATGATTTTAACCAATCAATTAAATGCTTGTTACAAATGCTTGGAAAGTTTTTTTAATCATTTTAATGCGATCCTAGAAATATCTTATTTCATAAAATCAATCCTTTTCTTAACATTGAAATTGTTTTCCTGTACAAATGATATATGCCATATAGAATATCCATGAGAAACAAAGTGAACCTGGTTCAAAAGGGGAGTAACTGCATCATCTCTCCTGTCAAGAATAAGTAAAACTGGTGGAACATCCGTCTTCCTGAACTCAAATAGAGCAGCATCTTTGCTGATAGTTTGCTGCAAGAAAAATTGACATAAGTTGTACATTATAGGCACTTAACATATGTATATTGAACATTTCATAAGCTATATAGGGAAATTATAATATTGCGTTTGTATTAATGCAATAATACTGAAATAAAAATGTTTGTATTACTGCATTAATATTGAAATAAAAATGTCTGTATTAATGCATTAAAATGTAGAATGCTTTACAAATAAACAGATGTATCATATTTAATTCAAAAAGTTTAAATTTTAAATTGTATGTGTTGCAAGTCCACTGTACAGTCAACATGTTCCAATAACTTATATACTCTTAAATGTCTTAAGGAATGACATAAGGTGGTCATTGAGGTTTGAAAAGCAGTGTTTTAATTATTAACCTTCATACCTTGGTCCCGGGTTTGATTCCCAGAAATTAAACATGGAAGGGTTCATTGTCAACTATCCAAGGTCAGCGTATTATTCTCAAAAATATTGAGCAGAATTAGTATAATGAGTTGATAAAAACCAGAGATTAATTTGTTTTTCTTTTTTTGAAATTATCATTCTTAAAAACTGCTTCAGAAGATATTTTCATTGTCCATCCCTAGAAGCCATATATTACTGGGTTTAAGTCACTGGCTTTGTGTACTGTAAACTTATGTGCTCATCAAGATGCATACCCTCATCAAGTTTTATGATTCTAGTTAGGATAGTATATACAATGTCTGCATACAACCTATGTGTACAGAAGTTATATCAAAAGTATTAACCTAAGTCAGTCAAAAGTAAAATGCAGGTCAGTGACCTATTATGTATGTATGTAGTACTAAGTGAGATGTATACAATCATCTAGTTTAATGACTAAAACATGAACAGTAAAAACACAAAATTTAACCAGTCAGTGAAGCATTAAATATAGGTCACAGTGACTAACTATTAAGATGAGGTTTTAGTATTAGTACTCATCAAGATGCATCCTCATAATTCCAGGAATAGCAGTATTGTACTGGATGTAAAAAAAAAACTATCTGGTCATGAAGTAAAAGAAAAAAACTTAACATAACCCTGTAAATGTGACTTTCTTTTTGATGTAAGGGTGTGGCACTAAAAGAGATGCATACAAGCATCAAGTCAATGGCTCAGTGACCTTCTTTTGTGATGAGGGTGTAGTGCTCATCAAGATGCATCCCCTCACAAAGTTTCATGATCCAGGTTCAACAGTGTGTATACAGGGTGCTAAAAACCTATTTGGTCATTAGCTAAATGCATAAACTGAACCTAAGCCAGTAAAATGTACAATGTAGGTCACAGTGAGCCTCTTTTGTTGTAAGGGTGTGGTACTAACAGAGATGCATACAATCATCTAGTTTGATGATTCTAGCATGAACAGAGCTTAAGAAATAAACTTAAATACAAATTTAACCACATTCAGTAAAGTGTGAAATATGGGTCACAGTGAACTACTTTGTGATAAGGGTGTAGCGCTCATCAAGATTCATCCCCTCAAGTTTCACGAATCTAGGTATAACAGTATATATAAAAGGTGCAAAAAAACTTTTCTGGTAATGAGCTAGTTGCAAAAACTTAACCTAAGCCAATAAAATGTGAAATGTAGAACACCATGACCTCTTTTGTTGTAAGAATGTGTGTGGTACGAACAGAGATGTATACAATCATCTAGTTTGAAGATTCTTGCATCAACAGAGCTTGAGAAATAAATTTTAAAATACAAACTTTTAACCAAAGTTAGTAAAGCATGAAATATGGGTCAGTGTTCTACTTTTGTGATGAGGATGTAGTAATCATCAAGATGCATCCCCTCACCAAATTTCATGATTTCAGATAAACAGTATTTATGCAGCATGCAAAAAACACTGAGCTAAACACAAAAACAACACTAAGAACACAGAACTAATGTTATAAGTATGTATGCCCCTCAGCCTCCTCCCCAGGGGGTAAGTGCTTGCCTAAGACCTATGAAGAAAGAATGGTTAAGATTCAGTGGGCTCCAGGCACCAATGCTGGGGGTAGTGGTAGTACAATAGCTTACCTCTACTTCATAGAGGTGAGCTAAAAATGGGAACAATGAACCCTTCAAATTTGCACAAGTCACATGGCAGATGTAGTAATGACCTTGGATCAAAGAGCAATGACTTCTGGATTTTGAATGTACCAGTAGTGCTGTTCAAAATAATTGATTTTATAAAGTATTGTCACTTTCAGAACAATAACTGATTAATATATTATGATTTCTGTGACTGAATTTGGTTCAAATTCAGTTTTATGCCATTCCCACTTTTTTAGACTTCAGGCTATTTGGAAACAGCTCCAGTTTTGGCAAGACATTGTGTTAACCAAATAATAAATTATTAATCAATAATCAATCAATCAGGTGAAACTTATGCTCATTAATAAAATTTTATCTGATTTGCAACATTATGTATTATCTCTCTGAGGCATCATCAATTACCAGCTAATTGTTTTTATATGCATGTATAACTTGTCAGCTATGCTTCAAGAATTCTTTATGCATATGACCCCTAAATATAAGCAAATCACTTCAAAACCTAATGTATGCATCGTTAGTGTTGATCCACCTTATTTGATAAGCGCATTTCCTAAAATGAACTGACATACATGCAGATACCAAAAACTTTGAATTTGCGGAAGAAAGATGAGTGTCTCTCGCTCCATCACCCCACCCCACCCCCTAACTCTGATCTTACTACTGTGAATTAATTTAATTTTGTGGGCATCAATCTTTGTGAATTTTACAAAAATGACACTTTTGTCAGTACTTAAATTCATGGATTGTGGAAGGGGTTCTATTGTTTCCACAGAAGGATCATTTATCAATATATCATTGTGTATTTAAATTCATGGCTTCTGGTAACTACAAAAAACTGGTACCCCATGAAATTTTTTGAATTTTCAGTACCATAGATAAAATGCAGAGACATCATTAATAATTGAAAGGGATTTGAATAAAGAGGAAGGAATGGCGGGGGAGATTCCGGGGTCAGATCATTATCATAATCAACAGATCCTAAACAAGTAGTCAGAAGTCAAACTAGCAAGAGTTGCTAGTAACTCTCATGATAGAAAGAAGTCACCAACGATCCTTTTCATTTGAAATTTCTTAATATTCACTTTGTTTCAAACTACTGCAAAAATGATGCCTTTTCAGAGTAAAATTTATACATGTATTGATTTCTGACCAATATTTTAGGATTTTTTTAAAACTGACATCACATTTTATTTGCCTTAAAGTGGATAACATAAATAAACAAACAAGAATGCTTACAAAAAAAAAAAACTTACCCTAACATTTTCTGCTAATTGACGGGCCATTTCAGATGAGTTCTGGTAACGGATCATGGGACATTTCTTGAGGGATAAGAGCACAGATGTCAAACCTTGCACTGTCCGCTTTAGAGCATTTTGTGACCATATCAGCCCCTGAAGAAAGAAAAGTAAAGCTGATTTGACAAGTTTCAAAGTTATTTGTCTCAAAGGGTAGAGAAAGGTATAAAGAAAATTGAGAAAATAACAAAAGCTTCGGGGTTAAAAAAATCATACAATATACAGTATTTACCTTAAGTCTTCGGACACCCTAAAATTTTCTGACACCCTTGATTTTTTCTCAGAATCGTTTTTTAATGCATCCTAAGTTTTCAGACAGTTGTCTGTAATTTTAGTTTTGAGCCTTATTTTCAGAGACAATAAATAAAATCAGTAACAGTTTGCATGAAGAAACAGAAAGATAATTTAATACTGCACCTGGTATATGAAAAACAAGAACCACAATGATGTACAGTAGCAATAAAATACTGGCAATAGTTGCCATTTTTAGATTATGAACCACAGTCTTACATCTACATCTCCTGGAAAAATGTCAGACAAATTAAGACTTCTTAAGTTTTATATTATATATTCTAGTTATTATCTGCAAGTTAATGTACATCAATGAACATGATAAAATAGGAATTTGTATTAGCTATGGTAAGAAGTTCAGTTTTGAAATTAATTGTTTCTCTAGCAAAAAAAGCACAACATTCACTAAAAAGAAAGGATAAACTTATCAAGCAGGTATGCATAAACTTTAATTCCTAAACTGTTTTGATTTTAATGACATACTGCATTATCAAAAATGACAAAACAGTTGTTTTTGAGGAAACTGGCTTTCATTTGAGAGACTACATCCTTTGTTTTAGCAATAATTTATGACTGCAAGTCAGGGGAAAATGCAAGCAAGAAGTTATATTTTTTACTTTTATTCTGTTGAGTTCTCCTTGTACCAGTTGCTAATACAACATTTATCTATTTTACTGTAAGGATTATTTTTTATAACTGGTCTGACAGCAAAACTGCATCTTTGCTATACCATATATAGTTGCTTATAAGTTGAGTCCAAATGCAAACTCCACAAACCCAGATCTGCCATTACATAATGCACTGGCAGATCTGGATCTATACAGTTTGTTAGGTACATTATGTGATTGCAGGTCAGTGTATATGCTGTTTTTGCAGCTGGACCCAACTTATATGTGAGTATATATGGTAAATGATATGCCAATGACATCCCTTAAGGTGCTGCCTTTGCATGTTAATTTTGTATACCTATAAGGACCACTGAATGCAACTACTATAAAGAGTAACACACTGTATGATGTAAATCAAACTTATTTCTCACTGTGTTTGTTTCTGACAGCTTAAGGTCTATTTTTCATGTATATAAGGTACAAGTGCCTGACTGTAAATAGTCTACACCCAGATCCACCATCACATAATGTACAACAAGCACTTAACTGCAAACACTGTACACCCCCAGATCCACCATCACATAATGTACAACAAGCACTGGACTGCAAACACTGTACATCCCGATTCACCATCACATAATGTACAACAAGCACCGGACTGCAAACACTGTACACCCAGATCCACCATCACATAATGTACAACAAACCTGACTGTAAACAGTGTACACCCAGATGAACCACCACATAATGTACAACAAACACCAAACTGTAAACACTATACACCCAGATCCACCATCACATAATGTACAAGTACCTGACTGTAAACAGTGTATACCCAGATCTACCATCACATAATGTACAATAAACTTGACTGCAAACACTGTACACCCAGATCCACCATTACATAATGTACAAGTACCTGAAAACAGTGCACACCCAGATTCACCATCATATAATTTACAACAAGCACTTGACTGCAAACTCTATACACCCAGATCCACCATCATATAATGTACAACAAGCATCTGACTGCAAATAATGTACACCCAGATCCGCCATCACTGAATGTACAACAAACCTGACTGTAAACAGTGTACAGCCAGATGAACCACCACATAATGTACAACAAGCACCTGACTACAAATACTATACACCCAGATCCACCATTACATAATGTACAAGTACCCGACTGTAAACAGTGTGTACCCAGATCTACCATCACATAACATACAACAAGCACCTGATTGCAAACAATGTACATTCAGATCTACTGTTACATAATGTACAACAAACTTGACTGTAAACAGTGTACACCCATGTTCACCATTACATAATGGTTAAGTACCTGACTGTAAACAGTGTACACCCAGATCCAACATCACATAATGTACAACAAGCACCTGACTGCAAACAATGTACACCAAGATCCACCATCACATAATTTACAACAAACCTGACTGTAAACAGTGTACACCCAGATTCACCATTACATAATTTACAACAAGCACCTAACTGTAAACAGTGCACACCCTGATCCACCATCATAGAATATACAACCAGCACCTGACACCAAACACTGCACACCCACATGAACCACCACATAATGTACAACAAGCGCCTGACTGCAAACAGTGTACACCAAGATACATCACATAATGTTCTGGCAGGTCAGGGTCAGTATACACAATAGCATTTAAATTCTTCATATGCCAAAGGCCACATAAAAATCATTAATTGTGACATTTGTGAAATTCTGAAAATCTTAAATGAAATCAGTATAGAACAAGTCTTAGAATAGATGGGGGTGGGGGTGATGTGGGTCATAATTGTAAGTATACCTGATAGCATCCAGTGATATTCAGTGTAAAAACCTGTGGACTGACAGCAATATAATCTCCAAAGAATTCCTAGAATAGAAAAAGTTAAAAAGAGGCAATGTTTGCAATATCCCTAATTAAAAATAAAAAATAAAATACCGTTATATGTTCAGTAAGTTGTTTATATGTAAACACGATAGATAGATGGATGGATGGATGGATGGATGGATGGATGGATGGATGGATGGATGGATGGATGGATGGATGGATGGATGGATGGATGGATGGATGGATGGATGGATGGATGGATGGATGGATGGATGGATGGATGATGGATGGATGGATGGATGGATGGATGGATGGATGGATGGATGGATGGATGGATGGATGGATGGATGGATGGATGGATGGATGGATGGATGGATGGATGGATGGATGGATGGATGGATGGATGGATGGATGGATGGATGGATGGATGGATGGATGGATGGATGGATGGATGGATGGATGGATGGATGGATGGATGGATGGATGGATGGATGGATGGATGGATGGATGGATGGATGGATGGATGGATGGATGGATGGATGGATGGATGGATGGATGGATGGATGGATGGATGGATGGATGGATGGATGGATGGATGGATGGATGGATGGATGGATGGATGGATGGATGGATGGATGGATGGATGGATGGATGGATGGATGGATGGATGGATTGATGGATGGATGGATGGATGGATGGATGGATGGATGGATGGATGGATGGATGGATGGATGGATGGATGGATGGATGGATGGATGGATGGATGGATGGATGGATGGATGGATGGATGGATGGATGGATGGATGGATGGATGGATGGATGGATGGATGGATGGATGGATGGATGGATGGATGGATGGATGGATGGATGGATGGATGGATGGATGGATGGATGGATGGATGGATGGATGGATGGATGGATGGATGGATGGATGGATGGATGGATGGATGGATGGATGGATGGATGGATGGATGGATGGATGGATGGATGGATGGATGGATGGATGGATGGATGGATGGATGGATGGATGGATGGATGGATGGATGGATGGATGGATGGATGGATGGATGGATGGATGGATGGATGGATGGATGGATGGATGGATGGATGGATGGATGGATGGATGGATGGATGGATGGATGGATGGATGGATGGATGGATGGATGGATGGATGGATGGATGGATGGATGGATGGATGGATGGATGGATGGATGGATGGATGGATGGATGGATGGATGGATGGATGGATGGATGGATGGATGGATGGATGGATGGATGGATGGATGGATGGATGGATGGATGGATGGATGGATGGATGGATGGATGGATGGATGGATGGATGGATGGATGGATGGATGGATGGATGGATGGATGGATGGATGGATGGATGGATGGATGGATGGATGGATGGATGGATGGATGGATGGATGGATGGATGGATGGATGGATGGATGGATGGATGGATGGATAGATAGATAGATAGATAGATAGATAGATAGATAAACTGAATTTTAGAAATCACAGAATATACTACAGACAGCAGAAAATTAAAACTCCATACATTTTTTAAAAATACCCCAAAAATGTTTATCTAATCTATTATAATCTCTATTTATGTAATATTCATAACACAATAAATTTTTGACAGCTTGTTTAGTATTTAGACAAAATCAGAAACAGGGGCTAATTGTGTGGGATGAATTTTGTCCAGAGGATGAATTTTACACAGGGACAAATAATCTGGGAATAATTGCCCCAAGGATGAACTGTACAAGGGGACAATTAGTCTGGGATGAATTGTCCAGGAAGAAATTATCCTAAAACCTGGTGATACACACAAATGTCACATGTCTGTCAATCTTTCTTGTCCAAGAATATTTTTATTTTTTTAAATGTTATAGTCTTACGAAATAATACCATCAATAGTTCATTATGTTATTTTACTTTCAACTTCCTAAATATCTGCTACTGATACCGTTTTAAGCAATTTCTAACATTATATGTAGTACTTCATATGGAATCAAAATGATTTATAATAATCTACCTTTTCAACTTTTTGTCTTGTTGCTGACTTGATTCTGTAAGTCTGGTACGATAATACAAGTGATGCACCTGGACATGCCAAACGGGCCCACTTTTGTTATGCAAGTGGATGGGTAAGAAGAAATATTATGAACAGCTAATAAGGTAGCTACCCAAACAATGAGTCTTCTTCTAATTTATACCATTATCTTTATTTTATGTCTATTTCAATTTTTCAACCAATTCAAATGATAAAAGCATATCATATAAACATTAACCATATACAGTAAAGACTGTTTATAATGTTTCAGAGGGGACTGGGATTTTAGAACGTTATAACCGAGAAATGTTACATACAAATTCGTTTATTTTTCAAAATGTTATGTATTTGTCCATGTCAATGACGTTGGACATACATGTAGCAAACAATTTATACTGGTATGATTACTGTCAGAACTCGTATGTAATGGTAATAAAATTTTCAAGAAACAACACACATTTGTATAAATGCATGTGTTATCATGAAGAAAAAAAAAAGATAAACCAAAAAGTTTTACCACCCGATGAAAGTGTCAGCATACATGTACATGTATCAGCCAGTGAATCATAAAAATCACTTTTAAGTGAAAACATCTTTGTTCAATAACTTAACGATTAGTAAATTAGTCCTTTATTTATTTGGATGAAAAGAAATTGACAATAGTCATCAGTTTTCTATTAATATGAGATCTTTTGTTGATATGTTTTTCAATGGCATGCAAAATGCTCATAGCACTTTATGTCTAAAGAGACAGTTTTTCTTTTTCAGACAGGCGAATTTTCAGCCATTTTAACAACCATCAGAATTCAAAAATGAGCACAAGAGAGATTTACTTCGAGCTGTACTCAGTTAGTCAACACACAGGTAAAGAATGATAGTTGAAGGATATTTCTAAATTTATACAGTCAAAAAAGTACAAAACAAAATCATTTCTTTTCATGTTTTAATGCTTTAATTACACTGAACCAGCAACCCATGATTCTAAAATACAGATTATGAATGAGGTGTAATTATCACATCTTTGTTACCTGGCGCCTTAGTTATTAACTGATTATGAAACAGAATGACCTGTGCTTATCACGCTTTTGTTACCCAGCGCCCCTGTTGTTTAAACGACCAACCTGGTTTATCTGGCTTCAGCTCATCAGGTGATAAAAACATTATAATTGAGCTAATTTTCTCAGGATGACCACACAAATCAAATGCTATAACCAATTCAACATTGTAACAAAGGCATTAAAACTGAGCTAATTTTCTCAGGATAACCACACAAATCAAATGCTATAACCAATTAAACATTGTAACAAAAGAACATTATAACAAAGCCTTTAGAATACATATTAGTTAGGAATTTGGTCAGGGAATTTAACTCAAACATTATAACAGAGGAAACATTATATCCAAGAATATAATAAACAATCTTTACTGTATATGTATTATGTACATCAAATCAAAGGCAATAATATGAAATGTTTATTCCAATAATTGCAATCCTAGAACATGTGTTCACCTGCACTGAATTCATGTTTATTTGCAACATGTGTCATACATGTAACAATAATAGCATCTTTTCCTTATCTGACAACTGAAAATTTACCTGAACCTCTCTTACAACTTCCTGATCATCTGCCTCAGCCAGTACCTTCACATCTTGCTTGCTGATTACATTGCTAAAGTCTGAAGCAAGAACAGTGCACAAATGTTATAAAATTGACTTACCATGTATACTCACTTATAAGTGGAGTACAACTGCAAACTGAACAGACCCAGATCTACCATCACATAATGCTCAAGCAGATCTGGGTCTATGCAGCTTGTTAAGAGTAATCAGTGGAACAAACAACACAGATCCTGATCTGCCAGTGCATAATGCACTGGCAGATCAGGGTCTTTACTGTTTGCAATAAGACTTGACTTATAAGTAAATATATACAGTACATAATGTCATTCAATTAAATCAAGTTTATGATAGGAAGACAAGCATGATGATTGTGACAATTTATCCACCTCAGTTTTGCATATAATGTTAACATGACAAACATAACAATAAACCTCACCATAAAATGGGGGGGGGGGGGGGGCAGGTAATCTTGTTTAAAATTCCATTTGCTGAAAAAAAATAATGTGCATTAGGACTGAAGGACAATGTTTTTCCTGCTTTTGTCTATAGTACAGTACACATTTACAGTTCTCATGCATTGTACTGTATTTTATCTACAGAAAATAAATGTTAACTGCTGATTCTGCATTTCTTAAAACCTCACCTCATAATACTGGTACATGAAAAATGCCAACTATAGTCTTTGGCATAATGCATAATAATTATGGTGCATTTCTTTAAGGGAGTATTTTTGTCTATATCACAGAAATGTAAATCCCATTATCATGAAGATTTATACTAAACTTGTACAATACAGACATCTTGAGACTGTAATAGGAAAGGATTTAGCCTACTGCATAAAAAGCAGCACCAAAAAAAAGAATTGTTTTGCAAATACTGCTTATTAGTGATATGGGACGACAGTTGGGAGGGTCAGTATGGTCCTTGCCATGCTGAAGTATAGGTATCACTGTTGCTTCTTGCCATGATGATGTAAAGTCGCTAGTTTCCCAAATTTTAATAAAAATGTTAAGTAGTATATTGAGGGCTGTATCAGGTCAGTGTTTCAAAAGCTGGCCACATTGAGGGTCAGTTTGCATCATTTTCATTTAGGACCAACTAAAAACCATAAGAACAGATGAAAACTCCAATATAAAATTTATTTTCCCTTTAAAAGAAGCAGTGATAGCAAGATTTTCAAGCTGGCCACCATGGTGGCCATATTTGATGTCAGATCAGCACCATTTTCATTTAGGAAAAAAAGGACATTATAATAAGTCCTCTGGTGAAAACCCAATGTTGATACATTTCCATTTTGGAGGAGTAATATTAACAAGATTTTCATGATGGCTGTCATGGTGGCCATATTGGATACCAAATGCGCACCATTTTCAGTTAGGACCAACTAGACATCATAAGAAGTCTTCTGGTGAAAGCACAATGTCAATATGACGAGCCATCTAGGAGAAGTAGCAATAATACGATTTTCCAGATGGCCACTGTGCAGCCATATTGGAAGTCAGATTGGCACCATATTACGACCAACAAGACATGTAAGAAGTCTTTCAGTGAAAACCCCATACTGATAATGATCATTCATTCAGGAGAAGTAGTGATAATAAGATTTTAAATATGGCCACTTTGATGCCAATAATGGATGTTTGAGCAACCCGTTTTCATTTAGGACCAACCAGACCATATAAAGAGTCTTTTAGTAAAATACCCATGTTGACACAACCATTCATTCAGGAGGAGTAGTGATAAAAAGAGTTTCAAGATGGCCACCATTGTGGACATATTAGACATCAAAACAGCACTATTTTCATTTAGGACCAACTTGACATCATGAGAAATCTTCTGGTAAAAACTCTATGTCAATATGAATTTCTATTCAGGAAGAGTAGCAATAACAAGATTTTCAAGATGGCTGCTGTGGTGGCCATATTATACATCAGATCAGCACCATTTTCAGTTAGCACCAAACAGACATCATAAGAAGTCTTTTAGTGAAAACACCATGTTGATATGACCATGCATTCAGGAGGAGTAGCAATAACAAGATTTTCAAGATGGCTGCTGTGGTGGCCATATGGATATCCAAGCGGCACCATTTTCATTTAGGACCAACTAGACCATGGGATGAATGTGCATGCAAAGTTTCATGGCAATCCTCCAAATAGTGGAGGGGTAGCAATAACAATCTTCTATTTACAACTGATATCCTGAAAACAAGTTGACATTAGGAGACATTATTACCAGTTAAGATAAGCTAAAATAATTGCTAAATGAAGAATGGAATGAATAAGAACAGTGACTCTACTTAGTCATTACCGAACTTCAACTGCATTCTTCTGACAGGGCAGATGGTCGCTATTTAAAATCATAATTAAACTACAATTTTATGTTTACTAAACCAAATGAATAATTGGATGTGTTTAACTCTTTCACTATGACTGATGTGTAAATCCGCTGCATAAATGTGCCTTGACTCACCAGTGACTGACCAATCCGCTTGTAAACAGAGCACTATTACCCCCGGTGACTGATATATCCGCTTGCTGGTTATGCTTCCTATACCCTAGTGACGGATAGATCTGCTCTGTATGTTCATGTTACAATCAGTCTTATTGGTCAATAATTGGAACTAAAAGGACATTCAACCAATCAAAATAGACTTAACAAATGATTGTTCTTACTAAATCAGGGGATTTTCTGCAATTTTATACCACATATTTGTTAATACATGCATTTGTAGTTGACAGTGGAAACAATGGGGTTTGCTTACGACAGTGATTCAGATTCCAAATTTTCTGGTTTTTCTGAGGATGAATTTGACCATATCGAATTAAGAAGTCTTGGTAGTGACACTGAGCTATCTTTTTTGTAAAGTCTGTCAGAAATTGAGACAGAATCCGATGATGAAGACAGCGAAGTGTGGACAAGAGAGCCATGTGCTCCGAAAGTCACAAAGTTTACGGAAAGCATTGGTCCAACTTTTGTTTTAGATGAGGGGAAGAAAGAAAGAAATTTTTTCTTTAAATTTTTTTCCCTGGCATCGATTGAAAGCATTGTGGCACAAATGAATGGATATGCAGCAAGATATATCGAAGAAAAGCCCGATTCACTCTGGCAACCCACGACAATGGACAAAATGCTGGCCTTTCTAGGAATACATTTGAATATGTCAAACCTGGCACTTCCGACCTATAGCCTAGCTTGGTGATCAACATGGCCCTTCCAGATAATAAGTATTCCCACAATTATGACCAGAGTACGTTTTGAAAAGTTGTCAAAGTATTTTCATGTAAATGACACCAGGCAGAATCCACCAGGACGCCAGCCTGGACATGACAAGTTGGGTTACATAAGACCAGTTCTTGACAAAATTTCCAAAACGTGTCTTGAAAATTACAATGGTCATAAAGAGCAGAGTGTGGATGAAGGGATGATTGCGTATAAAGGTAGATTATCCTTCAAGTAATATTTGCCTGCGAAGCCAATCAAGTTTGGAATAAAAGTTTGGAAATAGGCAGACCAACACAATGGTTATGTACACGAGTTCCAGGTGTATACAGGAAGAGAAGATGGCCAGGCTGGACGCACAAAAGAAGAGGGTCTTGGTGCACGTATTGTAACCGATCTGACAGCGAAAATATGTGGGAAATCGCATGTAGTTTACACGGACAATTTTTTCTCCAGTCCAGCACTCTTTGAATCACTCAGAAAAGAACAAATTTATTGCCTCGGTACAGTGCGAGTGATTAGAAAGGGAATGCCAGAGGAAATAAAATCTGCCAAATTAAAGAACAGGGGTGACAGTGTCCTGATGACAAAAGAAAGTCTATGTGCTATAGTGTGGAAGGACAAAAAAATTTTCCATTATCTCTCAACAAGTTGCAATCCAAGAGAGAGCAAGATGGTGCATAAGAGACAAAAAAAATGGAACCTACCAGGAAGTGCCAGCTCCGATTGTCTTGGAACTCTATAATAAATACATGTTTGGGGTTGACCTGGCAGACCAGAAAATGATGCAGTACTCTACCTGCCGCAAAGCTACCAAATGATGGAAATATCTGTTTTGGTTCTGCTTTGATGTTTCCCTAGTAAATGCATTAATTACTATAAAGGAGTCACCCAACCACAAACTTGTCACCAAAAAGAATAAAGAAATCCGACAGAGACAACTTGATTTTCGAACTGCACTTGCGTAGCTGATGATAGGGACATTTCAGGATCAAGAAAGAGAAAGGTCGTATCTGTAATTGATAACTGTGAAAATGCACATTGGCCTACACAAGCCAAGAAACCAGGGCGATGCAAAATGTATTCCAAAGAAAAAAGGTGGCACAAGGTGTCCATTATGTGCAAACAGTGTGATGTCTGTCTGTGCATAAAGCATAACTGTTTCTTTACATACCATGAGGAACAACTTAAGAAATAGTAGAACACAGTGACTAGTTAACCATTTGTTAGTAATTACATGTATATATTTGACCAATAACTTTGTATAAAAGACTGACAGATAAATTTTAGTGTTCACAAACAGTGTTTTGTGTTATATTCATGGATTTCATACCAATCTTGTGGCTGTCAGCAGGATAAAAGAATCAAACAGACATAATGTAGTTATAGCTTTTATATATGCATGGTTTTAGTCTATAAATCAGTTTATTAGACAGAAAATAACTGAAACAATTAGCCCATATCCCCACATCATCAGCTAAAAAGTTATCATTTGGCTGCAGCAGCATCAGGCTGTGGTAGTCAGCCCACAAATCAGCTGCAGTAGTGACCTCAGCAGCTAGGCATAGCAGTAAGCCACTACAGTAGCACTAGTAGTTAAAGAGTTAATATAATATTATACATGATATTTTATAGCAAACTTAACTTCCTAAAATTTAACTAATCTTGATTAATTAATGGGTACAATGCCATTCTAGAAAACTTACAAATGTAGTACAATCCATATTTGGGCATCCTTAATTCTTCAGCAAGTAGCTGAACATTTTCTCGAGTTGGTCGCAGAAAACAGATGCATTTCAAATGTTTCATTGTCTCTCTTCCTCCTGAATCAATTCGCTCAAATAAGTAGACCTCCTTCTGTAGAATTTCTGACTGGGCATAGACAACACTCACTATACTTGTCTAGAAATAGTAAAAGAAAACAAATGTTATTTGTATTAATCTTATCAGACAACGATTCCATTTGGAAAACTTTAACACACAAATAGCTGTGTTATCCTAAACAAGGTTTAGACAGAACACAATGTATCACCAGTTTTGGCCTCAGCCTATTAGCCTGCTGCCTTTCTGTTGCTTACAACAAACAGACTTCCCCTTTGGATGCCAAGTAAGATTTTATATATACTTTTAGGGTTGGGCTAAGAACAGTTTTTATGTTATGAACTAGAGGCAAGTTCCAAGTGGCAGTGGGAGACCAAGAGGCTAATGCTTGTTGCATAAATGACTTGTCCTTTTCATGTGGAAAAAGTGTATATGTGGTTATATAGTGGGGATCTCAATTGTTTCTAAGTAATGACCCAGATGATGGGCCCCAGGGCATAAGAAAAGACCCAAGGAATGATCCTGACTGCATAAGAGAACTAGAAGTCTGAAGCAAAACAGCGATTTCCCTAAGCTTTTCTTAATTATGACCACCCACACTGTATACATATATACATAAGTGTTCCCCCCTCCTCCACAACAAATTTCAAAACTCTTGTACAAGTCCGCAGACCACCCCTGATCTTATGCCAAAGTTTGAAAGTCTCTATCTCAATCAGTGCCAGATTAAGGTGGGGGCACGTGCCTCTGGCCCCCCTAGTCATGGGGACCCCCCTGGTTGTCATGGATAAAATTACATTTTTAAATAAACCATTGATAGGTCTAAACTATGTAATACTTAGCCTAATATAGCTATAATAATTATACATATAAAAAGGACAGTTTAAGGACAGCTTTCAAAGTGTATTTGTAGATCTATATCTTACGTGCCCCCAACCCCAAAAGCTAAAGTGCCCTGGGCCCCCCAATGCCTTAATCCGGCCCTGATCTCAGTTGATCTATGAAGAGTTGAATGCCTTACACATGCAATCCTGCCCACATGTCCTGATGGGCAGAACAACATAATCCCCAACTTTTCTTTTAAAAGCATGGGGATAATTACCCCTCCTAGTATTGCCAAGTGTACAAGTGTGTGTGCATATATATATATATATATATATATATATATATATATATCTATATATATATATATATATATATATATATATATATATATATATATATATATATATATATATATATATATATATATAAAGTTACAGATATATAACAGACTGGTTGGAAAGGTGGAAAGTGCTATCCATGAAAGTGAAATAATATATGGCACAAAAATATTATCATACAGGTTAGAGAATTTTTAATTCATCCCCTACTGAGATTTGAACCTGGGTCCACAGGTTCAAATATCAGTGAGGAATGAATTATAAATTATAAATTCTATATATACACACACACATATTTATGAACACTATAAATACTGTTAGTGTGGGGCTCTAAACAGTTTTCTAAGTCATGACCTTGGGCAGGACCCCAGGTTGAAGCCAGAGACCCAGCAACCAATGCTAGCTGCATAAATGACTGCCAAGAAAGTGTTTATTAAAAAAATTTATAGTATGTATCAATATATGGGGGAGATTTCAACAATTAACCTACTGATTTTGAAGCCACTCTACTGATCAAAATTTTGAAATCTACTGATTTGATGTCCTACTTCTGTCACATGTATGCTGATAGTTATTAAGGGGGAAGAGTTCACACGTTACACTGAAAGAATAGTACATCTAATTATCAACAATAAAACAATGTTTTCTTGCCCACGTTAAGTAGTAAACCTGCTTTCAAATTTGGGGTATAAATATTACTTATGTTGTACCCTGTGAGAAGTTTTTAGATGCACAGAATAAAAGGGCAGGAAATTTGTTTGGCACCAGTCTTCGGACATAGTCTAGTCAACTTTCCAGATGTCCAAGTAAGAACTGACCAGACTGGACAATTTGTCTGGCTTAATTTTTGGCAAATAAACTGACAAAGATCATTATTCTTAATTCCATAATATTTTTTTTTGCACTTTCATAACAGTGTCAGGAGGAATTAAAACTTTATGATACCTAACTTTTTTTTGTTTTGTTTTCAGCAATGGCTATTGTTATTTTAAATAATTTGTTCAATCCAAGTGAGCAAATGTCTGCACAGAAGAAGCACGATTTAGACAAATATCCCAACGCAATTTTGGCCTTGCAAAACCTCTGTAAGGGTATACTCTGAGCAAAGTTTTTTGATGCACAGTTGCAAAAACATGGCGCATTTATGTTATATACATTTTTATTTCAACCCTACTTGTTGTGTCACATTTTCCACATCAAGAGTTACGACTCCCTGGCTCACCAACGACAATTAGTTACAATGCGCTTCTCAATTATTTTTACTTTGCCTTTGAGCTTTATTTGATTACCGTCTCTTTGTCCATGAGTAGAACCTTCATTCCAGGTCCACTTTCTTCAATCATCTTACTAATATATTGTTTTATTGCTAAAATGACGTTCATTTTCAATTGTTGAAGATTAACACGATATTGTCTGCTTCCGCTTGGTTTCCATCAAAAGTATACTTCTTAATAAAAGAACATTTTATCTTCAGTATATTATTAATTCTAATTTAATACAGACGAATTAATTTAGAAGTCAATTATAATTTGGAGGTATTTTTGTCTAAAATGTATTAAAGAATATTTATGTTATTACCTATTTCTTAAAACTATTTCGTTTCATTCATTATTTTCATCTAGTACAATGTTCCCGCGAAATGCTGGATTTTCAACTGATTTGTGGCATCCAACTACAGATGTAGTTTCATTTCCGTTTGGGATTATTTATAAATCACAAACATGGCAGGAAAAAGGAGACTTAGTGTCCTAAAGGAACAGAACGGCGATGCTGACGGAGCATTATCTTTAGCCGCAAAAAGACCCGAGAAAACCGATCCAAGATACGTCGAGGGCGCCATAGTTCGCATTAAGCTGGAAAATGTTTTGTATGTTGTATTAAGTTCAACTCACGTAATAAGCTCATTATTCAGTCATAACCTCTTGCTCTAACTCCTTTATTAAAACCAAAGTATGATTAGGAGAAATCGGGCATCATTGAATCAACAAGAGACTTGCATACAGGGGGGGGGGGGGGGGTTAGAAACTAACGACCTAGCCCACCAAATATCATGCAAATGAGTTTCACAGTGCACTGCTAGTCATTATGAAATCCACTTTTTTTTTTTTATTTGGTCTTGATTACTGCTGGTGTAGTCTCTATCACTTTCTGACACTGTTGTCTGGTTTTAATGCGCAATCAAACCCACGCCCCAAGCACGCTTCGTGTTATAGTCCTAGAAATAAGACTTCACACTGCTATTTCAGGGCTTGGATTTCATTTTTGTATTTATACTACTTCCATTTTTTTTTTTAATGGAGAAAATATAAAGGTGCAAAATCCCATTTCTACTTACATTTTTTCCATCTATTTTTATTAATCTATACAGTAAAAATGGTAAGATAACAGATTTTTATAGTAATAAGGAACTACATAACTTTTATATCAGTTTCAGCTGTAATTTTTTATTAGCTCTACTGGTCATAGTCCAGAAGAGCTTACAGGATGGTCTGTCGTTTACTGTTGCCATTCCTCATAGACTAGGAGGATTGCCATGAAACTTTACACACACATCCCAAAGTCTTGTTGGTCCTAAAGAAATTAAGATAATGTCTATCTGATATTCAATATGCCCACCTTAGCAGCCATCTTGAAAATCTTCTTATTGCTGCACCTAAACAGAAATTGATATCAACATAAGGGTATCACCAGAAGACTTCTTATGATGTTTAGTTGGTTCTAGCTGAAAATGGTGCCAAACTAGCTTCAAATATGGTGGCCATCTTGAAAATCTTATCACTATTCTTCCTAGATGGATGGTTATATCGATATGGGGTTTTCATTACAAGTAGCAACATGGGATGATTTTTTCAGAATTATAGAATAGACAAAAATTGAATGTTTTCTGCATAATTTTAGTGTGCAGATTTCAAAAATGAACCCATCATTATGATATCTTTTCAAATAAATTCACAGGAAGCATTCAAACACATGTACCCTCTACCATTTTTAATATTGGTCTTTGTTACTTTTTGCAAATTCTTGACCTCATGTTATTTCAAGCTGAAATTTGCATATTTCTTACATATGTTTATATAGCAATGTTTTGTGAACATTCAGCTTTAAGAATAAATTGACTTTTTCTATGTTCAAGGTAATTCAGAAGCCCCCCTATGCTATTTTATCAAACACCCCCCCCCCCAATGTTTTTGCATGAAATACTATATTTTTGAGTCATTCACAAGTTGAAATTATATGTTGTTCTTAAAATGGAATGTTTTCTGCATAATTTAAGTGTGCATAATTCAAAAATGAACCCATCTTTTATGACATTTTTTCAAATAAATTCACAGGAAGCATTCAAACACATGAGCCATCCACCATTGTTAATATTGGTCATTGGTCACTTTTTGCAAATTCTTGACATCATGTTATTTCATGCTGAAAGTTGCATATTTCTTACAATATACATATGGTTATATATAAATGTTTTCTGAACATTCAGCTCCAAGAATAAATTCACTTTTTCTATGTTCCACATACTTCTGAAGCCTTTCTGTTCCTTTTTATCATGTGTCCCCCTAACATTTTTGCATGAAATACCATAATTACTAGTCATACAAATGTTTAAATTGTATGTTACTCTTAAAAGCAATAGTGCAAATGCATTAGTGTTCTTGTACATATATACATTGATCTGAAATCACAATTTATTAAATAACAATTGCCATTTTAGAATTTAGTTATGATAAAATATTTTTCGTCAGTTTTCATATCTATCAAATAAAATCAATGACAAAAAACAAACAAACAAAAAAAAAAATTACTTTGAATACTTCCACAATTCTACTTCTGGTACTGAGTTGGTTGTCAATGATTATGTTTTTGTTTAAATAGAGAAATGCTACAGATCGATTTTCTGTTCTTTTTGATGACAATATTCATATTGATATTCACAAAAAATGTCATGAAATGAATTTTTCATTCTTCAAAATTCTGAAAAATAGTTCAACTTTTACCTCTTTTTCGCCCCTACTAAACATAAATGTTTTAATTTGAATACCATTGTCTCTAGATAAGAATCGTACCTTGAGCAGATGATCTGACATTGATAATCTAAGTGATCACAATCGCATACATATTTTCAATATCATTATCAGTATCACCCGTCAAGTCTCTAACCTCGAAAATACATTACACAACAAAAGTTGTACCAATATCTTGTAATAAATTTGGTATAATGAAATGACAATATGCTTGTATAATCTGATTCTTTGGTATAAACGTCTGCCCTTTCATAAAATCAAGTTTTCGTTTTTGAACTCAATTTATCTCGTATTGTTGCATTGTTTACATTTTGTACGTACCCATGTGCCGGGAAGAGTTACCATTCGTGCTGGCATGGGTCACCTTTAAAAAAGACATTCGTGGGTTTTCTGCAAATATTCGCACACATTTTACCATTATTCTCGTAAAAAGAACTCCAAAGTATTTAAAAAGTAGACATAGGTGAGCATATATGTTCGTTTATTGAGTTTTTCTGCGTTTTGAAAAATCCGGTTTCGTTTATTTCCGCCAAATATATTGTAAAAAAGGCCCAATGTCATATGCGCTAAATATAGACATTTGACCTTTCAACCATGAATACATTCAGATATAATAATGTTGGCTTTTTACATACAAAAGCGGAGAAAGTACCAGGTGTAATGAGGTTGACATTTTGAGAAAATGTTAATCTTGATCGCCAGTGCCCTCTAGCGGTGGCGCCTGTTGCTACTATAAGACTTCTTATGCTATCTAGTTGGTCCTGAATGAAAATGGAGCATTTCATATCCAATCCAGTGTTTTCATGTGACATCATCAAAATGTGTGCACTTTCATGTCTGCCATTTTGATTACCTAGCCACGCACACCTGCACCCAACAACAGTGTTCTCCCCAGAAAATTATAACGGCACGTCTCATTTTGTGTGTAATAATATAATACATCACATTTCTGTTAGAGAATTGAAAGAAGCATATTAAGCAACAATTTTAGGTTGATCATGAGCTTGAATGCCATTTAAATCATTTACTTGTCTGATGTATCTGCTTCTTATGTTTAATTAGGGTTATTGGAGATTTACTTGTGAAAATTAATTCATGTCTCAAATCTGTCTTTACCATTGAGGCATGTCTCATGTGACATGCCTAAAAGCCCTGGGAAGAACACTGCAATAAGTTAGACTGATTATAGAATAATATCTCGCCATTTCATTTATGTGATATCAACGAAAACACATAAACATGTGTCATTTATTTTTGATCAAGTATGTAATTAAATTGAAATAAATTATTTCATTTTTGGTTTCTTTACTATAATTGATGTTGTTTTTTTTTTGTTCGACTTGTAATAGTGTTTGCCTTATCTGTTGCTATGAATGAAATCTTCAACCATCTTTGTTATTTATTCATAAACAAAAAGCTCCATCAATAAACATATGCATAAACAAATGGATACACAAACAAGTAGAAATATGGAATGACTTTCAATGTTCATGGGCTGAAATCAATCATTTGGTTATCGTTCAAGTTAAAAAGCCAATTGCTAACATATAATTTCATATTTCTAAAAGTATTTCAAGAATACTCGGTTTTGACATTCGACACAAAGTCATGTTCCGTTAGACACACATTTCATTTAATACACTTAAGATGAAACTATTTCTTTGAACAGTTCTAGCTTCACACAAAATATCATCCTCCATCCATCATCATCTCCATGAAAAATACAATAGTTGACCCTTCTAATTAAAATTGGTTTGTCAGCTGTCTTTGGCACAAACACTTTCTTTCACAAAAAGTATTTACATAAACATTCTGGCATAATACACATGCTGTGAAATTTTGTGGTTCAGCTTCACTATTCCATCTTTTGACATAACCCAGGGAACTTTCAGCTTTATTTTCTCTTTCATGCTGTAGAGGCACTTAATTTCAAGCATAATGTATGTATTATTTTGATAAAGTAAATATCCTTATTGACGATTAAATCTGATATTTTTATCTTGAATGTATGTGATGTTGACAAAGGTTTGTTAGGAAGCAAAATGGTGGCACAAGGTACTTGTGCATTGCATTGTGGGTATTTGCGTGCACAATCATGACGTTTGAAAACAAAGGATATGACTGCCACAATGGCCATCTTGAAAATCTTACCAATAGTTCTGAATGGATGGACATCTGATATGCCCACCACAGCAGCCAATTTTAGGTTTCTACACTCAGTGGTTAAAAAGGAAAAATGGTCTTAGATTCCTGGAAATTCTTTTAGGACAGTAAAGCATCAGTCTCTTCAGTGGACTCTTATCTGTAAGGTTCAATCTTTGAGATTGAGGTCATAATGGGGAAGCACAGGGATACACATTTTGCAAACACAGAATTCTTGCTTTTTGATCTGTCAACAATCAGGAAGATGGTGTCTGTCATAATGCCCAGTCATTGATAGCATCAGGGGACAAAACACTAAATGGTGGACTGTATTGTCACATAATTTTATTTCACAATTGTAAACAAAAATTAACATTAATAAAAGAAGAAAACTGTAATTTTTTCACTTTTTTCTGATTTGTCAGATTGTATGACTTGTCACAGTTCTTGTTTCTTTTGAGTTACAGTGTATATCCCATGAATCTGCCCAAAATAACAATGACATCATGGTGTCACAAAAATTTGTCTGATGATTGGCATGTCTGCATGTAAAATATATTGTCTCTTATGGCTACACATCACAACATTATATATGATAAATTTTGATATTCCAGTACATTAGTCCCAACAGAACCTTACTATGTTTCCTGTCAGCTACTTTTTTCAGTAAGTTTCATTATGATTCTTGTTGGCAAATAGGTCTGTCAAAAGTTAGTCATGTGGTGTAGTCAGAACCTCAGCATCCCCCCCACCCCACCCCCACTACATTACATGTACATGTATAAGGTCTGTATATCTTATATTAATCTGATCTGTGATGTAGTCCTTGATGATAAGGTATATGCCAAGAATGCTTAAGATTTGAATCATTACATGTATATTTATTTACCTGAATCATTACATGTATATTGATTTACCTGATTGAAATAAAATTCTAATATAGCACTGTCACACTGTAAAGCACTTCATATTAATATGGTTCTTGTTATTAGGCGATTGTGGTCGTGAATCCCATTTCATCAGTAAAATGATATCATGTACTTCATTATAAAGTGGTCTAACTATAAGACAGTATACTCTTTAGTTCCCATGGACAGAGTTATAATGAAAGTGTACGTACTGTGAATAGTATTGATATTTTGTACTTTTTTTTGTTACAGAACCTTTGACTCTGTTGAATTTACATTTGGCCCATACCTGAATGTAATTATTGGACCCAATGGCACAGGAAAATCAACCATTGTGTGTGCCATATGCCTTGGATTGGGAGGCAAGACTAGCTTTCTTGGGCGTGCCCATCAACCATGTGATTTCATTAAGCATGGCTGTAACAAAGCAACAATAGAACTGCAGTTGTAAGTATTATGAAAAATAAAAACAATTTATTTCCAAGTGCACTTTGGCAGAAGCTTGACACAATGATCACATTTGGAATGATCTTGCTATAAAGGGTTCCATATTTCCCAGGTCCACTAACCTGTGTTTGAGTAACAAAGCAAAAAGGTTACAAAAGACCTGGCCTGGAAGTTATCTAAACATTCTCATGCTCCAACTTTGACTCAACTCGAAAAGTCACGTTAGATTTGCTAATGTTCAATCAATGACCAGTCAAGAATTTTGTGTAGATTTGCTAATGTTCAGGCAATGACCAGTCAAGAATTTTGTGTAGATTTGCTAATGTTCAAGCATTGACCAACCACACGTTAGATTTGCTTATGTTCAAGCAATGACCAATCAAGAATTTTGTGTCCGAGTTGGATCATGAGAATGTATGATCTTGGTGCTAGATTGCATTTGCTATGCAGGTATTTATTAAAGGTCATGTGACGTGTTTTTTTTCTTGACTGAATAGGTTAAAAATCATGAAGCAGATAATTTCTCGTATCACTTGTAACAAGCACATTTTTGCTGTTGCTTGTTCTCTGGCCATTTTATCTGGCTTTAATGGGTGTAAGGACACAATTGCACACTGATGAATGAAAACTAAAATGCACTGTTGACAGGAAAAATATATGTGCTAAAATTAAATAAAATAATCTCATCACTTCAGTAACAATACAAAATGAGACCTAATTGTTGAAGGTTAAGAAAATTTATGTTAGAAAAAGTTTGCTAACTTAAAGAATTTCTGTCATGCCTGTCTGCTCAATACACCTCTCCCTCAATAACTCACGCACAGTGGGGTCCAAAAACATAGACTGCACTATAAATGAGGGCGTGAGTTACCGAGGGACCTAAACAAAAAATTTAGAAGGGGGTGCCATCCCTGCTGCGGGGGGGAGGGGGGGTAACGGGGCTGTTTAATGGCTGAATACTCGTTTTATAATTGCATTGGGAATAATTGTCAATAAAGAGCTTTTTTCTAATGTAGTTGTTTGCTTTTTTGTATAAATTACCTTTATTTTCAAGATACCCAACTACAGAAAGATTGTTAACAACATTAGTCCAAGCGGTTTCAACAACATGTGTATGCGAATACATTGTGTATTATGTCACTGCTTTTTGTTGTTGTTGTTTCACAACAAAACAAGATTCCTTTTTTACATAAACTAGGGACATATATTTTGCGAAACAACCATTAACGTCAAAACTCTATTTATTTATTGTTCTATTAATAAAATATGGATGCCGTGATTTCATTGCAAGTACGGTAATAGTGAAACATTTTCTCATCCCTGAGGAAATCTCTGAGTGGCAATTTAGAAATTTTAAGTTCACTACAAACTCTGGAACTCGATTCTTCGCTAGTGAACTGTATCTGTGAAACAAAGCTTTTTATTCACCAAGTACTCATTTTGCTTGTTTGCCTTACTATCTTTGATCACATTTGTGAATGAGTAGGCTAATTTAAGGTACTTGAATTATATTGCTTACATAATAATATTTATAACAGTGTTCGATTGATCAATTGAAATGAGTTGACCTGACACATGGCCGTGACCGCTAGCTCTTACACGGGTAGGATTTGCACGCCTTTTAACTTTTTTTTAATTCCACCCCCTTTATTTGATTTGATACAAAATACGTAATTAACATGATAATACATAGCAGACCTGCTTTTAATTGAGTGTAACAACAACAAATACTTCCGCAAATCGGAGATAAAAAAAAACAGTCGGCACTTAATTAGGTCCTCACGGAAATACTCACGGACATAGCTGTGACGGTTGAATGATATTTTTCACATTTGAATACAAGAGGGCATATTGCGTTTATGATGATTTTTTAAAGTGTTGCCACCATTAGGCATTAATGACATTTTCATTGATTGAAATTTTGTTGAATATTGTTATTTACAGTGTACTGAGAATGTTTGGAAAGAAAATTGAACAAAATATATCACTTCTTATTAAAAGTTGAGAATTTCAGGACTTTGATTCAAATTTCCAGGTACTAACCACTGTTTTCGGTGATAAAACAATCGATATATCAAGGTTACATTTACCAATTTTGATCACGATTTTTTTCACGTTGAACAAATAGGGGCCAATGTTTCTGTCATTTTCTAATATAAAAAAATTGGGATCCACACCTGACCCCGTGTTATAAGCGGGTTCACGAGTTATCTGGGCGCGAGTTGTCAAGGGAGTGGTGTTTATAGGTATAGTTTTTCCATCAGCATCAGGAGTGTCAACAATGTTATGGTGCTATGCTAAAGGTATTTAAAGTCAAATATCTTCTACATCAGTTGCTGAATTCATCTGCAACTTTGGGATTATGTAACTCTATGCCTGAAGTTTGTACCCTGACATGCTAAAGTTCATGTGCATTGCAAAGTAGAATCATAGGCAAATTACACATTATGTGGACCAATTGTGGAAATGTGTCATCACCACTCTTGGCATGTGGTATTGCCTTGATGTAAAATTGTTTGAAAACATAAGTGGCATGATTGGCTAATGTTGCTGATTCACTTTATATCGTTCGAGTTGTATTCTATGCTTATGAAGATACATGTATGTGGACTGGGTTTTAGTATTGTTTGCTTCTTCTTCAGATACAACCCAGATGGAGACGATTACCTCATTAAACGTGAAATTAACAAAAACAACACCTCCTCCTGGACTGTCAATAATAGGCAGGCTTCACAGAAAGCTGTAAGTTTTATGCATTAAGTACAACTTAAACACTTTCAGGGATTGAAGTTTTTTATGTTTGAGTAGGGCGTACAAAATATTGCTTGTGTTAGAGAAGTTGACTGGCAATCTTATTCACAGTTCTGCTCTTTAGAAGGAGGAAAGATTTATAACATGTTGCCATTGTCAGACATACAGTACACCCATCATGGATTTCAGATTGCCCACTCAGTACAGTGGACATGGATGCATACAATGGGATTAAGTGTTCACTATTTATGGGTGGATGTCCACTCAAAATCTAGTGGAACTCCATTGTGGATTTTATTGAGTCCTAGTGGGTTTTATGGCACCCCTTGTTGATTTTATTGCATACTAAACAACAAACAGATGGGAAAAACCCTGATGCCATAAACCCAACAATGGCAGTTGTCAGTTTCATACCTTTACCTGTATAAACTGTACAGTAGTAACATTGCTTGTGGCATTTATCAGTGGCCTGGGTCGGCATACATACAGACAAACATCCATAATGTAAAAAAAATAGTGTTTTAAATTTCGTGGATATCCCCACCGCACCCCTGCCCCATGACAGCATCCATAAGAAAATTTCCTTACTACAACATACATCCCTGTTAGCATATACACATGCAGAAATTTACATACTGATCTGCATCAAGCAGTAACTTTGATGTTATTTCTCGATAAGTGATATTTTAAAAAGCGCTTGTTGTACTGGTTATTAATTTGTAATAGTTTCCCTTTCATTTCCTTACTATTTTCCAGCCCCCTTTGAACAAACTATTGAAACAATACACAAAAAAATAACGAAAAGCCCCATCTTATCACAAATGCACAAGACAGTCATATAAGATAGTTATCATTTATTTTATTTGTCCTTATATAAGATTTGGAACAAGTGTTCTATACGTAAACAGCTTAATTAAATTTACCACTTTGAATAATTGTCAGAAACATGTGCAGCAATAATGATTTTTGAAAGTGAAGACAAACTTTAAGGCTAATAATTATGATCAATATCAATTACAAATGAATGCCATACTATTTATGGCATACATGTACAATGAAGTACAAGGGATAATGATGTGTATATCATGACTCTTTCTAAAGTTTATTCAGTAAGAATAATATGCCATCATATATTGACATAATAAGAAAAAAGATATGTAACGTAAAGGACATATGTCTTAAGAAGCCACTGACGTTTTGACAACAGTTTTACAGTTCAGTCATCAGGTGGAAAGAAGATACAGTCAGCTAAATCTTTTAAAATATACGATAAAGGAATTTCTTCAAATTTTTATTTTAGGAAGTTTCTCCAACGGTTTGACTACTTCTTACTAGGCACAAAATGTATTAGGCAGTCCTATAATTTTTCCAAAATCCCTATAATATCCATATTTTTTTTGTAGGAGAAGCAAATTTGAAATCAACTAATGTTAATCATCTGCTGCTGACATTAGTGAAAACAAACAGTATTAGTTATTGTTTGCAGCATTTTTCTAGGGATCAAACTGTTGTGGAAATAAACAGCGTGTAATAAAAAAAACATTTTTTTAAAAAATGTTTTATACATTTTTAGAAGGAAATTTTACTAAAGGCATATGACCATTGCTCATTGCCAGGCAAAGTTAACCCATCCAGGATGAGAGGACAGCTTGTTTCTTGTGCACTGCTTGAAACCACAGATTAGCTAATAATAATATTACCATAAAATATTGAGATAATAATTTTAAAACAATCAATGCCTGTTACTTCTTGTCTCTACTGTATTGAGTAATCCAACATAATGCATCATTCTATGTCCTTTTAATCCTTTTCTGAAAAGGTATTTCAAACAAAAATGCTTGAAATTCAAACAGCCTGAGTTAAATAATGATGACCAACAGGTTCTGGTGCAGTCAGTACCATCAAAAGATGATAAAACAGATCAGCTGCCAATTAGAAATTTCAAAGGGAGGAAAATGCTTGAGAACAGAGTTTGACCAGAAGTTTCTCAGACGGTGCTAAAGTGCCACGTATCAGTCAAAATAGTAGCTATATTATGTAATTTAAAACAAGGAAATGAACTGTAACAGTTGTTAAAACTTTACTTGTTGCCAGTACTTTATATTTTTTTCACCTTACTGAAAATTGGTCTAGTTTACAGAAAACTATTGACTGCCTTACTGCGAATGTCTCTTCAGGGTTGGCAGGTCTCATAAAGAAAGTAACTGCAGAAAGAAAAAGATGTGAATTTTCCTTAATGTCAATGAAATCATAGAAGATATGCTTTCTAATTCATTTGCATGTATAAAAAATATTAAACATGTGAAATACTTCTTCAGGTAGAAGAAATGGTGAGCAGACTTAGTATACAGGTTGGGAATTTGACACAGTTTTTGCCACAAGAAAAGGTTGCCGACTTTGCTAAGATGACACAGCAGGAACTTCTCGAAAATACAGAGAAAGCCGTAAGTTTTTAGTATTGGATTAAAAATGGATGAAACAAGTATAGAATAGAATGGAAAGTTGTGAAGTGTTAACCACTTTTAGTAACAAACCATGTGGTAAATTCAAATGTTTGTATGCAAGAGAGAGCTATCTAGGACATATCCTACCATTGCATTCATACATTTTGGGACCTTTTGAGAAGGCTTGTAAATCCTATAGAACTATGATAACATTTGAAGTTGGTTTATATCATTGATAAGGGAAGGAAACCATGAACACACTTTTTCAAAAAATAATTCATAATCAGTCAGGGTTTAACTTGAACAAGTGATCTTCAAAATAATTTGTTCACATTATTTTCAACAGCCCTAAGTGACTATGAAAATAACTTACATTATCTTAAACAGCCTAGTAGTGGTACTAAACCATTGTCATTGTGAGAGTTTTTTGTATTTCCAGAGTTGTTTATGCCAACTGGATCGCATGACATACCATGTGATTTGATATTTCAGAGGGCATTCAGGAGGCAGCAGAAGTGATGAATACCAGATTATTGCAATATTTTAGTCTTTATTTTGCATACTTTTCATTGGTAAAATCAACAGTGGTAAATACAATTTAAGAAGAGTTGTGATTTTTCCTGCAGTAATATACATTTTCCCCCAATTATTTAAGTATTCTTTGAAAATAACTGCATGCTTGAGAATTTTTCCAGATCGGGCACGTCGTTGATGGCTGCACCTGTCTCATGTACTCGCTCTCCCACTTAGCTAGCTTTTGGCAGCAAGCCTCTGTTATGCCTTGTCCTCTAAGGGTGTTTTCAAAGTGTTTTACCACACATTGGACAACGCATTTCAGGTCACTGTCCCTCAAAGGGCAAGGTTGTCAGAATTGGGCTCTTGAATGGGGTAGAGGCTGTACATTACTGCCATCACTGGGTAACCATTTTCATAGTAAGGCTTATCAATACCAGTAAGAAGTCTATGCTTCGTATCATGCGAAATCTCAACCACTTTTTCATCTTTGCAGTAGTCTGTCTTCACTGGGTCATGCCTGTCTACTACCATTTCTCTCATCGTAGTGGAGAAACTTAATGCAAATGAAAAACTTTTCACCTGTTGGAACCATGGGAAGGGCCACGAGAATATCAGCTTCATTTGCATCGCTCATTTGGCTGTTCAAGATCAGGCTATTGCCTTGAACTTGATATCCCAGCATAATGTCTTGAGATTTGTGCATTGTACTTCCCATTGTGATCCATGCACATGTGGTTTTGCTCCAAACACATTTTAACAAGTCAAATATCCTTAAAGCAAGTATTGTTTTAGTTGGGAGCTAAAATATATATGCTCTATGGACCCATGCCGGCGAGGGGGATGGGCCAGCCCTTTTGTCTCTAGACAGGCAACCCAAAAGAAAGCATATTCTTTAAACATATATAGTTCTTGTGTTGCTGGTAGAGGGCAAGACAGGACTTTTTAACAATGGAGGCTTGCATGTTTTTTGCTGTCTTGAAAGTGGGAAATGGTAAAGGAAGGCACAGCATGGCCTGATAGCTTGGTCTGTTCGCCCACCCTGCTGCTACTTGCTATATTACATGTTATCTTTTCAAGATTAGAATAAATAGAAATGAAGATGTTGTGAGCAATGTAACCATTTGGAATTTTGACTTTATGATTACCTTGTGAGTCAGAGTTTGAATTTCAGATGATATAACAGGTTTTAAGTTGTTCCCTTGCAAACTAATTATTTCAGCATTGCATAGTTTACATTTGCCTTGTTTGTTTTTGTTACAAAATGCTATAAAACTTGCTGGGTAGAGAAATGAATATTCGAATACCAGTATTCTTTTCCGATATTCATTTCAGATCTAGTAGCCTTCAGAACCCCTTTTTTAAGAAAAAGCCTTTATCACATAGAAATTGTTTTAATCAAAATTTACTCAAGGTTTGAAATACCTGGAGGCAATTTACAATTTGTTAGAGTAAATCATAATTTGCAGTTGAGGAAAATCAGTCGAAGCCTTTTTGGCAACAGCAATTTGGTGACATTAAATTTTGTAGTATAATTTTATACCTTACCATACATACTCGCTGATAAGTATAGTGCAACTGCAAACAGTGCAGACCCAGATCTGCCACACATAATGCACTGGCAGATCTGGGTCTATGCAGTTTGGAGTAATCAGTAGAACAAGCAAGGTAAACCCTGACCTGCCAGAGCATTATGTGATGGCAGATCAGGGTCTGTGTTGCTTGCTGTTGAACTTGACTTGTAAGCGAGTGTAGACGGTAATGGTAGATAAAACTATTTTAGTGGTTCCATAGTGTTTAATAGCTCTAACAGTATGACTATAAAACTTGTCACCACCATGTCATCAGTGTTCTTGGCTGGAGAATTTGTCCACAGGTGCCACGGCTTTGGTAGCATTGCAGTTGAACCGGCCTTGAAGGTCACCTTTATTAAGCAACCACCTGTCTTAAACAGTCACATTTCAAAAGTCCCTAAAACAACATTTTAGAAGAAATGAACCTTTATTAAGCAATAACCTGCCTTAAGAAGCCAATTTTGTTCTTCTATAATGTGGCTGCTTAACACAGGTTTGTATAATCAAGATGGCGTGTAGACACAAACAATGCTAAATGATTTAAAATGACTGATAGTAAACAGAATATATGTAACTTTATTTGGTATATTACTTGTCCTTGTGAGGTCAGTATCCTGCATCCAAGCATGGGGCACCATAAAAGTCAGCCTAATTCAATTCTGCATCCAAGCTTGGAGCCACCATAAAAGTCAGCCTAATACAACATCCTGCATCCAAGCACAGATAGCATGATAAAAGCCTGTGTTAGTACAACATCCTGAATCCAAGCACGGATCCCACCATAAAAGCCAGCCTCATACACCAGAGTTCTGGGATCTTGCAACTCTACTAAAAATATCCATAAATTTTACCTGAGCTCCTAAGTCCCTCACTAGCCCCTAATACATCAGCGGACTTGCAGGGCTTAGGTAACCTTAGCTAGTTATACTTATGGTCAGCCCCTTCTACATCAACCCCCTATTTGCTTAGGGATGTAGAAAAGGCCAAATGCCCATCAACCCCCTATTGGCTCAGGGATGTAGAAAAGACCCAATGCCCATCATCCCCCTTTGGCTCAAGGATGTAGAAAAGACCCAATGCGCATCAACCCCCTATTGTCCCAGGGATGTAGAAAAGGCCCAATGCACTCTCCTGCATATCGTAAGAGGATGATCCAGGTAGAGGAGTCACAGTGGCTCAGTGGTTAGCATGCCAGACTCAAGACTAGAAGGTTGTGGCTTTGAATCCTACCATCTAATTAGCACAGGTTGGCTACTGTGGTGTGTCTTTGGGGAAGCTACTTTACTCCAATTACCTCAGCACTAAATAACCTACTTGTGTTCCTGTGCCATAAAACACTAAACCAAACCAAACCCTCCCACATTCACCTCCACCACCCATCTTATCACTTGCCTGATCCCAGCATTGCTGGCATGTGCAAGGATATCTGGTTGACCAATAAAAAAAAACTTGTTTTCCTCAGCATTCCCTGGATTTTCTTACCTTCTAAGACCAGATCATGCCAACAACTTGGATGTTAACATTTCATAAGTTGATAAAACTTAATGTAAAAATCAATGCAAAGTAAATTAAATTTACACTTCTGGATTATAGTTCTGCTAATATTTGCAAAATCAGGTAGGTTCCCCAGACCTATTTGAGAACCATCAGAAGTTGAAGGAGGCCACCAACACATTCAAACAACTGGAGCTTGCATACAGCAACCTACAGGAGAGGCTAGAGCAGGAAAAACAAAAGAACGCTCGTCTAGAACAGGACGTCAAAAACTTTGAAGAGCGGGAAAACTATCTGGAGAAGATCAAAATACTCCAGATGAAAAAAGCATGGGTTGTAAGTACATTTCTAGTGAAATTCAGTCAAGTATTGTTTATCATCTTCAGCTTCTGCAACTATTGTTTTTAATATGTCACCATAACTGGGAACAATTTATTGAAAGTCGCTCAGATTTTTTGCAGTTATCTGACAGTTTGGTTTAAATTCAGCATTTTTAATGGGAACTATTTGAAACTGATGTTGATGGCTCTTTCCACTCCTATTCAGTTTATATATTTCCTGGTTCCATAGATTTTTAAATTAAAGATTTCTGCTATATTGTAATCAGTGATCAAGTGCCACATTACTGTATCACTCCATGTGCATTGCGATTTTTTTTCTCCATTATTTACAAATCCCCAATGCATACCTTTGTCTATCAGTGTTTGTTGATGAAAATCTTGATGCTATAAATATCGGTAACAAGCAGTGAATTAGGTTTCACACCTTTAGTAGCCAAAACTTACAAAACCCTTGCCCTTGGGTACTTTTACTGAGTCTTTGAATTATGTCATTTACGCATGGTGACAGTGTCTTTGCGATGTGAAAAAAATATAGTACAATAATGGTGACAGAATATGACAGCTGATGAATTTATTATACAGTACTTGTCTCTCTGTGTATTCTTATTGATAAAGGAATGCAGGAAATTTTCGGGACTTGGAAGCAACCAAAGCTAATTAATACTTGTTCTCAGTTTCTTTTTGACTGATGGTATACATGTATATGGTAGCCAACATTGACCTTGTCAAAAAAGTAAATGGCAACCACCAGCTGCCATTGGTACTTGTGGGTTGTGTACTTAGTTACAAATAGGCAGAACTCTGAATGCACATATATTGACACTGGTAGTTTGCACATTAATCAAATCAAGCACAACAACCTGTAAACAGAGTAAATATTTGAAAGAATAAAATCTTACAATGTCAAATAGTATATCTTTCAAGCCTACTTTAAGATGTACATAGCAAATACTTTGGCATTTGTGTGTGTGTCCATCGGTACATCTGTCCACACCCAAGATTAACCTCAATGTTAAAGTTTTTTATTTTCCTTTTATTTCATTACCATTTTATCCCACCCTCTTCAGATTTGGAATGTAGCTTTAGTATGCAGTTATCTTTATCTAGCTAAGTAAATGACCCTAATTGACACTTGGGTGGGCTGAACGTGCAGGCTATGGCCAGCTTCTTATGATGTATGATTATTTGGAGTGGAATGATTAAAACATATTGTATATACAATAGCTACAAAATTCCAAACTATTTCTTTAATAATTGTGACTTTTTAGTCGAGATGCAGGATCCCTATAGTAATCTCCTTTTCCATCTGTCCATCCATTCATACTTCTTGGTAGGTGAATTGTTAATTACATGTAGATGTGCCTATTAAATGTTGCATCTTTTCGGGACTAATTTTGATGGAGTTATTGTCCTTTTTCCATCAGTTTTAAATCTTAACTACTGCAGATCCCTGTAACCAGAAAAGCTCATGAACTGTTGAACATGCTCTGATACAATTTGGTGTGTATATTGTCCCATATACCTAGATGTGCCTTTTGTGTTTCGTATTGTCAACACTAATTTGGATAGAGTTATTGCCATTGAATTTCATATCTTCACATGAGATGTTGCTTGAAACTGGCACAGCTCAAGCACCATACAACATGTTCTGATTTATTATGGTATGAACAGTGCCTTTAATAGGTTTCGTCTCATCAACTCCATTTTGGATAGAGTTGTGGCCTTTGACAATGGACTTCATATCTTCACATGGGATGTTACTTGTATTGAGAAGTCCATGAAGAAATTGGATTTTAAGCATTACATGTGATAATTTAGAGGAGTTAGGAACCATGAAGGCCCATTTTTTCCTAACTTTGGTTTCCCAACACAAATTCTCTTTAAGGCCCCGTGGAACAAATTGCAGCAAGTGGGTCCCCTTTGCGATGCATCTGTTGTTAATAGCTCAAGTTTCTAATGTTTAAAAGTTGCAAATCTGTTATGATATAAGCACAATTTTCTCATGTCATCCTCTGTGGTTTACATGTTTGTTGCATTTGTTAACTAGGAATATGAGGAGAAGCGAAAGCTGTATGTTGAGGTAAAAGAGCAGCAGAAACATAAGGCAATGGAGGTGAAACGAGCCAGAGAGAGTTTTGCCCCTGCACAGAGACAGCTGGAGGCTGCAGAAAAAGAGAAACATAACATTGACCTTTTGATGAAAAACAAGGTATTCGTTCATTCAACAGTTTGCTTTAAGCTCCACCGACCTTCATTACTTGAAATACAACCCAATCATAATATGTTAGAGTCCATGGACTACCTTGCTAATCCAACCATCCCAAGCTAACAAAAAACATCATCTATGTCTTTTGGTTTGTATTAGCAATGAAAGTGCTAAAATGTCTGCTTATGAGATGGAAGTCAGGCAAGAGTGATCTTTGCTTGAATAGAGGGCTTTATGCCAAATCCTGTCATTCATCGGTTACTTCTGCTCATGCCTAATCAGCATGCTTGTTCAAGAGGCTTCACAGGTACCTTTAATTTTGTGCTCCCTCACAAGTTTGGGTGATCCAAGGAGTTTTCTCATCACAAGGAAAGTATACTCCATCTATTTTCTCTCTGAATTTCACTCTATTCTCATCATAGACATATATTGTATCTCGGTTGTCTGTTTTGTCATATGATAACACAATCCTACTTCTCTATTTTAATGGTCAACAGTACTACATTATACCACAGGATGAGACCTTACTGCATCTTATTTCAAGTAAATTTATTCTCAGTAATTCGATCATTTCTGTAGTTTTAGTATATATTTTATTATTTCTTAGCATCCACTTCAGTAGCTTAGCATGACACTTGACTGATTTATCCTGTGGATACCAATTTTGTTCTCTTTAGTTGTAGATAATAATGAACAGGCTAAAGATGTGGGGCACATACAAGGTTTAAGATGTCTGTAGGTAATTACCTCACCTACAATTACCTGTACAAGGTGCCAGTCAGATCACACTTTGGAAATAAAAATAAAAAACGACTAACAAATTCCACATTTTCAGAATGTTTTGGCCAGACCATGTTTCATTTAATTCATAGTTTACAGTATAAGAGATCATGCTCATTTAAATGTTTACTATTTCTCCCAATATTTTACAACAGACAAATGCAAATTATTTAAGTAATTATATTAGGCATATTAGGCATGTACATCTATCATAAAACATTGTTTTTAAGTAATACTGGCAAAGTCTTTTCTCAGAGGAATAAAATTTGGTCATTAGTCATGGTTCACTTTCAGTAAATGGAAGGGGTTAAATGAATTATTTTTTTTTACTTACTCTGACCAAGCAATCCAATCTTTTTATAGCATGAAACTGGAAACACAAATTTTGTTAGGTCTTTTAGACAATGTGGCAACTAAGTGCTCCAAACATTTCTTTTCACTCACAGTTTCACTATATGTATGAATTTGCTTTCACAAGCTTACATTTGTCAGTTACGCAGGTGAGCAATATCAGGCCCTCTTGTTTGCAATTTTGTTTCCCCCTCCCCTCCCCTCATCAATAACAACAACAACTCCAGCATCATAATCAGCCACTTTGCCACCCCTCATACCAGCACTGAACAGTCTCCCAGGCCGGTACCGACATAGTACAGTGATCCATGTGAACCAGCACTGGAGAATCCCATACAGACCCTGAAACATATATGTACCCCTTTGAAAAGCAAATGGAATGATGAACAAATGGAAAATGAATGGAAAACAAAAACTGAGTAGATGCAGATTGAATGATGAACAGTATTCACCCAGAGCTGCTTAGCATAAGTGGTAAATACTGCATGATCAATAATGTCAGATACTGTCGTAATTTAAAAATATTGAGGTATACCTTTTTTCCTTCATCAAAAGCATTGAAGGCCTTTACCCCCCCCCCCCCCAAAAAAAAAAAAAAAAAATTTAAGCTATGATGTAAATGTAATCTTTTGCCTCTCCAATGTACAAATTAGTTATTAAACAAGTAATTATGATTCTTTCTGAATTAATTCCCTTGTGTATTCTCCTGTATGAACTTAAACAAAAAATGCAGAACTCTTCACAAGATGAACAGTAAATAAATGATGAGATGATAACTGGTAAATAATGAGATGGTTGATCAAAACACAAAAGAAATGCATTTTAGATGCATTATTGGGGTACACACATGTTTCGGGATCTGTACCACATGTATGCCATATTACTGGCAATGATGATCTCTCTCAAGATAGCTGATACAGGTTCTCAGGACATAACTGGCATTATACCTTATAGTCTCCAGTTCTAGCATTGTCTTGAGCTTAGTGTAATCTGGCCAGACCACTTGCAGCCCCAACTTTGTCATGGACACACAACTAAACTGGCACTGAATTTGGTGATAGGGGCTTCCATGATATCTAGTACCAGACTGCTAAAGGCAGTGTGGAGAGTGGCACTTGACCACTCCATCCTGGTACTGGCTTCATTATGACTGGTTACAGCAATTTCTCTTTCATGGATACATGGTATCCATCTCAGACGTTCATTGACACTCAGAGCTTTGAAGTTTACTTTTTCCCAGCAATGACTGACTACCGGCTTTGTTTACCATCTCTGACAACTTACTTTGACTGTTCAGTCTTTGCTACCAATGCAGGAGGCTTCTTTGTTGCCCAACATCTCTGGCATCAAAGACAGATAATTGCCAGCTGCTTCTTCACAATCAAATAATGTTCAGGGAAGACATGGACTTGTGTGCCTCCATATAAGTAGTCTTTTGCCTAATGCTTCAAAAATTCTGTCATTCTGCTCCATCAGTGGCCACCTATAGAATTCCTGCATATGTCGACATTTTAACCAAGATAGACCAGCCTTCCTTCAAACAGTTAGAGCAGTCTGGTTGAGTTGCTGACATCTTACGCTGCTTTGAGAGGCAACTACAAGATCCAAGCATCAGCATTCCTTTCTTCTCATAAGATTTCACCTCATCCTTCTTCAAAACTCCCATGCCAGTTTTCCATACTGATGTCCCAGCTGTTGACCTTCCCCCTAACCCCATCTGATTCCTAAAGTCTTGCAGTAAGTGAAAGGGAATCCAGGTGCCAGTTAACCTGAGTGCTCTCCTCAAGTGGAAGTAATTGTAGATCGGTCACCTCCTTCATTTAACAGCAGAGATTCCCTGAAAAAGCTTTCTCCTCGACTGCTGAAACAACTATGCATGCAGGTTTTTCATCTGAACCCAGGGCCAACTGTGGGGCAAGGGGATGTAACTCCCCCTGCCTCGTACCTATTCTTCTAATGTATTATGATTGGGTAATGTATTTGAAGAAGAAACCAATTTTTGAAGTAAACTATTTTTCTTTGTTAATATTTACCTGATTATAATCAGGGCACATACTCCCAAAGCTTCCCAGCATTTACATTCCTAGAAGAGTGTACACATCTAGTCCTGTAGTAACTGAAGATTGAGGGAATTTGGCAACAGTCCATATATCTTAACTGATCTGTCTTGGCAAGCAGACAACTTTTTAGCACTTTTGCTGCTAAAGCGAGCCGAAAGACATGGTGTACATCTTTTTTAGCTTGTGAGGGCAGGATTTGCAAGCAGTGGATGTACTCCTAATATTTTTTATGATCAGGTAAGTATTATCAAAAAAACATATTTTACTTCAACAATTGGTTTCTGATAAATTGTACATTGTTAGAAATCAGAAATATGTATAGTGTGTACATGTGAGAGAGAGATTTAGGAATTGCCATGTCACAAACCCAATATGTATGAGTGGACTTAACAGTAGGCAGAGAAAGAAAGGCTAATCGAGACTTATACATTTAAATATATCCAGTTTATTTTATGTTTTCTTTATTTAGACAAAGCACGGTCTATTATATAAAATAACTGAAAATTTGGGAAGAAATTCCACCCTCCATTCAAAAAAGGAGATATTTTATAAATAGAGGAACAATTTAATGAGGATAACTAGGGATTGATAATATGATATCAATTTTTGTGCATTTGGTTGATTTTTCAGTGCGATCTTTGAGAAGATACAATGAATTCTACAATCATGCATCCTAGAATAGATGAAAGCATTAAATTACTTTGAGAATAATGCTGATTGTATGCCTATATTCCAAGTTTAACAGGACATCTTCCATGATATAGAAAGGGGGAGGGGAGTGGGCAAATCCAGACCTGCCAACCCTTACAATTTGACCATAAATCTCACTGATATGACCATTAAATTACAAACTTACAGAATAATAGCAAAAAATTATGAAATTTTGAAAATTGTGGTCAAATCTGAATATTTGCTTATCTTCATTTTTTCTGCAACCAGGTTTTCATGTTATATTAACAGAGATGGTCAAGGAACCAGACTAACTCAACAAGAGTACCTAATATGCTCTAATCTCAGACCTGTTAACCCTTACGATTTGGCCGTAAGTCTTAGGGAAATCACTTTCAAAATACGGACTTACAGAATAAAAGCACAACTTACGGAAATATGATTGGTGCGGTAAAATCCGGATTCTGGCTTGTCCATGTTTCATTCGGAGTGGAGTAGGTCAGGGAACCAGACTAACTTTACACAAGTACCTCAGACGCTTAAAACGGCATATATTTTATCACGCAAAATGTCTGCATGATCAAGCTGTTGCTTGTCGAATTTTCAAAAAAAAAAAACGGCATCCTGCAAGCAACATGTTCATGACTCAAGAGGCAATAAGCCTCTTAAAAGTTTTAATAGTCAGTGCAGACAAATACAAAGGAATATACTGATTCTGGGGGTGGGGGTGGAAGGAGGAAGTGCAACAATTACGTTCACTTCTAGATCATGTGTTGATTCGAGTATGTCTTTTAGCGGGAGAGATCATGAGATGATTGCCATCACCATGCAAAATTGAAAAATAAGCCATTGAGTTACATAGGATTTGGAAACTGCAATTTGTGAAACTGTACTGTAGGTAATTAAGGTCTAAGTGTACTTTACAAACTTTTAGTTGATCATAATATTTACCGTCACTGCATCAATCTTGGTTTGCACTCGTGAACTTTTTAAATGCATGTTTTCTAACTTGGCAATAGTAGTAAATAATATTTTGTTACACCTTACTGAAAACTGGTCTAACTTATGAAAAAAAATCGACTGCCTTACTGAAAAGGTCTTGTTTAGGGTTGGCAGGTCTGTAATCTGCACATTTTCCATGCAAAACACCTGCATGATGAAACTTTTGCTTATAGTGTTATCTAGAAATCAGCCACATAAAAAGCTCAAACAGTCGGCGCATAAGTATAAAAAGGAATATTCAGATTCTTGGCCATGCTTGGAGAAAAAAATTTCATTTATTGGATATCATGTCAGGTCGATTGGAGTTTTCTCACAATGGAAGAAATCATTGTTGCTGCCATGTACATTTAAAAAAAAAAAAAAAACAAAGAATAATTCGAGTTGAGAGATCGAGCAAGAAGTCATTGACCTCTATGGGGTATGGAACTGCAGTTCCTGAAACTGAACTGGCGGTCATTAAAGTCCAAGTGTACTTTACAGGCCTTTTGTTGAACATTATGTTGCCTTTGCTGCATCAGATTACAATTCTGAACTTTTAAAATGCATGTTTTCCACCTTACTGAAAACTGGACTACCTTATAGAAAAATATTGACTGCCTTACTGAGATGGTCTTATTAGGATTGGCAAGTCTGCAAATCAACTGTTAACTCTTACAGTCATGTTATCAATTTCTCTATTGCCTTAGGATTAGTTAAAGTATATTTTCAATCCAGTTTTGTGATTTCTTATCCAGATTCTCTGTGACCATTATTGTTATCAAGTTCCATCAACATAACATTGTATGTTACTCATTGGTACTGAAATAAGTCAGTTAATTGTGATCTTGAAACAGATTCTTGCATTTTAGCAAGTTTTGGTGAGCAGCATTCTCTCTTTCATGCTAGATTCATCGTGATATCGGCCAAGCATGATTTTACAGCATTAATCATTATGGGAAAACAAACTATGACATATTTCATGTCTTTTTATGAATTTAGTAATGCATTTTTAATTTTAAAAGAACAACAACCAATAGATTGTTGTAAATTTTAAGTGGCCAGTTATACTTGCTCATTATAGTTGATTTAAACCAAAATGGTATCACTTTGTCTTCTTATTCATTTTATCTATGATGCTTTGCAAATTTCTGACAAGGTCCATTGGAATTTGCAAAAATTTAACAATGCCTACATTTCCCAGTGTATAGCACATAAGTACATGTTTGAATAAAAAACTGAAATCCTTTATATGTTGATACAGACAGCATCACTTCAAGAGGTTGCCAGAAAAGCCAAGGAGAACAGCAAGGAAAATGATGACCTGTCAGATAAGGTATTGTACATTTTATTGATCCATGTTAGAACTCGAATTTAATGCTTTCATACTCACAAAATACAAGTTTATATTGCACATTTGCACTAAAATGTCTGAACAATAAGCTGAGTCATGAGAAACTATCTTCTAGGCTTCTTATACCTTCACCAGTAAAGTTGTAAGGGGATATAATATTTTGCCTGTTTCTTCAGTTGTACATACATATACATTCATTTGTTACACCCTCAACATCTTGGACCCTATTTCCCCTATGCTCATGAAAATTGTAATATGGATGCATGGCAGGAAGAGTAAACTCAGCCAAATCAAAACTAGGTCACTGACCTAATTTCATGCTTGAATGCCCATGCATGTATCTGGTTGTATCAACAGGAATAACTCAATCGTACCAATATAGGTCACTGTGGCCTAGTAATACAATTATTAATAATAATAATATCCTTTATTTATCCAGGGTGACATGATTAGCTAATAGCTAATTTACATTATTGCCGTGCAATTAAAACAAATATACAACAAATATATGTGTAATTAGTAAAAGTCTGCAAGGTTAACATGTGAATAAAAGAAAACAAATATAACAGAAGTTAATACAAATTATACAATGTTAACTGTTATCACAAAGATGTATCACAGCTACCATTTACAAATATTATGTGGTCATAAAATAAGGATTACTCATTAAAATATCTACAGAGGTATACTTTCATAAAAGCTGAAACATTAGGTGCTTGTTTAATATAATGCTGTAAACTATTCCATAAAACTGAACCGTCATAAGCAAAAGATTTCATAAAATACTCTGTCTGAACTTTTGGTATATATAAATCATTATGTGCACTCGACCATGTACTCCTTGTTCTAATGTCCCATACAAACTTAAAAATACTGAAATACTAAGACCTTGAAAGTAAGAACAGCTTTTCAAAAAATAATATAATCCTTAATTTGGCATCCATCTAAGAGTGTTTTAAAGAGATTATGTAGGTGTTAAAATATCCTTGACATTTGTGATATGTATTTTCAGCCATTCATTCATTACACCTTCAATTAATTTCACTCATGAAAATTGGTATGTGGATACATCTCAACAAAAGTAACTTGACCATATTAAAACTCTGTCAGTGTGACCTAACTGTCACGCTTGAGTCACTTGATATTTTCAGCCATCAGTTCATTACATGCTCAGTATCTTGGACCCTAGTTCACCTACACTCATACAAATTGGTATTTGGATGCATCTCAGGAAGAGTAACTCGACCATATAAAATCTAGGTCACTGTGACTTAATTTTCATACTTGATTTTCAGTTATTCTTTCATTACACCCTCAGTATCTTTGACTGTTTTTTTGCAAATTTATATTTGGATGCATCTCAATAAGAGTAACTCCGCTATAAAAAAAAATTGGTCACTGTGACATGATTGTAATGCTTGAGTGACATTTGTTTTTTTTCAGCCATTGTTTGTTACATCTTCTGTATCTTTATCCCTATTGCGTCTAGGCTAATCAAAATTACTATTGCGTCTAGGCTAATCAAAATTGTTTTAACCCTACACTAATGAGACTTTGTTTTTTGATGCATCTAAATGAGCAGCATTTTGCAGTACCGTATATAGTTGCGTATAATCCGGGTCCAGTTGCAAACAACATAGACCCTGATCTGCCGCCGCATAATGCGCCAGCAGATCAGGGTCTATGTTGTTTGTTCTACTGATTAGTCCTTACAAACTGCATAGACCCAGATCTGTTGGCACATTATGCGACAGCACATCTGGGTCTATGCAGTTTGCAGTTGGTATTGGCTTATGCGCGAGTATATATGGTGATATAAATTTCCTTCCTCCACTTGGTGGTGTAGTCATTAGTTTAGACTCACAACCAGTGAGTAAAGGCTTTAATCCTTTCCAGACCAGCCAGAATCGGCTATCATTTTATATCTCTTAGCAAGGCTCTTAACTCCCGCTGTCTTTGCATATATTGTCAGATACTCTAAATAATTTTGGGGTATATGTATAATAAATTGATGTAAGGGACCTTGAAAAATGCAGTAGTTTATGACAGATGATTGCTTAATAGAGATGACTTTTAAGGCAGTTTGACTTTGATATAACCAGGCTTTCCATTTCAGTTCACAGAGATTGAAGATGAGCTGAAATTTAAGAAGGAGCAAGAGCTTGCCAGAAGAAAAAGGTAAGTTTGCATGGTCATTGGCATCAGGATTGTGTTAGATACTTGCATGTTAGTCAACTGAAGTAGGAATGGAAGTCTAGAAATATCATTTTGCTTTCACTGTTTTGAATTGGGCTAGCAACATTGGTAGATATATTTTGAATGATACGTGTAACAACTAGCATACAGTATTTTTTACTTAAAATTGATGTTCAAGTTCTTTTCTCATTTCTTAAGGAAAAATTCAAGTTAAAGTATAATATTTACTCCATAGAAAGATTTCATTTTATTTATCACATCTGCAAAATTCGAGCACCATTGGTCCACCAGTTTAGGAGAAATCAGCCCTTAATTTTTCTAATATAGAGGGTTTGCCTTTTTCTCATAGAGGGTGCTGCAGCTGCGACATATAACCGACACTTCCGGTTAATGCCATGTTTGAGCTGTCAGTTGTATTGAACCATTATTGAACTCAGCCCAGTTGTCATGCATGTCATGTGTGTAAATGAAAGAGAGTGAGAGAGAACATGTAGACACTAACATAAAAACAAAATGCAAGTAAATGAGCCCACTGCATTTTGTGTTGTAAATTATGGGGTGTGCTTTTTTACAAAAATGGACAAAATGGAACAACTTTCATCAACAGATATTGGAGGGAGAATTTATGTCATATTCACACTTTTTTTTAAATCTAAATTTCCTATAATAACATTTTAAATTTGTGTGCACTTTTTACCCATTAATAGCACTTGATAATTAGGATGCTTATTAAAATTATTGTGTGGGTATTACTTTATTTTGTATTATTTCCCAGACTAAGTGATCTGAAGAAACAGCTTGAAGCACTACAGAATGAATTATCCAGTGCAAATGACTCTGAAGATATTCAGGTATGGATTTCCAAACATACACAAATGAAGTTCATGTTTCATATTCCCCACCCACCCATTGTAAGAATGTGATGAATAGAAAGAAGTCTTATCTGAGCGAAGGGAGAAAATGAGATTGCAGCTGTCCATCGCTGATAAGAAAATAAAAATGCACTCTTGGGGAGTAGACAGATGAAGTCTCGTTGAAAGCAGAGTTCATTCTAGGCTGCACCCTTGCACCAATGATGCTTATTTGTTGTCTTAGGTGCAAAGAAAGTTCCCTTCATGGTGACCATGGGGCACATAAAATAGACCCAAGAAAATAAAGATTAAAGATTGTTACGATTCATTTCAGATGGAATTGAGCGCATCCCATTCTTACTGGATAGAGTGTGCTCATTGCCAAAGAAGCAGAAGTCAATCAATTTCATTGGCTGACAAATGTCTTACTGATTTGGATTAGCTTGGGCACCAATCGAGTGCACATGATCCATGATTATTGATGAATTCAGAGCAGTGTACAGGGAGGGAAAAATGTAAACTCAGATTTCCAAAATAAATTCTTTATAGAGATGAATGGTTACTCGAGGATGACGAATTTAGATCCCACTAGGGAAAGTTGTAGGGTTTCCGCTTGAAGAGCTTCAAAATACAGAACACATATGTGAGCCCTTAAGAACTGATATAATACAACACTGCATTTTACTATTCAATACAGAACAGTTCCTTAAAATACATAACAGGTGGCAACCCTAGAAGATTTATGACAGAAGAGGCTGATGATGATTACAGGCATTTGGGTCATGGATTTATTAATTTCTTGAATAAATATTCACTTTTCCAGCATTATATACTTAAAATGCTGACTCAGACTAGCACAGTTTGCTACAATTTCCTTGTCAACTAAAATAACCATGACCTGAACAGCGGACAGTTATTTTAGCTGACATAGGAATTGTAGACAACTGTGCTATAGTCTGACTCGACAACAACTGATTCAAAGCTTATAATGGTGAAAAAGTGAACATTTATTGTAGAAATTAATAAATTTATGACAGGAGTGCCTGTGATAATGATATGTATTTTAATTTCTTAAATAAGCAAGGAATCGGTAAGGGTTTTTTTTTTTTGTTTCTAAATTACCCCACTTTTTGACCTAGTGGGGGCCATTGGGCTCTACTTTTTCCATTTCTGGAATGAATACTATTAAAAGTCTGTTCTGCTTTAGAAATTTTCAACATTTTGCACAACAACTTTGACCGAGTACAATAAAACTTTGATAAAATTTGTAAACTCTGTACCTTTATGAGAAATAAACATATTACCTCTGGAAAACATAAATAAATATGAATAATCCTAAGAACATGCCTTATCGATAAATTCTAAGCTTATGAAACACGTAACTTCTATCCTCCATAGCAGATTCTTCTGTGACTGAAACCATTGTTGCATTTTGTGCCTGTAGCAAATTACCTACCACAGACTAGCACCCATACATTTAAATTTGCAAGTATGAATATTTTCTAGACTGTATCTAGAACAAATTCTTTGAAACCCGATACTTTTTCCTTAGTAACTCTGACATGTATGAGGTACAAACTATGAAACATGATACCTAGTAAAGAGGTACAATTGACAAAAATCCCTAAAGTAGAAATAATCCTGCCTACTAATCAGCATAGCATTTTCTATTTCAGAAAAAAAGGGTGAAAGATAGTGAAGTTAGGACAGTGTGGACAGTTTGAATATGCATATGTTATATTGTGAAAATGGTCAAGGTGTCAGACTTTCAGTTAATCATACCACATCATAAAGAGAAAAACTTAGCACTCCAGATGTTATTTTCAGGATCCATGGTGGGCAAAATTACTTCTCAAGAAAAGTGCAAAGTCAGCAAAAATAGGGAGAAGTGAGTGTAGAAAGTTGAAAATTTATAATGTTCACAATAGTCATTCTAAACTTCTGTTTTTGCACGTTTTAATGTTAGTTGATTAAGTACTGATGAAATACTATTAAAACTTTATAAAAAAATATTAAAACTTATTTTTCTTCACCACAGTTGTTGTATAGTTTAGTTTCTGTATAAAATGGCAACCTCGAACTTACGATACAGTTGAAAATCTGTAACTGTTTCCGTTGAAGAAGTCCTTGTCTTATGTTTATAGGGTGAAATATTGGGACAAAAATGAAGAATTTTATTAGTAATAGACCTGGATATATCCACCAAGTCATCATTTGCTTCTTATTGGGCTGCAAAAATTGAATTATTCACTAATTTTTTCAAGGATTTTCAGTGAAACTCCTTTGATAGAAATCTAATTTCAGGCATTTTCTTTACTACAGGGCATGAAACCTCTTTTTCTTTCTTTACACCTTTCTCTTTGAAGGGAAAATTGAGACAAAAGGAATTGTTTGAAATCAAGGCAAGGCGAAGTAAACTTTGCTATTTGGGTATGTTGAGGCAAATTGACAGACTCAAGGGTAACTATTGTGCCTGAATCACCCCCTAGCATGAACCCTGATTATATAATACATGTAAATCACACATAGCTCAACTTGAGAGTGGATGGAATGTTGGATAAACAACAGTTGACTGGCAGATGGTTGTATGTGGATCTTGTGGAATCGTCATTTTCTTTAAAGTGTGTGTGTGTATATATATATATATATATATATATATATATATATATATATATATATATATATATATATATATATATATATATATATATATATATATATATATAGGCAGAAATGGTAGACATTACCTCAAGTTTTCTTTTGTAGGAGATTGAAAGTATGAGAGTCTCAAACCATATGCACTTTTTTTTCTCCATGTTTTGTGGCATAAATATGGTTAGTATGCAACTTTGCCACCACCATATGTACATGTCCTATTGTGTGGTTGTATAATGCCATGCAGTTCTTGCATAGTTTAATATAGAGACTTCAAACTTCAGGATTATGAATGGGGTTGGTTTGTAGGTATCTACAGTGATCATAGAATTTGGATCCAACTTCTTCAAGGTTGACTAAGTGGATAGTATGTAGGTGTGTATGTATTTATGTATGTATGTTTAAGGTTTAATGGCACATCAGCAAAATACTGGTTGTATGGTACCAATTTAAAGGCAAATTCTGAATATGTAAAACAAAAAGAATGGAAAAAAAACTTCAGGAAGATAAACCCTTCCAAATAAATGATAACATGTAGTACAGCTAGATAAAAGATAAAGTGAAAAATATTATAACTCCAAACAAAATAGAAAAATAAAAAGATAAAGAAAAAAAATACAAAATCCATAAAATTTAGGGTCGATATTATATAAACCGCATTTTCTCAAAAATATTTTCCCTGGTGGTACGTCATCATAACGTCTCTTAATTGAGTTCTGTCTGACCGGGTTGCTAAGTGAATGGGTTAGGAGTGGTTGGATATGAGGGAGGCAAGGAGTAACTTACAAAAAGCATTGGGTCTGGGTTGATGCTGTTTCGATGCTGATCTTGAGTTTGATAATATTTTGAAATTCATAATGTTCTCTATATTAAATTGCATATTTTATGTTGGTGATTCTTTAATAATCAAATTGATGGTATATAATGTGCAAGTTTTTTTTTTTGTTCTTGTATTTCAATAAGTTTGAAAGTCAAGAACAGAAAACTAAACATAGATGTCTCCATTTTCTGTAGCTGTCATTATTGTCTTTTCTTTTCTTTCTGTCCTAGCCTCAACTAGATGCAGTAAATAACAAAATGAGAGAGACCAACCAGAGCCTAAACAAGGTACATCAGGATGGGGAACAGATCCGCATGAAAGTGGAGAGTGCCAGGAGAGATATTCAGAGTATGTATTGCAGTGTATCAAATTTGTAGTGAATTTGATCAGCCCCTATACAGTGTATTAATGATGCATAGAGATACAGTGAAACCCCGTTATAACATGCTTTGTTATAACACAAATTCAAATATAGCATGATTGCAGCGTGGCTCCTGAAATTTTACACTAATTTCACCAATTGCTTGAAGTACTACAAAGCTTTAGTGCCAAAATAAACAAGAGCTTGATTTAACAATTTGGCAAGATGTGTTGTATTCTTGTAGAAAGAAATAATATATTGCTTCTTGCTTATGTTTGAAAGACATTACCTTCTTAAAATGCTGATAATTGTTAGTCTAGTTATTATTGAACCATCAACAATAAAGTCATTAAGTCTTCTTTGTGTTTGTCTTCAATGCATCCTGTATACAGTCATTGCTCAATACAGGATAAACAATAGCCAACAGATGTTTGTTCAGTCATCTGGCATACACAACCAAACAATGTGGTGATCTAAAAATGTTTATCACCCGAATTTATAAATCAGTTAATTTACCTACCTATTTTAGGGAAAACAAAAGACCACCAATGACTGCTCAATCAACTGTCATACACACCCATTGAAACAAGTTTATCCCCAAATTGTTAGGAGCAGTTTTGGTCATTGCCACATACATGTAACCAACCCCCCCCCCCCTTTAATCTTAATACTTTTATTTTCTAGTTAGAGAGCAGGTTCAAATCACTCCCGTATACACAGGCACTTATCATTGTGTTATAACACTGACTGGAACAGAGCCATTTAAGTTGTAGGGGTGGAGGGATTCACTCTTATAATCAAACATACTACTCCCTGCTTTTGCTCTGCAGTAGTGCAAGGTCATAGTTATAAACAACAATTTCAGTAAATAATGCGTTTATTTGTATTTATTTTTTTCCTGTCTTTTTGAGAGTGACTCTACTGTTTTCATGAAAGTTACACTTTACTCATGAAATTGAATGGGTTTACTCACAAACGGAGTTCAGGCAGTTATACACACCTGTTAAATTCTTATCTCAAGTACATTATGAATTTCAGTTAATGTATTTTTCAAACCTAAATATATCTTTCTTTTTAGAAACTCCCAATATCTGATTTATGCATTTTATTGTTGGTCAGAAATCGGACCCTTTGAACATGCCCAACAGATATGAATGTTTTGGAAAATACAGCGAGTGTATTAGCAAGAAATTAAGTATTTGAATTCGAATAGATCTTGCAGAATTTTTTTATAAATTTTCCTTCTTTGTGCACATTTTCAATAGAATTACTATTCTGGACACAACAAGATCGACTGGTGAGTATGCGTAGGCGACTATGTCCTATTGCTGCATTACTACTTAGGCAACATACCCAAAAGGAAGTCTACCAACATTATCCAAAATCTCACTTGAACAATGGAAAATTTCATAACTGCATGAAATCAAATATATTCTTGGTGCAGGGAAAGATATAGCCTCTGTTTCAGTTTGTTTGCATTACATCGCGGTTAACAGAAATGCTCAAATGCCACGGTAGTAGGTATGATGTGGTAATAAGACTTGTAGTATTCTCAAACTATTTACACTTAAGTTGCCAATGTTCTTATACATTTATATGTATGTACCAATGAATGGTTTCTCTGCCCCCTAAAAACAAATATAATAAAATATGTAATAACTGTTTTAAGTATTTCTCGTTTAATATGCATCATGATGATAACTGCATCAATTAAGTCCATAGTTTTGTGGCACCCCCCTCTCCCCCACCCCCTGCCTTGTATGGCTAAGAGAATACACATTAAATATTTTCTGTAGTTAACTGACTTGGTTGGATATTGCATGATACGATACATGGCACAATGTCACTTTGTGGACCACGACCATCGTGTTATAGTGGGGTTTCATTTTCTTTACTGTCAATCACCAAATTTTTACAAGGAAAATATTTTTCTCAAAGTTAGTAAGGAACTATGAAAAGATCTGTAAGATAGTATACATCAAAAGCTGACCATAATTCACCAAACAATTTTGTTGCAAATATTTTGCATGCACTAAATTCACAAATATTTAATCTTGCTAAATTTTAATGAATGCTGGCAGCAGAGAAAGGGGGGAAGGGATGAATGGATAGTACTTCCAAATGAACATAGTGAAAAATAAAAGCAATATTCATATTTTTATGCGAGTTATCTAGTACAATACACCAAACCTCTTAAAATACTGTTGTTGATGTTTTCACATTGTTTCAGAATAATAGTATGAGAAATGAATATCAAGAAATGACTTCATAAAAGGTTTTCAGTCAATTTAGGTGCTGTATGTGTTTGTGTTTTTCCCTCAGCCTTACAAAAGCAGCTACAGACCATACGAGATGTAGAAAATAAACGTCTGGAAGTTTTACGGGCCAAGCATAAAGATACATATGATGCCTACATCTGGTTGAAGGAAAATCAAGACAAATTCAAGGGAAAGATACATCCACCTATGATGCTTTGTGTAAGTTAGTAATCAAAGTATTTCACAACCCATATGATCAATCGGCTAGTCACTAAGTTTCAGGGGCACTGTTAAAGACAGATTTAGTTTTGCTGGTATCCATACTTTTAAAGGTTACCATGGTGATTAACAAAACTTACCGTGGTGATTAACAAACCTTAGGATGCAGCCTCTGAGGGCAATGGCAAAGTTTTTTATTGCTACTCCTAACTTAGAGGACTGCAATGAAACTTTACACACACATTCATACCATGGTCTAGTTGGTCTTAAATGAAAATGGTGTTACTGGGACATTCAATATGGCGACCACAGCAGCCATCTTGAAAATCTTGTTATCACTACTCCTTCTGAATGGATGGTCATATCAAGTTGGGATTTTCACAAAAAGACTTCTTATGATATCTAGTCAGTCCTAAATGAAAATAGTGCTGATCTAATGTCCAATATGGCCACCACAGCAGCCATCTTGAAATCTTGTTATCACGACTCTACTCCTCCTGAGTGGATGGTCATATCGGCCTAGGGTTTTAATGTCAAGTTGGTCCTAAATGAAAATGGTGCTGATCTGACATCAAATATGGTAACCACAGCAGCCATCTTGAAAATCTTGGTATCGCTACTCCTGAATGGAAAGTCATATTGACTATGATGTAGTTGGTCTTAAATGAAAATGGTGCTGATCTGATGTCCAGTATGGTCACCACAGTGGCCATCTCGAAAATCTTGTTATCACTGCTTCTCCTGAATTAATGGTCATATCAGCATGGGTTTTTTTCACTAAGACACTTCTTATGGTGTCTAGTGGGTCCTAAATGAAATTGGTGCTGCTGGGACATCCAACCTGGCCTCCACACTGGCCATATTGAAAATCTTATCATTACTCCTGAATGAATGATCATATCAGCATTGGATTTTCTCTGAAAGACTTCTTATGATGTCTAGTTGGTTGTAAATGAAAATGGTGCTGATCAGCCTTGCAATATGGCCACCACAATGGCCTTCTTGAACATTTTTTTATCACTGCTTCTCCTACATGGCTGGTCATATTGATGTTGTGCTCACCAAATGAATTTTCATGATGTCTAGTTGGTCCTAAATGGAAATGGTGACAATCTGATATCCAGCATGGCCAGCACATCGGCCATCTTGAAAATCTTGTTATCGTTACTCTTCCAAAATGGAAAGTCATATCAACATTTGGTTTCCACAAGAAAACTTCTTATGATGTATTGTTTGCCCTAAATGATGTCCTATTGGTCCTAAATGAAAATGCTGCCAATTTGACATCTAGTATGTCCACCACAGCAGCTAATTTGAAAATCATGATATTGCTGAAGAATACCAGAGATGGTTTCATCGCTCAGCAATTAAAAGGAAGAAATGGTATGATCTTGAATTTCTTGAAGTTCTTTTCAGCCAGTAGAGTGTCAGTCCCTTCGAGGGCCTCTTGTTCAATTAAGGGAAAATCCACAACTGTTAACCAGACATGAATAGTGTACAACCTGGACTCAGAAGGACCAGCAATAATTTAACCAGTGACATGGAAGAGGAAAAACTCATCCTAGTCAAGGAAATTGGCCATGATTTCTCATCACTGAATCCACTGGTCCCACTGGTTATAGTAACAGTATGACACATAAGAAACCCAGTTCTACAAGCAAGAAATAGGTTAGATCTGGGAGCAGCAAATTGAATAAAGAGAGAATTAAAGAATTGGCTAAACTTCTGAGAGGATCTGATGATCCTGGCAAGCTCTTTAATAAATTTGGAATTCTGGAGAACCCCTTGATGCTGTACCAAGGAAACCTCTCAGAAGTTCCATACATATGTTTTTGTCAGATAATATAGCGGAATTGCTGAGGTTTAAGGGCAGTATTGATGAAATAAGTTTTCTATTTAAAGAATACAACCCAATAGCTGTCTGTCTTCTGGAAACCTTTTTAAACGAATACAGTTCATCTAAAAAAATTCAGAACTACTGGTAAGGCCACTGGGGAGGTGTCCATCATCATAAATAATAAATTCTTCACAGCCAAATTAATCTCAATACTACATTGCAGGCAATTGCTGTTCATGTATCCACACAAAAGTCTTACACTTTGCTCAATACATCTCCCTCTTAGCAATATCTCTCATAGCACTCCAATCAATCATCAATCAATCTGATCTTGACCATTTTACTGAACAGTTACCAACACCTTTTGCTTTACTTGGCAACTTTAATGATGACCATACACTTTTGCGGCTGCATAGATATCAGTGACAGAGTGAAGAAAATGGAAGACTTTGTTTCAAAGCAAACTGGGCCTGTGTTCTGCTAGTCTGAACTTCAGAACATTTCGAAAGTTCACCCTATGCGAGGATGAATTCTTATTATACAGACAAAGGTAATTCTATTATGGAAAAAGGAAGCTAAACAATAGCGACAGGTAAGTATTACATCATTAAAATTATTCCCCCCCCCCCCCCAAAAAAAAAAAAAGCTACATTATTCAGAGTAAATTCAATTAAATCAGAACCTCCTATCATGGACATTTGTCCCTGTATACAAAAGGTTCAAAAGATGGAGACAGGGTTAAAACTAACGTTGCAAACCCCATGGCACCATTTCGAGTCCGTTAATAGATAAAGCCATCATTTTTACCATAGAAGTTACAGCCAAACTTATATCTTTGAACTACATTGAAACCACTATGAAAAAATTAATTTCATCACCTTTTCAGATTTTCTTTCTGCACTGAAAGCCTTGCAAAAGCTTAAATTACAACCTAAAATTTGACAGATACTGCAGAAACATAATTTGCTCATACAATCTGGAAAAAGTATTCTCTACTGTTGGCTGCCTAGTCAGATTTGTATTAAGGGTAATGAATGGACAAATAAGCAGCCAAAAGCTGCCCCACAGTCACCCATTTCCAAATGAAAGATTCCATATATACTGACTTCAAATATTATATAAATCAGCATCTTCTATATACTTTACAAAATTTGTGGAATGAGAAAATGCCATAAACAAGCTTTGTAACATCAGACACATCATTAGAGAGAGGCATCCCTCGTATAGAACAAATCACAGAGATGTGGTGGCATATTGCCAGTTGCATATAGGGCACACATGCATGATTCGTGCATACCTCCAGAAGGGTGAACCTTGACCACACTTTATACCCTGCCAGTGTCCACTGAGAATGGAACACATTCTCGTCAAGTTTATCGACTTTCACTCTGTGAGACAGAAGTTTTTTATGTGAACTCACTTAAAGAACTTATGAAGATGTACCACTTGAGAAAATCTTGGACTTTTTGAAGGAATGTGATTTATATTAAAACTGTTGACCCTATATTTTAAGGATTTATATTTTGTAACTTTGTTTTTTATTTTATATACATTTTACAGAATTTTTAACATCTTTACCTTTTATCTTTTATCTTGTGGTAAATCATGTTGTTTACATTTATTTGGAAGAGTTTATCTTCCTTAAGTTTGTGCCTTTTTTTTACATTTTTAGAACTTGACTCATAATTGGTACCATATAACCATTATTGTATTGAGGTGTTATTAAATGCTAATACATACCGTATATACTCGCGTATAAGCCTATTCGCGTATAAGCCTGTTCGCGTATAAGCCTATTCGCATATAAGCTTGTTCGCGTATAAGCCTATTCGCGTATAAGCCTGTTCGCGTATAAGCCTGTTCACGTATAAGCCGACCCCCCAAACTGAATAGGTAAAAACATTAAAAAGCGCATGACACACATATGCTGACCCATGAAATATTACTGGCAAATTAAATATTATCCACTGCAAAGTGGTGTCCATCACTGTTGTTTACCGAGCGTGTTTACTAGTAAGTATATTGCTTCTGATTTAGTGAAAGTCAGAACAACCTGTTATTTTATTATATTTTGTTATTATATTTTGTGTTTTGCTGCATTAACACTGTGTTTGATGCAATTAAAGATTTGATTTTATTTATATTTTCTTTGTCCATCAGCCAGATCTAATTCCTAAGTGATATTTTCCATGTTATCTCCCTGTGCATGTGGGCTGATAAGACTGGTTTGTAAAGGCAGCCCTGCCTGATTTTGTTTTCAAGATGAAAAAGCTGTGGTCTATGCAGTTTGTAAGGACTAATCAGTAGAACAAACAACATAGACCTTGATCTTCCGGCGCATTATGCAACGGCAGATGAGGGTCTATGTTGTTTGCATTTTGACCTGAATTATACAGAAGTATATACAGTAGGTTTTACTGACTTGTACCTAGAACATAATCATCCTGTAAGAATCAGATTTAGAATTACAGGTCAGTTTACTGCAGATGGCATTTGTAGTCAACTATGCTCCACAGATACAATTTGTGCAGTTGGGTATTGCAAGACCAAGATGCAAGGCAAAAAAAATGTAACAAGTATGTCCAGATCCAAATATGATCAAGAAAAATCTGAAAAAAATAATGAAGTTCTCTATTGTGATTTCCAAAATTAGGAATATGTTTGGAACCATTGATGAAAAAGTTGTTAATTGAAGAAAAAGATATACAGTATACCAAGGAACCATTGCTCTATGCTCATTATTAATTTTCAGGTTAATTTAAAGAATCCTGCCATGGCAAAATACATAGAGAATCACATCAGGATGGATGATCTGAAAGCTTTTGTGTGTGAAAAGACAGAGGATTTAAAATTGTTTATGGACTTCATGGAAGAACAACATCTACGAGTTAGTGCTGTTGGAATGCCTAATGAGTCTTTAGAAAAATTCCGACCGTCCGTTCCAATAACAGAACTCAGGTAAAGTGGGCCCAGCAGTTCTCTCCCCTGGACTAGAAATATGGCAGAGGGCCTCAAGTGTTAACAAGTTCAATGATTTACAAGAATGCATATGCTCTAATTTTGCATCCTTTTGTTTTTTTTTCTTTTTGGCAGCAGTCAAATACAGATGTATGTGATCACTGAGCCTTAAGGTAAAAAAAAGGTGACTAAAAACCTTGCCTTTCTTGGGTTTAATCGAGGATTCAGGGATATTGAGTTAATGGCCACTTGATATTTTCTAAAGAGGCCAGGTCAGATTTTGATGGGCCATTATTTCACTTTGTTTCTTCTTCAAATACATTACCCGATCATAATACCTTGGGAATGCAACCACTATTTCACAAATCCAGCCCACCCAAGTTAACTTTTAGCTATAAAAATAATAAAAATTGTCTGCCCACATAGGTGGGAGTCAGACAAGAGTGATCTCCCCATGAGATTGGTGCCAAATCCCCATCCATGTTTAAGTTGCTGCTTTTTCTTGTGCTAGGAAGCATGCTCTTTTAGAGACCTTGCAAAAATCCTGTATGAAGTGATATTTTCCACACTGCTGAGCAAGTTGCATGAGTTTCTCACATAAGGAAAGTATACTCCATCTATATTTCTAACTATTTCTTGCTTTTTTTCTGTTGAAGATGATGTTTCTAACATCATTAGAACACAACTTCATAATACGATATACATGTGGGTGCCATTTTGTTATAGCTTCCCTGGTCGCCAGTATGTTCATTTAATAAGGTGTACTTGACCTGTTATATATTTGCAGTTGCTGACAGGACAATTTATATAGACATTTATATTGTTCACTAGGGTCCACTTCATGGCATGTTTATGCCACACTTGACTGATTTCACCTGTATATGCTGCCTATTAGTTTTCTGTATTCAAAGGTATCAGAATAATGGGCAAGAAAAAGTGCACTCAGTGCAAGCATTTTAAACTGGTGAAGGATACTCGTATGATATGCCTGGAATGTGTGGGTGTGATTCAGGTCATTCATGTGAAGTTTGCACATACTGGATGGAAAATCAGTGTGCTGCAGTCTTGGCCAAACAAGCATGATCTAAACGGAAGATAAATAAGTGCACCATTAAAGTGGACATCATTAGCATAGCTGCTGATGCTACCACAATGAGCAATTTTTCCTTATGGAAGCAACATTAAAAGCAGAGCTCTCTCCATGAAAAAAAAATAGGAACAATCTCAGTCAGGACAGCCATTCACAACTTTTACTATTACTGTGCTGGCTACAGCAATTTGTCAGTCCTGGATGCCCAAAACCATGCCTGGATCATAGGTGATATAGCTAGCAATCACCTTCAGGTTATGATATATCACAATCTGGATGGGCATCCAGCAGAATGGTTTGCAGCCAGTCTTGGCAATCTTCACCAACACCATTTTGTATATCAAACGAGGTGTCAGCATCACTCCTCTCTTCACAATGGCAAATTGCAATCACAAGATACATCGTCTTCACTTGATCTGATGATGACTAGAGAAGAATCTGCCTTCTGGGCATTGATCAGCGAATTATTTCACCTGCTACATCCTGAATTTGTGCCCACTTCCTCCTGCTGTGTCAACAGGGGCATAGAGTCCCAGCATCCATTGACCTCTTGACGAAGAAAGACCAGCCCACATTCAAGCAGTTAACACAGTCTGGTCGAGTGGTGGACTTGCATTGTGTAGAGAGGCAACTACAAAACCCAAGTGTCAACAGATCTTTCTTTTAAAAACAATGAGCGCCATCCAATTTTACCAAAGTATACTATAAGACACACACACCTGTGTTTCATACAGAAGTTTCCAGCCATTGACAGAAATGTAGCACGCCTGGGAATGTCCAAACCTTCTGCAGTATGGATGGACTGGAAACATTTCAATGACACGCAACAGTTTGTCAAGAATGTCATTGCAGTTGGCTCTATGCTTGACCTGGTATCCACGTCAATCTTCCAGCAAGCGGAACACAATATAGCTTCACCAGCTATTATCCCCTCATTCCACGCTTGGGAATCAGTCTCACAAATGGAGTGTGTGCCGAACAGGGCTGCATAAAACACATTGGCCAATGCCATAACAGCAGCAGTGAATCTTCAGCTCACAGAAATCAGAGTGTCATTTCGTCCTGATTGCTTCTCACAAGTGGAAAAAATCATGGCTGCAGCAAAAATCCCAAGGGAAATTGGGGTCTTTCTTTGCTCAAACAACCTCAACTGCAGGTATTTCATCTGAACCCAGATCGATTCAACCTGCATATCTGGATTATATCAGATAAACCCCCAGGAGGAAATATGTCTCAGGACAAGTGGTGGAAAGAATCATCCAGGCAAGAAGTCCCACCACTCTCAAAGCACACGGGGTCCCAGGTGGCCAAGTGGTCTAAGGCACTTGTCTTTAACGATGACTCTCTGTCTGCATGTGTTCGAGTCTTGGGCTCGGCCTATTTGGATATATGAGAAAGGTTGCCAGTATCTTCCCGTGGGTCAGTGGTTCTTCTCAGGGTTTTCCCGGGTTCTTCCTCCACGAGATATACCAGCCGCCATGTGTAGCCTATCATGTGCTGAAAACTGGCGTTAAACTCACAAAACAAACAAACTGAAAGCACACAAGGGAAAGTGGAGAGTTTTCTCACAGTGGTTTTGGCGGAGACACATCACTCCACTGCAAGCACCATTACCCAGTTAGCTAACTTTTTCCTGTGGATTTTCGAGGTGAAGAACTTAGCACCCAATACTTTAAAATGTTTCTGTTCCACAATTTGAAACACATTTGGTCATCACAGAAGGGAGGACATATGATAAAATAAAAAACCCTCTGCAACCTTCTGGCAAACTTTGACCTGCCATGACTGAATGCTTTGGCATTGTGCCCAAAATGGAATTTACCATGGGTTCTGCCATGGTGAATAAAGCTCCATTTGAACCACTATCTAGAGCATTTTTGGCTTATCTCTCTTATAAAACCTGCTTCCTAGTCGCTCTAAGTAGAATCAGTGAGATACATGCCTTGTCATTCGATCTGAACTATCTACATTTCTGTTGTGATGGTTTGATTTCACTCTTGACAGCCTTGCTTTCATTGCTTAGAACAGACCCCCACTCATGAACATTCAATCATTTGTGCTGAAACCTCTTTTGTCGTTAGACCCTTCCCCTCAGGGTCATCTACTGGACCCGGTGAGGGCTTTTAAGTGGTACCTGAAATGAACCAAGTCGACGTGAAGAGTGAGATCTCGCTTATTTATACCACTATCATCCTGGATAGAATGGGTTATTCGCTCTGCATATAGAGAACTAACCCAAGACCAAATGAATGTATTACACATTTCAGCTCATGAGGTTACGTTAGTGACCACAAACATAGTTTTCAAGTGCAACTGTTTCTTAACCCTTTTCATACTGAAGCCCGACCAGCCAGGCAGTTGTGTAGAACTGGAAATTTTCAAGTCAGTGGTGTATCAGCATGAGGGAATGCAATGAAATTGGTCAATATGGCTTTACTGGGCCAGTTTTTCAAATAATTTTTCAAAATTATGTACCATTTTAAAAAGCATAAAATTTTCTTTACAGTGATATATTTTTTCGTTTAAAATTTTCAGATGTAAAAAATTCATTTGAAAGTAAAGTTAAGTAAACTAAGAAACAAGCTTTACATTAAACTTACTTTCAATGCAATTTTTCTATCTGCAACATTCATTTTACCTCATATATGTAAGTGTATGAAATGTGAGGAATTTTACGCCGTTTAAGATGGAGACAAAATAATACAAATTCATCAAGAATGTCAAAGGTTATTTCAATTTTATTAAATTTACTCGCATGAGAATTGGAAAGCAAGCAGAGCAGATCCTTACTGGAAAGTTGATAAAGCTGTTCATTTTGTTTCAGTATTTTTATTCCATATTAAATTATAATTTTAAAACCTCGGTATGCAGGTGAATTTTATGAGCAGTGAAGTTAACAAAATGTCCAGCTAGCTTGAAAATCATCAAAGTCTTCATCATTGTCAATATCCGAGTCAAAAATACCAATGAACTAATTATCATCCATTCATTTCATTTCAGTGTAGTCAAGATCATGATCCCCACTGCCTAAAATATCAATTTCCCAACAAAATTGTATATATTTTCATCAAAATTGGCATCCACAACAGTTGTCAGTCATCACTTGCCCCTTCAGTACTGTCTGCCATTTTGATCTTTGCACATTAAAATTCAGTTTTTAAATAAAATTTTCTACCTACCAGTTATCATTAACTCTGTTCATTTCGTCGAAAAGTCAAGATCACTAGCCGCACTGCATACGTCAATTTCCCCACAAAATTGTTATATTTTCATAAAAATCATCATCCACATCACTGCCATCATTTGCCGCTTCAGTGATGTCTGCCATGTTGATTTCTGCACATTAAAACTCTTGTTTGAAATCAAATTTTCAGATAATCAACTCCATTCATTTTAATGAAGTAAAGATAACGATCCCCACTGCCTAAAATGTAAATTTTCCACATGAAATTGTCTTTATTTTCAACTAATTCAGCAAGCACATAACTGCCATCACTTGTTGCTTGAGTAGTGACCACCATTTTCGATCTCCACATGTTAAAACTCTATTTTTAAATCGAATTTTTACCAGTTTGGGGGTCTTTAAACTAATTCTTTGACTGCATTTGTGTACTTTCTACTTTTATTTCCTTCTTTTCAAAAGAGTACATGTAAAATGATGATGTATTACACAGTTAAATGCACACTTCTGCAAAGTGGTAGACCGAATGTAGTGAACATACGACGGGCGTCGTATCCCAATCACAAAGGTAAAGTACGACTAAAGTTGTATCCCAATGGAAAAGGGTTAACAGACATTGTACAATCTGTGGGGTTGAGACAACTTTCTCTAGCTTTTACCTCTGAGATCTTTCATCCCAAAGGGCTCAGATTGACTTAGTAGAATCTATAGTAGCAGCTCAACAGGCTACCTTCCCAGATTGCTCAGCAGCTTATCAGTGATGCGGCCAATCAATTTCCACTGGTTTTGCTTTAGGAGGGAAATTATCCTGGTCAGCCATGTCTGGGCATATGGAGTCACTACTCCAGCCTGTACATTTCGCTCAAGATTGGAAACTGCCTCATACCTTAGGGAACCTGAGATGGGCCTTCTCTGGGGTGAAGGGATGTATTCCCTCCACCTCTTAGCTATTCTCCTTAGTGATTATGATTGGGTAACATATTTGAAGAAGAAACCAAATTTTGGAGAAAAATATATTTCTTCAATAATACTTACCCAATCATAATGCAGATACACCCTCCCAACCACCCCAGTGACATCCTACTGACAGAGCATGCATTCCACTCCAGTAGTAGCTGAGGTATGGGTGGCATTTGGCACCTTTCCTTATATCCAAGGGGAGATCACTCTTGTCTGACTCCCACCTATGTGAGCAGACAACTTTTATCATTTTTATAGCTAAAAGTTAACTTCGGAGGGCTGGATTTGCAAAGTAGTGGTCATACTCCTAAGGTATTATGATCGGGTAAGTATTATCAAAGAAACATATTTTACTCCAAAAATAGTTTTTTTCAATAGGAAAATTTGCTTTTTGTTCATTAGTAATATCACACTATGCAATTCATAATAATGACTATAAATAAATCAGCACTAAAAATTCTTTCTTTTTTTTTGAGTCAACTCTTTGTGTTATATCATCTGCACTCATCCCATATTCAATGAAAGGAACTATCCAATTACTAGTAATTCACAGCAAAATTAGATGTTTAAGATCAATTGTAAGTGAAAAATAATAAGGCCTGATGCAGAGAATTCAAAAAGTTTCTCCAGATTTTATGTTGAATTAAATTTATATAAGGTGCTTTACTCTTGTGCCAGCCAGTATGCTGCAGTCATTACTCACTGCTGATGTGTTCTTTTACTACTACAAAGGATTTAAATAGTTTAATCCATTTTACAAAACAAACATGTTATGGTATGCAAATGAGAATCACTTGATGTATATATCTGTATTTAGGGTGATAATTTACTACTTTGTTGAACTGCCTTTACGCTTAGAGTCAGAGATCCAAATTTTGACTTTGACAATGTTCTTACCACGATCATAGCAAGCCAATATGCATGTACTGCACACTTTATTACCACTCGGATTTCTTTCTAAAAGTTCCCTTTATTTGGTTCCAACGGTGACTGGGTGAAAAGAAAGAGGCCTCTTTATACAATTTTAGTGGGATATTAATTTGGGGATTTTTTTTAAAAAAATGTCATGAATGTTAGCAAATTACCTCTCGTGAAGACATCTGTTTGCATGGGTGTAAATGGTTATCATTTATTACAATGTTAAATATGAATTTGCTGGCATCAGGCAGTGTCACCAGTCTAGCTAACCATCAGTCTCTATGGCCATCTTTTGGGCGACCGGTTTTGGGAATTTTGCCCAAAAGCCAAACACATGTTCTCATGTTCTTGGTGTATCATACTTGGCATATTGAGCCATCTTTGTTCTCATCCACTCCCGCTTCAGAGGTGGTGTTAGTTCTCAGCCAAAGAAAACAGTGTTCACTAACATGTTAGGGCGAGAAAAGTTGGAAGAATCTTGTTCTCTCACCCAAAGACTCATCTACATAATGCACATCAGAGGCAAAGGGATAGAATTCACGACCAGGAACATAACAGGCACAGAGATGTGCAAATTTGCACCAGTTATTTTGGCACCACACCATGTCGAAACATCTTTCATACATGAGTAGGCCATTGATAATTTTGATTGCCTTGTGGAAACATCTTTCATACATTAGTAGGTCAATGATAATTTTGATTGCCTAGATTGAACCCTGAATTTGTGACTTAAAATTATGTTGATTCAAAGACTGAATTTCATCATGGCAAGGGAGAACATCTACCCCAAAGATCCTTTGATCTTTTGTGGAATGAAAACTCCACAAACAAAGTTACGAACATCAAACCCATTATCGGAGAGTGGCATCCCTCGTATAGAACAAACCGGAAAGATGAGATGGTATTGTGCTGATTGCAGACACTGTTACGTCTAGGGGTTAGAAATAGTAACAAAAGAAAGAACGACTCAAACAAGCTTTCACAATTTATAAAATATAAATGTAATTTCCTAACATATTAAATATTTCAAACAAACAAAGTGAAAGAATTAAAAATAACTTACAGTTTAGAAATTCCTAAATAATCCTAAATGTCCTATTGAATTTTGATAATCCGGAAGTTAATCCAAAGTATTCCGAATGAAGTCACTAATGTGTTGATGTGTCACAAGAAACACAGTTTTAAATCCAAATGTTATTAATCCAAGGTAAACTCCTGTGAATGTAGAATATTGTTAAGTTCCTTGAAGAACAGTACTTAATTCTAAAATGTACTATGTAGATAATAGATTTTCACCTGCTGATTTTACAAACAATAATAATCTTCCTCAATAACCTTATGATTCTGGAGAACTGCAAAGAATGCCCATTCAGTGGTTATATTGACATTATATAGTCTCTTACGGTGTAAAAGAGAAGTTAAACTTCTATTACTACGACTTAGAATGAGTTCTGTCAACAACCTTCTTTAACCAATCAAAAACTAGGTCTCACATGTTACTGCTTGTAGTGCCTTTGAACTACAATTAAAATACCTGATTACAAATCAACAAGATGTTGACATAGGATTCAGGTCATAAAATCTGCACCCGGTACTACCACGTGATTCAACATTGTGGGTTAAGCTGACTGACATAATTATTCATTTTCCCAGGACATAGCATGACTCATGTAAACATGTTGAAGTACATTGTACTTTACAAATAGTGTAGGCTGCTGAACTAAGGAATTATAATACAGTTATTATAAACCCAAATGAAAACTAGTATAATTTAAAGATAATACATAATGCCGTAACAACACACATACCTGACTCATGCATACCTTCTGAAGGGTGAACCTCGACCGAAATGCATACCATGCCAGTGTCCACTGACAGTGGAGCACATTCTTGTCAAGTGTGTTGATTTCCACCCTGTGAGACAGAAGTATTTGGACATGAACTGCTTGAAGAAACTGTATAAGGACATACCACCTGAGAAAATCTTGGATTTTTTAATGGAATGCAGTTTATGCAACAAAGTTGAATTGTGTTTAAAGGATTTTACATGTATTACCTTTATCTGTTATTTTATAAAATTGTAACATCTTTACATTTTATATTTGTTATCTTATTGTTCTTAATGTTTACAATTATTTGGAAGGGTTTATCTTCCTAAATTTTTATGCAGTTCATTTTTACATTTTTCGAACTTTACCTTCAGTTGGCACTACATAGCCACATTTGTGCTGTAGTGTCGTTAAACACTACTACATACATACATACATCTTACAAGTCATCTTGGATGGCCTCCAGATCACGTTCATTGATCCTCCTCTATTATCATGGGGTTCCCTATCCCACGGACATTCCAAAAGACACATACAACATAGATGTCCTGCAACAGGAAAAATCATCAACCTAAACTTTCTCAGCCAGCACATTCAGGTACCCAAGATCAGTATGAAGACCCCAAGGTTAACACCTTTAAAGTGGAGGCTTTGCTGTAAACTTAGACCTCCAAGATATGTACCTTCATATGCCTATTCACATGTCTTCTTGGAAATTCCTGAGGTTCACTTTCTCAGACACCATGTACCAGTTCTGGGCTCTCCCTTTCTGTCTGAATCTCAGTTTCTGGGTCTTCACCAAAGTCATGGACTGGGTTGTGTCACACTTCAAAACCACTTCCACGTCCTTGACTTACTTGAATGTCACTCTCGAAAAACACAAGACGAGCAACCTTTTGTACAAAGACATGAAATCCCTTGTTTCTCTCTTGCTTTGCCTCCTATTCCTTATCAATAAGAAAAAATCCAATCTCATTCTGACTGCATTTCTTTCATCTGGGCATGGAGTTCTAAACCTACCAGAATTGAGTTTGTTTTCTTCAGGTGTATCCCATGAAGAGTCCCTCTGGTGTTTTCCATCTTCTCGAGGTCAAATTTCAGCTTGGGAATTTATTTGCCTCTTTGTGTTCTTTTTTGTTTTGGGCCACTTGTTCATGGGACCTCTGTAGATGGTCCTTCAGTCTCACTGGTGGCCCAAACTTTGCCATCCTAAAGCAGATAATCAAAGTTCTGGATTACACAGGGTTACATTACAGCAAATGGGTGAACCTCTCTTGGCTTACAGCAGCAGGGATTCTGTTTCAGGATCTACTGCCTGAAATCGCAATCTGCACAGATGCCAGCATGACTGGCTCGAGTGCCCATCTCCTGCCCCCCCTTCAAGAAGTGAGCTGGGTTGTGTCCCTTCAGCTCAACCACCATCATCAGTGTCAAGTCATGGCCAGAAACCATGTCAACTCCACAGAAGAAGCATGTTATTGAGTATGTATTTGAGGAACATTGTAGATCTGACTTCCAACAATAGTTCTAAAGATTCCAATGAACTGAGACATTTTATTGCCTAGCCAGTTCTTTTGCCTGATCACCCAAAATGGCGGCAAGAGGCACAGTTTCCTCACCTTGCTAGATTTTAAAAAGTGTCTTGCCATCCCTACAATGTCTGTGCCTAGTGAGAGAGCTTTTTCTTCTGCAGGATTAACTGTTACCAAGCTCAGAGCTTGTCTAGATCCTGCAAATGTTGTCATTCAGCTATTTCTTCATCAAAACATGAAGAAGACTCATATCTCCAATCAGCCAGTGATGTTTCTAGTCAATGATAGTCAACCATAGAACTCAGCTCAACTGTAAGCACTCATTAAGCAACAGGCTAAGTCTGAACCTGAGTCGGAGCCTCCATTGCCAAATTTGCCATAACATATAAGCTTTAAAGGCATGTCTTAATTCCTTGATTGTTTTTTATGTTCATGCCTGTTTAAAAGTGAAATTATTCTTAAACTTGGACAGTTTTGTCTTTTTTATGAACAATGTTTCAAACTCTTTATTTTTTTAGAAAATAGCGGGTTCTGCTACTAGACTACTGCTTGGCATGTAGCTATGAAACTTTGAAAGTATAAACTGTGTCATCTGTTCATCACACATTGGTGTTCAAAGAATTGTATGTTGACATTGACAGTGGAGTTACTCTTAAATTTTTGTTGCAAAAATCTTTAATTTTAAAGAGAATAAAAAGCGAAAGTTGTTTTATTTTTACTTTTGAGTATTTTCAGTCGTAATGTTTAACTCTACAGAGTTGCTTTAATGTTTCATTTCAAAGTTGTAATTTGTTTTAACCTCCAATATGCATATTCATATTTTCTTATGACTAATCTCAAATATGTTATAACTCACTTGTGTGCAGACATGAGGTCAAGTGGTCAGCTTGTTGTTATACCTGCTGTCCTGATCATTTGTTAAAAGTGTATCATATTGGCAAATTAATTAATTTAATTTGAATGCTATATTTAGTCCCTATCATAATGATGAGTTATGTCATATTTGGAAGTTTGGAACAGACTTGATCCACAGTTAGCATATCCAAGCAGTTTCAGTTGTGATCTGCTCACTCAGTCTTTGGTCTATTCAAATTTATCGCCGTTTCCACATTCCAGCAAATGGACTTGTGGACATAGATTTAAATTTTTAAAAATTGTCTTATATCATCTTTATTCAGACTTTACTTACACGCACACACACACACACACACACACACACACACACATTCATACACATATGAACCTTATTTTCTTCCTTTTACTGTTAAGGTGTCTTACCTTTTTGCATCTAAGTCATTTTAACCCTGGCAATGTACAAATTCCAAACTTAGCATTTGAGTGATCCTGACCATCAATGTGATTGGTACTGATTACTGAATGAAATGGTGGAGAATATGACCAAAGAATTAAAGGTGGAATGTATATATATAGCTCATTCAAGATCAGGGTGGAAATAATATGTGTGTCAGCAAATGTAACAAATATGTTTCACTATATTTTAGGAACTGGAAACTTTGATTAGGCTGTAACTCTTGCCAGTTCACACTCTGTACATGAGGTGCTTCCAGCTGCAATTAACTGGTTATGGTTCAGTTAATGTATTATGGGTAACTGGTTAAGGAATTTACTAACAGTTTCAACCCTAGTATTATGATTCAGTAAGTATTATCGAAGACAAATTTGTACTCCAAAGATTGGTTTCCATCAAGCATTACAATAACCTATCATGATGTTTTTACTCCAAGATGAAGTGATATTTTGCTCTTGTCACTGACTTGGCATCTATTACTGCTCTTGTCACTGACTTGGTATCTATTACTGCTCTTGTCACTGACTTGGCATCTATTACTGCTCTTGTCTATGACTTGGCATCTATTACTGCTCTTGTCACTGATTTGGCATCTATTACTGCTCTTTTCACTGACTTTGCATCTATTACTGCTCTTGCCACTGACTTGGCATCTATTCTGCTCATGTCATTGACTTGGCATCTATTACTGCTCTTGTCACTGACTTGGTATATATTACTGCTCTTGTCTATGACTTGGCATCTATTACTGCTCTTGTCACTGACTTGGCATCTATTACTGCTCTTGTCTATGACTTGGCATCTATTACTGCTCTTGTCACTGACTTGGTATCTATTACTGCACTTGTCACTGTGCTTGGCATCTATTACTGCTCTTGTCACTGACTTGGCATCTATTACTGCTCTTGTCACTGACTTGCCCTGTGCAGTGGAGAGCTTCTGTGGTTTTGCCAGTTACAATTTAGGCCCCTGCTTTAAGAACTTCTTGAATCAACAGTCTTCAAAAGATAGGTCAGATGAGGATTTCTTTCCCAGGCTTGGCATAATCATTTGTCAAATTGATAACCTCTTTAACATGTCCATATCCAATACCAGAATTGTTTATGAGGTGTTGTGCCAGTTTTTCCTCAAGTTGGGAAAGGCACATCAGTGCTCCTGATCAAAGGGAAACACCATCTGCAGCTATCAAACTTAGATTTCACTCTCTCAGAATTCTTTAATGAATACCATACTGCAATGCAGAACTAGGTTCTGAAAGACCTTCAAAGCTCACTGCTTGGATAGTGGCAGACAGTAGAGAAAGGTCATATTACCATTTCTTTCTTTTGTACTTTGTTTGAAACTGAAAAGTAAAAGATTTGTATTGTTTTTTATATCGAGCAGAGCAAAAATTAAATTAAATTTTACTGTATCTCCTATTGTGCCAAATATTTAATGCAAAAATGTAAATATGCTTTAAAACTGCATTTATTCAAATATATTGTTGAAGGGGAAAACAGACTCCTGGTAGATTTGGAAGAGTGGATACTTTCATGAGATGCACTATATGGCTAGGATAAAATAAACTAGGGGAAAAATTGTAGAAGCACTCAGTAGTTTCAATAAAAGAAAAATATTTGATTTGCTCACATCATCTGTTATGTCATTTGGTAGGGTTGAAAAAAACTGTTGTTTACATTTTCATGGATGATAAATTTTCGTGATAAAATTGATTGGAAAGTTATTGAAACCTCTCATACATGTTTAAATTATAAAATTACATTACTTTGATGGCTTTTTATAAAAATGTGTAGAAAGCTCATTTGCTTGATTTACTGCCAATAGATCTTCATCGTCCAGTGATATACAGACCTACAGATCATGAGAATATATCTCCTAACCTTGCATGAAAATAAACAATGCACCGGAATTTAAGTTGCACCAGTATTTGAGTGTTCAATTATAATTGTTAAATTAACTAAATTCTGCAAGAAGTTCATTAGTTAAATAAGAATTTGAACTAAATGTAGCATTTTCTTTCTGCTTTTTAGTAAATATGGCCTACACAGCTACTTGAAGGACCTGTTCACATGTCCAGATGCTGTTATGCTGTACCTCTGTGCCCAGTACAGAGTCTATAATATACCAGTGGGAGATGCCAAAACAAAGGACTGTGTTGACACAATTATCCAGGAATTCAGTGAACTCAAACTCTTTTATTCTTCATACAACCAGGTAAAAGTATAAACTTTTCTCTTTCCTGCATGAGCATTCACATCATACCACTTCACCTCATCATGTAGATTAGACTGCTTCATCTCCCAGACATAGAATACATTAAACATTGCACTTGACATTGATGACATTTTTCCAAATTGCAAAAATGTACACAATATGAGGAAGATATGGTTTGAAATTTGAAATTAAGTTTTTGGTTAAAGTTTTTTTTGTATGGTCATACTGTAAGTCCCAAACCCTAGGAGGGATAGCTGTCATACTTGGACTGTAGAATCACAAAGCACTTCCTTTTTGTATTCATATACACTAGCCTCCTTTTGACCTTCAGGCAAGGTCAAGGTAATTGTCAAGTCTACAATAGTGGGAAATGAGACATAGTTGCTGTCACTTTTCCATTGGTGGTTGCAGCAACAGTTTGTTAAGATTTTCTTTAAAGTTTTTCATTTGCATATTTTTTCTAAACCCCATAATAGATTCTCATCATGCTTGGCATGAATCTTTATGGAAGCTAAGACAATTCACTTTTCAGCATGCTTGCTCACCCCTTTTGCTTTGGGATCACAGTCCCAGTCATAGAAAATTTGCATTGAGGTTTTGGTGAAAGCTTATTCATTTTGTTAATATTTCCTAAAGATGGATATGTGTTCATACTTAGGATAAATTATTATGAAGCTAAGAAAGTTCATTCTACAACACACTCGGTTGCCTCTACGACTTTGGGTCAAGGTCACAGTGAAATAAAGTTTGTGTTAAGGTTTTGCTTAAAGTTTTCTCAGTTGCTTATATTATGGATTATATGAAGCTAAGCCAATTTATTCAAAAACATGTACGCTTGCTCCTTTGACAGGGGCCCCAGGTGGCCAAGTAGTCTAAGGTGCTCGCCTTTACAGATCACTGACATTTCACCTCTGTCCACGTGGGTTCGAGTCTCGGGCTTGGCCAACGTGGGTATGTAAGAAAGCTTGCCAGTTGCTTCCTGTGGGTTGGTGGTTCTTCCCGGGGTTTTCTCAGGTTCTTCTCCACCAAATATACTGGCTGCCATGTATAGCCTATCATGTGCTGGAAAATGGCATTAAACCCATAACAACCAACCAAATGCTCCTTTGACCTTAGGGTCAAGATCAAACTCGGAGAATTTTTTGTTTAGGTTTGGGTTCAAGTTTTTTATTTCCTTATATTTCCTAAACTCCATGATGGATTTTGTTCATACATTGGATGAATCTTGATGAAGCTAAGACAATTTATTCTGCAACATGCTCACTCTGCCTTGTGACCTTGGGGTAAAGGTCACACATTTTACAGCAGTGCTTTCATCATGGTATTGACATGCAACCCTGGCCTTCTTGTTTGAAAATCTTGGTTAGGCTTTCGGCTGAAGTTTTTTCATATGGTCATAGGCCCCAAAACATGAGAGGGATGGACTGTAGAATTAGGAAGTTCTTTCCTTTCTTATCCATGCTCCCCTACCTTCCATCTGACCCTCATGCAAGGTCTAGGTCATTTTGAAAGTGAAAACATATCTGTATCAAGAAGGAGAGGAGGTGAGGCATATAATTCCTTGGAATTTCTTGTTTTCTTTAAAGCACAGCGTGAAAAGGTCCAGATATGACCAGTCACTTTCTACCCGAAGCACAAAATTAAAGTAAGTACCAGATTTCTATCACACAGTTTTAAAAGCATTCATTGTTTTCATAGAGTTGTAATATCGGGAATTTTAATTTATCAAATTTTATTTTAATCAGATTGTTACTACAAAAATTTTTGCATACTAAGTTTTATGCCTGTCTTGCAAAGTTTTGAGGATTAGAATTGTTTCAATGTTCTAATCTTATCATTGAGGATTAGAATTGTTTCAATGTTCTAATCTTTTCATTGAATTTGAGAAATAGTTAAGTTTACGTTTGAAATATTATGGTCACTTTTAAACAAGAAATAAATGTTCCTGATAATGAAATTGATTTTATGTGGATGGACAGTTGCCTTGCCATCTCATGCAAGTTAGAGGAATACATACAGAGATGCCAACTACACCAGATTTTGCAGAATTATTATGAATTTGTAGTGCATTCCACATTTACAAAATTCCAGGAAATAATAATGTTATGTGATAATACTTTGAATGGGAGTTTTCCATGTGGACATGGATAAGGAGAAAAGTACTTCAGCACCAATATCTTATGCTGGTACATAGAATATATAGTTCTCGTTATTATTTTAAAAAAACAGATGGTAAGGAAACCAGTTGATTAGACTGTAAGTAGATGAAAAATGGTGGCAGAGATGAAGAGAAAAGAAAGTTGCTGATAATTCATGAGGAAAACTTGCCAAAATGTTGAAGAAATTCAGGGTTCAGGAATTGGAGAAATGCAAGTGTCATATTTATTCTCATTGGACCTTAATTGTTATTGACTCTGTACAGGTATCGTATATACTCGCGTATAGGCCGATGCCAACTGTCACATAATGCGATGGCAGATCTGGGTCTATGCAGTTTGTAAGGACTAATCAGTAGAACAAACAACATAGACCATGATCTGGCAGCGCATTATGCTACAGCAGGTCAGGGTCTATGTTGTTTGCATATGGACCTGGATTATACGCAAGTATAATCGGTATGTATTTGTAGGCTCATAGAAATAAGCATTATGCTTGGATAGATATTTATTACTTTTAACAAATGTGTTATCCATTCTAGAGGTGCTGCCCATATTCTGAAAAATTGAAACTAGGATTCCTGATATGCAAGCACACAAGTTGGCATCACTGTACCCTATGCTGATGATATGAGTCATTATTAGGACACCTTGTTTGACTGTTAATTTATCTGATAGAAAATATTTGAAAACTGCTAACAGATATGAAAGACTGGCCACAAAAAGTCTTCTCATTAGACAAGGAGGAAGTGGAACATTAAGTCTCACCTGCAAAGGATGCCCTGGCATATGTTTGATTTTTAATAACCTATTTGCCACTGCTGTTGCTATTGCTGCAGGTAAGTGGTACCTGTTTCTATCAGCTAAGGTTCATTTTCATGTATTGTTAGAGACTTTCATACCCTGTTGCATGTTTCTGTCAGGGATGCATCCTTTCTGACAGTGTCAGTAGATGAGAATCGAGAACGTGAACTGGTACAACAGATTCAGATGATACAGGCACAACTGAAAGCAGATGAGGACAATTATCGCAAACTTCAGCAGAGATCTCAGGAACTGGATACTACTATGAATCAGCTGAGAGAAGAAAAGGTATATAATTGCGTTAAAAGTTGGGCTTGTTTTGTGTCCAATTTTTAGCATTAAAATTTTGTCTTTGGCTTGTTCACTACATATATGGTTTACATAAGCAGTAATGGTAAATTACATTCCCAACAGCAGTTACATTAGTCATGTAAGCAACTGTAAACCAGATCAATTTCAGCTTTTTGTTCTAAACAGATTGGTACAATAAACCCTATGTTCTTGTCATTAAATATTGAAAAGTTTAAAAATTGATTGATCAAAAACTTTTTCCTTATACTCATTTTAAAATTTAACCTTATTTAAATCTACAAGCAATGAAGTCATGTGTATCACTGTATGACATATGGAGAGAGAGAGAGAGGTAGATTAGTACACATGTGAAAACTACTAATGCCAATTAGTTAAACTGTACCTATATGGCCTATGCTTCATAACTTTTAAATGGTTTATTTTCGTATTACATGCAGATTATATGCTTATTATGTGTATGCCAGGTTTGCTGATATTTTATGGAACCTATTTATTTTGCTGAACATTACAGCTGAGGCGTGGTAGCTGTCACAGTATCATCGGTCTGTCTGTGTACCTGTCACCCAATTTACACCAGAGTATCAAAGTATCTTGAAATGGTTATATTTCTTGTTGGAATCAATTGATTGCTTGATTCGTTAATCAGACTGTAATACATATTCACTATGGACCCTGAAATGGGTAATTTTACCAGTGAAATGAAAACTGAATGCAGAATAAACCTAAATGAAATGCAGAATGAAGACAAATGAAATGATGAATGCATTTTAATGAAAACGGAGAGCGCGAATGCAAAACATGGAACTCAGAGCGATGAAGAATGAAGAAAACCAGAACAAAGATGCAAATGTATTGCATGAATAGATTTTAGAATCAATTATTTTCAGATTGCCGCTAAATTTCCATAGATGATAATCTTGCATCAGGTTCTTTACACTGAATTTTTTTTTTACTGCATACAAGCCGTGACATTGTCCTTGTTGAGGTAGACATAACAGCCACCATTGATGCAATGACAACATCACTGGTCGTTGTATCTGTACAATATTTATTTCAATGAAACAAAAAAAGAAATAAAATTTGCCAATAAATACTCTACAACTATATTTTGACATTTATTGCTGTTGTAATTTTATTTATCAGAAATTCACTGAAATCTTTTGCATTTTATGCATTTGCTATTTTATTAAAGTACACTTTAAATAACACAAGATATGAAAGCAATAGTTTTCTCCCATTAACACTCACAAAAATGGAAAATCTGATTTTGGTAATGTATTTCCATATCATTCCAAATAAATAAAAATGAAAGGAAATGATGAATAGAAGCAATAAATGCAAAATCAGAATATCAAGGAAACCATATGTTTTAAGGATTGTACAGTTTTTCCATTAAACTTTTATTTTGTATACAGTACTGGGTCAAAAATGAGTAGCCACTTACATTTACATCATAGGAGGTAAACTAAGTTCACTGCTGTTTCTGAAGAATGCCTTGACATAAATATGAAAGAAAATAGTACTTACTCATCTCATAGCTGGTAAATGATCTCTTGGCTCTTATCATAGCTTGTTATCGCTTAAGTACAGTGTAATACAGTCCTCTGGTTAAGATTGATTGAGTCCCAAAATGTCAAGAACAACACAAATGTGATTAGACCTAGATTTAGATTTCATATAGTCATTTTTCAAGCTTGGATTTAGTTGTTTGCGATATATTCTCAATAATATTAAGGTCCAGGATCAGGGATGGCCAGGGTAAGGATTCACTGTTTTATCATTTGCCACTGTTTTGTTCTCCTTGGAATATGGACCAGACAGTTATCCTCCTGGAATGTCCATTCCCCTTTTGCAAACTCTTTTGCAATATCTGTCAAAATTTTTCATTCGAGAATTCTTATACACTTTTTCCCTCCACAAGGGTCAGATTTCAAACACTGTTGCAGGTAATGCATCCCCCTAAAACATGGCTGAAATATTTATGAATGGCAAGTGTGCACTGTACAGACCTAAGCACTCTGGTTGCCATTGGGTTTTAGTCCAAATATAAATTTTTGATCTTTGTCCAAAACAACTTTAGCATCACCACTAAAATTACTCTTGACAAGAAGTTTTCAACAGTCCATTTACGTCTCTCTTTAAGCCATAAAATATGTGATACACATTCTGCCGAGAAATTGTAGTTTGCTTCCTAACAGTGCATCTCCTGAATACTAAACTCTTTAATCTTCTGTTGACAGTGCTTGTAGAAACATGAACACTGGCAGACTCATTAAAAACTACAATCAAGCCATGCAAAGATTGTGTATCATTGTCAAAAATTGGGATGAACAAGACAAGAAAGTACATGATCACCTGTTTGCTCATGATTTATTATTTCTCAATTTCTATGGACCCCCTTTTGTCAGACCTTTTCAAAAGTTTATGAATTGTAGAATGTGATATTCAAGTTATTTCAGATATTTTTTTTCTGCTACTAAATTTTGTTTTTGACTAACAGAATTATCGTCTGCCTCAAAATAACACTTGCTCCAAATTTACAATTTCAGACTATGGTAAAGATGTTCATTGGTGAACACATATAAAAGCAAGCTTGCAGAATCTTATCCTTGTAATGGCCATTTGAAATCGTATTTCATTAAATGATGTTGACTTTTCTCACTCAGTTGGCTACTCACTTTTGACCTGGCGCTGTACCTTTTACAAAATTTTAACATCGTTAACTTTTATGTTTTATCTTCATGTTTAAGTTTATTTGGAATGGTTTTTCTTCCTAAAGTTTTTCTGCAATTTTTACATTGCTGGAACTTTACTTTTAATTGGCAACATTATTGTGCTAATGTGCAATTAAACATATATAAATACATACATACATACATACATACATACATACATACATACATACATACTGTAAACAAAAAACAACCATATGGTAGCTGAATTGCAAGTATGAATGAAATGCAAATGGAACACGTACAAAATTCTAAATGCATATCAAATCGAAATGAAGTGCAAATGAAATGCTAACAAAATGCAGATTTGGTCAAATTAGCCATTTCAGGGTCAGCAATTGGCATGAAAGATTTAAAATGATTTTTAGACCAAATGTATCATTGTGGGGGAAGGGTAATGTATAAGATTCAAGATTGTACAATTTTACATATTAACCTGATAAGCTTGTGCTGATTTTATTTTTGCTAATATTAACAGAAACAGCTGATACAGAGGAAAGACAGGACCAAAAAGATCCAATCACAGATAGAGTCCAAGAAACAAAGGTAAAACATGTTAGTTTTTTAAGATGTGTACCTTGTTATTGTTTGGTTGAATATAGCAGAATATTTCACAATTCCACCATGGTCACTTTTATTTTTGCTGTCCTGGCAAGAAAAATATGTCTGAACAGTCTAAATTCTGTCTCACCTACTAGGTATTCCAAGGCATTTTTAATTATCAGACAAAAATAAAACATATAAAGAGCTAGAGCTTGTTTTCTTGATACCACATTTATTTTTGTAGGTCAGTTAGGAGAGAAATTACAAAACAAACGTACATATTGTTTTTTTTGGCGCGCCTGCACAAAATCATGGCAGACAACCTACTTCGAGATAGCGTAATCAAGCTGGTGTTTCACATACTCATAAAAAAAACAATATTAATCACAACTACTACCCCCAGTAACTTGAATAAATAGAAATGCTACTATGGAAAGTACAAAATGAGCAAGCTGCACAGCTTCAGTTTTGCAGAAAAAACTCATCCTTCATTCACCTTTTTTTTTTGTTGAGAAAATGCTTAGGAAGGCCACATTTCATGGCACACAGTAACATTAGTTTTGAAGATTCATAGCAACTGTTTATTTTTAAAGGCTTAGATATCTTTACATATTATACTAAGTTTTTTTCAAGGCCACAATGTCAATGGTTTAAAAATTACAATGTATAAACTTTGATAAAAGTCACATTTTGACCATGGGACACTTTGCATCAATTTGACAGACACTAAAAATAAAATGTTCACAACTTTTACAATTTTAAAGCTACATCAACAAATTATATATCCAAATTTTTGTCTTTTTAAGCACTATCCAAAAAACTACCTGCGTCACAGCAGAAGTACAATTTAAAAAGATATGAAGAATTAAAAGACAATAAACTGAAATAAAATAGACATGGCTACACTATATTATCCCCAGACTTAAATGAAAAGACAAAATGTAGCCATCATTTCAACATATGCAAAAGCAAAGCATCAAAGTATTAAAAACATGAAAAGAAAATGATAAAAAGAAAAAGAATTTAAAAAATAAAAACTCACAAAATTTAAATGCATTTAGCCTTGATTGCATCATAACTCCTTTGGAGACCCTTAATGTTCGGGGCAGACTACACTCTTCCATCACTAGACACCGGTGAGACATGAAACCCCCATTTGAAAACATAACAGGCATCAATTTCTGTGACATTGTCAATCAAAGGCCACTTAAAATTGTCCTTTCTCTCTTTCGATTTTTCCATAAACTTCACCAAAGCTTTTTCTTTATTTAACAGAGAGATAAACCTGTCCCAAGTAAATATTGTTGTCATAAAACACAGCAACAAATTGACCTTGATTATCAGAGTGAAAAGTACTGTCATCATCATCATCATCATCATCATCATCATCATCAATGTTTTCAAATTTGTCATCTGATGCTGAGCTATCAAAATCTTTGTTCAATTTTCGCCAACTTCACTTTTTATGTGATCTGTTGATAAAAAACAAGTTTATTCCCTGATTTAACCAACATTATGTATTACAGACTGTTCACTCTAACCTACTTGTTTCAAATTTTTTAGAATCTAGTCAACAGTTCAAGTCCTCTATCTTGCATCTCAGAAGTTGTTGCATAACTTAACAAAATTGTATGCACAGGCTGCTCTCATTGAATATATCAGATTAATTTTTTTAAATGAATGTTCACGTAGGAATTTTTTCTCTTACAATTTTAGGAGAGTATGGACATTGAGCACAGATTTGATTCATGTAGAAACTGCACATTCCACACTAATGAACCACAAAAAGGCTAGTTTCTTATCATTCATTATACTCAAAATCTGTTTTTTGATCATGGCTCATGTTTGTACTTGTTCCAATTTATTAGATTCAGAAATACTACCTTAGTATTAACTCAAAAAGGAAATACATTTAGGAAACTCCATACATAGAAAAGAGTGGTAGACAAGATGCAACATTTCGTACGCATGCACTATATTCATGTCTTCATTTCAGTGTACAAAATGTGGAGTCTGAAGCTATGAATCTCCAAGCAGAAGAAGAAAAGGCAGCCAAGAAGATTAAAGACATAAACCAGAAAAAGCATAAAAATCTGGAGCAGTATACATTGAACACACAAGTGAGTCATTATGTAACATCGATTTATATTCATGTTGTTGTTTTATTAACTATAGGACCTAGGGCAATACACCAGTACATTTATAGATGTAAATATTAGATGTACCTCAGATGATGTTTTTATTAATGGACAGTGTTTGACTTATGTTTGAGATATATTTTGCCCATTTTTGAAATTTAAAGTTTTGACTAATTTATAACCTATCACTAAAGTAATTTTAACTGACAGCTGTAACTAATGGCATAGATCACCAACGCCACCAAACCTACATGATCTACAGATTGTAATCACTGCCAAACAATCTTAGCAGATAATCGCATGGTTTTTCAATCGTCAAATTTCAGTCGAGGTATGTTATTATATCTTCAGTTTGTTGTGGATATACATGTATTATAATAAACCATCCATTGGTCAGTTCTCCTTGTAACCTGAACTCCATCTACACCGATCAAGGGAGAGGGATCATATTTGTTACAATGTTTTAGTAGGCTGAGTAGATGAAAATGAAGGTTTCGATCCTGATGGATCAATAATTGTTTTGGGCATACAGGTAAAAGAAGAGGAAGACTGTGTGCCACCAGATAAAACTGGCCGTTGTGTATAGCCTATCATGTACTGAAAAATGGCGTTAATCCCACAACAACAACAAAACATTGCTTTGGCTAAAATTAACTGCAAAACTTTACCTTCAATTGAGCATGTTTTTCAAGATGTTCAAAGCAAGCTTTTGTCCATAATTTTACTATAAGCAGTGTTACTTGAAAACGATGTACAGTACCAAAGACATTGAAGTAGTAGCTATTTATCTCAGCTAGTTTTCTTTCCTGAGCAACTCTGATTTCTTCAAACATTTAGATCAGTTGTTGTGATTGACTCACACATAAAACCACTAACAAAAGGCCAGAAGTATTCCTTGTGCTTTTGACGTAGGATGATGAGATCAAATATGTCAGAATATCTATTAATAGAAATCCTTACTCATCAGTTCATCCTTCCATAATCTTTGTATATCTGTCCTTCATGGTTAAATTTTACAAAAAATATCAGTTTCTCACACACTATTGGCTGTAGGTTCCTTTGTGTGTTGTCTACATAAAGCATTCCCCTCCATCCTCCCCACTCCAATTAAAAGTAGGTTACTGCAGCTTATGTTTCATTTGTCAGTTTCTGGTTAAGTTGTTTCGTGAACTGAGTTTCTCAGTTACTGTCAGCTGCCTAATTCATATGTTCATTGGAAGTTTGCCTATGAACACCGTGCAGATGATGATCCACATAAATTTTGCACTTCCTATCTCCACTTTTCAGGCACTGAGAACACTTGAGAAAATAAAAATATGTTTATTCCTGACATCCCTGTGCAATGTACTGTATATACTAGCTTATAAGTCGAGTCCAATTGCAAATAACATAGACCATGAAATACTGTTGCATTATGCATCGGAAGATCAGGGACAATGTTGTTTGTTCTACTGATTACTCCTAACAAACTGCATAGACCCAGATCTGCCGATACATTATGTGACGACAGATCTGAGTATGTGCTGTTTGCATTTGGACTCAACTTATAAGTGAATATATATGATAATAACAATCTCCAATTTAAGAAAAATTCAAAGATGAATAAATTACAGTAAACTGTATGTATTATTCTTGATTCCAGAAATGTGTGGAGTTGAGCATGGAGAAGGTTAGACTTAGTTTCCAGCACACATCAGCAGTGTATGACTTTAACATGCTGGAAGAGAGAGTTAGAGACCAGTCAACGATACTGCAGAGGGCAGAGGTACTGTATTTACCCATGTTTTACGCACATCCAAAATGTAAACTAAGTAGACCAGATATGCACTTGCATAATGCTAAAGTAGCTCAGGGCCTTTGGCGAGATCTTCATAGTACACTGGTACATCTGTGTCTATGCAGTTGAACATGCATAAGCAAATATATCTCGCTTCTTCAATATGTTAGGAATACATCCACTACCTTGCAGATTTAGCACTCCCTAGGTAAAAAATACATTCACTACATCTTTTGGCTTCTTTAGGGTAAGACCAGAGTTGCTTCTGCAGAGATGCTGCTAGGGCATGCTAATGCATAAATCGTGCAAAAAGTGTATGAATTTGCTCACTTGGAAAGCAGTGATGTGTGAGAACTCCCATCAATTAGTTCAGAGTCATGCAGATAAAAATGAACTCTGCACAGTATGGAATTTTTTATTTAGCTGTTAAGATAAACTTAATAAATAAGAGTCTAAAAATAATATATTTAAATGTAAGAAAACTTGCTTGATCAGAATACTTTTGTCCATTTCAAAGTAATCAGATGTGGTTAATATAGAAGGCTGGTTGGAAATCCTGCTAATTATTTGTCACAGGAAAAAGTCTGTACTAGAGGGATTCTGCAATTGATGGCCTTTCTTCTCATTTGCGCATGCACAAACTTTGGTCCATTTCTAGAAGGTGAGATTATAGGAAAGGATGTCTGGAAATTTACTGATTCATTTCAACTTCAAGTCAGTAGTGGCGTGAATGGCAGAATGCAGAAAGTGAATGGTGAAGTGGTGTTACTTTCCAAACAGGACAATAATTCTAATCCAATGCCCAATGCTGGGGTAGATGAACCACCAAAGAAGAAACCAAAATTTGAAACAAAGTTTCAGAAATCTTGGCTGTTAAAGTACAAATGGTTACAACACAACACCAAGGTGGGAGGTATGTTTTGCAATATATACAAAAGTTTTGGGGAAATTACGTTGCAAATTGGATGTTTGTATTAGGACATCAACTATTACACATCATGCCGAGTCACCAGATCACATGCATTTTGGAGCAGAGATATCCATGAGACAATACCTGTGAACCGTGGAAAATTCTACAAACAACCATAAAGAACAGTTTGCAATGCACATGCTCCTTCAGATGGCAGACTGTGAAAGGGGGTTCTCAGCACATAACAGTATTCATACACAGATAAGGAACAGATTAAGTTCAGAGATAGTCAACAGATTAATGCTTATACAACTAGAGGTGGTGTCTTGTGAAGATTTTGATTTCAGTAGAGCCCAACAAAGTGGAGTAGGAGGAAAGTGAGATGGATATTTAACTGTAGGTTAAATAATGAATTACGGTGATTTCCTCCCTCTCACCTCACCCCCACTCCAGCCCCATTTTTGTTTTCTACTCCCCCCTTGTTTTGGTGACGAGGGAGGAGACCCCCTTTAGATAAATCCAGGCAGCATTTCTGCCTCTGTCCTAAGGAACATGACAGAGATACACAAAATACTGTTTGTAGCAAAATTTGTATGCGCTAAGCACATTTAATATACAATGAAATTTTGTCTGACTTTGGTTAAAAGGAATTATGATTGACCAATATCATGATAGTGTCTCTGCTTTCAAACAGTGAGTAATATTCAGCAGTAGATTATTCTGCCAGGTCATAACATTCTAATTTGTTAGTTCTACTAGTCAAAAACCAGAAGAGTTTATGGGATGGCCTGTTTTCTATCATCCGTCCATCTGTTAGCATAAATTTATTATCACTACTCCTCCTAAATTACTTAAATGTTTGCCATGAAACTTTACACACACATTCATCTTATGGTCTGGTTGGTCCTAAATGAAAATGGTGCTGTTCGGACATTGGCAATCATATTGGATTTGCACCCTGTTCATTGAGGACCAACTGGACATCATTAAATGTCTTTGGTGAAAACTTTTTGTCGATATGACCAGCCATGTTCATATGGCCATCCATCCCAGAGGAGTAGCTATAACAAGATTTTCAAGAGAGCCACCATGGTGGGCATATTGGATGTGAGATTGACATCATTTTCATTTAGGACCAACTAGACAGCCTAAGAAGTTTTCTGGTGAAAACCCGATGTTCATATGGCTTTCCATTTAGAAGTAGCGATAACAAGATTTTCAAGATGGCTGCCATGGTAGACATATTGGATGTCAGATCGGCACGATTTTCTTTTAGGACCAACTAGACATCATAAGAAGTCTTTTGGTGAAAACCCAATGATGATATGGCCATCCATCCAGGAGGAATAGCAATAACAAAATTATCAAAATGGCCACCATGGTGGCCATATTGGAAGTTATATTGGCACCATTTAAGACCATCTAGACATCATAAGAAGTTCACTAGTCAAAACTCCATGTCTATGATTTTCCGTTGATGAGGAGAAGTGTTAAGATTTTCAAGATGACTGCCAAGGTGGCTATTTTGGTCCCTAGAATGGCACAATTTTCATTGACTAGATGTCATAAGAAGTGTTTCGGTGAAAACACGATGCTGATATGACATTGCATTTAAGTAGTAATGATAGCAAGATTTCAAAGATGGCTGCCGTGGTGGACATATTGTTTGTCAGATCGGCATAAATTTTCATTTCGGCCTAACTAGATATCATAACAAGTCTTGCAGTAAAAACCCCATGCCAAGATGGCCACTGTGGTAGCCAAATTGGATGTCAAAGGGGCACCATTTTCATATAGGGTAAACTAGACATCATAAGAAGTCTTGTGGTGAAAACCCCATGTCAATATGACTTTCAATTCAGAAGGAATAGCGATAAGGTTTTCAAAGGCTGCTTTGGTGGCAATATTGAATGTCCAAGTGGCACCATTTTCACTTAGGACCAACTGGACATAACAAGTCTAGTGGTGAAAACCACATGTCAGCATGATTTTCTGTTCAGAAAAAGTAGTGATAACAAGATTTTCAAGATGAGAGAGAGAAATCTTGTATACCAAGTCAAAAATACCATTTAATTTTCTCTCTTCTCTCTCTCTCTCTCTCTCTCTGTATATTTGTGTGTGTAAGTATGTATGTATGTGTATGTGTGTGTATAAATATATACAGTAAGGATTGTTTATCACGTTCTTGGATACGTTTTCTCAGAACGTTTGAGTTTAATTTCCCAGCCAAATTCCTAACTACTATGGGTTGTTTATAATGTTCCTTTGTTACAACATTTAATTGGTTATGGCATTTAATTTGTGAGCTCTGCCTGAGAAAATTAGCTCAATTTATAATGTTTTTATCACCTGAGGCACCAAAGCCAGATAAACAATAAATTGCAAGCGTTTAAATAAGAATGATGTAACAACAAAGGTGCCCGGTAACAAGAGCATGATAATCACACATCATTCATAATCGGTAAATAACAAAGGCATGATAATCACACCTCAATCATAATCAGTACTTTAGAATCATGTATTGCTGGTTCAGTACAGTTAAAGGATGAAAATAAATGTTTTGGTTTTTTTCTTTTTTTTTACTAAATAATTTAGAAATATCCTTTAGCTATCATTTTATACCTGTATGTTGACTAATTGAATACAGCCTTGAAGTAAATCTCACTTGCATTCATTTTGAATTATGACTGTTGTGAAAATGGCTGAAAATTCGCCAGACAGAAAAAGAAAAAATGTCTCTTTAGACACAAAGCTGCAAATAATGCAAGGAATAGAAGCAGGGAGTTGACGAAAATTGAGTGTGAAATAAATGTATATTCCGCAATCAATATGATTTATCATGCATGGCATGATATTTCAACAGATTGTGTTGCAAACTGTTTTGTTAATGCAGGGTTTAGCAAGCAAACATGTCATTACTAGTGATAGTGCTGCTGCTGATGATGATGTTCCCCTTGCTGTGGTGCATGACGCATGACTTGAGTCTGGTAATGAAGATGCTGATTTTTTGGATAATGTTAATTCTGATAGTGACACTATCCAACAACAGAGGATATTGTTTGTGAAGCAACCAATGTTTCTGTTGCTGAAAGTGATGAGGATAACAATAATTCAGTACCAGCGTTATACCCGGAGCCAGCGAGGTTCTAGTTAGCATATCGACAATTAGACTGTACCTACAAGTCAGTGTAACGCACACGATATTCTTTATAAGCATTTGCATGTCACTGAAAAAACATATCAACAAATATCCATATAAATAAATGACTAATTTACTAGTCCACACAGTAAGTTGAGTCTACAGTTACCAAATTTTGTGGATGCCTTGCACTTTGGGAGAAGCTTATTGATTTTGAGGTCATAGTCACTGTAACTTGGAGAAGAAATATTGTTTCTGCACAATAACATTAGTTCTACATCACAGACCTGGTCCAAACTTTGTGGATGGTTTGCACCAGGGGTAAGGAAAAAGTTGATTTGGGGGTCAAATGGTCAGAGGTCAAGATCACTGTGACTGAGAGAAAAAGAGAGAAAAAGAAATATTCTGCACAAAATTTCAGTTTTAGACAATGTACCTTCACCTAAGTTTGTGGATGACTTACACATTAAAAAACGGTTTGTGCATAATAACTTTAGTTCTAGATTACATACCTTGACCAAGGTTTGTGGATGACTTACACATTAAAAAACGGTTTGTGCATAATAACTTTAGTTCTAGATTACATACCTTGACCAAGGTTTGTGGATGACTTACACATTAAAAAACGGTTTGTGCATAATAACTTTAGTTCTAGATTACATACCTTGACCAAGGTTTGTGGATGACTTACACATTAAAAAACGGTTTGTGCATAATAACTTTAGTTCTAGATTACATACCTTGACCAAGGTTTGTGGATGACTTACACATTAAAAAACGGTTTGTGCATAATAACTTTAGTTCTAGATTACATACCTTGACCAAGGTTTGTGGATGACTTACACATTAAAAAACGGTTTGTGCATAATAACTTTAGTTCTAGATTACATACCTTGACCAAGGTTTGTGGATGACTTACACATTAAAAAACGGTTTGTGCATAATAACTTTAGTTCTAGATTACATACCTTGACCAAGGTTTGTGGATGACTTACACATTAAAAAACGGTTTGTGCATAATAACTTTAGTTCTAGATTACATACCTTGACCAAGGTTTGTGGATGACTTACACATTAAAAAACGGTTTGTGCATAATAACTTTAGTTCTAGATTACATACCTTGACCAAGGTTTGTGGATGACTTACACATTAAAAAACGGTTTGTGCATAATAACTTTAGTTCTAGATTACATACCTTGACCAAGGTTTGTGGATGACTTACACATTAAAAAACGGTTTGTGCATAATAACTTTAGTTCTAGATTACATACCTTGACCAAGGTTTGTGGATGACTTACACATTAAAAAACGGTTTGTGCATAATAACTTTAGTTCTAGATTACATACCTTGACCAAGGTTTGTGGATGACTTACACATTAAAAAACGGTTTGTGCATAATAACTTTAGTTCTAGATTACATACCTTGACCAAGGTTTGTGGATGACTTACACATTAAAAAACGGTTTGTGCATAATAACTTTAGTTCTAGATTACATACCTTGACCAAGGTTTGTGGATGACTTACACATTAAAAAACGGTTTGTGCATAATAACTTTAGTTCTAGATTACATACCTTGACCAAGGTTTGTGGATGACTTACACATTAAAAAACGGTTTGTGCATAATAACTTTAGTTCTAGATTACATACCTTGACCAAGGTTTGTGGAGAGCTTGGACATAAGGCATAAAAGCAGCCTGTTGATTTTGGAGTAAAAAGGTCAAACATCAAGGTCATTGTGGCAGATAGACCTGCTATTATTGCATTGCTGACTCTTTTCCTGACAATAGACCCCAGTCCAAGGTGATTATTCCCTCCTCAAATTAGTAACTGGAGGTCTAGAATGAAAAACATGATCCCAGTCTGATACCTTAGTCAACTTCCATCTTTCAGGTTATCATACATACTTCGTTTCCTTGGACTTCGTATGGTTATCACATGTCTCTTAGCGCTTGATGCTTTTCATCATTCACACTTGAATTGCCATCAATTATATATTTTTCTGTATAATATTTTATATTTTCTCTGCAGTCTTGGACTAATTTTTGTTTATGTGTCCATTTTCATTGAATTTTAGGATTGTTTGTTCATTTCTTATGAAGCAGTGCTTTATGGTTTTTTTTATCCTGCTTTTTTAACTGGTGTGAGGGTAAGTATTACCCACTCATTTCTTTTTCCAGATGATTGTTTTATTTGTGTATTTCCTTTGAGTGTTCATTATGCCTCAAGGTGTGTCTTTTTGACTGCTTGGAACAGGCATCCCACATGCATAGCATGCACTTCATATGCATGCATATACAGATGTCATTTTTGTTCTCTTTGGTTTGACTAGGTTTGGGACTTAGTTCAAAGTTGCCATGCCTATAGGGATAGGAAGAAAGGGCTTGCTTCCTCCTCCTTCACTGGAAGAATCTTTCATTCCCATCAGGGGTCTAGGAAAGTTCCCGAGGTTGGGAAGTCATCAGCTCTCTTAGAGGGTCCATGGTATAAAAATCACTTGCTCCAGAAATGGTAGGATTACTGACATTTCCTAGAGGAAGGAAGTTGTCAGTTCTTGTGAGGGAGGGATCTTTGGCACTCTGGTGGAGGGAAATTGCCAACACCGGGTAGCAAAGGAGTCACAGGCTTCTTTTCGCTCAAGTAGATCTGTTTACAGCTCAAGGGAAGATCATTAGTCAGACTCGAGTTTCCTGAATAGAGACATCTCCATCAGGTCTTCATTGGGCACCAAATAAGGCTATTATTACTGGTCACCAAGTGTGAGTCACCAGGCAGCAGTCACAGGTCACTTGGCACCAGGTAATCGGTCAAGTACAGTCTCTATTGCCGGTCACCAGGCATGGGTCACCAGTCACTGGGTGAGGAGAGTAGTACAGGTAACCAGGTGTCTGTCACCCATCATTGGTCACCAGACACCAGGCTCTGGGGTTTTTGAACAGCAGTCACCAGTCTCGGGAAAGGAATTGGGTCAATGACACACATCCCATACTTCCCTTATGGAGCTTGGGGACTTCCACCACCTGGTGGTGAAATAGCCATATCTCCCTTTCCTCCCATGATGCCATAGATGACCTTCCCATGGCTCCATAGGTCGGCAAAGTGGGTGGGAAAACCCTCCCCATCCCCTCCAACTTTGTCATTGAAGGGATCTCAGCCCCCTGAGGCACAATCTAAGAGGGCCTTTTGTTGTTTCCACACTCATTAATGGTTAGAAAGTGAATGCAAAAGTTGTCATGAGGCCAAGAGGCAGCCAGACAGCAGATAGGGTGGTCTTTTGCCTCTTCTATGCATTGGCTTCTGGTTTCTGATTACAGTTACAGGATACATTCACCCACTTGGCCCCTTAAACCCTCTGCCTTGGACTCGGGTGCTTCCAGGTGGGGATATCAGCTGGGACCTGGGCCCATATCAGCATTGAATACCTGAAGGCTTTGGAACTCTAGTCTTGTGCACTAGTTACTATAAACTCCCATGCCAGTCTTTTTTCAGCTGCCTCCTTCAGGTTGTTGAAGGAGGATTCATCTCTGGCCTCTTTGCAGAGATTGTTGGGGGTTGTTGCCAAGACATCGAGACATGCACTATCAATGTCCAAGGCGCTGTCAGCCTAGCTTATTCACCTCTGTAGAGATGCTGCTATGGAGACATCAAAGTTTTTGATGGAGCACAGCTAAAGCCTTTTGAGGACCATCCTGCTTGATGTGGAGGTGTTATTCAGAGGGCTAAGACCTACAGTGGGGTCTTAAGACATGATAAATCATCAGCACCAGTGCCTGGCCTTGTTACTGGGCCCAACTAAAGTGGTGAAGAAACACCCTCATCCTAAAAGGTTAATGGCTTCCCTCCTACACATTCAAAGCCTCAGCAAAACCATCAGACCCAGCTTAAAACTCATTTCCACCCATCTTTCACGTAATTTGGCTGGAGGGGCCATGGTAGGAAGGAGGGAGGCATTTGGCCCTTGGGAATCACACCCTCGCCTTCCAAGACCTCTCCTTTTTTCAGAGGCTTGATCAGACCGCGCAGATGATGAGTGGGTCCTTTCCACAATAAAGGAAGGTTACCAGCTTCACTTCTGGAACCCTCCACCTCTTTCAAGTACTCCCGGAAAGAGGTGTACACCCTTATAAGGAAAGGCATAGCAGAGAAGGTGGCAAACATTTAAAATCGAGGATTTTGTTCCTGGATCTTCCTGGTTTCCAAAAAAGGGGGAAAGTTGTGACCCATAGTTGATCTTTCCACATTGAATAAGTGTTTTAAGATGGAGATATATGCTTCAGTCAGGAATTCCATCAGGTCAAATGGCTGGGTGGTTTCCTTAGATCTCCAGGATGCCTATCTTCACATTTCCATCTTCCCACACTGCAGGAAATTACTGTGACAGGAGATCTGTCAGTTTCAGGCTCTTCCTTTCATCTTACCTTCTGCTCCCAGAGTCTTCACCAGGGTGATGGGTGCAATAATGGTTCATTTAAGGTCCTTAGGGGTCCCCATCATCATGTACTTCAACAATTGGTTGATGCAAAATGTCCTCAGAATGCCCTTTTGAGTGACCTGTTACTGGGTATGAATTTTCTCACCCTTCGGGGGACAGTTCATTTTCCTCCCGACACAATCTCACAAATACTGTCTTTCATAGCAAGATCATGCAAGAGACTTTGTTGTCTGCTTGCCTCTGCCTCTTTCTCCTGGGACTCTTAATGCAGTGGCAGACTTAGTTCCCTTTGGTAGGCTTTGTATGTGGCCTCTCCAGTTCTTGATTCTAGCAAACTGGAGTTCATAGAAGGACCCCCCTGTACACTCATATCCCCTTAGGATCCAAATTTCATCACCATCTGAGTTGGTGGTTAAATCAGGACAGGTTTCCAACTGGAGTTCTGATTCATTCACAGTACTTCAGCAGCTTTGACCTGCTAGTAGATGACCCCAGGGAATTACTGCAGAGGAGTGATCTGCTTTGGCAGCACAGATGGTCCCTACTAAATGACAATCCTTTGATACTCCACCTTCATGCCTGATTTGTATAAAACAATCTATCCACCAAGAGCCTTTTTTTTTTTTCAAGGTTGCCAACTGCATCATCCATACTGGAAGGTGACCAACTTCCAAAGTTTTCTATGCCAAAAGGAAGATTTTATGTAACTGTTGCAGTAGGAAACATGTTGATCTTTTTGGTCCCCCTTGCAGATTTTCTTTTTCTTTTTGAAGACAAAGACTGTTCAATATCCATCATTAAAGGCTATAGGGCAGCCCTTTCCAATACTCTTTAAGTTCTCCATGGGTTTCAACACTGGGTAAGACCCTCATTTTTCAGAACTTATCAGGTCCTTTAGCTTCAGATACCAGTCTCTTGCTTTTTAATACCTAGGTGGAACCTTTTGTGCTCTTTGGTTGTTATCGAAACCTCCTTGTGTCAAGCTTCCTTTGAGAACCTTACCCTTAAGTCAGTCTTCCTTCTCTCCCTAGCAAAGAGAAGGAGTGAAATTCGTGAGTTGTCAGTGGAAAGGGTTTGCAGTTCATTTAGATTCAGTTTCTCTTCTTTGCTAATCTGGGTTTCTGGCCAAGAATCAGCTGCATTTGGTAGCCCTTGATCCAATTTAAATCCCCAGTCTCAGTCGTATCTGTGCTGGGAATGATCAGGCTAGATTCCTGTATCCAGTTAGGGCTTTACATTTCTAGATCAAAAGGGAAAAGAAAGAGCTATAACTGGTTTACCATATGTCATTGAGAGCTTTTTTTCATGAGAGTCAAATCCCATGAGGTTAGGGCTGTTGCTGCATCATGGGCCTTTCTTAATCATTCTTCTCTAGATGATGTCGCGAAAGCTGCCATCTGGTGGTACCATTCCATCTTCTTTTTGTTCTACTTTCGATAAATGCCACATCAGAACAAAGGCATTTACACATTACGTCCAATTGTTTCAGCCCTACAAGTTGTGAAGCCATCCTCCAGTCTGCAGTACAGCACCCTACTTTCAGCAGTGGTAAGTTTACTTTGTCAGCTTATCTTAGGCCATCAGCTTCCCACCAGGGGGGGGGGGGGTAAAACTAAAATTAATTATGAAATACTTACCTGCTATTATTACCCAATTCCCTCTTCCCTTCCCGCTCTGATGTCCTTTCAGTCTCTGTTCAAGTCAGAGAAGGATGATATTCTGGTGGCAGACTGGGATCATGTTTTTTTTTTTTTTTCTACTATACCTCCAATTACTGATTGGAGGAGGGAGTAATTACCTTGGATTGAGAATAGCACATGGGAAAGAGACAGCAATGCAATAATAGCAGATAAGTATTGCTTAATGAAAATTGGTTTGACCAAAGAAAAGTACATTTTACAGAATAACTTTTGTCCTAGAGTAAGTTCCTTGACCGAGCTTTGTTGTTGGCTTACACTTGCACTAGGGTAAAAAGGAAATGTATAGACTCTGGGGTCTAAAGGTCAGAGGTCATAGTCATGGCAAGTCTAATAAGAAAATAATGGTTTCTGCACAGCAAATTTAGTTCAAGAATGCGTACCTTGAGCAAAGGTCCAGAATATTGAGACCCACTGGACAGTACTCTGCAGAGTCAACCATGCCTTACTAGTGCATACATAGAGGACTATTTATACATGGCATGCTTGTATGATATGCCATTCACAGTACTCTTTCTGTGTAATAGTTTCATTAATGGACTTGGCTAAGTAAGGGTCCGACAAAATGTTTTGCTGTATTTTTCCCAGTCAAGCCTGCAAAAATTGATGTGTGCTAAAATACAAATAAATGCTATTTTACATTTTTACACCAATATTGCAAAGAGTAAGCAGTAATAGTGTTGCCTTGCCCTGTTGATTTTATGTCTCACACATACAAAGGGTAAGCAGTAATAGTGTTGCCTTGTCCAGTTGATTATGTCTCACACACACAAAGGGTAAGCAGTATTAGTGTTGCCTTGCCCTACTGATTATGTCTCACACCTACAAAGGGTAAGCAGTAATAGTGTTGCAATGACCTATTGATTATGTCCCACAGACACAAAGGAGGAAGACATAAAGATTTTATGCTGTTCACCCCTCTGTTTGTCACACTTACCTTGTAAGCAAGATTTCTTTGAAACTATGGAGCCAGACTAAATTTTAATATTTAGATACCTTGTACAGGTCCCATAAACCAGTTCCCAGTTATACTCTCCTAAAATATGATTGTTAATTGTTGCTTTTTCCCAATACTGTGTTGTGTCCTTTCAAATCTGTAGATCATGTTCTATGCGCATTTTCTGTACTTTTCAGACTGAGTTTGAGGAAATGAAGCAGAATCTAGCACAGTGTAAGGATGTAGCCAAAAAATATCTGGAGTCTGCAAAGAAAATGACAGGCATGGGACCGAATGAGGAACTCTCAGATCATATAAGACATGTAAGTGTCCAGAATAATTCTAGTGCTTGTCTTGAAATTGTCATGTTTGGGATTGAATACTGATAAAACTTATACACAGAGACTTGTCTGAACTGCTACAAAGCTGTTTTCTATAACCCTTACCTTTACATGTAGAGGGTCATTTTATGTTATTTTTGTCCTTACATATGTCTGCCCATCCATTTCTTTTAGCGTAGATAGTAGATATGTACATGCCATTTTTGTATAACACTCTACATTTTCAGATAGAATAAAGAGATTAAATTTGACACTTTGTTTTTCATGATCTCTGTGTTGAGTGTGATATTTACCTTTTCCTGTCAATTGGTATTTCATACTTTAAACCAACCAGCGTAATTTTTCTACAGAGAAATCTACGTTTGATTTTCACTTAATTCTTTCTGAATAACTGGATGGCTTGAAAACAAATTTGCTTTACATATTTGATTTTAATACTGACTGTTCATGTCATTTTTTGTGACTCCACCATGAATTTGGCAGGGGCATATAGCATATACTTGTCCATATGTACATCCTGTAATTCTTGTGTGTGCAAACTACTGGTGTTAGGAATTGGTTGAAATTTAAAGTTTGATGATTCGTTCACCATAACCAATCAACTACAGAATTTAATCAGTTGGAAATATTTCCTATATTCATACCTGCCATATTCCCAGACAGTGGGGAGGGTTTAAGACTCAAAAAGTGTGTTTTGAAGTCCCAAGGGGGTCATTGTGCGTGACCCCAAAAAGTGACATCATCCAATTGAGCATAAACTATCTTTTCATATGAACCTATAGAAAATTAGAAAATGACTTGTGGGGGGTCTCAGTAGATGTGTACCCTTGTGTATTGATGCTTTTTTATGACACATGTTTATTTGGGCTGGAGCATCAGTCTTAATTACCCTTGATTCACCTCTGGCATAATTTCCGACTGAGCACATGCTGTCCATAACAAATTTACTGTATGCACCAGTGATGGACATTTGCTTGACTACCGTTAACACCTTACTGGCCAATAATATCACACTTGTGTCAAATCAGTATGAACTGGGCGGAGCTAACAGGTCACTGATGTCACGCTTTGGTGTGCATAATTGAATCAAGGTTAAATTGTTTTGAGATTTATGATAGAGGAAGAGGGAATCAATTTTGACATGATTGGATTAACTTTTGATCAGATATCTGCGTTTGTTTGATTGCCCATCAAATTATAATCAATTAGACAAAACTATCGAAAATATGGTGGCTCGTGAAGCCAGTTTTCAGAGGTGAGTGCACAAACTTTAAATGTGTTTTTTTTGTTATTGCTGATCAATTTGCTTCAATCGGCAAAACGTTAAAAATTGTGGGTGTTTTAATTATTGTATCACTTAGTAAGATTTTACTGGACATTATGCTCAGTGATTTATTTCATGCTTTGGAATTAAAGTGAAACCCCGCTATAGCACGCTTTGTTATAGCACGAATTCGGATATAACACAATTGTGGCATGGCTCTCGAAGTTTCATATATTTTCTTGTAAATGAAAAAATTAATATATTTTTTTAAAGTACAAAAAATATGTGTAAAAACTTAACTATCATTTTGGGGTAGAGATCGTGTATGAATTCAGATGTGGCATGGCTCCCAAAATTTTACAATAATTTCACAAATTTCTTGAAGCACTGCAAAGTTTTGTGCCAAAATATACAGGTTGCTTGATTTAATAATTTGGCAAGATCTATTGTATTCTTGAAGAAAAAAGTGTCATATGATTGCATCTTTCTTTATATGAATAAACGTTTCTATTTGTGAATATTCATTTCAAATGTGTCAGTTGTCAACACTGTATTTTGATCTTAGCTTATTTTTGAAAGATGTCAGCTCATTAAAAAGTTGATAAGTGTTAATCTTATTATTATTGAATCATGAACAATAAAGCCAGTAAGTCTTCTTTGTGTTTTTCTTCAATGCATTCTGTGTACAATTGTTGCTGAAAAGAAGAAGATTCTCATCCAATTTTATAAATCAATTAATTTAAGTAATTGCTAATCATCAAAATCAATCTCACTGCTAAAGGTTGTTCAAATTATGAGGCAATGATTTATAAAAACAAAAACAAAAAAACGAAAGCCAACATGCGCATGTGGCTTTGCAGTGTTGGCAGACAATCGTCATGCAATCAACTGACCAGTGCATAATATCATGCATTCCCTATACAAATGACCCCATTGTTCCTTAACAATTGTTCTTGCGGTAGTCGTTCAAACAAATAGGTGTTGGAGTGTTAGTTAGTGGGTATTTACAACGGATAACGGGATACAGAAATGTAAAACTTTTACTGTTAAAGAGAAGCTTGAAGTCCTGGGCAGGTTTATGTCTGGAGTTAAACAATTGCAGTTAACTTCGAGATTTAGGTGTTCACAAGTCAAGCAAACAAGGTGGTGGACTGAAAAAAGTTTCCTACCTGAATTTATAAATCAATTATATACCTTTTTAAGGGAAAAGAATAGACTATAAATGTCGCTCAATCAACCGTCATACACACCCGCTGAAACAAGTTTATGGCCTGATCTGTCAGGAGCAGTTTTGATCATTGCCACACACATGTAACCCCCACCCCCTTTTTCTTAACCCTTTTTATTTTCTAGCTTCAGATCATTCACATATACACAGAAAACTGTCCTTTCGGTGTTAGCACTGATTGGAACAGAACCATTTAAGTTGTAGGGGTGGAGCATTATACTTATAAACAAAAGTTTTAATGAATATTGGGTTTATTTTATTTATTTTGTCTTGTGTCAATTAGAGAATGGCTAAGTTGTTTTTATGGAATTCAAGATGTACCCATACAATCAAACGGTTTACTCCCAAGCTGGGTTCAGGCAGTTTACATGTACACACACCTGCAGAATTCTTATCACAAGTACATTACGAGGTAAATACGGTACATTTTACCTCCTGTATGAATTTTCAGCTCAAGTACATGTACTTTTCAAGCCTAAATACAGGTTTCTTTTTAGAAACTCCCAATGTCTGAATCATGAATTTTATTGTTGATCAGAAATCAGATACTTTGGACATGTCCAGCAAATATGAATGTTGCAGCGGGAAGAAAAAAAAAACTTGTTCATAAATTTGTGTGAATGTATTAGCAAGAAATTAAATATTATGATTCAGCTGGATCCATAAAACATTTTTAAAATATAAATTATGTTTCTTTGTGCACATTTTTGATGGAATTATGATTATGGCTACAACCAGATTTGACTGGTGAGTACACATACTCTTAACTATTTACGCTTAAGTTGCTGATTTTGTATACATAAAAATAAATATTAAATATGTAATGACTTTTAAGTAGTTCTTGTTTAATATGGAAACACGTTTATAACTGCGTCAATGAAATCCGTAGTATTGTCCCACCCCCCTCCTCCCCGCCCCCCTCAGGGCTTGCATTGAATTCAGACACATAATGATCTATGACAAAATGACTAAATATTATACTTCTGTGTGCATATTTTTGATGGAATTATTATGGATTCACTCTTATGCATGCCATGAGATCAGTTGGTGAATACATGTGTCGATACTTTAACTATTCATGTTATACATTAGACATGTACATATACATGTACCAAGGCATGGTTCTTGGATATTATATGTGCAGTCTCTGTGTTTTCACTACATGTGTATATCTCATTTAATATGCATTGATTTAAGATGGTAACTGTGCAAATGAAGCACATAGTTTTGCACCCACTATTATACCCCCCCCCCCTTTTTTTTTTTTTTTTTTTTTGTTGGTGCATACATCATTTTCTTGAGCTAAATGACTTGGTTGGTTATAGCATGGTTCCGTACATAGCACAATGTTGTTTTGTGGTCCCTGACCATCGTGCTATAGCAGGGTTTCACTGTACTTGAGATTGCAAAACGAGATGGAATATTTTTGTTATATTAGATGCATTTGTGAACTGTAAACCACAATGGCTCAAAGAAGCATATTTTCTTTTCTGTCTCAGTCTCGGAAACAACCTGCCAGTGATGATCATTCCGACCCTCAGTCTCCAAACAAACAGAAAGTTAGTAACAGTTCTGAGAAGAATAAGTCTCCTAAAGTTGTAAGAAAATTTAAGAAAGAGTTGAAAAGTGAATTTTTGGGGGGTTACAAATAAGTAATGCCCATGTCACTGTCTGCTTGTCTGTTTCTTACAAAATACTGTACAAGTGTTTCTATTTATTCAACATGAGACAAGAAATCTTAAACATCAGTTTGCTCCACGAATAATGAACAATCCCAGCAATTAGCTTATGACTGTTAAAAAAACTAATGACTACTGAGATTCAGTTTTGACTTTTGGGATTTTTATTTTGACTCCTGAGATTATGGGGTCAGGGTTTAAATGACTCTTCATTTCGAAATCTGTTAATAGCCCAGTGACTGGAAATTCAAATTTGAATAAAAGAAAATAGCATGGGTTTTTTTAGGCATTTAATACACAAACAAAAAAAATTTGGTTAGACTTAGCACTATCAGACTTCATCACCACACACATATATGCACAAACTCGCATAATCCCAAACACACAGACATTAAATAAAAAAGTAGAGCAAGTTTCTATCTTTAAAATCCATTGGACGGTGGGATGTAGTCTTAATTAGATGCAGTCTTTGTTGCTGTCAGCAGTTTAGTAGGGAGTTTGAAGGCAATGCAAGTGTCATTTGTGTTCATCTTTGCACTCAATTAAAGACTGGAGGGTACTGTTGTTCAAACTTCCCCAAAGATCATGTTGAATTTTTCTCAGCACAGAAAATGATCTTTCTGCATCTGCATTGCTGTGAGGGAGTGTCAAACATGCAATAGCCACATGGTCTACTTGAAGGTAGATGAAGACTTTCTTCACAGCATGGTCATACACCTGGATCAAAATAGCGATGGTTTTGTCACCTCCCTTGTCATTAGATTCATCAGTCAGAACCTAAAACATTGGTGCAGTTGCATTATTTATGATATTTGCTATTTTTGTCATTTTGCAACCGGATTTCATAGCAATATCACTATCCAGGAACATTTCCTTACACAGGTCTTAAAAATGATCTTCAACTGAAAACGGCAGATTGTGCTCTGCAACAAAATTGCAGAAAGGTACTTCAGCTGTTGTGACATGGCCTGTTGATGATTGTTTGAACATGTTAGTTACTTTTGGGATTGAGCTCTGCATTCATGCATTGTCCTGATGATGGATGGTGTTGCTGTGTTGACATATGTCACACACTTCAGAATTACTAATGTTGATATGTGAATTTTCAGTATGTGCAAAAACTTATATGCCCCCCCTTGTTGCTGTGCTTCACAAAGTCAAACTCCATCAACCAGGAGTTATGTAGTTGTGGTTGGTGTTGCTTGCTTTGCAGATGGCTCATCCTTCAATGAATCACAGCTGCATTTCAACATTTTGCCTTCAAAAATGAATCACACTTGTACACTATTCCGACTTTCAAAATAATTCTGTTTTGCATTTTACATATGGAGTTAAAATCCAGCTTCAAAGAAATGTTGCAACTGATTATGAACTTGCCATAAATCTTTAATAAAGATGGCCTAAACATTCTTATTCAAGGCAGTGATGGGTAATAACTTTTGTTCTTCAACATGCATCTCTTTGATTTACCCAACTTCAAATGAATTTGACTGTTCCACTTAGTGTACTTTACCTATTCAAATTAGCCTAATGGGCTTTCCCACAGCAGCATTCAAAGTACTTAATGCGACATCACCATATAGCTATTTTCAGCCAATGAAGTAATCTGTGAAATGGTGGTTGTTTGTCTCTGACTGCCTTAACTTTTAATTGCATCTGTGACAATCGGCTGTATAAACTGCCCCGAGGATAGTTTTACATGAGCTCTAACAGGTTATAGGCATATATCATGGTGGTCAAGAAATGCCTCTTCTCTCTCTCTCTCTCTCTCTCTCTCTCTCTCTCTCTCCCTCTCTCTCTCTCTCTCTCTCTCTCTCTCTCTCTGTTTTTTTTTTTTTCTAAGATTACTGAAAACTGAAAATAATGTTTTTCATGGGGTTTGGGAGCCAGAAATTGTGTTTTTTGCATGATGTGTCATGTTATGGCATTTTTGCATAAGTTAAGTTGTTTGTATCCCATAAAGTCAAATGGTTTACTAGTACATTTGTCATCTACCTTGTTGTTTCTGCTTGGATTGTACTGCACACTAGAAGACTGTATTAACTGGAAGCTGTTATTCCCAAAAGCTGAATAGTGAATAAAAAGAAAACTGTAATCGTTTATATTTGATTATGGAAAATCAATCACTTAATCATTTGATTTTTCTGACCAATCTTTAATTATTTTTTGAATGATCATCACATTACTGGTATGACATATAGCATGAAGTTCAAATTCATATCACATAAAGACCATAGGTAAGAAGAGGAAAGTAGGAACAGCATCTCTTCAGGTTCTGGGCTTAAAATTAAAATGGTAGTTTTCCTCAGTCCTTGGCACCTATCGCCTTCTGTGTGTCTGGTTCCCTTGCCAGAATTCAGTAAATAAACTATGCTCTTAGTTGGCTGAAGGTCTGTTAAAACTGGATCATCCATGTATATCCAAAGTTGACTTGACAGTATTTCTTGTCTGATGGATGTTTTTACTTCAGTTTTAAGTCTGTTGGCACAAATGAAACTTCATGAAGTGCAAAACCATTATAAATCTCACTTTCTTCATTTCTGTCAGGTAGCCTTGATCTTTAAAAGCTGCCTCATCTTTCTGGTTGGTGATTTCTTCCAAATGAATCGGAGTAATTTCATAACTGTTGAACATGGATTTCAGTGTTATTTATTGGTACATTGTATGCAATGACATGAACCCCTGAGGTCAAAAAGTTAAGTGCAACTTGTATTCTTACAGCAACAGTAACATCATCATCAAATTATATGAACAATAAGGAATAAAAGAACTCGATCAAGACTTGTTCTTTTTAGTGAATGCATGTATGTATGTGTGTGTGTGTATGTGTCTGAGAGAGAGAGAGAGAGACAAATGCTGTGTCAGTGTGTAAGAACGTATGCATTCAAAGCGGTTTTTACTTGTAGCTTTTGGAGAGAGAGAGAGAGAGAGGTTACATGGTGATTGTAATATGTACTGTTGAGTTACCTGATGATTGTGATCTTACTCATGTACAGGGGCATTACTATATTCCATTATCAATTAATATATCTTGGAATAAACAGTTCATTCCTGTTTTAATTACAATATCCATTGTCAGAAGAACCACATGACTTTGCAGTGTTATTTACATGATAATTAAATATACCTACAGCTTTGGCCAGGTCATTTCAGTTGACACCAGCATGAGATGTAATCAAATTAGTGAGGCTACCAATAGGGAAATGAGGCTACCCATAGGGTATTGTAATCAATTCTGTAAAGCATGTTAATGTATGCAGTACTGTGTAATTATTTAATGACAGGTGCTTGCTCATGTAAGTTTCTCAACCAGCGACATCTTTTGTTCTCACCAGGTGTCAGAGCTTTGAATTCATGAGCAAAGATCAAACCAAAATGCTGTCTAACTACAAGAAGTGTACATGCACTTACTGATAAAGGGTAATCTGATTTCATGGGAATATAGAGGTCATTGTACTTGCAAAGAAAACAACACAGCATGCTAAATGGTCATCTTGGGATATAAACTAAATGGATTCTATATGGATAAAAATATTGTGAATATTAAAATATAAATTATATATCTTTGAAACTGAAGGAGTATGGTATTTAAAATTATATTTACTATTTTATTACTTTGACAAAATCTTCAGCTAAATTGGATCAGTAAGGTACATTAAGCAAAATAGCACGAAGAAGGGTTGAAATCTCTCTGTGTCTCTCTCTCTCTCTCTCTCTCTCTCTCTCTCTCTCTCTCTCTCTCTCTCTCTCTCTCTCTCTCTCTCATCGGGGCATATTTTATTTTGATTATGAGGTGCAAGAAGAAAAATGTGCGATGGAATACCCATGTCCATGTCACGGTTAAACATTTTCTAACTTCTCTATTCTAATGCACACATAAGTAAGCAAATTTAAACAAAATATATTACTAGTGCATGCTGCTTTAGCGCAATTATGTTTGATGTATGTGAATTTAATACTGATGATCATGTAAATATTTTGGAATCCTTAATGTTGGGTCCTATAATTTTTCACACGTGATCTCTTCCCCAAAATTATAGTAATTTTTTTTTACACATTATTTTTCATACCTTGAAAAAAAATATTTATTTTTTCACTTGCTCATGATAAAGTCTTGACAATTTAGATCATTGGTGCAATTTACTTTTTCTAGTGATTTTGACAAGTTCTGTACTTTATGGCATTTTTAATATCTTTTCATGCTCTACACTCAGAATGTGTTTCTTATATGATGAAATTTCAATGATTCTTTCCTAAATGTGCCCTTTAAACCCACTACTAGAGATGATTTCCTGTTGAATATTGATGGATATTTGCCACAAACTTGACAAAATAGCACAGTGGACTCTTCATCGTACTCTGGCCAATAATATTTGGCAAGTCATGCCATTTGAACGTTTATCATGTTTTGAAGAATCATACTGCTTTTGCTGCAATTCTTGTCTCTGCTTGTTGTTTTAGCCTTTCGTCTTCCATTTCCTTTCTTTTTATCTCCCTGCCCACTGCCAGAAAACTTGTGAATATCCATCATGCGTACTGTTCAGACGATCATTGATGACATCGAGCAAGGATATCTCTAGACGAATGCATATGAAAATCACCTGTTACATCAGATAGAAATCACCACATCTGCAAACCAGTCCATATTGTCTGGTACCTTCACACAAGTTTCAGATGAACTAAGTTATTGCACTAAACCCAAAGTTGTTGGTAACCAGTCGCTAAATTCAAAACACTTCTGTTCTTAATGTAGAAAATGATGGAGTATTCCTGGGATGCTTATGTAAATCTGATCTATGTTAAGTGACATAAAATGATTAAGTTTTTATATTAAAATATTATGTGTGTGGCTGATAGAGACTCACTACAAATTGGATACAGTTGTAAGCAAACAGCAATGAACGTTATTTCCATCGATTATGTTATGTCAGCTGAGACAACTGCTGAATAAAGGAGGTCTTCCCATTGATTAGAGAAAACAATTTTCCCATTTCTTTTCATAATTGGCTTAGAAAATGCACTTGTCCAGTCAGGCAAGTGTCTAGCAAAGTCACTTGCCCTTCCTAACCAGTCACATGCAAAATAAAAGCAGCTAAGTGGAATTTTTGAACCCTTGCAGTAGCAGACTTCAAATTCGCCCTTTCAGTTGGGAGTTCAGCTAACCACTGAGCCCCTGTGATTTCTGTATTTAATCGTGGTAAAAATTGGTGTGTTTCTGCGGTTTGATATGACAGTTATTACTGTATTTATAATTTATTACTTGGGAGTACTGCTGACATTGTACCCTTGAAAATCATTGGTCCTTGTCTGGCTGGATGAAAATAGAAGTTGCTGTAGTGGACAGTTTTCTGAAAGAAAAGTTAATAAGACATTACCATTAAGAATCTACTTGGAGTTTTGCAATTTTCATTTTAATATCAGCCATTTATCACCTGCTATTATTGCATTGCTATCTCTTTTCCTGGTGCTAGTCCCCAGTCCAAGGTGATTATTCCCTCCACCAAATAGTAATTGGAATACAGGTTAATATCATCAAAATCTCTGACCAGTTCAATAATGAGCAAGATCTATGCATATTACGGAGGTGATCTTACACCTGATTGGCTAACCTTGGTACCTGTCTGGAGGCCATATATTTGATCTGATTTTGATCAAACTTGGAATATATGCTTATATCATTAAGATCTTGGATGATTTAGATAATGAGTGAAATCCACTCATATTAATTAGGAGATCTTGCATCTAATTGGCTGTTCTTGTTACCACTCTGAAGGCCATATTTCTGATCCAATTGTAATCAAACTTGGAATATATGCTTTTATCATTACGATCTCGGACAAGTTCAGTAATGAGCAAGATCCACGCATACAATTGATGTGATCTTGCATCTGATTTATTGAGCTTGTAGCCCCACTGGAAGCCATATTTCTGATCTGATTTTGATCAAACTTGAATTGTCAATTTTGATCATCAAGATCTTAGATGGGTTCAATAATGAGCAAGATCCACACATTAATGAGATAATCTTAAATGGCTTGCCTTGTTACCACTCATGAGGCCAAGTTTCAGATCTGATTTTGATTGCATTTGGAATATATGCTTATATCATCAAGATCTCAGATGGTTGTATAATGAGTGAGATCTATGCATATTAATGAGGTGATCTCGCATCTGATTGGCTGAACTTGTTACCACTCTGGAATCTATATTTGTGATCTGATTTTTATCAGACTTGGAATATATACTTCTATCATCAGAATCTTGGACTGTTTTTGGTAATGAGCTAGATCGATGCATACTAATGAGGTGATCTTTCATCTGATTGACTGGGCTTCTAGTCACTCTTGAAACCATATTTTTTATCTGTTGGGTTTATGATCATCAACATCTTGGATGATTTTGAAATGAGCAAGAGACTGTGAATATTGATTATGGCTTCATCTTTAGAAAGAATTTTTATCAGGATATAGTAAATAGGTCAAATCAACATGATATAGAGTTTGGGAGATAGTTTATATAGCTTGTGTTCTTACACTACTACATAAGCCTCTTCATAGCCTGACCAATCTTTGCATGGTGACAGGGCACTAGGTGCTAGTCATCAGGTAAGGCAGTTATTACCAGTTACCCAGTGTATGTCATCAATCACCAGGCACTGGGCATTGAGTAATGCATCAAGTACCAATCGCCAGTCTCTATCACCAGTAAGCAGGCACCAGGTAAGGAGAGTAGGACTGGTAGTCAGGTGTCTGTCAGTGATTATCAGTCACCAGACACAGGGTACCGAGTTTGGACAGTGGTCTAGGGAAAAGGAAAGGGATCAGCTTGATACCCCACTTTCTCTTTGTTACCTTTTAATCCCTACGGGGAGCAGATTCCATGCTTCAGTCACTCATCTAGGAAGTGGGAGAGTGTTCGCACATACGCACACATCCTTTCTTTATGTTCTCATTCAACCATTATGGTGCTTGGAATTCACACCACCTGATGATGAGTCGGCCATGTCTCCATTTCCTTACATGATGCCATGGATGACTTCCCCATGGCCCTATGGATCAGAGAACCAGTCAGGCTGTAGACCCTTCCCATTCCCTCTGACTTTATTATCAAAGAAAAAGGAGAGTAGCCGCCAGTTATCTCCTGTGTTGTGGATGGATCGTCTGCTAAGGAGGAGATTTGCTGTTGCGGTACATGCCTGGCTTGTATCAAACAATCTACCTGGATCAATTTTTTTAGCTAGGTTGCCAGCTGCATCGCACAGGGTAGAAGGCAATCAACTTGCAAGGTTTACGATGCCAAATTGAAGATTCTGTAATTGTTGCAGTAGGAATACTTTGATTATATCTTTTCCCCTTTAACTGCAATTGCATATTTTCAACCTTTTTTTTTTGAAGAAAAAGACTGTTCAGTATCCACCATTACGGGCCAGGGCTTTATAAATCCACTTGCCTGATTCTTGGGACAAGCTCCAATTCAGCTCAAGCAATCTCATGTTTGCAAGGTACTTGCCTGCGGCCAAGTCCAAAAATTGAGAGAGAGTGGTTGTGTTCAGTTCTGCAAGTTTTATTCTCTGCAATCTCTCCACAGTACTTATATCAGCACCTTTATTTCATGTTTATATGTACTGCATTCTTCATTCGCATAATACATAACTGCTTGTGGTTTCTTTTATCTAACAATCCTTTATTCACACAATATACTGACAGTCTGTCATTTCTGTGTAGTTGTTGTAGAGGTCAGTCTAGAATTTGTTTGCACAGATATGATAAAGTGAATTTAAAACAAGCTTTGACAAATAGGAAATAAATATTTATATTTTAACTTGTCAGCTATATTTTAATTGTAATATTTGTGTGTATACAGGAATGACCCTGCTGGTCACCAAATAATTGTACTTTACGTCAACCCTGTTATCTTAGGCCATTAACCTCCCACTTGGCTGGCAAATTCAGCAACACAATAATACCGTATTTACCGTATATCTTGGGACACCGTATATCTTGGGACACCATAAATTAATTTTTAAAGTAATTTTTTTGTGCACTGTAAGTTCTGGGACAGATCGGTTTTTTTCGAGTCGTAAGTTTTGGGACACGATTTGAATCATAATATCGATGCTTAGCTGATAAAAAAATGGACTCAAACTTATATTTTATTAAATAAATGGAAAAAAAACTGCTGTCAGTGTTGTTTGTTTACACTTTTCTTCTTAACTGCAAACTTTTGAAGAACAAAATTTGATAAATCTATGGGCAATATAGGAGACTAGATGTTTGCACTATGTACAAAATACGTGCAAATCGGAGCAACCCGTACTTGTATTATAGTTTGTTTTGCTGTATAAAAACTGTTTGATGCAATAGAAGTTTTGAGTTGATTTATATTTGCCTTTTTCATAAGCCAGATCTAATTCCCAAGTAATATTTCCTCAGTTATCTGCCAGTGCAAATCCCTTAGCTTGTAAAGGCAGCCTCACTTTGTTTTCCCAATCCTTTGATCGAGCCGCAAAGTTGATACTTGTTCAGTGCCAAGTAGAGTCCTATATTCAGCAGACAGAATTTATTTGAACTTCCTGTGATCATGCCACACAAATGACACCTGTTCAGTTGTGGCAAATCCTTTAATACCGGTACATTTCACAATGTATGCTGAAAGTGTCACTTACAGACCCCGACTGTTCCACTGTTTCAATTGCTAAAAAGAAACCAAAGCCAGCTTCCCTTGGTTGGCAGACTTTGTATATAAAAAATCTGCACACTTAAAAGAAAATCTAAAGTCGGCTTCCAGGGTCTGCTTGCTTTGTAATAAAATAAACTTTGTATTTGATATCCTACTATTAAGTTGAAACAGTGAGTTTATTGCTCGCTACTAGCTGTGTTTATTCACCACCCAGTCTTCTGTTGTTTGCCATCTGTAATCATAACTGATACAAACAAGCATTGATGTCTGCAGGGTAAATAGTATACACAGCATTAATTGTCTTTAAGAATACGTTCTGTATCCTATGCTAGCAAAAATATTGTCATTTGCTCTTGCGGTGAATGTATTTCCTAATAATGATTTTTATTTGCGAAATATTGTTATATTGTTATCCTGGATATAATACACTCTTGGTTATTTTGCACCATACACCGGGTCATGCGTGGATTGCTGGTGCCTTCAAGCAATCAATTGTTATTTCTCTGTCACTCTCTTTCTATTGTTTTGTGATTTTGCTGGATCCAATTTTCAGTTTGATAATATACCGGTATTCAAACTTCTGAGGAAAACCAAACATGATTCGTTTATCTATATTCACGTCAATAAAACAATGTGTCAATGTTGTTACCTGACATACGTGATACACACGACCGGTACTCTACATTATCGGACCATGTGGTGTTAGTGGATTCGTTACTGATAGTGGATACGTTTGTGTCTTTTATACATAAATTGCTTATGAAGAACAAAAAAGAGGAATAAATGAGAACAATACAAGGTTAGTTTCTTTCAGTTTATTATGAAATAAACGTTCAATTTACCTACCTTATTGTAACATGAAGTGCTTTGGGGGGGGGGCGCAAATTCAACACAATTTGTTTCGGTTCTTAAGTTTTGGGACATATGATCTAGTTGAAAAAAAGTTTAACCATAAGTTATAGGACAGGAAAAAAAATCATTTATTTTATCTTGTTCCAAGATATACGGTAAATATGGTAGATAATGTTTTACTGCTATTAAAATGTAGATTTTTGGGGGTAAAACTAATTTTAATTATGTAATAATTACCTGCTATTGTTGCCCAATTCCCTCTTCTCAGTCCAAGTTAAGAAGGACAATATCCCGAATGACAAGTTGACTGAGGTATAAGATGGAGAATCATGTTGTGTTTCTATTCTACTGGAGGATGAAATAATCACCTTGAACTGGGAACTAGCACTAAGAAAAGAGATACCTATGCAACAATCGCAGGTAAATATTACAGAATTAGTTTTATCTCTCAAAAACTACTTTTTTGTCCGTCAAATACATTACCAGATCACATTACATTAGGATAACTTTCTCTGCTTCCTCCAAATCCAGCCCACCCAGAATGACAAAAAACGTCTTTTTCTGTCCATATATTATATAGACAAACGGAAGTGACTCTTACAGTTTCAGTTCCATTTCTTCCCACTAGGTGACTACCGTTGTATCCCGATGTAACCAGTTTTCACTTTTCGCCTTCATGCTGCTTTTCGCCATCATGCTGCAAAGATGTCCTCCATAGAATCCAGTTAATCTTATACTTTAATTTCATCATCCATCTTTTATTTTCATTGGTACAGTAAATCAAAATGTTGTTTTATATGGTGCGTACAACATTTTTGTAAAATTCCGGCGAATTTATTGATATTTTGACATTCTCATACCATTAATTTTTGTCACAATTGACTTGAGTGGCAGCATACATTTTCACCATTGGAATTTCCCAGGTGCTGTGTTTAGGCATTTATCCATTTATAACTCATTTTTATAATGCAGTTGGCATTTATTTAAATTTTTATATATATTTGTTGTATGCACTTGTTTGTCAGGTTGGGGAGCACACTTGCTACCAGACTTTACAACAGTCAGTGGAAAGCGGACACTTCAAGAAATGTCTCTTCACATTAGCCTTCTGGAAATGAAAGCCATTCTCACTTGGGTGGAACGCATGTATGGACATACAGTCCTGCTACTATCGGACAATTCAGTAGACCTTTGCTGTCATGATATGGGATTACCTTTGGTGGTACACCCAATACAAGACAAATATCAAGGTTTGCCACATACCAGGACAGCTCAATGTTTTAGCTGACTCGTTGTCAAGGAGAGGACAACTGCTTTATACAGAGTGGTCTTTCCATCCTTCCACATTCAATCGAGTCTGTGCCCTATAGGGCCACCCGATGGTAGATCTTTTCGCTACGAGTTGGAACAACAAATTGACTGCCTTCCTCTCCCCTTTTCTGGACCCAGAAGCATCGGCCATCGATGCTCTGTCAGTCAGCAGAGAGAATGTGGGCCTACGCCTTCCATCCATCAGTCCTGATACTAAAAGTAGTTCAGAAGGTGAGGAACATGAACTGCCAAATAGTTCTGATCGCCTTTAAACAATGGAACAAATCCTGGATAAACGATCTTCTCGCCCTAGCAACAGACATACCCAGGAAAGTCGTAGCGACTCCCACTCGGCTCAAGCAGCCCAGGTTGCCACTGTTCCATCTATATCCAGAGAAACTCCTTCACGCCAGGCTCTTGTCAGGGATGCTTTGCGTGAAAAGGAGTTCAGAACTTCAGGTGTGACAAGGATCACAACAGCTAGAAGGCCCTCCACTCTGAAGGCATATGAAGAGAAATGGCCAGTTTTTAATGACTGATGTCACATAAATGATGTCACACCACTCTCCACCTCCATTCCTCAACTGGCCAACTTCTTTCTTTTTGAAGACAAGAAGTTAGCCTCTATAACCATAAAGGGATACTAGTCCATGATCTCGGACACGTTCCAAAATCAATTTACGAGATGATACTGGACACAACAAGGACCTTTCCAACTTTTGCTGTCCAATTTCAATTTATCCAGACCACACTCACTCACGTTATTCCCTAAATGGAATCTCTCCTGGGTGTTGACATGGCTTAACTCCTCCAAGTTCAAGGCTCTGTCAGTTAATCAACTATCATGTAAGACTTGCTTTTTATAGCGCTTGCCTCAGTATGCAGAGTGAGTGAGCTACATGCCCTCTTCATGGACCTGAACTAAATGCAGTTCCATCCTGACAGATCAGTTGTCTTAATGACGCGACCTGGTTTTATTGATAAAAACAGGTTACCGTCGCTAGGCAATCAGCAAATAACTATTCGTCCTATCTCTTTGATCAATACATCAAGAGAGGCAAGGCTCTAGAATCCTGTACATGCTCTCAGATACTATCTGAAGTGGCAAATGCCGAACCAGGTTTTTCTGCCTCTCAAGTCTGGAAAACAAGACACAACACCACAAGCGCTAGCTGCTTGGTTAAAGGGAGTTATAAAATCTGCGTACACTGAACTCTCAGGAACAGGTACACCACATGAAAATCTTGGCTTACAAAATACGAGCAATTTCCACTAGCCTGGCATTCTAACATAATGACTCAATTTGAGACATAGTGGAGTCAGCTGGATGGCACGCAGACCACTTTTTCCAGCTTCTGTCTGTAGGACATGGCCTCACACAGGAGAGAACTGAACTTCATCGGGCCAGTGGCAGCTGCACAGACAGCGACCACTCCCTTTTCGTGACAGCATAGCCTTGGAACCAGGCAGTATTGGCCACTTTCACTGGATTCGCCTGGAAAACAAGGTTGAAACCATAATCAAGTGTGGAATCCCAGAGGGATCTCCATCGCACATGTATCAACAAAAGGTCTCCTGATGTGCTAAACTAACATTAGGAGAATTTCATCCATTAGTAGAGCAATCATGCTCCTACTAGGTGACACAGGTAGAGGTAGGATGCTCAGCATTTCCTCCTCCTCTTACCTATTCTCCTAATGTAATGTGATCAGGTAGTGTATTTGATGGAGAAAGCAAATTGTTTAGTAAATTATGTTTATCTGATAATACTTACCTGTTCACAATACAAATCTCTCCCACCCTTCCATGCAGTGCAATCATCCTTTAAGGTTTCGCTCAAGTAAAAACTGGTTACATCCAGGTATAACAGTAGCCACCTAGCGGGTAAAAAGGGGGGTTAACCTGTAAGAGCTGCTTCCCATTATCTATATATAATTATATATAATATATAGACAGGAAGACTTTTTGGTCTTTCCAGGAGGGCTGGATTCGGAGGTAGCAGAGAAAGTTATCCTAATGTAATGTGATCAGGTAAGTATTATTGGAGAAACATAATTTACCGTATACTTGTGTATAAGCCGATACCAACTGTAAACTGCATAGACCCATATCTGCTGTCGTATAATGCGCCAGCAGATCTGTCTCTATGCAGTTTGTAAGGACTAATCAGTAGAACAAACAACATAGACGCTGATCTGATGGCGCATTATGAGACAGATCAGGATCTATGTTGTTTGCATTTGGACCCAGTTTATACTTGAATATATACGGTACTAAAAAAATTTGCTTTCTAACTTACCTTTGTTGTTTCTTTTTCAGTCCTTTGAAGGGCTTCCCAACACACTTGAAGAGATTGATGCTAAAATTCATGAACATCAAGTTCGAGCAGATTGCACATTCCAGGCAGATGAACGGGTAGGTAGAGATTCTCATCAGTCACCATGAATACCGTATTTATGTGCCACTAAGTTTTACTTTTTATATGCCTTCCATAAGGCAGTGCATGTTATGTTATCGTGTTTTCTGACATCCACCTGTCTGTGTGACTGGTACTGATCTTGTTTCTGCAAATAAAACTCTAGTTCTCCACCATTTACAGTCACCACATTTTGTGGATGGCTTGCACTTGGGGTGAGAAAGAAGCCATTGATTTCAGGGTCAAGGTTCAAGGTTACTGTGACTGAAAGAATAAAAATGGTTTCAACACAATAACATTAGTACTACATCACTTATCTAGACCAAACTGTACGGATAGCTTGAACTAGGGGTAAAGAAGAAGCCTATCTATATGGAGGTCAGTGGTCAAAATCACTGTGACTAAAAGAATACAAATGGTTTCCACACAATAACATTTGTTCTACATCAGAGACCTGGTCCAAACCTTGTGGATGACTTTAGGAAAGGAAGAAACCTAATGATTTTGTAGTCAAAAGACAAAGGTCCATGTCATTTTGGCTCAAGAAATAATAACTTGTGTTCAAGGACAGGTTCCTTGACCAGAATTTGTGGATGACTTGCACTTAGGGTAATAAAGAAATCTACTGATTCTGGGGTCTATAGGTCAGAAGTAACAGTGATGGTAAGTCTAATAGGAAAAAAATAATGGTTTCTGCACAGTAACTTTAGTTCAAGACTGTATACCTTGACCAAAGGTTGAGATTATTGAGATCCATCGGTCAATAATCTCCAGAATCCAACATGCCTGACTAGTGCCTACATAGAAGATTATTAACCCATTCACGGTACTCTTGTGCTTCATCATAATTTTGTATTTTTCAAAGAGATTTATTCTGAATTAAAATCATTACATCGTATTTCTGTCATCATCTATTTCATGATGTCATAAGCATGATATGATTTTATGCTGGGGATGGTTCATTTCTCACAATCAAGTGAACAACAGTATGCATTAATATTGTTTCATTTGTGCAGAAATAATGTTGCACCTCTCAGGTTGATGGTTGACAACCTTGCTGGAAAGATTTTCTATACCTTGGAAGGAGATAATATGAACAAAACATTGCACTGTGAGGCTGCTTCCTTTCATTATAAATGTAAATCTGATGATCTGTTACAGGTTGTACAAGAATACAGGAAGAGGAAGAAAGAAATTTCTGTCATGGATAAACAGTTGGAGGCACGTCTTGCAGAGAAAAATCATCATCACCAAGGCATAGAGGAGGCGAAGGCACACTGGATTGAACCCCTTCAGGAGCTCATTAGTCGGATCAATGATAGTTTCAGCCATTTCATGAAGTGCCTTAAGTGTGCAGGAGAGGTAGACCTCAGTGTACCAGAGAATGCAGTAAGTGCTGCTACAAGTTCTGTCAGGCATGAAATTTCCTTAACCCCACATTAGTGAAAGAGTAAGACATGGCAGTCACTTTTCTGATCGCAGCAATAGAAGCATCAGTATGGTCAACAGTTGGGGTCAAAATCACAAGCTTTACACCAATGCTTTGAACCTGGGCAAGGTATGCAGGTCCTGGCCATCTTGTTTATTAGTCCAGAACTCCTGATTCATGGGTTTGGTTTGTGTGTGAAACTCATTAGGAAAATACGATGAAACCTGGTCTAGCGACCACTTGCCCATAGAGACCACTGTTTCAGGCCCCTAAACATTTCCCAGATAGTTTGCCTGCATAAAGTGAACACCTGCTCAACACAACCAGTGACTAAAATTTTTCTGTCCTGTGGACACTCATGTACTGTATAGTGACTTGTGATTATTGGGGCTATATATTTTGAGAGTAACCTCATTTGGTGCTCTCAGCCCATTCCATGATTTCTTCCTCAGATTTGTTACCCAGTCATAATACGTTAAGAGTACATCTACAACCTTAAAAATCCAGACCTCCCAAGCTAAGAAAGATGTTCAACACATTTTTTATAAAAAGTCATCTGCTTGCCGAGACACAAATCAGACAAGAGTGGTCGCCCCATGGATGGAAGGATTGGTGTCAATTCCTGTTAATCGCCAGTGAGCCTGGTCAGCATGTTGTTACAAGAGATCTCTCAAATATCTTCCCTTTGTGCCTTTTCACCACTTTTAACAATCCATCAGAGTTTTCTCACCACAATTCAGTATAATCTGTTTTTCATCTTAATATCACTGTATCATCATCATATTTGAATATTTTGCACTTCAGTTATCTAACTTTGTCATACAGTAAGCTAATTGGTGCCATCATAATTTCCTGCCCTAAGGTCTTAGTACTTACAACTCGTCTCAGTATGACTTTTTTTTGTAAGTTATGTAAAGTAAATGATCAATTATTCCTAGAAATAAGATAATTTCTGTAATTTTCTGCATGTATCTTTAATCATAGCATCCACTCTACAATAAGTCTAGTGTGATGCTTGACTGATTTTACCTGTACATTCCATTGTTTTTGTTCCCATTACAGATATCAGTAACAATGTGCAGGATTAAATGTGGGATGTGTGACAGATTTAAGCTGGCTAATGATAATCAACCTACCAAAATAGATTTTATGGCAGTGGTTCCCAAACTTTTTTTGATCGCAACAATAAATACCATTTTTTTCAACCCAAAATGTAGTACTGGTATACGGTTATGATTGTCCTCGCAACTGTCATTTGGGTCATGACCCAGGGTTTGGGAACCACTGCTGTATGGTTTGAACTATACTTGCTACAATTGCTCTCACTGGTCTGAAGCAATACGAGTGAACATCATGACCAAGCTTGACTTGAGTTGACGACAGTCAAGAAACACACAAGGATGCAGATGCCATCAGCACTGCCGACAACACTACATCAGTCACCAACTCCCTCATGACAGAGTGACTTAAAGCAGAAAGCTTGCCATTTTAAAAAAAGGTCTGGCAGTCTTTACCATCTTAGACATTCTACACAGCGAGAGCCCTGCTGTCGCCCACAGTGCTACAAAACAGAGCATACCAGCACTGCAAAGACTACTGGTATGGCACTGTGGCCAAACCTGAACCAGCCCATGACATTCCATCACCACATGCAGACCCTGGTACTGGCTGTGGCTATTATTCCCTTGATAGACAGTACCAGACTTTGGCACAAGAAATCAGGCTACCCCAGACGACATTCACTCCGGCTCTGACAGTCTGAAGCTACAGCCTCTACCACTGGAATTGGGAACAGTGATATGTCATCCCAATATACACAGTCCCAGACTCCAGATGCATAGTGTCCACTACCAGTAACGCCAATTCCAGTCCTGGTTCTGTTATGGATACCCAGTATAACTTACACGATATTTAGTGAACCAGTATCCTATAATATCTAGAGACATGGAAGAATCATGGACCGGTACCAAACAGGTCCATCGCCAGTCCTAGATTCATTTTGACCCAGTACTGGGTACAGCAACTTCCCATCTCAGACCTTTGACAATACTCAAAGTGAGCACCTGGGGATCACCATATCCCAGCATGGACATGCTCCTCGCCTTGTTCATCATCCCCATCTACCAGCTTCACTAGATCAGTTGTCACTACCTTTGCTATGAGGTTATTAATCACAACACTCTTCCAAGTTTGAAGACACATGCTCACAGGCACCATTTTCCTTCCTCAAGCCAATGAAGTCCATGGAAGCATTTGATGAAGCCTTTTGGCTTCTGTCTCCTCCTGCTCCATCAGTAGTCTCTGACAGAATTCCTACATCCATCTATATCTTAACCAAGAAAGACCATCCATCTTTTAAATAGGTACCACAGTCTGGTCGAGTCACTGACATCTTTCACTACTTTGAAAGGCAATCTGAAGGCACAAGTGTCAACAGACCTTTCTTTTCACAATGGTATTTTACAAGACAAGCACAACGGTCTTTTACACTCAAGTCCAGCTGTCAGCAGAGACAACATGAGTCTGAGAATGTTGATATCTTGCCCTGTATACATTCACCAGAAATCAATTCCTGACACTCTGTAACTATTTTGCCATGTTCTTCTTTCAGCTCCATGCTCAACCTCATCTCTGTGACTGTTTCAGCAGCCTGAGCATAGCCTGGATCCCTCCATTGAGAACCCTGCCATCAGATACGCCTGGGAGTCAGTCTTGCATATGGCTCATGCACTAAATAGGGCAGCTCAGCACTCTCATTTGATTGCCATAGCTGCTTCTGTTAATCTCAGCTCATAGAAAGAGATGCATTCCCACTCACATCTTTGCTGCTGGAAGACTATCATATGGCCATTCTCAGATCATGACTGCTATCGTAGAACCTCCTTTTCCTTGGCTACGCAGAGGAGGTTAGGAACAGGCTGCCAGAAAGGCAAACCTTGCACAAGCCTAGCATCCTAGAGCCCAGCCATCATTTTCTGGGAGAGACTAGTAAAGTATCCAGCTTCACTCCTTGACAGCTTCCTACAAAATAGCATGCCATACTCATCTCACCCTTTTCGGACATCCTGGTGGGGGTAAGTCTTCATCACTTCATCATGGAATGGGAAAGACTCTGCCCCGATGACCTGTGGGTCTTACCAACTGTCTTGGAGAGCCACCAGATCACTACAGATATATCCAGAGACTTTTCAAGTCAGTTTAATGCAGCAGGAAATAAACACTTTCTTTACAAAAAGGGCAGTAGAGATTGTTCACAAACAAAAAATTGCTGGAATTTAATTACTGATCATAGATCTAAACTCTCTCAACCAACAAATTCGGGCACCCAAATTCAGAATGGAGACACTGAGATTGGTTCAAGAGAGTGATCTCACAGTTAGCCTAGCCTTCCAGGATACGTCCTCTCACATTTCTGTTCTCATTGAATGCTTTTTGGTCATGGCAAGAGATGTTGTATGGAAAGGGCATTGTCATTTTGCTCAACAACTCAAATATCATCAGTCTCATCATAAGGCAAGGGAGAACTAAGTACCGAAAGCTCTGCCTTCTGGTTTGGGAATTTCATAGTTGGTTTCATTGTCAACAGATCCACATTCAAGTCTGCACATTCCAGGAAGACTCACTGTCCCAACATAATCAGCTGAACCATTCGAAATTGTCTTCACTGATTCACCCATCTTCAGTCATATCTAACTTCATGTGGACCACTTTGCAATGAGGCAGAATGTCAAGTTTCCAACCCTCATCTTGCCAGTCCCAGATACATATGCCTGGGCAGTCTATGCCATTTTCTTGAACTGGAACAATCTCAATGCACATGCCAGGGGTCATGAAATGGATGAAATAATCCCTAATTTTTTTACACTATTTCTCTTAAAATGCCAGGAAAGGAAAGTTTACTTCACCTTGCCATGAATAGGCTTATTCCCATGGCCAGCCTTCCATTTCTCCCTTTATATTCTGTCCAAAATAGCAAATCTAGCAAGGGATTTTAGTCATAAAACCTAAGTTAGACATATGACATTAGAAACATCCAGCTAATACAAATGTGAAACTCTAGAAACTTGAGTAAAATCGTAAAATTTTTCAACCCCCAAAACTAAATACTGTACTAGTAAAGAAGTTTTGAGACTTATAAATATGAAGAGATTAATGAATTTGTCCAATATTTCTCCTGAAAATGTAATCAGATGAAATGATCTGCCATTGAGAAGCATTAGTCACCTATTTTTGGGAACAGTTATCTATTTTCGAGATGCCATTTACTGCTATTATTGGAGCTTTTGACATTTTCATAATTTATGCTGAGTGTTTTGTGTATCTTAATGCAGAACCAGGAAAATACCATTTGTTGACATTTTCCATTTCAAAATTTTACCTCAAACTCACTTCTTATTTTCCCATCACTTTGCCCTGTTGAGACAGGAGGTAGAAGTCGTTTTGCCCTGTTGAGACATGAGGCAGCAGTCATTTTTCCCTGTTGAGACAGGAGGTAGAAGTCACTTTGCCCAAAATGTTTAAATCAAGCATGACCCCTGCTATGCCTTTCCTCAATCCCCTCTGATTTCCAAAATGTTTAAGTCAAGCATGACCCCTGCTATGCCTTTCCTCAATCCCCTCTGATTTCCAAAATATTGCGTAAAGTGAGGGGATCTGAGTGCCAAATAATCATGATTGCTACCCTCAAGTGAGAATAATCGTAACTGAACGACCTCCTGAATCTACCAGCAGAGATTCCAGGAAAACCCTGCCTTGCTGAAACAACCATGCATGTGGGATTTCCATCCAAACCCAGAGATGTTGAATTTGCATGTCTGGCTCATCTCAAACAAGCCCTCAAAAAGAAACACTTCTCTGAACAAGTGGGTAAAAAGAATTTCTCTGAAAAATTACCCATCTCTTTGAAAATGTATGAGGGGAAATGGAGTTCTCTAATGGTGGAAGTGGAGACTAGACTCTTCCTGAAAAGCCTCAGTACCACAAATTGCTTATTTTCCTCCTATGGCTCTTTTAGAAGAAGTTAGCTATGATGACACTCAAGAGCTACTGTTCCATGATTTCAGACATATTTTGCCATCATGAAAAGGAGAACATAAGCCAAAAGCAAATATCTCTTTGACCTTAGAGCCAATTTCAGCTAACTTCAACTGAAAGCCGTAGCCATTTGTCTGAAATGGAACTTACCATGGGTTCTGATGTGGTTTAACAAATTACCCTTCAAACCACTGTCTAGAGCTTCTCTAACTCGCCTCATATAAGACATTCTTCCTAGTCACTATAGATACAGCAGGTAAAATCAGCGAGATTCACACTTTATCAGTTGACCCTGAACTATCTGCAGTGTTCTGCTATGATGATTCGGTTTCTCTCATGATGGCCCCAGCTTTCATTGCTAAGAACAGGCATCTGGTCATGGGAAATCAGTTTTTGTCTTAAAACCTGTCTTCTTTGGATCCATCGTCCCAGGGGCATCTACAGGACCCTATCAGGGCACTGAAGTGGTGCCTGAAGTGGACTAAGCCAGTCAGTAGAGGAAGATCTGCTTTTCTTACCACTCAAAGAAATATGAGTTAAGGTATGATATTTCTGCATATGCTGTGTCATTCTGGATCCATTGGGTTATCACTCAACCTCTCAACCTACAAGGAACTAACCCAAGACAAGATGAATTTCTTATACATATCAGTTCAAGATAATTAGGACAATCGCCTCTAGCATAGCATTCAAGCACAACTGTTCTCTAGCTGACCTCTTGCTAACGTCATTCAAGCTGTGTGATGGACATCAGAGGTGACATTCTCCAGCTTTTACCACAGAGAATTTTCATCCTAATGGGCTCCATTCGACCTGGTAAGATCAGTATCAGTAGTTTAGTAGGCTGCCTTCCCAGGTTGCTCAGCAGCTTTGTAATGACATGGGTTACTCTACTTCCACTTGATTTGTGGGAATAAACATTTTCTCTAAATCGTGTCCACACTTTGATCATGAGTTTACCCTTGCCAATCTCTCACACAAGACTTAAGGCTGCTGCATGTACATCAGGAGACCAGAGCCAGGAAGAACAACAGGGTAAGGGATATAACTCCCTCTTTTTTTTAATTATTCTCCAAATTATGATCAGGTAACATATTTGAGGAAGAAACCAATTTATGGAGTAAAATATATTTCTTAAGTAATACTTAAGTGATCATAATACTAGTACTCCCTCCCTTAGCCCTCCCCTAAGTTACATCCCGGGAAGATCATGCACATCTTCTCCATTAGTAACTGTTGAGAGACAGGATTTGGTGCCACTCCCTCTATCAAATTGGAGACTACTCATATCTGTCTTTTGTCTCACCAAACAGACACATTTTTACCATTTTTGTTACTAAAATAACGCTAAAGATGTGATACATATCTTTCTTAGCCTGGGAGGGCTGAATTTGCAAGGTATTGTATAGTCTCCTATTGTATTATGATCAGGTACATGTAAGTATTATTGAAGAAACATTTTCACCAAAAATTGGTTTTCAGGCCAAGCAGTTTTTCATTTTGTACACATTTTTGTACTTTTTGGGATTTAGATTTTTTTTAATGAAAACCTTGTTAGCACGATTAAGCCAAAGTCACTTGAGGTAGCAAATGAATTTTAGTAGGCATATTTTTTATCTTGTTTAGATGACCTGATTAGATTTCAGACCATTACAATAATTTTCCAATATCTTGACTCATTTTTTAACTTTTGGAACTTAAACTTTTTTTATGAAAACTTTGACAACCTTGCATGATCTAGTAAAAATCATTTGAGGTAGACAAGTTAAATTTTTTGGCATGTTTGTATGTAGATGACCTGATTAGATTTTCATGCCATGATATACATTTTTCAAATTTTTCTTCAGTTTTGAATATCTTTGACTCTTACTGTTTGGTCTACAGTTGGGACATACATTTTTTACAAATTCAAATCTAGTCTTTCTTTCTTCCTTTTTTCTTCTTTCTTTCTCCATGTCCATCTACTTGTCTGTCTGTTTGTCTATCTCTGCTTTATAATTTCTTTCACATCCACTCTTATGACTCTCACCTGCATATGAAGAACACCTGTCTGTAATGGCCACTTTGCATGGTTCCCAGAGCCATCACTATACACAGGTCTGACCCTACATATAAGAGTTACCTCCCTTTCTATTGGATTTTGTTGTTGTTGTTGTATTGCTGCAGATCACAATTTTCACATAGTATTCCATAGCACCAAATAAAAAAAAGTGAAACTAAAGGTCTTTTCTTTGCAGTTTATGACACAAAAGGAGTTAATTTCAGAAACAAAATTCTGGATTCGATGTTCTGGTGTATTCTCATCCGTGTTCAACACACTCAGAATTCTGTTACTGGGAAGTTACATACTCTGTAAGCCCTGTAAGATATGAAGATAGATCAAGAAAATGAATATACAGTCTAGTCCTGTTTATTTGACATCTTTTCCTTACAAATTATCCAATAAACCAGCTATTAGAAAATTTGTATACTTTTATTTTTATCAGTGTGATGGCTTGTACTTATGTGTTAGATAACTGCAAGCAGAGACTATAGACTGTATACAGTTATTTTCTTGATTAAAATTGAAATACTTGCATTGCATTGGACAATTTGTTAACACCTGTATCATATGATTTTTAGGAGGATTATGGCCGTTATGGTATACGTATTAGGGTCAAGTTCCGGGATGGGGAGAGCCTGAAGGAGCTGACACCACATCACCAGAGTGGTGGTGAAAGAAGTGTAGCTACAGTACTGTACATGTTGTCACTACAGGAGTTGGCCAGGTGCCCCTTCAGATGTGTGGACGAGATTAATCAGGTACTGTGGTCTGTTGACACTATTTGTCCACAAGGAATGGATGAATGTATATTGGCCAAGAAGTGTACCACACCTGTCCTTGATTCAGACATTGTCCTAGTGTCACAGATGGATGATTTGTAATATTTTTCCTGTAGCAAAAATTTGTTTTACCTGTACGGGTGGTAAAGACCTGTCCCCATATTGTCTAGACTTTAAGCATAAAACTCGAGTTCAAGGTCAGGTTATTAAAATCAGATATAACACTTTGATTACATCTACATCTCTGAAAATTAGCATGCTGAGGTTGAGAGTATCCCAAAAGCTGTATGATTCTAACTTTATTCATCGGAAGTTTCAGAAAATCAAAATTTTCAGACTTAAGCTTCAGCTTGGGCTTCATATTTACAAAGTTTTTAGGATATGGCACCATGTGCCAAATAAAAAAATATAAACAGTATGCATGTTTTTGATCTGGGTACTATTAGTGTCATAATATTCAAGCAGAAATTAATTGTTAAGCCTTTTTGTCTTTCATTTCACTTGCCACGAAACACTTATATCAACTATAGCTACTTGAAATAAAAAAGACAACGACAAAAAAACTGTAACGAAATACAAATGAAATAATGCAACAAAAGAAATCAGTTTTGTCCTTTTTATTAGCTCATTGATTATTTTTTGGAGTGAAACTTAACAACCAGATAAATGACAGACTTTTTGCAGCACTCCAAGTACCTATCAAACTTTAGTAGACATATGTTGACCTACCTGAAAATTTTAGTGGCCATTTTAAATTTTAGGTCGTCAAACCGTAATAATTTGGTCACTTTAGACATTGGGAGCAGAAATCCATGGAGTAGGGAATTAATGGTAGAAGCTGACAAAAAGTGAAGGTTTTGGTTAAGGCATTTAAAGAGTAATTAATGAAATAAAAGCATCAGGTTATTTTTAAAAGTATATCTAGATCTGTCTGACAGAACTGTCAACAGTCATCATCTGCTTCAACCTCAGGCCATTAAAAACACTACTATGGAGTTCTTTAAACCATCTCTCTTGCATATTGCATGGCATCAAATTCATTTTCTTCTAGTGATAGTTTATATTGATAAGGCTGTAATCCATGTTTATGGTAGTTGGACTTGCAGTAATTTTACTGCCAATTAAATTTTCCATATTTTTCTCCATGTCTTCATTGTTCCAAGTCCATACCATTAACTGAGGTTGACTTGCACAGGTCATGTATTAGACTGGTCACTTTAAAGAGGCTGTTAGCCAGACTAAGTTACATGTAAAGATGGCGATTTAATGTAGGATCTCGCAATCAAACAGAGATTATGATGTGAATTAAATTGCATCTGCCAAATGTTTTAGCATCAAGCATGGTATATACTTGTAATAAGAAAATGTTGCAATTATTTTCTAGTTGCTGCATTATAATTTTGAAGGTTGCCAGAGGGCAACCAGTTGACCATTTTCACTTGCCAGTTCCGCATTTTTAGTTGCAAATGTGACCATTTTAGTCACAACTTGGAGTGCTAGTTTGTAACATCATGTAATACAGATAATTTTTGGACGCCAAGAACAGTTATTGAAGCCAACAAAAAATAAAACATTCAAGTTGGAACTTAAACTAAGGAATGTTTTACCCATAAAAAAATCAGCTGTCGGACTGTGAAACTGATTTGATCACCAATATTATCTCGTGGATTAAATGAAGGTGTTGTCAGTAGGCAGAAATTAAAGGAGCTGACATGCTCCACAACTCAAGATTATTCAGTGTGAAATACCTGAAAACTTGATGTAGACAGTTCACTTTAACAGTAAAGTGGATTAACTAGTGTCATATCAAGTTTTAAACATGTATGCAGTTTATTATCTTTGTTTTCCCAGTTCCTGTAAGCTAAACTGGGTTAACATTTATTTGTGATAAAAGGATCAAAATCTTCAACCATTAAGTTTCAGAAGTTCTTGTCATCTCACTTTTATTCATTGGCAGATTTCCCCTTGATAACCTCATTTTGGAAGTAGTCCATTCAGTCTTTCTACTTTGAGTAACATTACAAACAATGGTGTTCCATAATTAAATCTACCAAGCCAGTCTAAGTGATTTGGCTCATTTACATATTTAGAGCAATCATTGCCATATTTGTAGCTGTAGCATTGAGGGCTGTTCCAGTGAAACATCATTGAGACCCAGGGAAGGCACTTTCAGCATGGAGTAGTCACTTATAGATGTGGTTTAGAAGTTTGTATCATTTTTATATTAACTCTAAGAATAATCAGAGTACTCTGACATATATTTTTTTTTAAAACAGCCTTTTCAGGGTACCATATATGTTTAAATGGAACAGCACTGAGATCCCTTCAGGCAATTTGAAAGGAAAATATGGACTATCTTTCAGATTTAAAGAGGTTAAGATAATATGAATAGGTGCATATAATTTTGGTGATACATTTTGTGGTCAAAGACAATCTTTATGTTATGAAATAATATCAATATTAGAACTAGCTTCAGTCAGCAGTTCGCATGTATACATTATAATGTGTCATTATAATCTGGGTCACATTCATAGATAAGTTTCTAGCGATGATTGAGACTTTATGGGCTTTAATCAATTGATTTTGTTAATACTTTACTCAAACAGATTAAGCAACATATCTTCCACGGTTCATGAATGTGCCCAGAGCTCACAAAAATGAAATTACAGAAATTATATCATTTAGGGCTGGTTCACAATTATGACAATGCAGAGACTGACATGTGAATTGTACAAACAAAAAACGATCACCAGAAATACAACCTAATTTGTAAAAGAAAACACTGAAACATTATGACAAAAGTGTTCTTGAGTTGGAAGCAAGGATACAATGCAGCTATGTTTACCGAGACCACTTCTGACCCACATTGAAATTGCTGAGTGTATCGATACACCATCCTGACAATAATGATATTATTTTCCAGACAAAATTATCTTGAAAATCTTGTTACTCCTACTCGTCCTTAATGGGAAGTCTTATCGACATGGGGTTTTCACCAGAAGACTAAATATGATATCTGGTTCTGAATGAAAATGGTGCCAATATAACCTCAGATATGGCTGCAACAATGAACATATTGAAAATCATGTCACTAATTTTCCTGAAAGGATGGTCATATCAACATGGGGTTTTCACCAAAAGTCTTCTAATAGTATCTGGTTTGTCCTAAATAAAAATGGTGCCGATCATACATCCAATATGGCTACCACAGCGGATGATTTGGAAATGTTGTCGATCAAGAATATCAGTGATGGTTTCAATACTCCGCATTTATAAAGAAGATTTGGTATTATCTTGAATTCCTGGACATTCTTTTCGGACTGTAGAGCATCAGTCCCTTCGAGGGACTCGTGTTTAGAATTGGTATTAATTAAAAATAGTCATAAATGCCTGAATACAATTTTTAAATTACAGTAGAATCCCGCTATAACACAATGGTCGGGGTCCAGAAAACGAGATCGTGCTATGTCCCGAACCATGCTATAACCAACCTAGACAAAACCAAGTCATTTAACTGATGAAAATGATGCATGCACCAAAAAATGGGGGGGGGGGGGGTAAATTGTGGGCTTAAAACAACGTGCTTCATTGGCACAATTACCATCTTAAATCAATGCATATTAAACGAGAAATACACATGCAGTGAAAACAGAGATTGTACAAATAATATTTTACTTTATTCAGAGAACCATGCATTGGTACAATTGTATGTACATGTCTATTGTATAGCATGAATAGTTAAAGGATCAACACGTGTACTCACCAACCGATCTCATGGCATGCGTAGGAGTGAGTCCATAATAATTCCATTGAAAATATGCATACAGAAGTATAATATCATTGTCTGATAAAGTTCTGAAATCCTACATCGTCGTCTAGTCATTGTAAATTGTCGTCGTCTAGTCATCGTAAATCATGTCCGACTCCGATTACTCAGCTTTACTGTCGTATGCGGGTGCTTATGCAGAGACTGAGCTTGGGCTCTGCAAGTAACACTTTGATCATAAAGTCAGAAATCTATTAAATAATGCAACTGGACACGTGTCAATTGTGCGGCAAGATCACAGGGAGTTCAAATAACCACCCTCTGTTACTTGGCACTGAACAAGTATCAAACTCGCGGCTTGATCAAAGGCTCGTCACGTGGGAAAACAACTTGAAAACAAAGTGACTGCTTTTACAAGCCAAAGGCTTATCGGCCCACGTGCACTGGCAGATAACTTGGGAAATATCACTTGGGAATTAAATCTGACTTGTGGAAACACCGGACTTAATCCTGTCCATGGCTTCAAACTTCTCTTTAACAGTACAAGCTTTACCTTTCTGTGTACTGTTATCCATTGTAAATAACTACTAATTAAAACTCTAACACCTATTTGTTTGAACGACTACAGCAATAATAATTGTTAATCAACAATGGGGTCATTTTTATAGGGAATGTGCAATATTATTCATTGGTCAACTGATTGCGTGGCGATTGTCTAACAACACAGCCAAGCCACGTGTGCGCGTTTGCGGCTTTCGTTTTTTTTAATGTTGTATAAATCATTGCCGCATGGTTTGAACAACCTTTAGCTTTGAGATTGACTTTGATGATTGTCAATGACTTAAATTAATTGATTTATAAATTCAGGTGCAAATCTTTTATCAACCACCGCATTGTTTGATGCTTGGCTGTGTATGCGGTTGAATGGGCAAACATATGTCGGCTATTGATTGAGCAACGATTGTACACAGAAGACTTAATGACTTTATTGTTCATGTATCAGTAATAATAAGATTAACACTTATCAGCTTTAAAATGAGCTGACATCTTTCAAAAATAAACTAACATCAGAGTGCAGTGATTGACTACTGACACATTTGAAATGAACATTCACAAATAGAAATGTTTTCATCTTTATTCATATAAAGAAAGATGCAATCATAAGACACTTTTTCTTCAAGAATACAATACAGCTTGCCAAATTATTAAATCAAACTCTTGTTTATTTTGGCACAAAACTTTGCAGTAGTTCAAGAAATTGGCGAAATTATTGTAAAATTTCGGTAGCCATGCCACGATCATATTATATCCGAATTCATACACGATCTCTTCCCCAAAATGATAATTAATTTTTTACACATTATTTTTCGTACTTTGAAAAAAAATATAAAAAATTCATGTACGAAAAAAATAGATGAAATTTCAGGAGCCATGCCACAATCATGTTATATCCGAATTCGTGCTATAACGAAGCGTGCTATAGCGGGGTCCTACTGTACTACGGTCTTCATGTTAATTCTAAACAAAACTCAATAACAAACAAGACTCAACCTGGATATGCAGTATTTATTTATCTAAACCAAGTAAAAGAATTCAGAACTTCCTCTTATGTTCATATGATTGCTAAAGAAATTTTGGAAAAAAGCAAAACCATAACAGTAAATTCTTCATGAAGTTACTGGACAGCTCTTGATTTGTTTCATTACTCTTATCTATAGATGATGTTGGCTTACCTATTTGATGACATAGCAGGGTGTTTGTGCTTCCATACAATTTATCAAATTAGATGTCATACCACTGTGCAACATTTGGGATTGACGAAGTTTGCATTGTGCCTTTTATTTGTCCCAGGAACACTATTCAAAGTGTTCCCATTCATCCCTGCATTATTTGTCCCTGTCTGCTGTCAGGTCACCAGCTTTGCAGGACTGCAATTAGTGTATATGTACATAGTATGGTAACTAAGTGACACCACATGCCGTGCGGGCCATCTCAAAGTTTGAGTAACACATGAGGTGCATTTAAAGTGGACACATTCATATATAAATGATACAATGAATATTCAAATACTAATTTCTAATTTGAATACTTACCAAAAAGTATTCTTATTCAAATATTCACTTCAGCATTAGTAACAAGTATCATCCTTGATGTTATTAATTTACATGTCAGATTTTTTAATTGTGGTAATGGAGAATTAACATTTGCCACTTAAAACAAAAATTAGTGCAAATGCTTTGATGCATGATTAGGAGTAAGGGAAATATATATCCAAATCATATCAGAAGTCAAAGATAATTTCAGATCTGCAGGACTGTGAAATTGAGAAATGTAAGAAGGAATTTGGTACCCACATTGTGCCTCTTTTTAACCTTTGACACACACCTCATGGTGACACGTATTATTTTTCTGGTGTCGACAACAGTGGCAGCATAAGTATTAATGATTTGTGTTAAGATTTTTGCATGTTAGATACAGAAGGGATACATCATTGCATGGACACAGAAACACTTTTTTTTTATTCAGCCATATCACTGCCATTTGTTGAGTTTGACAATTGTACTAAGAGAGCAATAATGTCCGTTCATAACGAATATGATTTAGACGAAAAAAAAAGAATGAATTTGCATATACAGGTCAGATAGGTGACAGTTCATTAACAGAGAGCATATCTTACTTTTGTGGTGAAAGCATTGTAAATTATTTTTCCTGTTGCCTTGGTAGAGCTTGAGAATGCACTAAAAACTCATCCCTCATTTCAGGAAATAATTGTCTTTTGTCTGCGTAATTCCCATTTTAGCAGGATTATGATTTTCGCTGAAACTAAAAGTAATTACAACATAGATGTGTAATAAGTACCATTTTCAGATATGCTGCCATTAATAAGATAAATTTTTCTTCCGTAATATCTTTGCTTGAAATGTTAAGGATGTATGCTAAAATTGTCTGTTAGACATAAGAGAATAAACTCTGAAATGATGTATTGCTCTTGAATGATAATCTGTTCAGAGTACAGTATATGGCATGGTATATGTCAAGTAACAATTGATAAACTTAACATCGTATTCCTTTTCTAGGGAATGGACCCAGTCAACGAGAGAAAAATTTTTGAATTTGTTGTCAGGACCGTCTGTAATAATTCATCACAGTATTTCCTTATCACACCAAAGGTAAGTCATATCCTACACCATTATTTACAGAACATTCAGAAAGAAAAAAAAGTTTAAACCACACAAATTAAAGTCTTTTCTATCCTTTGGCCAGAATCAGTGGCCCATCAGTAGAGCTTTATCTTTTTATGCTTTGGCCAGAATCAATGGCCAGTCGATAGAGCATTATATTTTCTATTCATTCTTTGATTTCTTTTTTTTGTCCATCCTTAAATGTTCTTTTCTTTTGAGCCTGTCTTGAAGAGTCGGGTATGTTATGTCATCTGTTTATCCATCTGTTTGTCTGCTTTGTCTGTATATGAGCATACATGCATGCATATATCAGTATCACTATGTAGTGTGTTTGATACTACATTCTAGTATTCATTTTTAGCTCATCTGACCATAAGGCAAAGTGAGTCTGTCCATGAACAATTGCTTGTTACCTCTCTGGAGTCCATATTTCTGATCTGATATCAATCGAGCTTGGAATATGGGGTTATATCATCAAAATCTCGGATGAGTAAGAATAGGCATTGTAATGAGGTGATCTTGCATCTAATTGGTTAACCTTGCTTCCACTCTGGAGGCCATATTTCTGATCCGATTTTGATCATACTTGGAATATATGCTTACATCATTAATGTCTCAAATGAGTTTGATATAATTTGCGATATCCACACATGCTAATGAGGTGATCGTGCATCTGATTGACTGAGCTTGTTACCACTCTGGAGGCCACATTTCTGATCCAATTTTGATGTAAAATGGAATATATGTTGACATTACTAAAAGTCTCGGAGTTCGATAATGAGCAAGATCCATGCATACTGATTAGATGTTGTTTCCTAATTGTGGTCTTTTCAAATTTACAGCAAGTTGCATCAAATGGAAATTATTCATGTAATTATATAGAGAGTGTATATCTATCATAAAACATCGTGTTGTTCAATAATACTGACAAACTTTTTTTCCAGTCCACAGTTTCACTGCATATTTGAATTTGCTTTCACTCACCAGGCATAGCAAGGACAGATGTGATTTGTTAGATATCTTATTCTTAACCATGTGACAGAGAAATCTTATGGATTTTTGGTCCTTACTTTTCTAGTCTTGGTCTGGTTGTATTGGGTCACTCATCTTGAGTTGTCTCATGATATTTTTATGGTCATAATATGGTACCATGCTGTTGTAATGCAGAGATGCTGCCAGGGCATGCAAGTGCACGAGTCACGCACAATTTGTATGAATTCACACACTTGGAAAGCAGTGATGCGCAAGAACTGCAAATTAGTTTAAAGTTAGGCATATAAAAATGTACTCTGCACAGTATAAAATTTTTACATAACTGTTAACCCTTAAAGTGCTTGTCACAATACAAGTCATGCCGTCAGTAGGGCTTTCATAGCGCTTGTCCCAACATCTGTCTTTTTTCAGGTAGGGAATTGTTTACACATCTGAGTACTTTGGCTTGACATTAATGGTTGTTAAATTAAATTTGATTGGCACATTGGGCCCTAGAACTTGGATTCTGTCATGTTTGAACCTTGCATTCATCAAGGAAGTTTTACAAATGTTTGTTTAAAATAAGGGCCACCTAGAAAACCCAAAATGGCTGACTCCCAACATGGTTCATCTTCAGATGACGATTTTGTTCAGCAAATACTGGCTGATGGTAGCGATGATGACAATGCTTTTTAAAGTTTTTAAGTAAATGAAATTTATTGAGCTCAGAAAGTGTTACTGGAAATACCAGTGAGTGACTTTTAACCTGAAAATAGTGTTGAATACGAGTTCAATGTACATGTTGGATGGAGAAAAACAGACGGCATGCCGGTCAGCCCCAGTTCTGCAGTATTTAGAAATTAAATGTTGAAAAGGCAGAATACCAAGCCTAATTAAAATACAGGCAATTTTAAAGTAGAGTGCAATTTTCATTCCTTAAACAATTCAGCCCTGAGGGATCTTGTGCCACAAAACTATATGGCACTGTAAGGGTTAACATAAAAATTGAATAAATAAGAATCTAAAAGGAAATTTAAAAGTAAGGATATTTATTTGATCAAAATACCTCTGTCTGAACAAGCTGACTATGGCATTGATGGACTTAAAACCCTAATACAACATTATGGAACAGATAAGAAATCTGGCATAGTAGTCAGCAAAGGACTGATTTAAGAAAGTGAACTTTGGCAGAGCTCCTGTTAGTGAAAAATCTTATTTTGGAGCAGAGATATCCAAGTGACAATACCTATGAGCTGTGGAAAAGTGTATATAACAACCATAAAGAACAGTTTCCCAACTTGTTCAAGCTGGCTTAGCTAGTTATGCATATGTTGCTTCAGAAAGCAGATTGTGAAAGAGAGTTCTCAGCACAGAGCAATATTCATACACAGATAAAGAACAGATTAAGCTCAGAAACACTCAACAGAGTAATGCTTATACAACTAGAGGAGACATCTTTTGAGGATTTTTATTTCAATATAGCTCTAACAGAGTGGAGCAGGAATAAAGAAAGAGATGGCTATTTATGTGTTAGGTAAATACTGAACTATGTCCGTTTCCTCCTTCCGCTCTTTTTTTTTCCTACTCTCCCCTTTTTTTTTGGTGACAAGGGGGGAGCTCCACCTTTTAGATAAAATCCTGGCAGCATCTCTGGTAATGACATTACAATGTTAAACACGACTTGACTGTTTGTGATTAAAGCAAGTAATTAATGCTATAAAATAAAATTGAATAGAGATTGATTCTGTATCCTGTGTGGGGAAAAAAATGCAGCAGAAATTAATCAATCTTGGGGTTGGTGCCAAGACAGAGAAATCCCAATCGCACTGCCATCCCCAGAATAAAATCTGTTAGTCTTAGGGGAGATGTAGGTATTACTTTTCCGACACTGTCAATGTTATGGTGTACATTAAGATTTTGAGGTAAAGTTGTTTTGAAAGTTAAGTGCAGGGTGGGTACATTGTAATTTTTTTACGCAAGACACTGTGTCAAGAAGAATTCTGGTCATAATGGTTCTGTAACTTCAAAACTACTGTTTTGAGTGTACGCCATCACTGGAAACTTCAGAACTACTATTGGGAATGTTTCTGCTATTGTATCCAGATGCCTGGCATAAAGGTTCAGGTCATAGAAAGGCTTAAACAAATAAAAGGTTGTAGGATTTTCTTTTCAAAGTAGTCATATCTTTTTACTGTGTTTGTTGCTTTTTGTCACAACTTCCTTTGAGAAAGATTAGATCAATTTGGGGGGGGGGTTAATTTATTTTTTTTGTAACTTTACAACACAACTGCAAAACAACAAAATAATATCAAAAGTATGTTCTACTTTTTATATTCACTGACTGGTTAAATTTTGCACATAGGTCAGCTTCAGTGAGACGCTTGCTTTTAAGTTATTACAACTTTATATGTAGCTTTAACTTCTAAAGTAAGTGTCGTCTAGTTATGATTAATTATTAACACATTCTTCAGCACCAGAAGCGGCCTTAAACATTTGTACAGGTGATTGGATTTGTATTACTTCACATTGTGCATCAGTACCAGGAAAATTGCATATATGAATATTAATGCCTTAATATTGACTCTTGGACATAAAAGCATCCATTCTATTGATAATCATCCAAGACCTTCTGGCAAAATTAATTTATATCCAAGGAACTGTTTACTGTTACTGGTAAGACTTTTTTTTTACATGTATACAGGACCCTGAACATGTAGAATATTCTGTATTAATAATAATGCACCCTGCACCAAAAGGTATATGGAAACTTATAGCAGGGATGACACAACTTCACTTCTACTTAATGGAGTAGCAACAACAACACTAACTTATCAGTCTCAAAGTACATTTTTATACGCCCTCTTAAAGCAAAGTAAATTTATATATGCCTCCATAAGGCAGAATACATTTTTACATGCCCCCATAATGCAGAGTACATTTTTATATGCCCCCATAATGCAGAGTACATTTTTATATGCCCCCATAATGCCGAGTACATTTTTATATGCCTCCATAAGGCAGAGTACATTTTTACATGCCCCCATAATGCAGAGTACATTTTTATATGCCTCCATAAGGAAAAGTACATTTTTATATGCCCCCATAATGCAGAGTACATTTTTATATGCCCCCATAATGCAGAGTACATTTTTATATGCCCACATAATGCAGAGTACATTTTTACATGCCCCCATAATGCAGAGTACATTTTTATATGCCCCCATAATGCAGAGTACATTTTTATATGCCTCCATAAGGCAGAGTACATTTTTACATGCCTCCATAATGCAGAGTACATTTTTACATGTCTCCATAAGGCAAAGTACATTTTTACATGTCTCCATAAGGCAAAGTACATTTTTACATGTCTCCATAAGGCAAAGTACATTTTTATATGCCCTCATAAGGCAAAGTACATTTTTACATGCCCCCTTAATGCAAAGTACATTTTTATATTTGCCCATAAGGCAAAGTACATTTTTACATGCCCCCATAATGCAAAGTACATTTTTATATTTGCCCATAAGGCAAAGTACATTTTTACATGCCCCCATAATGCAAAGTACATTTTTATATTTGCCCATAAGGCAAATTACATTTTTACATGCCCCCATAAGGCAAAGTACATTTTTATATGCCCCCATAAAGAAAGTACATTTTTATATGCCCCAATAAAGAAAGTACATTTTTATATGCCCCCATAAGGCAAAGTACATTTTTACATGCCCCCATAAAGAAAGTACATTTTTATATTTGCCCATAAGGCAAAGTACATTTTTAAATTCCCCCATAAGGCAAAGTACATTTTTATATGCCCCCATAATGCAAAGTACATTTTTATATGCCTCCATAAGGCAAAGTACATTTTTATATGCCTCCATAAGGCAAAGTACATTTTTATATGCCCCCATAATGCAAAGTACATTTTTATATGCCTCCATAATGCAAAGTACATTTTTATATGCCCCCATAATGCAAAGTACATTTGTATATGCCTCCATAAGGCAAAGTACATTTTTATATGCCTCCATAAGGCAAAGTACATTTTGATATGCCTCCATAAGGCAAAGTACATTTTTATATGCCTCCATAAGGCAAAGTACATTTTTATATGCCTCCATAATGCAAAGTACATTTTTATATGCCTCCATAAGGCAAAGTACATTTTTATATGCCCCCATAATGCAAAGTACATTTTTATATGCCCCCATAATGCAAAGTACATTTTTATATGCCTCCATAATGCAAAGTACATTTTTATATGCCTCCATAAGGCAAAGTACATTTTTATATGCCCCCATAAGGCAAAGTACATTTTTATATGCCCCCATAATGCAAAGTACATTTTTATATGCCCCCATAAGGATGAATGTATTATGTTATGATCTTATCTGTTCATCCGTTTTACCAGTTTTGTTTTCACACAACAACTCAAACTTTCTCAGAAGACTGTTTGTACAAGTATTCTGTCCTTATAAATTACAGATATTTGAGAAAAGTTGTCACCTGTAAAACAAGTAAAACATGCAATGCTTTTTGTTCCATTTAAACTGTATGTAATTATCATTCTTTTGGATACAGGCATGGAAATTTGAAGTTTGGCTAAGGTTTTTGGCAACAAGTTTTATGTTAAGAGCTTCATGTAATAGCAGCTTGCTTGATTACATTTGGAATTTATCATTTTTTATTCCCACAGACAACTATTGCCAAAAAAAGTTCCACATTTATTGCTTAAGCACTAATTGTAGATGCTAAGCCAAATGAAATGGTCACAGTTTTTACAACCATGAAGAGATACATGAACATTTATTCTAGACTTGGCCAAAATAATCTTAGCAAAAACCATGAAATTTCCATTGCATCTCACTGCTCAACAGGTGTAACAAGCATATGTGACTGATTCCAGACTTGCATTATTCACCCTAAAAGATTTCAAGTCATCTATTGTTGGATAGCATCAGCTGGAAATCTGAGATGGTTGTATATGAGATCTTCTGCTGGATTCAGTTTATTCACTTAATCAGGTTGTTTGTGGGCCTTAATCAAGTTGCTTGTGGGCCTATGCTGCCTTTTCAGGCTTCATCAGAGTTAGACCTTGAACATTCATAAAAAGGCTTGAAACAACCTGACACTCAGAAAACATCCAAGTTTTACCTAAATCTTGTGTATTCCCAAGCTGCTGTAATGAAAAGAAAGCCAGATGCACAAACTGCAATTCCAAGAATGCATTGTTATGGTATGTTGCACCACTCTTTACACAGTTTAAAAGGTGGAGTTATGCAAAATCACCTTCATTCAAATGCATATGTTCTTATGAGCTGTCAAGATGCCTTTGCAAAAAGACCAGAGCAGAGTGTGAGGGCAAATGGTGACTGCATCTTTTCCACCAGAGAAATATATTGATATTTACTTTTCCACCAATTGTTTACATTCTTCTCACTAGACACTTATGTACTTGCTTGATATATTAAATGGGAGATCAAAAAGTCGTTGATAGAGGTTATTTGCAATTAAACGGAGACCAGGAAGTTTCACTGGTGTCTGAACAGAAACAAAGAAAATTGTTGTCAAGATTGCCAATGGATAAGGATTTGTTGTGGGTCTCATAAAAAAAAACTCAGCATAAGATGTGATGAAGAGCTAATGGCAGTTTGATGTTGACTCACACCCAGAAATATAAGTCAACATTATATAAATGAATGATTGTCTCAATGTTTACTCTTGTTTCCATGGTAGCCTGACCATGACAGAACACCACAACAGGTATTTCCTAAAAATAGAGATCATAAGATTTACAATGATGAATTTATACAGGTGATGGCTGCATTAATTTTGGGAAAGGGTGGTTCTCGCCACTAACTTAATGGTACTTGCATAGTATTTTTATGTGCTCTTATAAACTTTGTTTTGGGAATTCATTTGAAAATTAATTATTGTAAATAATTCATTAATTTTATAATTGATCATGTAAGAATAACAATAATACATGTTTGTTTAAACATCTACCAAGCACTTGGGAACTCTCAGGCTCAAAGTCTTGCTCTAGCAAATGTTCACACATCGTAAACCCATTATTACCACATTTCATAAAGTTTCACACATCATAAATCCAGTATTACCTCATTTCATAAAGTTTCACACATCATAAACCCAGTATTACCTCATTTCATATAGTTTCACACATCATAAACCCAGTATTACCTCATTTCATATAGTTTCACACATCATAAACCCAGTATTACCTCATTTCATAAAGTTTCACACATCATAAACCCAGTATTACCTCATTTCATATAGTTTCACACATCATAAACTCATTATTACCTAATTTCATATAGTTTTCTGTCAAATAGCAATACAACATAGATTTTGTTTTTCAGCTTCTGCCAGACCTACAGTATGCTGACAATATGACAGTGTTCTGTGTTTATAATGGACCTCATGGAACATGCCACACAGAATGGAGTCTGAAAAAATTCATGAAAAGACGAGCAAAAATTGAAGATTAGGAAAAAACATCACTACTCTGTACAAATCTTTTTTTTTTTCTTTCTTGTACATATTTTTGTTATATTCATGCATGAAAGAGAAGAGGATTTGTCTGTTTTTATGGCTGTTAGGTTTTACAATTCCACCATAACATTATGTTATGATGTTGTCCAGCTCGCTGCCCACCTGTTGTCTGTTACCAATTCCGTTTCTGCACAATAATTCAAGAAGTCCACCATCTACTGTTACCAAACTTTGTGGATGCTTACACTTGGGATAAGGAAGAACCCTGTAGATTTTGGGTCAAAAGCTCAAAGGTCAAGGTCACATTGAAAGAAGAAAAATGGGTTCCTCAAAACAACTTGAGTTCTCCACCATCTACAGTTCCAAACTTTGTGGATGGTTTGCACTTATGGTAAGGAAGAACCATATTGATTTCAGCTGCAAAAGGTCAAAGGTCGAGTTCATTGACAAAGAAGAAAAATGGTTTCTGCACAATAACCTCAATTCTCCATCATCTGTGGCTATCAAACATTGTGGATGGCTTGCACTTTAGGTAAGAAAGAAGCCTATTGAAAATGTCGTAGAATAAAAATGGTTTCTGCACAATGACGTTAGTTCTAAATCGCATTCATGGAGCAGACTTTGTGGATGGCTTGCACATTGGGTGAGGAAGAAGCCTATCAATTTTGGGGTAAAAAAGTAAAAAGCCAACATCACCTTGACTGAACGAAGAAAAATGGTTTCTGTACAGTATTATAACTTAAATATATATTTCTTTCAGAAAATGTTTTATCAAGCCTGTTTTATGTTGTGGCAAAATTATTTTATTGACAATTATTTTTCACCTGTTATCCTACTAAGAACTTGTTTACTTTTAAAGGGATAAATTGTCAAGATTTGCACAAAATTATATTTTTGTTTCTCATCCACTGCCATATAAAGTATTGTATTTATGGCAAAGACAGCAGCTAATTAGGGCAAGAAATACACAATAATTGGTTTAGTGAATTCATAGTATATTTTCCACCGTTAGTGCAGAGTTCGCATTAGTATTCTGTTTTAGTCCTTGGCCAATTTGAATCATAGTTACCACTGATCAGTGTGTTTACCTAGAGAATAAAAGGTAAAAATGTGCGCATCTTCCACGCCTCCCCACATCCTTCAAACCCACCCCTGCCCCACCAGAAAAAAAACAACCAAGTATTGTTTCCATAAATTTATATGCCTTGAGATCTTGTATTAAACATTTTCCTGTCTTTGCTAATAGGCCAGTTGCAATTATGTTTGCATAAAGACCTAACATATTGGGTGAAAAATATATCTTCAGTTTGGTCATTATTGGGGTCGATCTTTAAAACATTCATCCTGTACTATCTCTGAACCATAGGCTTTTGTTTTTAAATCAAATCATGTAATATGTTCCAACTGTTGGAACCTCATATTTTCCAGTTTTACCATCATGTTGCAGCAACATATGGACTGAACTTGGTTAGATTTAGTTTGCAAACCATCTGATTTCTTTAATATATTTGACAAAAAAGAAAGAACATATCAAAGATTTCGCCTTTTCTCTTACTTCTGTTTAACTTACCCTCCTAATTTTAATGTGCCAGTCTGGGATGTGGTTGACAGTGTATGACATCATGCCTATGATATCACTGAAATCAGCTATGTTTCTAGTATTATTTTGATGTACCAATCTGAGATGTGCTTGACAGTGTATGACATCAATCCTTTGATGCCATTGACATTTGATATGCTTCTAGTAGTTATAAAGTAAAAGTAATACATTTTTTATTGGTTCATGAACCAAGAATTCAGGTTTGCTTTTGTTGCAAATAAATTTTGTATTTGCTCCTTATATTGATAAAAAAGAGACTTGTGACAAATATGTATTGTTTTAAGGCTTAAACTGTACTAATTACTTTCTTTTTTCTTACCTGCCTCTACTTCCTTAGACTGTACTAATTACTTGCCTTTTTCTTATCTACCTCTATTTCCTTAGACTGTACTAATTACTTGCCTTTTTCTTTTCTACCTCTATTTCCTTAAACTGTACTAATTACTTGCCTTTTTCTTTTCTACCTCTATTTCCTTAAACTGTACTAATTATGTGCCTTTTTCTTTTCTACCTCTATTTCCTTAAACTGTACTAATTACTTGCCTTTTTCTTTTCTACCTCTATTTCCTTAAACTGTACTAATTACTTTCCTTTTTCTTACCTGCCTCTACTTCCTTAGACTGTACTAATTATGTGCCTTTTTCTTTTCTACCTCTATTTCCTTAAACTGTACTAATTATGTGCCTTTTTCTTTTCTACCTCAATTTCCTTAAACTGTACTAATTATGTGCCTTTTTCTTTTCTACCTCTATTTCCTTAAACTGTACTAATTACTTGCCTTTTTCTTTTCTACCTCTATTTCCTTAGACTGTACTAATTACTTGCCTTTTTCTTATCTGCCTCTATTTCCTTTTTAAAAAAAAAAAGAAAAAAAAACAATCATCAAACTCTTTCCCACAGCTATTCATGATTGCTTCCTTTTCTAAATTGTGCATTTGTTTTTACTCCACTGGTCAAAGAACAGAAGAAGCTTATGCAATGGCCTTTCACATGGCATCCATCTTTAAGCGCAAGTTTGTTATCACTACTCCTAAACTACTTGGAGGAAAGTCATAAAACTTGGCATACAGTTTCATTCTGAGGTCTAGTTGGTCATACATGATGCTTATCAGTTTGTTAGCATTTATCAGTAGAACAAGCAACATAGACCCTGATCTGTGAGTGCATTATGCAACTGCAGATCAGGGTCTATGTTCGCATTTGGACTGGACTTATAAGCAAGTATATACAGTATATGATGATTTTTGTTCTTTATAGCTCATAACTATTTAAAGTGATTGTCTTACTATATATACGTGCTGAGGTAGAACATATTTTAGGTTGGGTACAAATTGTCTGAGGAAGACACTGGGACATTGAGAGCATGTGCTTGACATTTTGTTTTGCCAACCCTAGAGTTAACTTATAGGTAGGTTGTATCCAGTTGCATGTGCCACTCTGATCTATTACATAACAAGCAAAATACTAGAAATGGCCTTTGTTCATTTACATGTTTTCTGCCAAACAGTGTGAACACTTTTGCAGATTTCCTTCTTTTTTCTTGAATTTGCTTTAGAAGTTTGCAATTTTGTTTCTGCATGATTCTTTATTTGAATAGCCACAAAAATCATGTCATGCTATTATCTCAGATTTTGATTATTTCTATGGAGAATGATGCTTTCATAGAGTAAAAGAAATACCTCTAAAAATATTTCATTAATTCACTCATTCTTAATTTGGGACTTGTGCTCTTAGAAATCATGTTTCCAATTCCTTTGATGTAGGTTGATAAAAAAGACAATGTACCTCTGGTGAAATTTGTGAGTTGCTCTAACTATTTATTTAATTGCAGTCATGTGAAACAGACTCATAGACCTATGATTTCATTTTTCCATGAATATGTACATAATTACACAATGTCAGAAATTGTATGAGTTGTTTGAGTTATTATACAACTTTTGTGAAAGTTACAACAGAATTGGACTGATTATATAAACATTCAATCACAGCTTTATATTTCTCATGTTCAAGGTCAAGATGCATTGTTGAGACTATTTATTTAGACAAGATTCATGTATCTTTACTTTGTCACATTTACAAAAAGACCAACTTATGTTTTCCTGTATACTCCTGTTTTCTACACAAGTTAAGTAGGTTATTTTCTTTTTAGTTGGAAACTATTTTCAATTTTGAATAAATCTTATTATACAATGAAATAATTGTCGTTGAAAATTACAGTTCGAGAGGCAGGTGGTGAGTTGCTTGGCTGAATGGCATATAAAATTACAATACAAGAGGCAGGTGGTTAGTTGTTTGGCAGAGTGGCATATAAAGAATCTTTCCTTCGTTTGCTAGTGCAAGTATTTTCATGTTAAAATATCAGGAAATAAATGCTGTTTTATGAGGATTCACTGCAGATGTGGTCCTAGAGGGGGAGGGGGAGAGAGGTAATCTTGTTTTAACAAATCCAGCATCTTTCTGGATACTTGACTCTGTTAAGTATGTATGTTTTATCCAAATCAGACACCTTGAATATTAATAGTTTGAACTTTTTGAATATGACACTACAATCTCTTTAAAATAGTAACTCCATCTTCTTTTCTTTCTTACCAGTAAATAGATGCACATGGTGTGGTACCTGTGAGACATACATTGATGTTGTACATGCATTTGGGATTCTCATTAGGGTTTCAAACATTGGAGTCCAAGACTCCCAACCTAGAAAAAGTTTGAGTCCCAGATAAAAAAACACTGGTGTCCCAATCATAAAATCAGGATAACCATGAATCGTTATTTAGCTATGAAATGTTGTAGTGGTACACCATCTATACTTGCTTATAAGTCAAGTCTAGCTGCAAACTGCACAGACCCAGATCTGCCATCGCATAATGCACCGGCAGATCTGGGTCTTGGCAGTTTATTAAGAGTAATCAGAAGAACAAACAACATAGACCCTGATCTGCCAGTGCCTTATGTGATGACACATCAGAGTCTATATTGTTTGCAGTTGGACTCCACTAATAAGCGAGTTTATATGGTAAGCAAAAATTTTATTGCAGTAAACAATGTATTGGCCCATTGTCTGCATTCTTATTAAATCCAGTTAGTAAATAAATCGAAATGCATAAAAAGGGGTCAGATTAAATGAGACCCTGGTGATATCTGGCAGCCTTATATAGCTTTCAATCCTTCTGTCCCACTCAGCAAGTTCACCTTGTGATCAAAAATGTTGAAAACTACCTGTTTGCCATGGCTTTTGATGACAGTAGAGAAGAGGACTGCTATCCTTGGTTGTAACATATTTTGATGAAACTGCAGGAAAAATTCAAAGTGCCTGTGTGTCTTGGCCAGTGTACTGGTAAAGAAATATTCCCTCTACTTGACATTGTACTAAACAATGGTCTGTCCATAGAAGAATTCTTTTGCCATTCGTTAAGAATACTCTATTCATGGTTGAAAATTCTAGTGCAGATGACTAGACCTGGTAGATATTCTATTGTCAATAACTTTATCAGGTTGAAATTTCAAATATGAGTGTTTTATACATTAAAAATAAATATTGTCATCTGGAAATGCTTGTCATTGTAACATGACTTAGATCTCTAATGCATATAATCTACAGTAGTATGTTTGTTTCTTACACTACCAATAATAGAATTGAAAAAAGTTTTTCACTACTGAAAACTGCCCCAAACTACTGAAAACTAGAGCTTCCACTTCTGAAAAGCTTCCAAAGGGTTTTCATGGATGAATTGATCACCAAATTTGGTCTCATGCAAATTATTTCTTGTCGCACATTTTTTAAAATTTAAACTGAAATAAATCGCCATCTGAAACAATTTACCCCATTTGGCGATCACTAGTACAGCATCAATATGTTGTCGTATGCTAAGTCAAAAATAGAAGACTGAACTACATGGCTGAAAAAAAAATCATCTATCAGTTTCATTTTCAGACTGTTGTATGGTATACTTTTTATTATGGCATTTAATTACATGGTCTCAAAATCATCTATCAGTTTCATTTTCAGACTGTTGTATGGTATACTTTTTATTATGGCATTTAATTACATGGTCTCAAAATCATCTATCAGTTTCATTTTCAGACTGTTGTATGGTATACTTTTTATTATGGCATTTAATTACATGGTCTCAAAATCATCTATCAGTTTCATTTTCAGACTGTTGTATGGTATACTTTTTATTATGGCATTTAATTACATGGTCTCAAAATCATCAGATACCTCTTTGTATAAAATTAAACTGGAAACTAATCACTATTCTTTGAGGAGGTAAATAGTTAATTCTTATCAAATAATTGGCATGTAGTGTGTTTTGTGAAAATGTTTTGCATCCTTGGGACTTCCATTCTGTGTTGTTTTTTTTTTTTGCATCCACTGCAAAGGACAACTCTGATGCATGGATTGAAGGGCCTTCATCTCTTCATTTTTAATGTAAGGTAAATAGAATCAGTAAAATGTGGTTTTAAAAGGTACTTTTGAATTAATATCCTTGTGATGCTTTTCAGAGCAATTATGTCTCGATATAAGAATATCAAAAGGTGATGCAGTAATCAAAAGAAGCTTTAGACCACAGCATTTCAAGATTCTCCCCCTTGAACTGGCACACTCAAGTGTTGTTGGTTATCCATTGGTGATGTTTGCCAGTACCCTCAGTTAACTTATCTGCAATTCCACTCATTATATGGATCTTCAAGAATGCACTATAAGCTGCTTAGATTGGTTTGGTTTGGTGTTTTATGGCACAGCAAGACTAGTCACATAATACTCTCAAAAACGGATTGAGTCTTACACATTCTCCACGAAAAATTGTGGAGAAAACGATATACAAAAATCAAGGCTTTGAAATGCTTGTCGTACCAAGGCAAATAGAGTAAAGTGCCTTGCCTAAGGACATGACACAGCAGGCTAATCTAATGGTGGGAATTAAACCCACATGCTTCTGGTTAGAACTTGTGTTCAGAACTAGGAATACATATGTATGTATTTTGACAAAACGTTGAGGTTTTCTAGTCTATGTATAGCAGCATTGTTATAAATTTTCTTGCCACATAATACATGTAATTAGGTAAAAAAAAACAGAAAAAAACACAATTCTGTCAGAAACTTCAATTAATGTAACTTTGGACTAAACACCAGAAGGTGACATAATATGGATATATCTGAAAGAAAATGTGAATTATGAGTATCACAAGATATGAGCAATGAATTTTGCTATCTTTTTTTAGTGTCAATGTTTAGGTGAAATAAGAAAACATTATAATAAGTTAGAAATATCTCCAAAATGTGAATACATACAAATTGAATGAATTGCTGAATTGCATAAAATGCTAAAGCACTTTTTAGGTAAAGTAAATTTATAGAACTAATATTTAAATCGTTCTGTTCCCATGTAAACTCAAATTAGTTACATCTACTATTATTTTTCTTCCTATTTTGTCATGTACATGTATGTATTTCCAAAATATTGATCAGAATATATCTCTTTCCACTTTTTCTACCTTTCTTTATCTGCTATACCACCACCATTAACAATGTGTATTTGTACTTAATCTCATATATCTCTTATAAGACACGAGTTGGCAATAAAATTCTGTTCTTTTCTGTCCTGACAGTACAACAATAAATGTAAGAAAAAAAGATGAAGTGGGTTACAAATTTTTAGAAAATAGATGATAATCCTACTGTTAGAACTGATGTTTTCTTTCATTTTTAAACTTTCTTCTCGTCTTCATCAGTCCAGAATGAAACAATTTAACTGCCAAAAATTATCATTGGAGCACTATTTAACTCATCCTTGGAAAGTTAAGGAACTTTCGTATTCATTTGTAGGATACCAAATATGTTCTCCTTTTTCTTGTCACTTGTGTCATAAAACAATATTATCCTTCATGTCACTGTACAAATGTTCTGTATCAACGTGGATACACGATAAATGAGTAGTTGCATTTTTTTTTTTTTACCATATTTGTTCTTTTATATTTTTGCAGCAAAATTCATATATTTACCACTTGTTCAAATCTAAAGCTGTAAAACAAAACTGAAAATTGATTTGGTTAATTTTAAATCTTTTAAGTATTTAAAAATTTATTTTCATCTTTACATATTTACATATTTGAACTGTTGTTCTTTTTCCTGAGACTATCCGTTTATACTTTCCAAATACAGCGTTATACATAACTTTGAAAAAGTCTCTTTCAAATAGTGTGCTGCTTTCTATCTCAGATTTGTATTCAGTTCCATGTAGGATTTTAACCATGATTGGGGATCACACAAGACAACTCTGTGTATCTTTTTGAAGTTTTAAATCCAATTATATGTAAAGCCTTAAGATTTATAGTGATGGTCGTATTTCTCTTTGTTTTTCAATGTACATAACAGTTTTGGTACAGTTGATTTCGTACCCATATCATTTATCAATTTCTTCAGTAACCCTGACAAATTATTTTCGTCCAGAATAAATTTCTGTGGAACTGATGGGTAGTCCATAAAATTGTCATGTTAATATAATGGAATCCCCAAATCCACCTCTAAAATTCAACCAGTATCACAGATGTCAGTTATTTCCAGCTGAGATCCTCCCATCTTGCCTTGCACTGGCTCCACCATCCATCTATTTCTTTCATCGATTACCCATTTAAAGTTTCTTACCGACATGTATTTGAGACCTCACACATTTATAAAGATTGTTGGTATCTATTTACACAATGAACAACCTTGACCATGACATTTTGTGCTCATGATCATTTCTTACCATCTTTGTCCAAGTATTATTCATGGTTTGCTTTGGTATATATATATATATATATATATATATATATATATATATATATATATGGTATTATGCTAATTCCACCTCCTATTCCACTCTCAATCATCAAGATCATGCTAATTCTACTACATATTCCACTCTCAATCATTTAGATCATACTAATTCCACCTCCTATTCCACTCTCAATCATCAAGATCATGCTAATTCTACTACATATTCCACTCTCAATCATCTAGATCATGCTAATTCCACCTCCTAATCCACACTCAATCATCTAGATCATGCTAATTCCACCTCCTATTCCACTCTCAATCATCAAGATCATGCTAATTCTACTACATATTCCACTCTTAATCATCTAGATCATAATTACACCGCGTATTCCACTCTCAATCATCTAGACCCTGCCTTAGTCTGTTAAAAGTTTAAGTTCTACACCTCACATCTTTAATGATGCATCATCTGCTCATCCAGGAGCACTAATAATGAGCAGGGTCCAGTTTTAATTTTCATATGGATTTTACGAAATGCTTCACAAATGTCACATAACATGCATGAATCTTTCTTGACATAATAATCTTGAACTTCATGTAATTCTTTAAGGTGAAATTGTTCAATGACATCATGAACATACTAATAGTCATCATTTGAGTTGTGTTAATCATTCAGTGATGAGGACACCTTTTCTTTGTGTGGTATAACTGTTTCAGTAAACCTTTCAAAAACTATCTACCTCCTGAGGACTCGGGGATGACGAATATGTCCGATGTGTCATCCAGCATGCCGTAAGAAGTGACTAATGGAGGCAACCTTTTTGCCCTGGGATGTATCCCATGATGATGTTCCTATTGCCCTGGGATGTATCCCATGATGATGTTCCAGCTGAGAAAGTCTTGGGCGTTTGAAAGAGTGCGGTTTATATCAAACATTGACTTTGTATTTTAAGGGTTTTACCCTATCGTTGCTTTATCTTTGTTTTGTATGCCTTTTTTGAGATGCCTAACTTGCTCGAAACTATATAGTTAGGATTGTGCTGATGTACCACTAACCCTATGCATACTTAATATTTCAAAGTTTTCCATGTTCATATGGTTAAATGTCTTTCTCAAATATGTAGATGTCATATTTGTAAACTATTTCAGAGTTTCTGTAAATTTTTAATGGGCTTAATTTTTGCCAGCTGCTTGATAGATTGTCCCATGAATCTAAAGCTGTCTTCAAACCTGATTGTCCTTTCAACTATTATTTCTTTTCCTTTCTTTTTGAACCTATCAACTAAGAAAGCCTTGATAAATGATGTTGTTCGGTATGAGTTTTACCTCATCATATGGATCATTTTTTATTCCATGTCTTGATGAACAGATGACTGCTATAAACAGACATGAATGAACAATGGTGTATATTCTAAATATTTAAAATTCAGATAGAATTAGGTGCTGTACCTCTTCCTATTGTATGGTATAATCTTCACGATCACGTGGTGTATTTAACACATATTAAACAGCATAAATGCAAACATTTGTTATTTCTGTATTTTAGGTTATGATATTTGGCGGTACCTAATATTATAACATTTCTGCAACTCGACTCTTATTCAGTCTTACTGGTAGTTGTGACAGCGAAGGTGTAATACTATACATGAGTAGTTAGTAAATCTATTTTGCCCTTTTAAGATTGGAACATGAAAGGAATGATCATTGGCCATTGATGCCCTCTTTCCCCCCCCCCCCCCCCCCACACACACACACTTTTTTTAAAAGAAAACTTGGAGACTGTAATCCAGTCCGTCTTTAAGTACCTGCGTTTGTAAGTGGGTCTGTGCAAACAATCGTGCTGAACAGTTTCAGAGATGAAGACTACACCTTAGCGTATGATGGGGTTTTGTTTGGTGTTTAACGGGAACATCGACATGCCTCAGGTTATGTCGTGTCGACCCAATTTGATTGAAGTGCCCTGCCGAGTGACACACTAAGGCAGCCCTCCCGACCAGGTCTGGGCAGGATTAGAACCCGCGCCCTTCTTGTTGCGAGTCCGGAACTTTAACGACTTAGTTGCCTCGGCTCCTTTCTTAGGGATGAATATAGGCGGTATCAAACAAAAACTATGGCATTCAGACGGAGCTTGTTTGCTTCTCTGACAATTCTTGTTCTAGCCTAACGCTCTGTGTCAGATTTCTTACATATTTGTATATAAGGTGTTGCCCTACCCTTATCAGCATTACTAGACGTACATATCATCCATTATGAGAACAAACGAGGAATTCTTCGCAATTTTGTTTGAGAGCAAGTTAATAGTTCATTAGAACCCATCCATGGGCATCCGCAGGAATGTTTCGGGGTTGGGGTGGGGGTGGGGGCAAAGCCAAAATCAAAATCAAAGGGATATATGTATATTCTGCACAATGGGTTTTTTGCCCCCTCCGCGGACGCCCATGAACCCATCATGTCCTTCGCATGTAATTCATGGCGTTGCAATTACAAGCATGCAAAAACTTTTTTTTTACCGTACTGTCTTTATTAATATGGCTAGAGTATTCACCTCCTGCTGAACGCCATTTTCTATTCTATATTGTTTGATCTTGATTTCAGAATTTTTTAATTTTTTAAAAAGAATTAGAAAAATACAAAAATGAGCAATAGAGTAGTTGCTTGAAACTGGAAATGGGATCCAGAAGATTACATGGATATTGTTTTTATGACTATTTTGATCTCATGATTTATAAACCTAAAAGTCTAACTGAACCATTTTTAATATCGCATATGTTGTATATCATATCAATTTACAATTGCCTCCTAATCAACTTCATCGAAGGAAGATAATTTAAATGTAGTTTCCAATGGAAGCCTGCTTCAGCTTGAATGCACAACTTAAAATACCTTCATCACTTGTCTCTTTTTTTGTGTAAACGTTTTTATCCTATTAATTTCAAACTGATATTGTACAATTCCATCTATCTTAATACACAGAGCACAACCTTCAATTTGTTTTGTTAGGCGTTGACCTTCAATCACGTGAGGTAGGGAGGACAAAAGCAGTGAGGATTCGTCAAAGCAGTTCGGTATAAAGGTCGTACTCTGTGAAAGAAACGTATGTCCATCCGTCAGATGAATGCATAGAGGTACGAAAAGTGGTTATCACCTGTTATTGTTGTATTACTGTTGTTGTTGTTACGCATTATAATTTATTCAGTTTTAGATGGTTAACATAAGTTGTTTTGGTATTTCTTTGATCGTTTGGTACACACACGGAAGGTAGAGGGTTTTTTTTTTTTACATATTACAGCAAGGAATGATATACCATCTTAAAGCTATCTGTTGAAATAGCTGGCTTTAAAATGAAAGGAGCCGTGATAGCTTAGTTGGTAGAGCATCAGACTCGTAATCCAAGGGTCGCGAGTTCGATACCTGACCAGGCCAGACCGGGTCAGCTGCCTCCGTGCATCATTGGGAAAGACACTTAGCTCCCATATCCTCTGCATGATATAGCCAATAATGTGTTATAAGTGCCATTACAACCAACAAAATAAAACTAAAGTAAAAGGGAGGGAATTCCAGCATAACAATCCTGACTACGCAATACAATTTTTGAATTGCTCAATTCTTGGTTTTTATAGAGTAAATAGCAATTTAGAACTTGATCGTAGATGGTAAGATTCATGAAGCTGATATTCACATAACTGAAAGATATCGCTTATATAACTAACCCATATACGTTTTGTACATGACATTTGCCTTTCCAAAAAAGTCTCTCATGAATTGGTTGCAAGAGTTTTATGTAAAGGGGAAGATTGGGTGTCAAATGGTACATTTAAAATTACCCAACATATCTTTTTCTGAATATTTAGTATCGTATACAAAGCAAGTTTTGAAGCACCACTCCATACAATACTACAATAGTCCACGTGGTTGCAGACAATTTTAAAAAAACTTTATACATTCATCTACAGACAAAATGTCTTTAATACGTGAAAGCAAAGCAGCCATACGTTTACTGATGCTATTAATATGATCACACTATGATAGGTTTAGCGTTCTCAGTGTCATTTCCAGATTTATAAAGAGTTATTGAATTCAGGAAAGCTTTTGATCTGGTTAATCGTGAAATTCTCTTGCAAAACAAAAATATATATAACTGTAGTTCAAAGTGAATGTTTTGGTTTGAATCATATAAGAGTGAAAAGAGTCAAATGTATTTTTCAGTGCCCATCTTTCTTAAGAACAGGACATTATATACTTATATATTTATACTTTGGTCACATTTTATTTGTTATCCATGGCCTGCTAATATATTTAGAGAAATCATATTGTGCAACAAATTTTATTCGCAGATGAAAGAACTCTTTATAACACTGGAAGTCTACTGACATGACAAGAATATAAAAATGTTCCATATCAGGACTATTGCTATGTTTGCATGTCACAAAATCTTTGAGACGTTGGTAATTAGCATTTGATGCTTTGAAACTCGAAGGTTCCTGTTTAACTTGATACGGATGTTTGCAAAGCATTGATTAAATTCATTGGAGATATCCACAGGCCTTTTTTGTTCTGTAAATACTACTGAGCTACTATTTGTTTTAGCTTTGTTGCAAAGTTTATTGAATAATTTCCAAATGTTAGCTGGGTTTCCACTACCAGACTTTAGCAGATTCTCATAGTGATCTTGTCGTGCCTTTTTAATAAGACTGTTGCCCATTATTACCATATTTTGTATTCCACATTTTGACCTAAGCCTTTCATTTTGTCCCTAGTTTTCATAGCATCTAAAATGTCATCATTCATCCAAGGATATTGTGCCTGATATTTTACTTTGCAAGTTCAAAGAGGAACATGTGCATCCACTATGTCATTAAAGAGCTTCATCTATGTATCAACATCATCATTTGGATCTTCAAAAAATGGAGCAGAATAAATATCATCATTCGGATCTTTAAAAACTAGACAGTATCCCATATAGCAGAAGTACGATGATTAAACAAAATTTCATCATCAAAATTTCTACAAGATCTGTATTTTATAGTGATGTTCCTATCAGTTAAGAGTAAAATTTACTGTTTTTAGTTGCACAAATGAAAAAATGGTCACTTACACTGAATTTTGCCACATATTCTTCAGCCAGATTGCATTAGTTCTGTATTCATGGTCAATTAAAGTTTTTGGTGTATATGTTACCATACCTGTGATTCTACCGGCAGTAGGCCAAAAATACCGTTTTAAAGACCGTCTACCGCACATACCGTTTAGTAGTCGAAATCTACCGGTTTTGAAAATTTCACGAAAATTTTTTTATTTTTTTTTTTAAATCCGGTTTTTTTACGCGTTCTATCAACACATTAGATAAACCAGCCAGAACCAGTCTACTGGGAGCCGGAAATAATAGACCTACGATATGACTGGTGCGACGATGCTTGGTTGAGTAGTGGGATTACAATTGTTAGCATGTTGACACAGAAGCGGCTAATTGATTACCTTATTGTTGTAATTTGGAGAGTTTAAGGCCAAATGCGGGATGTTGTTTGAGGTGTTATAAGTAATAAAAGGATCAAAGGTAATCCTTGATGACCATAAGTCTTTGACTAAAACTCGGCCGATCTGTCGTGGAAGGAAGATAAAACGGAGACCGACCAAAAATGATCTTGGCAGAAACACTTGAGTAAGTATTTTGATTCGATGTCTTTTAATTGTTCTTGTATTATTCACGATGGTTTAAAATGAATATTTAAGGCAGCTTGTATTTTTTTTTTTTCAATTCATGTCGAAATGCCGAAACGTCCGCTTTCTCCCAATGCTAAGAAGCCACCAGCTAAGAAATACTACAGCAAGTTTAACAACGCTTGGATACCAGAATTTAAGTGTGTGCAGGCTAGTAGCAAAGGTCCTGACTTTGCATTGTGTCTTTCGTGCAAATTGGATTTTAAGATAGCATATGGAGGAAGAAATGATATCACCAGGCATATACAGACACCATCACATAGGAGCGACGATTCTTCTGTAACAAACACACCCACATTGAAGGCATTATTTGAGACTGGATCAAAAGTGGATAAAGTGACACTTGCAGAGACTTTGTTTGCAAATTTTGTGGCAGAGCACAATTTACCATTCCTCATAGCAGATCATTTTACTAAACTGGTTAAAGTCATGTTTCCTGACTCTGAAATTGCACAAAAATTTTCATGCCAGCGTACAAAGACAACACATATTGTCACTCAGGCCCTAGCCCCCCACTGGGACAGAAGAGTTGAAAATATGTGTAGGAGTCAGAAGTTCAGTATCATGATTGATGAATCAAATGATCAAGGGGATGATAAAATGTTGAATGTTCTAGTCTGTGTGTATGATCAAACAGTTCAGCGTATTTCAACCAGATTCCTTGGTATTCCAACATGCAACATAGGCACAAGTGAAATGATCTTCAGATCCCTCAACCAGATTTTTATGTAATTTTTTAAAATTTTCATTTTTTAAAATAATTTTATATTTAAAGAAAATAATTTAATATGTCACAGCCATTCAGATTTTACACAAATGAAATATTTTTCAGAAGCAATAATTCAGTATAATTATTTCCAAAAATGTTTATTATTTTTAATATTTCACAACATTTGTCAACTTACATCATTGCAAAACATGGAGAGCAAAGAACTAAGTTACTAAGCAACAGGAAAACTGAAGTTAGAACTTCTTTCAAGACTGAGTGTAGTTGTCCTATCATTGCCACATTCCAATGCTGACACAGAGAGGACATTCTCTATTCTTCGGAAAATCCAGAGTGATTCAAGGGGAAGTCTGGACCAGAAGACTATTGAGAGCCTGCTAAGTGTGAAGGTTAACAATCACAGTGAATGTCACCAGTGGTCACCAGACAATGATCTTCTGAAGGAAACTAAAAATGCCTGTGGATTTTATAAAAAAAATCTTTGCTTGTAACATTTTCCATCAGATTCTGAATCAGAATCATGTGCAAAATTGTGTGTTGTATTATAATATGAAGAGAATACATATTTTGTGACAAATTGAACTTGTTTTGTTTTCAATTCCCTTAAAACACGTAAAATTTATGCCGATAAAAAATCTCCCTTTTTAGAAGCCAATCTCCTGATCAAAATTTGTTAATCTACTGGTTTGAAATCCTGGTTCTGTCACAGGTATGTGTTACTCTGGTTGGTTCATTCTCTAACAAAGACATGTACATAGCTGCCATATTGTCTGTCAAGGTTTTAACATTTCTTTGGTCATTGTATAGATCTTTATTCATATCACCCATCATCAAGATTTTGTTATTGACAGTTAAGGCCATGTTAATACTTTGTTCAAATTTGTCAAATCTGTCTTTTGCTTGAGACTATCTATAAAATATACATAACAAAAATGGTTTGTTATTTTGTTACTTACTCTCAAGCAACATACTCCTAAAATCGTCATGTATAAAGTCCGGTTACCCAATTAAGATCTTCCTCAAAGTACACCAGAATACCAGCCCACCATCTTTACCTTTTCTATCCCAATGTTCTATTTCACTGTCCAGAACAGGCTCATTCAAAAATGTTTCACTGAGATCTAAAATATGAATGCCATTTTTCTCTCAGTGCAGCATAAGTTATGTTGTGGTTGTTTTGTTCCTAGTAGCAGTAATAAGCGTTGTACATTAAGATGTGCTACATATGTAAACTGTTTTTGTTATACCCTAACTTTCTGTTGGGCCACGAGAGAGAGAGAGAGAGAAAACATCCTGCTTAAAGTGATTAGTAATATCAGTGCTTTTTTGTACTTTCCTGTGCTTTCATTCTTTTCAGCAATTGAAGAGGCATCAGAGCAATTATCGCGTATCGCACACTTACTAAGTGTCTCTAGCATGTCCAGATTCGTTAAATTTCGCGTATCGCACACTTACTAAGTGTCTCTAGCATGTCCAGATTCGTTAAATTTGAAGTAGTCAACACAGGAGCATTACTTAAGTGCATGGGCGTCAGCAGGAATTATTCTGGGGGGATGGAGGGCAAAGCCAAAATGAAAGGGACCAGGCTAATACTGCACAATCCCACCCCCCACCCTCACCCCCCTGCGGACGCCCATGTGTAAATCTTCCTGTTTAGAGGATGATTTCTGAGACAAAATGTAATGACAAAACTTATAATTGTTATATATTTGGGAAACATTGTTATTTTATATGGAAGTTAAAGAATTACAGTCATATTCAGAATGAAATTGCACTCAGTACAGATGTAATTAAATAATACATACTTGTTTTTACACACATTTGCATTGTTTAGACATAATGAAATGTTAGACTGACCTGTGGCTGGCTACCTCATTCCCACAATCCTAGGAATCGAATACATGATTATATGAAAGGAATTTTGTATAGAATGACACCAGCTCAATCAAGCAGGTTATATAATTATACTTCGTTTTAACAATTGAAGAGTTACGTTCAGAAATGTATGATTAATACGAGACATACCTTCAATATAATCATGGATTTATGGCCTCCAAAAAGAGATTACAAATTATGATAGCTGGTCTGGCAGGTTCACTGTACAACTACATCACTGTGATATACCATGAAAACGGGTATCCTGCATGAGATTGTTTCTACATGGTATGCTATCCGTTGTAAGTTACTTTTCTGAGACACTCATGATCGTGGTCCAATCTCAACTATTTGCATTTATATGAAGTTGCAATTTCAGCACTGAAAAGCATAGATAATGCAACAGGAGATGTCAACTTTTACACCGAGAGGCATAGATAATGCCACAGGAGATATCAGCTTGTACACCGATAGGCATAAGTACCGCAACAGGAGATGTCAACTTGTACACCAAGAAGCATAGGTAACGCAACAGATGGACACTTGTACACCGAGAGGCATAGATAATGCAACAGGTCATGTCAACTTGTACACCGAGAGGCATAGATAATGCAACAGAAGATGTCAACTTGTACACCAAGAGGCACAGGTAACGCAACAGATGTCAACTTGTACACCGAGAGGCATAAGTAAGGCAACATGAGATGTCAACGTGGCTCATGGAGACTTGGAATATCTCTGTACTGTCATGAATAACATCGAGAGATCTTTTTCAAGACATGAGGTTTGATTTCAACACGGTTAGAATTAAGTTGATCCTCACAGAGAATATCTAAATATTTGAAGTTTGTTTAAATAGAGGAGTACTATCACTTATATTCATTGGTTGTCGGTGTGTTGCCATATTGTATAAATAATTAACGGATTATTTCGTTCTTCAGTTTTGGAAAGATGTACTTGAAGCATGGTCAGATTTTACAAGAAAACTTCAAAAATGTGAAGACCCAATTTTTTTTACCTCAATTGTCCAACAATATGAAAAAAAGTAAAGAAACTTCTTATAATAGCTAGAGGAATAATGGAATTCATAAAATAATTAAACATCTTTAATTCAATCTGCCAAATGCGAACAATAGAAGATCGTTAAATCAATTTTTAATTTTAGTATAAGAACTTTTCTTGGCTACAAAGCACCCAAAACTAGAAATTCAAAGGAATTGTTTCATGTATTGGCTAGTAAACAAAATGAAATAAAATTTTCGGAAATAATGTACAAACTTACAACATGTGCATTTCGAATCTTGAAAAAAAGGACGATGCAATTGATATCATAATACAAGAATAAATTACAATCATTTATTCCTTCCTTAAAGAATTTCATGATAAAGAAATTAAACACCTTCATTTAAGATTGTAAACAAGATACTTGTGGCTAAGGCATTCTTGAAGAAAGTTGTAATTATTGAAAATTATGCGTGAATTTTGTAATAGAGAAATATAAAGTATTTCACATTTATTTTACTCTTGCAATGAGCTTTAACAACAAAATGATGGCAACAAGTTTTTCAAAATGGGGACAGTAAACTTTCACTATAACTTTACAATTTAACCAAAAGAATATAGTTATTAGTTATAATAATTACTTAGCTATTGAATGTCTTTGTACTTATTATAAAACATTACATATATCAAGTAAAACAAAAAATATGTTCATCGATCTTTGAAAGTCCTCCAGATGTATTCAGAAGCCACTTTCAATCAGATATATAAATATTTTTTTTTTAAACTCTTGTGAAAACGATCTCTATGCTATATTGTGTATTTCAATCAACGTCACTTTTTATCTTCTGAGCAAGTAAATGTTTGATATACTATATTATGCAAACAAAGAGAAATAATAAGTTGCATGCATGTGAATTTTGTGGCAAACTTCGAACATTTTAAACAGATACATTCTTAGTATGTGTCAATACGCGTCTCGTGACTTTGAACATTTTATAGTTATGCAGTTGTGTTAAAAATGTATTGCTTCAGTTACAAATCAGTTCTGCATGGCTTGTATTTTGGACTATTCAGTGTAATTGTATATATGAGGTACCCCTCGGAAACATACAAAATAATTTTGAAAAGAAACAAACAGGAAATATATCATTAAAGAGATAAATGAATGAAATTACATATACTCATAAAGATAAGTGTCTTTTTCTCAGCAGTAGACCTAAAACAATATTCTAGACTGTTGCGTATGATTTATCAGTGTTGGCATCGCCGGTACTATGTCTAGTTTGTTGGCGCAAATGTTGCGGATTTCTGGCATATCCTCGGCTCAAAAAATAAATTCTTCGGGACTTTCTTCGCAGCGTGCATTTCAACACTAAACTCCTAATGAAAAGTTTGCCATTAGGTTACAGCCAAACATTCTTCATGTTACTCCATTCAAAAGGCAAAGGGCAAAGAAGCTTCATAAAAAAAGGTTGCGTTTTCACGTACATTTTTAATGGCCCATGAGCCAAGTCGAGAAAAATGGTGTACCTCTTTACTGAATTATTTACATATAGGGATATACCCATCTGTATCTTTCTCTTCAATACACTATACAAAACCATAATTTGGCTCAACAGTCGAAGCAAATGAAACAATTTCAGTATAAAGAAAAGCAGACACTTGACAATGATACAAAGCAGGACGGTTCTCCCGTTATATTTATAACGTATGCTATAACCAAATGTTATATTTTCTATTAGCATTCTGGACAATGTCATCTTCTATATTCTTGGTCATACCTCAGTAAAATACGTGCCCTTTTATATACAAAATACGATAAATCTTGATATGTGCTGCAGATTGAAACATTTTTTAGTCTTGTAGAGCAAAGGCATAAGGTCCATATGCTAGGATATACGGTCAATTTGTCCCATAATTTTCTAGTGTCAAACTATTGCAATAACAAGATAAGTTCAAGTAAAATAAACGAAATATATGCATGTTTTATATCTTAAGCAGTGTGTTTAGCAATCATAACCCATCATTGACAGTACACTGCAAAGTTACTTAAGAGTTTCAGGTGACTCCATATCATTTTATTAATTATACATATTTTAACTTATATTACAACACCTAAAGATCATACTGATAGATGATTAGCAAATTCATATCACTAGAACAGTAATAAACATAGTTTGTGGAAGCTGTAGAAATGAAGTATAGTACTAAATTATGACATGGCAAGACAGAACACATCAATTAACATGCAACAGGTTGGAACAAATTAGAAAACGACCCAGTGTATAATACGGTAATAATGAATTTATCTTGAAAGGAAATAGTAGCATAGATAGTATTGCGCACGGATGCGTTTTTGATCTACCGTCATTAGGCTTTACCGTCATGCCTCAGTAATAATAATGGTCCGAAAATATATCATAATAAACTATATGCTGTACATATACAATCTCTTAAACTTATTGCCTATCATATATTAAAAGATATTTGTTAAGAATATTTGGTACAAAGTAATACTTTGCTCGATTTTGCCACCGAAGCATCACTTACATATTCACTTATTCAGTCCATTCTTTTCTCTCTCAGAATGTAGAATAGATACACGGAATAAATTTAAGGTCTATGCAGTATGTTTATGAAGAATACAGAACACACTATGACAAGCATTCCTGGAAAACAGGCACACAAAAAATGTGGCGAAATTAAAAATACAACACCAGTTGAAAGCCTATTTATTTAATGATCATTTTGGATTGAGCATTGCAGCATCGGTCTTTGTCTAGCGCGAAATTTGCAATTCCAGGCGACCCTCGCCGCGCACCTGTTTAGTATGGTGCGGTTCAGATTGAGAATTCTCATAGTCCCGACTGATCACAACAAGGAACACGTGCTTATTTTAAATATACATGAAGAGTCTGCATGTAGTGTATTGGCCATTGCTGTTAAATAACTACATGGGAACATGTTGGGTGCTTCAGAAGGCGACTTTTTCCGAAATGATCAGAAACAATACATAGATTGCCCCTGCAATAAGAGGCGCCTCTTTATCTAGCTTATTTCTTTAAACTGGGTTCGGAAACAGACTATAGTGCACTAGCACACTGTTGTTGTTGAAGGAAGGTAGTGTGTTGCTTCTGCGACAAGAGCAAACGCTGCGGTCAATCCGAAATGATACTAGTGAAACGAAGTTAGTGGGGCTACTTAGATCACATATTATATACGAATATGCTTATCACAAATGAGAAGGCGTGTACATATATTTTGGGTCACTAAAATTAAAGCAAGATCTACATCTACATATTTAGAAGTCTTGAACACAAAATGAGAAGAGTGCGACAGCTCTCATCAAAATGAACAAATAATAAAGCAATGTTATTGAATAAATTAGTCAATTATGAATACATACATATAATTAAAGCATCAATTTGAAGTCGCCGTGAAAAGTCTGAAATAGATGCGTGCCACATAAACTATAAAAGGACAATAAATATGTTACGGAATGACAAGTTTCGTGGTGCTCTTCAACATCTCAAACTGTCTCTGTCATCCCAGAACAAAATATGGGGATCATTGCAATTTTCAGCCCATGAGATGCATATTGGAGCATCGGCAGTAATGTGGGAAGGAGACAGGTACGAAACTGACTGGCGGACTGGTGTTAACTCGAGGGTCGTAGACCAAAACCCACTGGAAGTTATCTGAAGCAGCGCACGACGTGCACGACGATGTCATGTTGGTCCTAGTAACGAAAATGGCTAAAAGTATTAGTCACGAAAGTACGGAGACGGTAGTTTGGCATGAACATGAAGAAAACATAATAACTACAAAGAATTATTTCCACAAGAAAATTAGTTATGTCTTTTCTATTGAGACAGCTTGTAGTTCCAACAAATAATAAGTCGTTCCTGCCTTATGACAATGTTAATCCTGTGAAAAACCTACATCGTTCCCATACAAGCTGTTGTCATGAATCATGTCGTTTCTACGACATATTAGTAGCATTTATAGAACAATGTAAGCTCGTGTGTACGAAATGATAGTCGGATATGGATAGTTATTCAAAGTCTGTATGTTTTGATATTGTGGAGTTAGTGAACAATATTATTTTCCAACAGCCATTTGTAGTGTAGTTGGGAGTTTATGCATCTGGCAAAATGTGAGTGGAAGTGCATTCTTCCCTGAAAACGGTAGAGGCGTAAGCCAATACGCTTCCTGGTGCAAATGCCATCTCACTAATGCTCTGTCTCTACAAACTGATATGTAATCTGGTCCCGTATTCATGAAACTCCTCAACTTCAGCGCACACTCAAACTCAGTTTATGATAACTTTTAATGAAGAGACCATTTATCATACAACTGTTTGCAAAGGTTGCAAATGTATTGAAATTTACGGTAATGTTTTTTTGGGGCAGTTTTGTTTTAAAAAAACAACGTAAATCTATCATACGTTTATGACAGATTAAACTTGAGTTCTGCGTGTTCACTAAAGTTGTGAAGTTACGTGAAATGGGGTCTGGATTTGGAGGTCTGATCTCCAATGATGTCGAGCTGTGAATCTCGTGCAGGTGCTGTCAAACTCTTTCTACAATAGTGCCAACCAATCAAATTCGTGCACGTATCTGCTATTTATGCTTAGTATCAATCGGCTTATGCTTAGCAAAAGTGTCATATTTACCAATTCTACCTTGATGATGGTACCTGCACAAGACCAATACAACACCATGACATTGTACAGATTCAAAATATCTGAGATCATGGCCAATCGTCCTATTTGTAGCCTTCTTGATACTTCGATTACGTATTAGCATATGTACACTAAAAGCGGTTGACTACAGAAGTCCACTGTCTTCTCTATCTGTCTGTCTGACAAAGTGGCTGACAGCATTTTTTTGCCTGCTGTCTAAGTGTCTGCCTACTCAGGTCGTTGTTTCTCTGACTCTGTTCCTCCATCCATTTAAGAGGTGAAACAATCTCAGAAATACCATATATCGCTTTTAGGATATTCGGCACTTAATTTTTCGTTTCTTTCCTTTGTTGTTGTTGTTCAGCCATAATTCATACACGCATGCATTTATATATAAATTCGATGAAATAATAACACATAAAAAAAGAATTTTGAAATTGCTAATGAATTATTGTCCTTGTTGCGTACTCTTTGTTTTGCAGGTAGGTGTCTCTTCATCCTGGTCTGTCCGTCAGGTAAAATGTCTATCTGCGTGTCGTCTAGTATGTCTCTATACCCGTCACCTGTGCTGTTTGTGTTTGGTTGCTACTCTGTTTCGCCCTTTCCCACTTTCCACCTCTGAGTTCGGAAATATATAATTAAATATGTAATTATTGTCCACAAAACATCTAAACATCTCGCTCGCTCGACCGTACGTTCCATTGCTAAATAGAGCGAAAATAAGTTATATTTAGATTTCGCTATGTGGCCTCTGGGAAATTACGATCAACAACTCATTTAAAATAAGAAATCCAAGGTCTTGATAGTGTACCAATGTAACCTCGTTTTTAATATAGGCTAAGTTGCAAAAAGAAAGTTGAGGTGAACGCAAAAACATGTGCCCATCTTTGAACGTGCCTATAAGTTATATGATATATTAAAAAAAATCTTTAGTATCCGTTCATTTTAAACAACCCATATAACCCATTTGTGTTGAAATGGACTCGTGCACATACCTACCTGCAATTTCCTTGTACGATGATCTGGTTGGAGTCGTTCGATAGCTGCACTACATTGAAGGCCCTTCTGTCGGATTCCACCGTCAGGGGCATTATCACTTGTGCCCTCCTAAAACAACGGAAAGAAGCAGCAGATTATGTCATCTGGTTTCAGGATTGGACAGTAGGGCACTGTGACCTCATTTTATAATGGAGTGATTCAAACTTAGGCATGATCTATTGCAACAAGTTACATTCAGAAAAAATGAGCCTCTGGGGATAAAAAGAAAAGTAATCCAGTTTAGAGAATAGGTCACTTAATTTGCTTTCGCCCTAAAAAATCAATCAGAGGAATATACTCAATTACATATGTACGAAATAGAATTGAAAATTAAACATCCGCCTGTTGACCTTTAAATTGACTTCTCGGATAAGGGAGGATCGCTCTGCCTATTTTATTTGCATATGCATTTTTGTATTTTTCCACTTTTTAAAAAATGAAATTAATAGAGTTTTAGCTTACATCATTTTAAGTTAAATCCCCAAATTTGATAAAAATTAAACCAATAAATTACAAGATATTAGATCGTAAATTTACAATCTATTCAACTAAATACCTCAGAAATGTCCCAACTGTTATATATATATATATATATATATATATATATATATATATATATATATATATATATATATACATATATATATATACACACAAACGGTTAATCAGCAATATTGATTACTGATCCAATTGTCTGACTGGTAAATCCGTGAGCTGAGTTGGAACAGACTCCAAAACTGTTTTCTTATCCTTAATCCAGTGGCGGCGCCAGGTGGGTAGTGGGGGACAAATGCCCCCGGGCGACAGACAAGGGGGGGGGGCGCCGTCGGGATCTTTTTTTTTCTGCAGCTGAAATTTTCATAGTATTTCACCTCACCTTAGTGTAGAGGGGGCAATTCTTCACAAAACTTATATTTAGATTGGGGGTGGGGGTGGCAACTGACATAAAAACTGTTCTCGTTGGCAAAGTAGGGACGCCGCTAAAGAACATTGCCCCCGGGCGCCTCGAACCCTCGCGTCGCCACTGCCTTAATCCTCTAGGTGTAACCATCCTGCTCTCTTACTTTAAAGTAAAATACTCGAAGAAAAGACAGTTCTTTTCTTTATATTTCTCAAAATATGTTAGATCGCTAAGGGAGCATTATACAAGACGTTTCCTTTTCATGATAAAAGCATACGACACACAAAAAAATGTTTCTGTTTGATTCGTAAAAAGCATATTCTGACTTATTGACGTAAATTTCGGATACGAAACAAATTCCAGCAGGGGAAGTTTGAAAGGGCGGAGGAAAAAATGTTCTGATTGCACCTTTTGTATACTGAAAGACTTTGTAAAGGTTCAGATCACGTCGAATGTCTTAGGACTTTTTTTGGGAGGCAGTAATATATAAATATATATATTTACAAAAAAGGAAAGAAAAAAAGAATAGAAATCTGTCTTTGGCTGATGCGAGTGATAAGTGGGACATTAGTTAACTAATTATCTTATAAATTCACTATCAAAATCACGTTGCTGGAACAGGTGGTCAGTGGCTTACTAAGGGTAAATGGCGCCCGGGGCGATGATGATGGCCCAAAGGGTCGGAATATGAGGCCCGAGTTTTTATCAGCTGTTTTGGCGCCCCAAGATCTCTGGTGCCCGGGGCAACCCGCACCCCCCTCACCCCGTTAGTACGCTACAGCAGGTGGTGGCTTGTTAAAAAATATACCAATTCAATACATAACCTTGTCAGCAATCTATCTGCTTCACGAATAATATAGATGTATTAATAATTAATACTGTGTGAAATTACTTAAGGAGATCTTTAGCTTTTCCATGACTTGCCTTGACATGTACACCAATCTACGCTGTGAAGAAAAACAAATTGCCATACAGTTACCGTCTGTCCACTTTTTGATCTAGCTGAACCGGGCACTAGAAGAATAGCTGCCCTTCCTTCTTTAAATTTGATGCAATAAGTACTATTCGCGGCATTTTCTGTCGCAATTTTAGATCATGCAGTTGTCTGAAAATGGCTCATAGTTATTTCCATTTGTATATTTAATATCTAAACCTAATCTATCGTTAAATATTGAAACTCTATAAATCAATGCAGCGAACCGTTAGAGTGGACTAAAATGGTTTCCATGATGTACATGCTTAGTAACGACTGGAATGTTAGAATCAGCTTAATGAGAGAAGGGTTTACTTTACACACAAGATAAATATTTCTAAAAACTCGTTGCAGATAGGAGATATCATACAGTCATACTATGTAAATCAAGGCAACTGGTGCCTAAACAGCTTTTCTCAATACCCGAAAAAAGCTCTTTGCTACAGGGGCCGATCTGGGGCGGGTCCAAGCCGGCGGCCTCCCCCCACCAAAAAAAAAAAACAAAATGAAATAATCGGAACTTTTTCTCGAGTATATTATTTATATTTAATTTTAGATGGTGAAAGTTATGCATGAAAACGCTTAGAATGCTACCCCCTTGGGCCCCCACTGGGGTTTCCGTCCCACAGACTCCTTGTCTACCTGTTTACGCTACCCCCTAAACGATATTTTTGGATCTGCACCTGTTCTATCTGTACTTTTATCGGTCGTGTTCTGTCTCTCTTTTGTTTTTTGTTTTTTTGTTTGTTTTTTTTTTGGGGGGGGGGGGCATCCGTATTGCAAATTGGGTTCAATACAAAATATGAGTTAGCCAATAGGTGTATTGTTTTCGACAGGCGTAAAAATGTATCAAGAATCATATAAGAAGTTCTTGCAGTGCAAGAATAATACATACTTGTCAGTCTATGAAAATACCTCTACAGATTTTACCGTAGAATCAATCAAATTACCAATGAAACTGAGAGGTATGACAAGTATTGACTGATTGCGTCGTTAATTTGCTAGGACCCTATTGTCATTGAAAAGGATGATTTGACTAACTAATGAAGATATTATTTAATTATGACTCTGTAGGCAATCCATCATCTGCATCGTGTTCAATGCCATGTGATAGACGTGGCGTTTCAGTTTATGTCAGATAGAAGGACAACATTTTGCTTTCTGATGACATACACTGACAACATGTTTAGTGTTGAAGAGATGATGAAGTGCGTAATCCATGAAAGGTTTTCTTATAATATACGCGCACACAAAGAGGTAGATGTAAAATTAGTACAGTATCATGACATGTGCGCTAATTACACTTTCAATGAAGAAGTAAATATTCAATTAAAATGCTTTCATCTGCAGACAGTGGCCGACATAATTTATTTTCAACATTCACGTATTATTGCATCTCAGTTTACTTTTTTCAACTCCACCTGATTCCAAACAAACAACCCAATATACCTTGCGCATAACCATTGATAAGATTTTCAAGGTACATTTTAAAAATATAATTTCTTTAGCCATCTGTCCGCTTCAAAAGATGTCTGCTACATGCACGATCACCAAAATTATCTCATGCAGCGCAAAAATGATGTGACGAGAAATTTGTAAATGGGACCTTTCAATTATGAGTTAATGGGACCTAGAATGCAGATGAAACATTTAGTTGTCAAACTTAAACGTGCATCTTTCTTTATACGCTTCAATTTTTAAAAATCAAAGAATGAGATTCGACCAGTTTGGCGCCAATATTTATTGTGAAGTCGAGCGATATTTCATACAGTATACGTGAGTGTTGAGGTATTATATATATATATATATATATATATATATATATATATATATATATAGAGAGAGAGAGAGAGAGAGAGAGAGAGAGAGAGAGAGAGAGAGAGAGAGAGGGAGAGAGAGAGAGAGGGAGAGAGAGAGGACAAAAATATAAATGTACTGGAAGTTCTATAAAGGTTTCGACCATCTGAAAAAATGCAAAGTTATATTTCATCTTCAAAATAACTTTTATGAATTAATTAATCATCTCTGTTTAAAAATAAAAGCTTATCACCTTTGTCTGAGCTATGCAGTACAGATTAAATCGGTTTTGTTTTGTTTCACGATGCACGATTAAGACTAAAAAGAAAACAATCAAGAAAAGGTCAGACGAAATTGTCCTAAAAAAATGTGACCCTTTTTTTTGTTTTTTGTTCCAAACACAACTAAGCAAGACCTATGTCTAATCCATTCAGATTTCATTGGTGACCAGCAAGTGCTACTGGGTTATGTATATTTCCTCGTCGTCCTAGATTAATTTGCGTATTTTTCGTCGAAAACTGCTACATGAACGCGATGTAGCTATCTAAACAAGCCATATTACGTACTATCGTTTAGGATCGATCGTATCAGTGGCTCAATTTGTGAAATGTGAAATTGAAAAATATATGAAACCCTTTCCAAGCACCTGTTAATTAAGGCATTTTTCAGAGAGATTGATCAGAATTCCTAAAGTCTACGATTTACAACAAGTGTCATTGACCTATATTCAAAACAACTAAAGAATCTACATGTATTTGTATAGACTGTTACTGCTTAACGTCCACAACAAAGAAAGCTACAGTCGGTTTTTTAATGCGACTTTGACTAGACTGACCAGGAACAAAACAGATCGTCCTTGCTATAGTAAGCGTCCTCAGTGCAGCTTATTTATTGTAGCCAGTTTTCTAACAGACTATAGCAAATGAATGTACTGTTGATGCGATAGATCCGTACTCTTTTGCTGTATCGACACAGCAGTGAAAAAATGCCACGGTTAATCCGAATCGGTAATACACTATACTCTCTATCGTGTATGAAAATAATTTGGAGCGTCTCCTACCACAACAATGTCAAGTTTTGTGGTTAACATTTCTTTATTCCATAAGGATTTTACAGATTTTTTTTTTTGATTTTTTTTTGGGGGGGTGGAGGGGGGCGGGGGTCTCTTCTTTATCAATTCATTATCTATTCGTTTGTCTTTAAATCGGTGTTGAGTGAAAACTGTTCAAGCAATAACTAATTATTTTCAGATTAACAAATACGTATACCGTAAGCTTTGCTTACAGTTTATATCTGTTGTTCCACAAAGGTAAACTGGACAAAATATTCGCATGACTAGGAAAATCAGCAATATTTTAATAATGCAAAAATTATTGTGTAAAGAACAAATCACTGATTATTCAATTTTTTTTTTTTTTTTTTTTTTTTGTGTGCAAATTATTATGTTATTGGTCATTAATTGGAAAAAAAATACCATTACATAATTTCTAAATATGATTTTGGAACTATTCTGAAAGGGAATCGAGCACTTAGTGTCGATTGTTATGCTCAGCCATCCCATCGTAATCCTTACCGGGTGAAACTTTCAATCAAAATAATGAAGCAGTAATTAGAATAATAATTAAGTGATAATTATAGTAGTATATGTTCTAGGTAAAACATTACCGAAGAATGTGCGAAATTAAATTTTAAAAACATCTTTTGAAATTGCCGGATAAAAAATTCCGATTACGAAACGACCAGGTTACGAAACGAGTGACATTCGTCCAGCGTTGCCTGCACTGATTTTCAATATAAGGGAAATTTTTTAAAAATTATTCAGCTCCTAAACTTAGAGAGAAAAGGTAAGATTGCTTTGGTAGTATATTTACTTCTTTTTTGTTGATGTTGTGGGGGGGGGGGGGGGATGGTAAACTTTACCGTTTCGTTGGAAGCATTGAATATGCAAGCAGTATACGCAATGGATTTTACTTACCATTTAATCTAATCGTTTCGATTTCCACTCGTTTTGAGATCTCTACATTCTAACCGTCGTTTTAGCTGCGCCCCAGACTGATTTTCTATCAAAGCATAAGTCGTTTCGTAACCGGGATTTTTTTTCGGCAATTTTAAATGATGTTTTTATAATTTAAATTCGCACATTCTTTGATAATGCTTTACCTAGAACCTATACTACTATAATCATCACTTAATTATTACTTTAATTACTGCTTCATTATTTTGATTGAACGTTAATTTGCTTTATTCTTTTCTCTAAGTCGGTAGTTTATAAGTTAAATAATGGTACTGGCCCGCAGATTATAATCTGTTTGTTCGAAGCTGGGGGGCTACATTCTATTTTTAGATAGGAGGTAGTGATCCGTGACGTCACAGAAGAGCCACTGATAAACAACGCTATTCACAGCTGTATTTTGACTAGTCACCTAAGCTGAAGAAGTTGATTACTTCACGCGTTATTTCGAGAGAATTTCGCCTTTTTAAGCGCAGTTCGCAAGGTGTGTTAATGCTGTTACCAAACATTTCAACTTTGTATCTTTCCCATTTTTAGCGAAAAAGTATCTACTGCGCATGCGCCAGTTTTATGATATAATTTAAGAGTATTGATGGATGCTTGACAGAAACATCTGAAGAATCACCAACCATAAATTAATGCATTGTGTATGCCTCAGATGCTGAAGACAGTGGGCTTGACTCATAGAAGATTTAATTGTTATCTATTTTTAATGACGTTCTAACACTGCCCCATATATGTTGATGTATACTAGAGGCTCTTTTCAAGTCAAGTCATGCAAGACAATTTCAGCCACGCTGATAATACAATTATCTGTGTGGAGGATCAGCTGACAGCTGCTCCTAAATATTAGACTGATTGTTTTTTCAACGAGCTATACTGGGACAAAAAATGAGCAAGATCATTACTCATATAGACACCGACAGAAAACTAATCTCTCTCTCACACACACACACACACACACACACACACACACACACACACACACACAGACATATATATATATATATATATATATATATATATATATATATATATATATATATATAATATCTATCCATCTGCTGGCTTCCATAATGGCCACCAATGACAGCTGAAAAGGGATACTTTCATCTTTTCAGGTCCCTCATACGGTGCTGCAATTGAGGCCTTTGTCGCGTTTGATTCTTAAAATAGGACACTTTCTTAAAATAAAATACTTTTCTGAGTGCTGAGAATAATGGTTATTTTGTTTTATCATGGTTATTGATTATTTCCTGAGAAGATAACATAGTGTTTTGAAGTCCTCTGTCCGTCAGATCTGAATGTACATGTGTTTGCGGTGCATTTATCGGTCATGCCATTCTTCTCCCATCAGACATCAGCACATAAAACTTGGTAATATACTTTCCTATGTTGTGAATCATTACTAAATGAAAAATAATTTTTACTCTACTACTTCAAACGTTCCCATATCCCAAATCGCTCATGGCAAGGAGGAATGTGTTTTTGTCCTGTATAACCACCTATTTCGTTTCTCAGAAGAGAAGATGTCATAAATGACATTGACAAAGTTTGCCACAGCATCCTAAATATAGGAGTAAAGAATGACATGCCATCAAAATATTTGTACTTTTCCTAAAACTTAAGATAGCCATTAAAGATTTCGGTATTGATTATCGAAAATCAAATATTGATTCTGTAATTCAGATTATATACCTTCAAACCATTCGCTGTTTAGTATACACCCAGTCTTCAACACCTTAACATCAGATATACCACTATTGAACTAATAACTGTTATCCTATACGCAAATGCACGGGAGGTGTAAAAGACCCGTAGAGTAAATCTATATTATATGTACCTATTCTGGCTTATACATATTTGTTATGTCCCACTATTTTTCAGTATGTTTTGAATATGACAGCTACTCACGTGGAACAACAACTTAAGTCATCGTCGTCTATCTGCAGTGCGGCTTGTCTTTTCGCTCGAGTGACCACACAATCCGGAACACCCTCAGATATAACTTTGTAATCCTTCACTTTAAAAATCGGATACACGTTTATACGGATTTTGCAGTCCAAGAATTTAGCCGGGTTCACAAACAGACCACTGTAGAGTTTATCAAGTGGTACGCCTTTGTCGTCCCAACAAGTCCCAAAGGGGCACTTGTGACAGGTATCAACAGGAGCTTTTGGTGGGTGCACAGCCATCACCTCAATCTCTGGGAGTTGGAAATATATATATATATAAAGATGTCACAATATATGAGAACGTAGTTAATAAATAACACACACACACACACACACACACACATATATATATATATATATATATATATATATATATATATATATATATATATATATATATATATATATACACACTCACCGTGAAACTTTCTTCTTAATATCCGATCCATATTTTCATTCTTCCTTCCAAGGCATGGATTATTATTATTATTATTATTATTATTATTATTATTATTTATTTATTTATTTATTTATTTGCTTGCATGATATACGTGATGCAAGAAAATCAACCTTAGCTTAAATGAATGGCATTCAAATTTTGATGCGACTAGTTCTTTACTTCGTACAGTACAGAAACATCAAAGATATATTTTATTATAGCTAATACATCACCACCACCTGAGAACAAAAAATAAAACGAGAAGATGATGGACTATTATAGATCTTCTTCTTCCTCCTCTTCTAGGGAGCCGCGGTGGCTTAGTGGTTAATGTGTTGGACTCGTGACGAGAAGGGTTCAGGTTAGATTACTACCGGTCTAATCAGACCGGATCGGCCGCCGCGAACATGTCTATGTCTTTAGACAAGACACTTTACTCTGCTTGCCTCGACACGATATAACCTTCAAAGTGATATTTTGTCGTAAAACATCAACCAGATCTTCTTCTTCTTCTTCTTCTTCTTATTATTATTATTATTATTATTATTGCCATGATCATCATCATCATCATCGGCAATATTAGAAGCTCATAAAGGTTTTGCTATTTAGGTGTGAGCTATTTACTTTTTAAAAAATTTTTAAATAAAGAAAGTGAACTTTGATACTGAGCGAAGTAATACTTCCTATACATACCAGCATCTGGTGATTCCAAAGCAAACTCTGCATTGATTACTTTCTTCGTCACAACTGGCACTTGCACCTGCTTTACAGTCACCGGTTGCTTAATGAATGTTTGTGCAATAGGAATCGCCATCGTTGGCTGGAGACGTGGTACTGACGCAACCTTCAGCGGATGTTCGACCTTAGCAGCAGGCTTTAGAATATGGCCGTTGATACTCTGGAGTTGAGGCGAGCGCACTGCCTGAACTTGTTGATTTAGTTGTATGAAAGCGGGTTCAGGATAGGGTATGTGTGCAAGGTATCTATATATTGGAGAAGGAGCTCTAGGGTAAGGTCCATATACATAATTAGTCTGTGGAATATATGTGTCTGATGAATAAAATCCTGGGATACCAGTCTTTATCTTTCCATGTCCCATACCTTGATTTGCAATTCCATGTCTAAGACCACCGTTAATGTTACCAAGCCATGTTCCAACGATAGCATTTTCGTGACCTATCCCCACATCTGTGGGGTCGTGACTTACCCGAACATTCAAGTCCAAGAATGGGTGACGAGCATCTATTTTCATACCAGGTGCCGTATAAGGTGGGATCAAGGTATGTCTTGCAAAATAATCGGCCTTAGTCGTTATTGATGGATAATTTTTCATGTAATAGTGTTTCGTTGTACGTATGACACTTCGTTTGGATCTCTTGGTGTGCTTATCAGTGTCTTGCTGCACATGGCCCGGTTTCGGAGAGCCTGCTGTTGAGTCCTGGAGTTCAACATTTTGAAGATTAGTGTTGTTGTTGGGGGATTCATTTTGAATAGGAATATCTTGGATGTGATATATGGCGAGATCCGCACAACCATAATATTCTGTCTGTATCTCCCCACATCCAAAACAGCACTTCTGTTGTCCATTTTCAGTCTGCTGACAACCGTAATGTTCAGCTGTAATGAGAAAAGATATGCTCAAGGAATTCGGGGAAAATATAATTCATAAAGAAACTAAAAGAACATCTGCAAACCCAACCAGCTCGCCTGTTTCCTCACCGATTCAGAATGCTTATAAGTAGTACTGTGTGCACTATAGTAGTAACTTATTTATTTTCAAGGATAAGGAAACTGTATTGTACTGCTTATAGCATATGTATTATTATGGTAAAACTCCAATATGTATGGACAAATAAAATCCCCAGAATTGAAATGTTTCTTTTTTGGACCACCATCAATAATCTAAGCAACTTTTACACTGAATTTCATCCGGTTCTTAAGTTATTATGTGGCCACATATGGTTATTGGGCGCGGTGTAGTAACAAATATGAATTGTCCAAAGGGTGCTGGAAAACGGCAAGAGGAAAAGAAGAAAAAGAAAAGGTTGCATATAACGTCAGACAGCCAAAATCATGTCGTTAAAACACTAGTCCTATTTAAAATGGAAGGGCTTACAGTCTTCATCAATAATACATGAAGTTGTAGCACTGAAAGACATTTCTTGAAATTTCCAGTGGTCTGATTCCTTGGACTCATGACTCAATGATCGATTGCAATTTGTTTTTAAAATATCTTCATTGAAACCGAATACTAAATATTATACATTTTAACCTTGATCAAGATTTTTGACAATGAGATTACATAACTTATTTCATTCAATCTTTCCATGCCAACATATAAAGTACCAGGTCTATTTGCTCAATTTCATGGTAACACATCATGTGTATAAGGCGTACCAGGGTCCTTTCATTTAATTTTATCAACTTCAGTCTAAATAAAATTGTTCACATCATATCTATGAACCCATTTTGGTTTTCAACTACTTATCTTGCTTAAAATTGCAACATCAATCCGAAACTGTCTGCGAGTTAGACGTTGGATGAATGATACCTTCTGATTTAGAATACGAGACTCTGTATTAATCGCGATCCTATGACTATCATATCAGATGATACTCTGACATAGTATGGTCATTCATTGTGGTCATTCATACCATGTTACGGTGTAGCACAGTACGCAAAAAGAGGTGATCTCTTACAGCAAAAAAACAATACACCATGGTTCGTCATGATACACAGACGTGCTATGTTCTACTTGGTAGATGGACTCAACAATTCCCAAACTGAAATTATCACTTGGACTGGAAATACTGGAAGAAACATACACATGTTTTTAACCCTTAAGGATCCCAGTGACGAAAATTTAAATTGTATCTAGATAGATAGATCAATTCATAAGTCTATCTATTGCTACAATCATGACCCTTACCTGTTCTATACTTCCACTGTAACACACATTGAGTGCAGGTAAGATCTTTAGGAAGTCTTATTTGAAGCAAGTTAAGTCCAGCTTTCATATCATGATATTGGTGATTGTCTTTGTCATCAACACTCAATAGATGGTGGTCTAAACATTCTGTCGTCACTGGTTCTGATGTGTCGTTATTTGGACACAATCGGAATTCAAAATAACCTCCACTGGCGATCGTCAGTTCAACCACCACATCTATAATACTTCCAGAAATATAGGACCGTGGTATCAATCCGCGGGCAAATTTACCGCCCGTCTCGTGGTCACGTGGTTTTGCATCCCATGGATCTCCACAGACTCCACATTTTCCTCCATTCTTTGACCACTGATGCTGAAAATGTAAATATAGATCTTTACGTTCATGCAATCGTAGCATAACTTCCTAAATGTTAGTTTTTAACACTATTATAACCATGTTACTTGTATGGACAAGGGTAGAAAAAAAACGACAATATTCACTCAGCCTACTTTGTTTCAGGAATTATGATATATTTAATAATCATTGTGTAAACATTTTTAATAATATTAGGTTTGAATGCTGCAAAAGAGTATTGCCTAAACGCTCTGACAGACAGTTAATACGCTATAACAACATACAACTACGCAATTTCCAACATAGGTGAATAAGACCACCAAAAAAAATTGTATTGCTGTTCATGATTCAACTGAATATAAAATATACTGGCAAAAGAAGCGTGAAATATTGGTCTAAATAACAATTTAACGTTGTTCAATTAATTTTAGACTCCTTTCTGCACGTACATAACGAAATCTAATTTTGGAATTTTGAAAAAAAAGAAGAAAAACTCTGACTCTAAATCAAAATATTAAGTTTCTCAAGAGATTAATCTCAGCGTGAAATGGATAGGGAATAAATTTGTCTTGTTATTAATCAGAAATGCTGTATCGGACCATTTGCGGACATTTAATAAATAAATAAATATTATCCATGATAGTTTGTGCTACAGAGTTGCACACTGCAGTATAACATTATCCCGACCATCTTTCAATGTAACACTGCAGTATTACATTATCCTGGCCATCTTTCAATGTAACACTGTAACACACCAAAGCTTTGCAGTCATACCTGCAGATGTGAAAATAACTCAAAATTTCGGACGTAGGTCCTCAAAAAGGCTACAGGACACTCGACATCGACTCTTTTGTATTAAAACAAATTTTCTAATCTTTTTTCCTATGCTCTGTCTTTGCTAGAAATATTTGAAAATCTGGGTTTTACTTTAACCAATTTCTTTGAATTTCTTCTGTAATGTATCTTTTATTCTTCTCAACAGATTTAAATTCTGTACTATGAATGCAAGATGCATTTAACTTTTCATTTAACTTTTCCTCAGTAAAACTGTGAACTTACTAACCTATTAACACAAAGGAATGCATGGCGGGCGTCTTTTTTTAAACTATACATTTTAACAACAATAGACCCAAAGGCATACAGACACGCACACACACACACAAACACACACACACACGTGTGTGTGTGTGTGTGTGTGTCATACAAGAACATACACGCAAACGAATCAGTGAATGGCCTACATTACGATATATTCCTTTATATTTTATCAATTGGTTTCGTCTCATGCCAAGTGAAGTTGTACTGCACTACAATTGACTGATTTCTGTCCAGTGCTTAATATCAAATTATTTATCTTTAAATTTTATTTCCTTATTATGTTTTCTTCCAAACCTTTTGAGATATCCTCACAAATTCAAATTGTTCCAAAGCGTTACTCAAAAATACATGTACATAAAGATATGAAATGTGAATTACATACAATATTTTTTTTTAAAATCACACAATTCAGCAACATTCAATCTTTTAAATAAAAGAGCGTGTCTTATATTTCGAATGACATGTTGATGCAAATCATGTCTTATATTTCAAATAACATGTTCATGCAATTCAGGTCTTATATTTCAAATAAGATGTTTATGCAAATCATGTCTTATATTTCAAATGACATGTTGATGGAAACCATGTCTTATATTTCGAATGACATGTTCATGCAAATAATACAGAATAATAGATGTTTAACTAAGTTATGATTATTTCTTTTCAAAGGAGCTAAATTATCGTCATTAAGTATAAACGTTCTGATTCGAGTAATGAAAATAAATATCTTAACATTTTTCTTGTTATCTAAGTTTAAACGCTTTTTCTATATAGGTCGATATCTGTGTAGCATCTTGTAATGTGTCAGATTTTTTAAAATGTTTTATTTTCAAAATAGTGTCTCATTACTGGAGCTCTGCAGAGTCGATTGTCAAAAAGCCCCATTCAGATTCTATTAGTGTAGCACAAAAATTACACAAGACAAAGCTTCATTACTTTCTCATCCTAGGGTCGTATTTTGTTCTCCTACATCCATCATTAAGATAATAACTTTCTACCAATGTCATATTTGTAGTAACGACATCATTATACATGTATACTGTTTCTGGAATATAAACAGTTCTTTTTTGTTATCCCTAGTGATATAAAAGTACCTTCTCAACATACGATAAAATCTGACCCACGTCGGCGTGAATTCAGCTATTCTATTGCTATAAGACTCGCCGCCGAAATAATATCAGGAGTACGACATTGTGTCGAAACATGAGAATGAAGACGTTCTAGATAATCTAGAAAGATGGGAGTGGGGTCTTTTTGTGTTCATATTCTGTACCATACATTCTAATCATCAGAGCAAATGTCCCCGACTTTTATTTGCATAAAAAACATAAGTTTAATTGTTAATTAAATACCAGCATGAGTAATATTATTTTTATTTGGGCACTGGTATATTATTTAAGCTTCAGCATTGTAAACACACGGGCAAAGCAAAAGTATATTAAATACATTGAGCGATAGCGAAATATTTTATTGTACAAAAGCATATTGATGAGAGCTTGAGTTTGTTTTTACAAGTTATTTATATTTTTTAGATAGATTGTTTCTAGTCTTTATATAACGGGGCTATTCGTTTTTAATAAGTAACATTATTTATAATCAGCCATACAAGATACAAAGGATCTAACAAGCTATGTTGAGGCAAGATACCTTGTATAATTCGAAACAGTTAGTCGACACGACGATTCTAACTCGCCGCACATAGGTTACGAATCGGTCGTTCTGCCCGCAGAGCTATCCCGTTCCTGCATTCGTTGGTTGTGTGTTATAATGAAGATGGATAATGAGACATCTATCGCAAAAGAATCAGTAGAGTAGTTGTCGGCGTATTAAATTGTGTTTCTTATAATTGATTTATTAGTGTGTAAAATGTATGCTCACTATTCTCTATTATGATGTACAAATAAAGTCCATAGCTAATTTACGGAGACCTCAGGCTCAAGTAAGATTTTGGACCACGCATGCGCGTAAATCTGCACACTATGTACTTGCTTGTCGGATTAAGATTAATTATCTTGCTGTAATATGCGTTTTTGCCACAAAAAGCATATCAATACATTCTGCGCATGTCAAAGCATGCCAAATAGAACATAACACTTTAAAACCTAATATTACTTTTAATTTCAATAAAAAAAGGTACTTTAAATTTGATTTATATGTGCAGCATGAAGGCTAGCTAATAATATAATCATGGTATCTCATGGCATGTTTCTTGATTGAACTTCGCCACTGCAAAGACGCTTTCATGGCTAACGCACGCAGACCAAATCACTACTATGGATTTTGTTTTAGAAAATCCAGTCTATTATTCAGGAATGGATAGTTTCCACCAATAACACCAATAATTATAATGGTCTTCGTACGACATCTTTGCTTAAAGTGAGAAGAATTCACCATGCCTTTGGATGTTAATTTGGAAAGGATTTTCGTCTTTTCATATCGAAATTCTTTTGTACACACATATGATACAGCAAATTGAGTTTATTATGCTTACTAGCATTAATCACAGGGTTCACGAATCAGACCTCATATGCATTTTTTTCACTGTCTTTAAAAACTTGTTGACCCCAGCTGACAATCCAGCCGATATCAAAAGAGATGGCTGTCACTAACGTTGTCATAATTCAAAGTTAAGATGCCAAACATTTCTTCGGTTGATCATTTGCCAAGTCATTTTTCAGAACAGTCTGTCCACTGATTGAGTCTTTGGTGTATAGGAATGGTAAAGTTTCAAGTCATTATTCAGAACAGTCCGTCCACTGATTGAGTCTTTGGTGCAGAGGAACGGTAAAGTTTCAAGTCATTGTTGAGAACAGTCCGTCCACTGATTGAGTATTTGGTGTAGAGGAATGGTAAAATTACAGCATTGATAACAGTAGTAGTTCTGACAGCAGCAGTAGTAACAGTATTTGTTCTCGCTCGCTCTCGTTGCTGCTGATACTGTTACTTTCATCTGTGTTATTGGTGGTGATAACGAAGACAACATTGATAACGATGATACAGTAGAAGTAGTTGGGGTTGTGGAGGTGATAGCGTTGGTAGTATTAGTAGTAGTAGTTGTAGTAGAGGTGCAATAGAGGTATGCAATGTTGAATATATGTTTGAATTACTGAAATGTATAATTTTAAACTAGTTATCTAATTTTAATAGTGTGTGGAATATCGGGCTATCCTCAAAATCCAGGTTGAAATGTTGTGAGGCATTGTATATGGTTCTACAAAAAAGGAGTCCAAAAAGTATATTGGGTATATGTTCAGAGATTTTACGTGCATATTTTAAATTTGTTTTCTGATTTTAAAAATGTGTGTAATATAGGACTGTATTACAAACTGGAACGTTACGAGTCGTGATGGGTTATTATGCAAAACATAGTCAGAGTGTATGTCTGGCCCTACATAACTCCGTCCTAGCATTATGACAATGCAGCGTAACAGTGACATATTAACGTCAGTCTCTTGGAGTGTGGTGATTGTTGTCGGTATAAAGGAGCGCTACGTGTTACGGGCGATGAAGGAAGTAACACGACTAAAATAAAATATACATTCATGTTTTACACATCGTATAATAGAATGCTGCTAAAAAAAGCAATAACTATATTATCAATTACTGGGTGATGTCTTTACAGTTTGTTCTCTTTTACGTTTACAATACCAATATTCGCTTTGTTCGTAATTGCTTGCAATTTCCGCAACAAAAGTTACTGGTTGTGTGCCTAATTTGACCCAAGGTTGAAACGTTGGGAAATTCTCATAGAAAACGTGGAAAACCCTCATTGCAGTGCGAGCTTTTTAGACATTAATCATTTAGCTTGTAATCTATATCTGGACCGATTGACGAATTTGTACGAATATGGGAGGTGGAAAACTTACAAATGGTTTGAGACAAGTCATCCCTCCTCCGAAAGTTTCGTTCCCGAATATCAATGTTCGAGAAGTGAAAAGAAAATGAACATCATAGCATACGAATGACAAAACAAAAGCAAGCAATGCAACAAGTAAAGGCAGAGCTGGTAACATACAGTCAAAACGACGGTAACAGAATCAGAAAGAGAAAGAAGGCATCCGTGTGTGTGTGTGTGTGTGTGTGTGTGTGTGTGAGAGAGAGAGAGAGAGAGAGAGAATATGGGAAGTTTTTAGATCAATGTCTATGTGCTCGTGTCTTAGAGCTTTTTGATTTATCTTAAAGTTCAGATTAGCCAGGACGAAAGAAACATCACTAGAGACTTTTAAAAAATAATCCTGACTTCTCTTTCTCCTTCTGCTTGCCCGAAGCAATACTGTTTTCTGATTCCAACCACATTTAGTTTTCACAAAGGTTTAATGAATGAAATTGTATTTTGTTTTTTTTTGTTTTTTGTTTTGTTTTTTTTAAATTAATTTATATTTTCTGGCTTGAAAGATACCAGAAGGGTGAAATTGTCGATTTGTCGATTTTTCGTCAGCCTTTCGGAAACAAATTCAAAAGGCAACAATGCAATCAGTGCAAAAAAAAGTTGCAATTGAGCGTAAATCCTCATTGAACCCAGCAAACGGGAAATTAAATACATTAAGTTCTGCTCCGCAGTTTCGCATTTTTGCACAGGTTAAAAATGTAAAGGAAAACGTACTCCCCTGATTTCCCCACTGGTAATCCTTGATATAAAAAAGAAAGGTGTATATCCTGGTAATCCTTGATATAAAAAAGAAAGGTGTATATCCTAGTAATCCTTGATATAAAAAAGAAAGGTGTATATCCTAGTAATCCTTGATATAAAAAAGAAAGGTGTATATCCTAGAGAAAGTTTACAGGGCATACGATTTTCTTTTTATTTTGATATCTGCATGATAGGGGTCGATTTTGTTTTGAGAGTACACATCTATGCTTTAGTTCTGAGGTGCATCTGATAAAAAAGTACTAACTCTGCATAGTTATTTTCACTTCCTGAACTTCAGAGGTAAATTATAAAACAAACGAGATGCTAAGTCTGTTTATTTTTACAGACCTTTTAATATATTTTTAAATTTCATAAGTGCTTTTGAAGAAAATAGTAATGTTCTCTCTCTCTCTCTCTCTCTCGGACACCTTCTTTTCTTTTTCTTATTATGTTACCGTCGTTTGGACTGTATGTTACCAGCTCTGCCTTTACTTGTTGTATTGTTTTCTTCTGTTTTGCTATGATGTATGCTATAATGTTCATTTTCTTTTCGCATGATATGACGTTCATTTTCTTTTCACTTCTCAAACAAAGAAACTTTCGGAGGAGGGCTGACTTGTCTCAAACCACTTGCTAGCTTTCCACCCCCTATATCCGTAAAAATTCTTCAGTCGCTCCAGATATAGATTGCAAGCTTAATGATTAATGTCTGAAAGGTTCGCATTACCATGAGGATTTTCCAGATTTTTGCAGGGTTTCTATGCGGATTTCCGAGCGTTTCTACCTTGGGTTGAATTCGGCATGCAACCAGTAATTTTTAATTGATTTTTCTAAAAGAATTTTAAAAAATTTGAAATTATTTTCTTTTTTCGGAAATCGAAAGCAATTACGAACAAAATGAATACCGGTATTGTAAGCGTAAACGAGAACAAACAGTAAAAATCACTTAGTAATTTATAATAAAGGTGTTTTTTTGTTGCAACATTCTCTTATACGATGTGTAAAACATGACTATATATTTTATCAGCTAACTAGTTTAAATGTATACACTTCAGGAATTCAAACATATATTCAACAATATTGCACCTTTACTGCTACTACTGCTGCTACTACTGCTACTATAACCAACACTATCACCACAACAACTCCAGCTACTACTACTACTACTGTATCATCGTTATCAATGTTGTCTTCATTATCACAACCAATAACACAGATAAAAGTAACAGTAACAGCAGCTACTAGAGCGAGAACAACAACAAATATTGTTACTACTGCTACTGTCAGAACTACTACTGTTATCAATGCTGTAATTTTACCATTCCTCTACACCAAATACTCAATCAGTGGACGGACTGTTCTCAACAATGACTTGAAACTTTACCATTCCTCTACACTAAAGACTCAACCAGTGGACGGACTGTTCTGAACAATGACTTGAAACTTTACCATACTCTACACCAAAGACTCAATCAGTGGACGGACTGTTCTGAATAATGACTTGAAACTTTACCATTCCTCTACACCAAAGATTTAATCAGTGGACGGACTGTTCTGAACAATGACTTGAAACTTTAATATTCTTCTACATCAAAGACTCAGTCAGTGGGCGGACTGTTCTGAACAATGACTTGGCAATTGAGCATCCTAAGAAAGTTTTGGCATTTTAACTTAAAATTATGACAACGTTAATGACAGCCATGTCTTTGATATCGGCTGGATTGTCAGCTGGAGTCAAAATGTTAATAAAGACAGTACAAACATGCATATGAGGTCTGATTCGTGAACCCTGTGATTAATGCATAATAAACTCAATTTGCTGTGATATATGTGTGTATAAAAGGGTTTCAATTTGAAAGGACAAAAATTCTTTCCAAATTAGCATTCAAAGGCACGGAGAATTCTTCTCACTTTATGATAAGATATCGTCCGAAAATCATTTTAGTTATTGGTGGAAACTATCCATTGCTTAATAATAGACTGGGTTATCTAAAACCAAATCCACAGTAGTCATTCGGTCTGAATGTGTTAGCCATGGACGTGTCTTTGCAGTGGCGAAGTTCAATCATGAATTACGTCATGAGATACCATGATCATATCATTAACTAGCCTTAATGCTGCACATATAAATAAAATTTAAACCTTTTTACATTCAAATTAAAAATATAATAGGTTCTAAAGTGTTTAGTTATATTTGCTTTAGCATGGACCCAAACTGTAGCGTACTAACGGGGAGGGGGAGGGGGCGGACGGGGCGGTTGCCCCGGGCGCCAGAGGTATTGGGGCGCCAAAACAGCTGATAAAAACTCGGGCCTCGTATTCTGGCCCTTAGTACGCCACTGGACCCAAAGTTGACAGCTACACATGGTTACTTCTGGAACGTACTCTCGGGTGGATCAGGCGGCAGAGCTAATATGCTCACCCCACCCCCCACCCCCGTTGTGAAGGCAAGATGCCAAGAGCTGTGTGGACAGCGCAGGGCATCAGCGCAGGTGCAGTAGGACCTGATGGCTCATTCACTGCATATTAACTCGTCTCCAAACGTCTGGACATTGTCGTGCCACTGGATTCTGACAGGCCTGGACGAGAGAGTAAGGGTGACTCTACGCAACTTTCCCTCACTTAAATCCAACTCACACGGAAGTCATTACATCATCCCTTCCCCCTAGAATATACCTTCAAGTCCTGTGGAGATCCTGTGGAAATGGGCGAGCGGTAAAGCAGCGGGTGTGGATACACTGGAAGCTATAGCTGCAGACGTGTACACAGACGGTTCAGGGTATTGGGTTGCTTTTCACGGGACCGAAGCAGCAATGGAACTCGGCAGCACACTGAACTATTAAGCAGCCCTATTTAGATTCACATTGTTCACCTCCGTAGCATGAGGAAGGGGCTAGAAAAGGTGCCCTAAACATTGCCCGCTTCACTTTAACCCTGGTCAACATACGGCGGATGATGGGGATCCCACTTTTGCGGTTGAAAATCTGACAAGAAGACAAAGGTGACGCACTCACCATCAATGCCTGGAATGTGCACACACTAATGGACAGTACATCAGCAGATATACCAGAGAGAATAACAGCTCTAGTTGATAGATATTAACCAGCCTCAACGTCCAGATAGCGGCTCTGAGTGAAACTCGCCTAGCTGAGGAAGGACAACTCACCGAAGTAGGAGGTGGATACACCTTCTTCTGGAATGGCCAAAGTAAAGAAGAGCGACGTGAAGCTGGTGTTGGGTTTGCCACCCAATTACTGCTAGTCAGCAATTTCACAAATCTTCCAAAGGGCGTGAATGACAGACCAATGCAAATGAGATCCCCACTGTCTGGAAAAAGACATGCAACTATCATCAGCACACATGCACCCACAATGACCAACCCAGATGAGATCAAATACAAATTTTATGAAGAGCTGGAGTCTCTTATCGCAGAAGTACAGAAGGCAGACAAGCTTATTATCATTGGTAACTTCAGTGCTAGAGTTGGCGCAGATCACCAGACATGGCCAGGCGTCATCGGCAAAAATAGTTTTGGCAAATGCAACAACAGCGGACCCCTCCTACTGAGGAAATGCTCTGAATACGACCTCCTAATGAGGAAATGCTCTGAATACGACCTCCTAATCACAAACACAGTCTCCTGCCCGCCAAACAGCAACAAGACGTCTTGGATGCAACCTCTCTCAAAGAGCTTGCATCTCACTGACTACATCATCATCAGGAGAAGAGACAGGATGTCCGAGTGACAAAGGCTATGGGAAGTTCAGAATGCTAGACTGATCACAGACTCGTAGTCTCCAAGCTCAATATTAGGGTTCAGCCTAATAAACCACGACAAGGCAAAACAGTCCCCAAAAGCTCAATGTCTGCAGGCGTTTGTCGAAGAACTGTGCAGTCAACTAGAAACAATTTATGCGAACTCCGAGAACGTCGAGGAAAACTAGGCCGTATACTCGGCTGCATTCAAAAACCAACACACGGAAACATTAAGATTGGTTTCATGAGAATGATGCCGCCATACGGAGACTACTGAACGAGAAACATCGGCTCCAAAAGGCCCGTTTAGAAGACAGTATTTCATCATCTAAGAAGGCAGCCTTCAGCAACATCAAGAGGATTGTCCAATGCAAAATCAGGGAGTTGCAAGACTCGTGACTGAGCAACATGGCAGATGAGATTCAGTCACAAGCAGACAAGAATTATATGAAGAACTTCTATGGTGCTTTGAAGACAATCTACTGGCCACAGTCATCAGGAACATCTGTAATACTGAGTGCTGACGGCACCACACTGCTCACAGACAAAAAAAAGATACTACAGAAATGGGCAGAACACTTCAACAACATCCTCAATCAACAATCATCTATCACTGAGAAGGCAACTGATCGACTGCGCCAAGTGGAAATTAACATATCTCTTGCTGATCCTCCAATACTGACTGAAACTGAGCATTGACCTGCTGTCAAATGGCAAAGCACCTGGAGCAGATGTTATACCAGCAGAAGTCTACAAAGCCGGAGGCTTGCACATGCCACAAAAACTGGCTGAACTCTTCCAGTTAATATGGACTCAATGAACTATACCCCAGGAGTATAAGGATGCATCCATCGTCCACTTGTAGAAGCGGAAAGGCAACATATAATCCTGCGATAACCATCTGGGTATCTCCTTGCAGTAATTAGACGGTACAATCCTCTCCAGAATTCTGCAGAATCGCCTTGTGTATCACATCGATCAAGGACTCCTTCCTGAGAGTCAGTGTGGCTTCAGGAAAGGACGAGTGACAATAACAACATACATAGTGTTTGCAGCGCGTTGACTCCAGGAGAAATGCCAGAAACAGAACTCTAACATATGCACAGTCAGTCGTGGGGACCTCTGGAATATCATGGCAAAAATTGGTTGCCCAGAGAAATTCATTATAATGGTTCGGCAATTCCATGATGGCATCCACTCACGCGTCGTGGACGACGGTGAGTCATCTGAACCATACTCAGTCACCAATGAAGTCAAACAAGGATGTGTGTTGGCCCCAACCCTCTTCAGCATGGTGTTCACTGCCACGCTTACTGATGCCTTCCGTGACTATGACACTGGGATCGACATCAGATACCGGACTGAAGGCAAGCTCTTCAATCTGAGGAGACTACGGGCAAAGACAAAGTTACAGGAGGTGAATGTTCGTGATCTTCTATTTGCGGATGACTGTTCGCTGAATGCCAAATCTGAGTCTGACATGGAACGGAGTATGGACCATTTCTCTTCAGTTTGTAACAATTTCGGTCTCACAATCAGTATAAAGAATACAGAGGTGATTATCCAACCTGCACCAGAAAAACCTTACTCAGAGCCTACCATCACATCATGCTGTTCATTCACATAAAAATTGAAGTACCTTTTAACACTAAAATTAGGGACAACTATTTTGTAAAAGTACATAGTTCCTCAGTCCATCATGGTAAAACCAAGCGGCATACATCACATCAATGGTCAAGTACTGATTGAAACTTATCGTAAACAACAAAAAGAGCTCGTCTTGCATCCACAACACCAACAACCCCTTAGAGAGTGTTGTTGGTAATATGTTGTTAGACAAAAGTTAATGAATGAAAGGCTGTCGTAAAAAGTACTCATTTTGTGTCCTAAATTCGTTCTTTTCGTGGCTATCGAATATTCCATTCAGCAGAATTACATCGGAGGCTATAAAACATAACTCATGTTATGCAATATCGAAAAGCACTTGATTTAACTTGCTTTTCTTCTGGTCTGGAAGCTATACGAAAGGTGAAGTTACTTTATACTTTAAGAATCCTCAAAATCAAATGCACTTAGCCATTGATGTGATGTATGCCGCTTGGCATTTTAACTTTGAATTATGATAAACTGGTGAAGTAAATTCGGTAACATCACTTCCCTAATATTTTCCAGGCCAGGGAAATACAAATTATATCAAACAAACCTCAATGCAGTTTTATACAAGGAAAGTTTATGTGAAAGGTTTCAGATGCATAAATGTTTCTACTGCTTTGAATGTTCGATAACCATGAAAAATACGAATTAAAGAACGGCAATTGAGCACAATTTAAGACGTTTTACTGTATCAAGTAAGCATCCGCACACTTTTGTTCAACATCACTTGCAAGAGAGAGTCAGAGAGACAAGAAGCTGTTGCTGGTAAGTTTCTTGTGCATTCCGATAATTCAGGCTTCCAAACTAAATATAATTTCGCTTTTGAAATAAGATAATACGGATCACTGCAAGTTTCTTACTCCGTTAAAACATCTTCTACATTTTTTTTTCTTGCTCAATTCTATTTGCATATATAGAAATCGTTGGTACTAATTTACTATTATCGGAAAAAATTGGTCACTTCAAGGCTCAGAGTTTTACCTCATCCAAAGTAAAAGCTCATACTACTACTTAGCAAGAACGCAATGCAGGTGTCTGATGTCGTTTTGCTCTCTGATCGTCTGCTTTCTTTTCCAAACCAAACTATACTATTTTTCTTTCATTCATCTATTCTTTCTTGCTTTCTTTCTTTTTGAGATATTCCTTTAAAGTGGCCCAACATAGAGCGGACATATCTGTATAAAATTAGAAAAAATAGCGGTGCAAATATTTTCCGACAATTACACCCAAGGTTCTATTTTCGTGCAAGATCAACAATCCGAGGCATCATGGACTCAGTATGAAATTTACGAGTTTTTTTTTTAGAGACCTCTTCGGCCAGTCGTATCACTGGAAAAATACCATTATGACTGATAATTGTTCATTTAAAGTGCAATCAATACTATAAACTAATATATTTCCCTTCATCTAACATATTTGCCAATTAGGGATATATTAATTATATTGTATTTTTCATCATAATATTTGTTGTCAAAACTATTTTCGTGAATTCAATATCCTAATTAAATTCGCGAAAATCTTATGCTCGAGAATTTTTTTTTTTGTCTACCGCGAATAGAACTAATTTTATTGCCTTGCAGTTCACGACACTTTTGTCTTTTTGTCTTTGTCTTAATTAGGACGACAGTCATTCTTGCTGTATGACAAAATAGTCTCTCTTTCTAAAGTTAGACCCACACTAAGTTAGATACACATTGATAATAATAGTTCATGTAAGGACTGAACTTCATATTTTACAGGATTCAAGAAGTCATGAAGCTTAAAAATCGATTACACACGGTATCAACGGCCGTGGCGAAGGGAAATGTGTTCATTCATAGTGTATAATCAATTTTCAAGCTTCGTGACTTCATAAAGCCTGTAAAATATAAAGTTCAATTCTTATAATTACAAATATTTATAAAAACAATAACTAATCGCAGGAAATAAATAACAAAACAAATTAGTGATCATGAATACATAAGTAGTTCCTTTCTGGTGTAATGAATTAATAACTTCTTGTTATCTGCGTCACATGATTGTACAAATTTTTAATTATATTCAAATGAAACGCAAATGAATGTGCAGAGTACATATTCATAAACATGAAACACTAATACTGTATATGACACGCCTTAAAGTGTCAATTCTAGTTACAGTGCAATGGATAATGGAAACTTTGTTCTGCAAATTTTATTCTTGTAGTGACGCATTATCCGGTAATTTAAAATAGAAATAAAGATAAACAACATTTCTTTAAGCTTCGCAAATTTAGAATATTTCAATGTTTTGCTTCTTTTAACATAAATGAATGATACAAAAATCTATGCTGTATCTTGAAGATATCCATGTAGATGTAAATCGATACAGTGTAGATGTAAATCGATACAGTGTAGATGTAACTGTTTTGACAAGCACTGATAACAACTGATTGTTTTGAAATTTCATATACTAAAACGACAGCTTCTACTACTACTACCACGACGACGACATATTGGTTATGTGGTTACAATGAACTGGATTGGAGAGTACACGCAAAAAGGAAATAAGTATGTAAATAATAGAATGCTGTATGATACCTGTCTTAAATTAAATAGACAATCTGTCTTAGAAAATTGACGAAAGCTAACGTCAGTCATGCGGGAGCTCAACATGGCATTCGATAAAACAGGATGCCACAAGTGTTTTTCATATGAGGAAATACGTTCAAAACTTGTATTAAAAGCTAGTTGTACTAAGCAATTGTTTATGTAACGTAAACATGATTTGAATCTAAACTGTAAAGGCTGTACCAATATTTGTATTAGTTTTCATGGATATCTTCACAGTTACCACACACATTTAAGAGCGCTTTTGGCTGCTCCGAAGGTGGCATCGCACATACATTCTTACATGACCAGGTCGGTTCCAGCTCGTTGGTCGTGTAAGACGACTATATGTCTTCAGCTGTATTAAAAAATCCCAGAATCGATCGAGTTTTTTTTGTTTTCTTCGATATTATAAATATTTTATTTATTTGGTAACTTATCATGTCATAATAACAATCATATATGTTCGTACTTTTACCTGAACTTGACCGTTAAAACTAGTGTTATTGCATACATGCGAAATTTAAGACTTACCAGCGCTCCTCCGCAACTCAGAAGGTTATCATCAGGGTTAATTGGACTATCAAATCCGAACCTCCACAACGATGCCCTGCCGGGTGGTTCTAATAAACGTCCTTGACCTTCTACTAGTGTAAGAAGCAGGGCTAAAATTAGTGTCCAGAAGGCATAATCATTTGCATCCATTTGATCTGATTTAATTCTGGAACACTGCAAGAACATATTCCGGAAATAATATTCTTCCACTTTAGCAGAAGTTATCCTGGAGTTATAACAATCACATAGAAGTCCGTGGTCCTCTCGTGCTGTCCCATACCATTACCTGCAAATGAAAATACAGAGCTTTATAAATCTGAATCGTAACATTTCTACAGTTATTACAGGCGCATGGACAAGAAACAATGCAGACAATAATACCTGTCTGTTTCACTCATCAATACCATTTTGCAGACGACATATGCAGTAACTTTATATATCTTATGACTGTCATCAAACAGTTGTGGGGTCACCTCCTGTTCGTGCTCAAAAGAGAATTTCTCGAAAAGAAAGGTCCAGGGTCAAAAGATTTGATATGCTTCAGACAGTTGGGTTCAATATGTCAATACCATTCACTAGCTGGTCCTAAAAGAAAAGTATGTCTAAGTTGACTCATTTCAACTCCCGTCTCAAACGAGACAACAAACAAATGAACACAAACGACAATGGTACGTTATGGCGCGTGCCATATTGAATTCAAGGTCTGCAAAAATGTTCATTGTAGCCTCGGGCCAACCTCTTCACATGACAAATGCAAAATCTGTGAGGTTCATGGGATACGGAATTTATTTTCACCTCACACCTGGTCAACCAAAAGAGGCATAAAGATGTTATTATTACAAACTATATTTATTAAGATGGGAACATTTGAATATTAATGTCAATCTACACTTTGACATGTGTTTGATGTATGAGACAAACCTGAGACACCTCTCACGATCCTATTGTCTGCTCAGGTATCAAATAATTACAAGGCATGATATTCTAACAGCTATATATTTTTATATGTGCTTTGCTGAGTGTACAAGGAAATGTTTGCGTAATTTGGATAATGCGAAAGAAAACCGCAATTTAAAAAGAATGGGCAGGGATGCATAGTATTGAAAGGGACAACAATATGTATCCCTATAGCTGGAAACTGTATGTTACTTTAATCAAGATTCCTGCACAAGTTTCTGGTGAAATATGTATGTATGCGGATAATTACTCCAACAGAATGTCTTAGACGTTTACAACATAAATGCTTCTTCATGTTTTAATTATAGCAAGATTATATTCTGTCGCTGCCCACTTCTAAAATTATTGAGCAAAAAAAAAAAAAAAAAAAAACAACCGAAAAAAAACCCCCTTAACTAACTCCTCTAGATAAAGCTTTATTGCAGAGTGAGACCTTCTTACACCAGCATATGAAATCATATCCGTCGGCAACATAGGCTACAACACAATTTTATTATATATGTCCGGCAAAACAACATAACATTCGTCCACGTATCTGTAGAACATCTTATCATGGCGTATTTATATGGAGTGAACATTTCAAAACACTTTGGGGCTTTGTGGAAAGAATTCTCAATGAAATAGTTTCTTTATCATGGAATGGGCGGATACATTTTTGAAAAAAAGACAATTTCTTTCACGCCGTATGTACTTTTAACAAAGGATGCCAGAGCGTCCTCCTTAATAGATTGGTTTGTTACATACGGGTATTTGGGCTGTTTTAATTTTTTGAAGTTAAAGAGGACGTCCTCTTTGGACGGACTTTTCAACGTTATAAAAAAAAGGTTAACCATAATAGTAGAATGGTGTACCCGGCACGTATGATGTCAATCGAATGGTGTGCCTGACAATATTGGACTGTCTTTCGCACTTCGATGCAAGGCATGATGTCAATCGAATTGTGTGCCTGACAATATTGGACTGTCTTTAGCACTTCGATGCAAGACATGATGTCAATCGAATGGTGTGCCTGACAATATTGGACTGTCTTTAGCACTTCGATGCAAGACAAAATTATGTTATAATAGAAGAATCATCTCAATGTGTTACCGAGTGAAAGTTTACGCTATAACGTTCTCTCTCTCTCTCTCTCTCTCTCTCTCTCTCTCTCTCTCTCTCTCTCTCTCTCTCTCTCTCTCTCTCTCTCTCTCTCTCATTGTAATTAGATATATCCAGTGTTCATACCTGCTTTGACAAAGTACCCCAGACACTCTTTATCACTTGTAGCTCATTTTTGCTACATACTGTTACATGTATTGTCATGCAATTTCAATTGTGCATTCTCATTTATTACTTATCTTAACACCCATAAGAAGTAAAATTGTGGTTGTAATAACCTACATTTTCTGCTTAACTTGCAATGCAAAGACTCTGGATTATGTACTGTACATGCGAAGCAGACGAGACATATTCAACAGGATTTCCTGTTGGTTCATTCATACCACAGACCTTCACATTTGTATAAACGTAAAAGAAGAGAAAACTCTTTCATTTGGATTGATTTTATGAATAGAAAATACAGTAAAACAATTTCATGCAATATTTCACTCGCATCCTCTTTGGTACCAGTTTTATTTTTCCTTAAGAGTTGACTGTTTTTTCTTCGTTTCTCGTTGTGCAAACTGTCAGTTGCCAAATGACACAGCTGACATAAGGCCCGTTTAGGCGTTATATAAGCTGAAGGGCGTTACGCAAGGTGTGTGAGTCGGCAATTTACAGTTTATACCACGATATACGCAGAAAAAAAAACATAAAGCTCTTCCCTTTGCAATTCATGAACTCGTTTACTTACGTCTTTTATTATTTTCTATTTGTTTCCTTTTTTGATATATCTGTTTTCTTGTTCCCCCTTAAAAACATTGTGGAGTAAGAATATTTGTGTCTTTTTAAATAAGCTGTTTTTAGCATTGAAGAAATTCCACAAACCCTTACACCGATACATTTTTCTAAATGAAAAATCAGAGCTAAGTTGACAATATTCAAATTATCAAGCTGTAAAAAAAGAAACAAACAAATATAAGTTTACTTAGATGTAGAAAAGTAGAAGCAAAAAAACAAAAAAAACAAACCTGAAGCCGATTTTCGTAGTCACCTATTCCGTTGATATTCTAGGTCTGATAGTTCTCGTTAGGGGCTTGCTCAGATCAATCCAAATCTTAGGAAAGGTAAACTTTGGTCAACATTCAAGCCTAAAATTTCTCCTTGATATATTGTTAGAAAATGAATTTTACATTGAATAAAATATAAACACACATCTAAATAAAACTGTTGAAGTAACTTCGCAGGTTCTTGTATTGTAGAGAGAGGGAGTGAATTTTCGTTTTGAGATTTCCCCCGACCTTCCAAACTGTGTCACTGAACTGATCCAGGGTCACAGCAAACATCTTCAAAAGCATTCGGGTCTGTCAGAGTTGTAGCGTTCTGATTATTAGCTTTAAAATGGACCCCAATTTTTGTCAATATTTAATAATTATTTTTCTTCAGCTACCACCATTGATCATATCTGAGATAGTACACGTTAAATGAAATGTCAGCCTTATCACGCCTTTATCATAATGGATTATCCGTTGACATCGATCGAAAACACGGAGCATGAGCTCGAAACAGTGATATAAATGGTAGCATCTTCTCTAAAATGGTTTGTTTGTGACTATAACTGCAAACGTCAGCGAATCGGATTGCTTCAGTTTGTAGGCCCGTCTACTTTCAAAGCGCCCTCTCCACTCCCTCTCTCTCTCTCTCTCTCTCTCTCTCTCTCTCTCTCTCTCTCTCTCTCTCTCTCTCTCTCTCACACACACACACACACACACACGCACGAAAACTTGAACATAACATGCAAACGTTTGGCTATGAATTATTTCTTTGTAGACGTGGTAATATCGAAAGATTTCAGACTCAGCACAATGAGCACTCGACGCGCAACACTTTCCTGGATTCCCGATTCAGAGTTAACAAATTAGAATTTGTTTGTCTATTCCCTCAATGCACGTTTAATGCGATTTACTGACTGAAAGGGACCTTGTATACTTAGATTTTCATTGCATTCATTTAAAATATATACAAAAGACTAATTGACGTGTTTTCAGTGTTAATTTCAGTTGTTTGGTTGCACGACTCTTTTTTTTAACTCTAAAAAGTAATTCATCGAACAGTTTATTTAGAAATATTCAGCAGCTGATCGCAGTCATATGACGGCGTTTTGACCAATGAAATTACCCGTACATGAAATAATCATATTAATTGCAGTTATTATATCTGATTTCAAATGGTCCTTGCTTTGGATCTAGAAAATCTTAATTAGTTCATTTATATACTAAAATACTTTTACAAAGTTTTAATGAAAGCTTCTAATTTGACAAGTGATTAGGAGTTCAATAAAATGTCGCCCCACATAGTGTCAGAGATGCAAGACACTAATTAATGTTTTTGCACTACACACGCTAGACCCAGAATCGACTTGCCTGTGAACCGTCTAGCGCGACATTGAGTCGTCTACTCCATTTCACGTGCACCTGACATTATTATTGTTATTATCATTATGCTTATTATTAGTAGTAGTAGTAGTAGTTTGGTCCCACCTACTTAAGCATATCGAAACATATGTATCATTTTTCCAGCGGTATTTTCAATGTTTAACTTTTGTGTTGAAGTTCTTTTAAAGTCTGATGCAGGTGAAATACATTATTACACAGACGCAGGCGAGACAACGGGTTCCGCTGAACACGTGTCTGTATTGAGACATATTAACCAAAGCAACGGCTTCGAATTCTTTACAGCATTATCTGATCAAAGTGAAAGCCAGACTCGTTGAGTAACTTATATAGTGGTAATTCTTAGTACTTACCACGGAAACGTATACTCGTGTGATGTTGATATTTCTATGAGACCCAATCAGCCCTTAGCTCTTTAATAAAATGCATTGAAAACCTTGGCATGTGCTTCCTTTTTAATTGATAATCATTTAGTTGATAACCTTTTTGTTCATAACCGTTAGTCAGAGGCACTTTGTTCATCGTATGAAAAAGAAGCATTAAGTTTTTCTTTCCCCTTTACAGAACAAGACATACATAGATACATACATGCATGCATACATACATACATACATACATACATACATACATACATACATACATACATACATACATACTTTCTAAAGTACGTGCGTATGTATTTACATATAAATAAATATTAATTTTGCAAGGATAATGTTCATATACAGTGAAACCTATATTTCATGAAAGAACTACCAGTTGACAGAATTAAACAACCCACAAATGTATAGGCATGAAGACCTGTTATAATTATATTTTATCATTGACAATAAGCAGAAAGTTATGAATAGATACGCATTATTGTCATTCAACAAGAAAAAAAGTTATGAGAAGAATACATGACGCATAGTGTCTGGGATTCTGTGGTTTTATGAAGCCATATAGAAAGTAACATTTGATTGATCGAGTGTGTTTTAAACAGGCAGTTATTCTAGACTTGCCGTCACAACAGAAAGATTGTATTGTTTTTCGCTCTGTCAGTCATCAATAATAATTTCCAATTATAATATACTGCTCAACACTTGATAAGCTATTATGAAAAAGAAACATTTCGGAATATTAATGTGGTTTATGTGATTTTTAATTAAGGGAGGCAAAATAAATACACAATGTAGTGCATCCATGACACTTGTGCATATTACCTGGCATATATATATATATATATATCATAATGAGATACTGAAATATATCAGTAGGAGAAAAATTATATCGCCACAGTGGCGATATCACTTTTGGAAGTACTTTTTTTTCCAGTTAGGAAGTATATAAGCCCTTATGTATGTTTTTCAGACCTGAATTTCCATATTTAGGCCTATTTCATTTTTTCTTCTTATTTTCCTTCTCTCTCTCTCTCTCTCTCTCTCTCTCTCTCTCTCTCTCTCTCTCTCTCTCTCTCTCAGAATGAATAGATCTTAAAAATGTACCAAGACTGTTGACCCTCTAGTATACATTTATGTACTCAATGAGAAGACGCCATCAAGAATGCCTAAAAATGAATCCCTAACAACAAAAACTAGGTTTCATGTATTAATTTTTTTTATAATTAGCTTTCCACATGAATCATGCAAATTCTCAGTGACTGAACTTGCGTGACCCGTTGTTATTCGATATTTTCTGTCACTCATACAGTATCGTATACCTGTTACACTCAACGACAAACGGTACACATTTTTAAGAAAAACTCTTGATTACATAAGGTGATTAAATCTTTTTGTAGCGACTTTAACTGTCATTACAATCATAATCACGTCTGAAAACGATGGAGAAATCAGGCACTGATTAGTGTCGATTGCAAACCGAAATAAAGTGACAATCGAAATTTGGTGCAGCGTCTGTTACCGAAATAAGCTGCAAGCCTGCCAACACACAAACATTCACGTCTGAATGCAGAAATAAACAAACATAGAAACCAAAATCTTTACAAGTAAAATCACAATCATTAAAATCTGTTGTTTAATGACGTTACGCTCCAAAGTCTGTTGGACTGTTCTGTCATGTCTCTACAGCATCCCCATCCCAGCAATGTTCAATGTATCAATCCGCACAAGAAATGTGTTAACGAAAATAAAAAATCTCTTCATTTTCGTATGAAAACTGTCATTAATTTGTATAAAAAAATACACAGTTTTCAGCATTATATGTACAATCTGTATTTGTCAGAAGTCGCTGTCCTAAAACTATTGTAAAATTTAGGAACTTCTTTTTATCGATGTAGTAATGCAATGGAGAAACAAATTCATCCAAATTGAAGGCTTTTGCCTTTAAAAATATATAATAAAAAGAAACTCTACGTTTCTTGAGTAGATATAAGGAAATATTTTACTCGTGAAGTGGAAACATATTGTATTGTCACGTGTGGTTTCGCCACTCGTGACAATACAATTTTTCCACTTCACTCGTAAAATATTTCTTTATATCTACTCAAAAACGTAGATATCCTCTCTCTCTCTCTCTCTCTCTCTCTCTCTCTCTCTCTATATATATATATATATATATATATATATATATATATATATATATATATATATATATATATATATATATATATATATATATGTGTGTGTGTGTGTGTGTGTGTGTGTGTGTGTGTGTGTGTTCATCAACTTAATTTCAAAAATCAGTCATGCGAAGTTATATATAACCAAATCATCAACTTGATTTTCAACCACCCTACTCCACCTCCCAATAATATAACATTGTATATTTGCGAGTTCAAAAAGTCTTCAACAAATTCTCTCGCTTTAAAAAATAAATTCAATGAAATCAGAGTTACCTATCGTGGTCATACCTCCTTGTATACATATGGTTCGAAAGATGGTGACAAGACAAGGTTGGAGTTGCCGTTGCAACACCCCATGGTACCATATCCAGTCGGTTACCTCCATTGATACTGCAGAAATTACAGCCATGCTCATATCTTTCATCTACATCAAAAACTCAAAAAATTAATTTAATCATCTTTTCTGACTCCCTTTCCACACTGAAAACCTTGCAAAACCTTAAATTTGACGACCCGTTAATATCCCAAATCTCACAGGAACTTGACTTGCTCATACAGTATATAAAAAGTATTCAGTACTGTTGACTGCCTAGTCACATTGGTATTAAGGATAATGAAGCGGCATATATAACAGACAAAGCTGCCCTGCAGTCATCCGTTTCGGAATGGACGATTCCATATACTGATTTCAAATATTATGTAAATCGGCATGTTCTATAAACTTGGCAAAGTATGTGGTATCAAAGCTCCGCAGACAAGCTTCGGAACATTAAACCCATCAGTGGAGAGTGGCAGTAGTAAGGGATAGTACGGATGCTAGATATATCATATATATCACTTTACAAAAATTTTTTCACCAAACTACTCTTCGCATAAGCGCTTGCTAGACGCCGCGCACCAACCGCTCCGATTTGTTCCGTGAAAAAAAATTGTAAAGTGATAGATATGATATATCAAGCATCACGCACTATCCCTTACTACTGCAATTATCAAACAATTAAACAAATTATTTCTTATATAAAATGAGCAAACAACCACGTGATGTTATAGGTTTTGATAACAATAGTCTTTGGACAAAGAAGTTTGACTCCGTCAATGGAGCCGCTGCTTACGTCCCCTACTACCATAACTAAAAGCTGTAAAAATTTAAATAATACCTTTATTCAAAAATCATGTGTACAGAACTAAAATTCTTTTATGACGATGACAAAAGTATTGATACCTGGAATCGTACTGGACAATACAAGGGCTAACAAACACCGCTATACAATAGTATTCACACAAAATTCATATGATATTACTGTTGTCATCAATCAAATCACACATATAATATAATGTCACACAAAATTCATATGATAATACTGTCATTATTAGAATCAAATCTCATACCATATACTATAATGTTAGATAAAATTCATACTTGGGTATTGTCATCACTAGCGTTTATTACTACTGTTTTAGCGATAAGATAATTTGTGTCATCATATTCAAAAAGATACATTTTAACTAGACCTGATATCAGCTGTCCTGGTTTTATAAAGTTACTAAATTCTGATAATTTTACACGTTTCTTATTTACATAACAGCTAGTTTCATTATCTATTGTAATTTTTGTATATTTTTCATTCGAAACTGGATTATATAAAGTATCAATTTCATTATCTATTACACCAGCTAGTTCTTCAATAAATTCAAAATAATTTGATTCTTCATTTTTAACCAAGTACAATTTTAATTTATCCCCGCTCTTAAAACATGAACCAGACTTTTCATTAATTATTTTCTCAGTCAATTGCTCATCATCGTATAATATTTTTTTCATTTTTTTATTTGTTTCTTCAACACTTATCTTTTCTAGTTTATTATCATACATTGTATACATTAATGCCATACAAAATTACATTATACATTAATGTCACACAAAATTACATTATACATTAATGTCACATAAAATTACTCGGGTATATCCTTATATTCGTTGTACTCCTTCTCATAATCTTTTTCGTAATGACACATTCTCATTGGCAATCGATCGCTTAACATATCGTCTTTAACACGCAACTCTTGTATTAAATCTAGCATAATATATCTTTCGCCTCTTAAGTACGTCCTTAGCTGATTTAGAATCTTATTATACGTTATCATAGCAAACTTACAAGCGGACTTTTTATTTTCAAACTTTGGCTCAATTTTCTTGCTACTAGCGTTTAATGCAATCCCAACTCCAGATATAATTAGCATAAATGGATTTGCCATACCGCCTGCAGATGCTACTCCTCCTGCTGTTAATGCCATCGGGACATACGCGATTAATTTTAGTATTCGTCCATAATATCGATAAGCTTTTTTGCACAATAAGATTTTTTATGATAATAATTATAATACGCAATTAACTCACGCCGTTCTTCTTCTGGAATGTTATGGGAAATATGATTAAAATCGATAACATTTTTTTAGTCATTATTCTTATTTCTGTTATAAAATTTTATTATTTATTGTTTCCTGGGTTGAAGATATGAATCACGTAAATTAATACTCATGTCAACTCTGTTGCCACTATAAGTTTTATCATAAATATATATCAGTACAAAGAGTCTTATTACTTTATAAAGTGATTCGTTATCCCTTAATATTTTTTTTTTATTTTTCTAACATATCTGATGTTTTGTTAGTTAGTTCTTCATTGTCTTTAACTGTGATGTGTAATATAAATTTTTGGGAATTATTTTGCCAGCCAAATAATACCCATCTTTATCTGGTGAATGACGACCTATTGTAATAAGATTATAATAAGCTGTAAAATCATTTTCATAATCAATTTGTTCCTCATACATATCAATAAATTCCATAGCAGCTTTAACAAGCGGTATTGTGAAACCATACATAAGATGCTGTAGTATCATTATAATTGCAACGGTAAAATTGTGTACAACGCAATCAAGAAAATTAATATCACTTGCCGTTAATCTTAACGTATTATAAAATTTTTCATTTTTTGGATCACGAAGAAAATCGTAATATTTTGTAAAATCATTAACCTCCTTTGTGAAAGGATAATGAAAATATTCTGGAATATTATGAGAAGAAATACTATTAGTTGCATCTTTTAGCAATTCCTGATTTTCATCAATATAACGTGCCGCTCTTTTACAAATTCCGTCTTTTAGCTTGTTATCATGACCGTCCATCTTTTGTAACATTATTGTGTATGCAGCAGCAAAATCTCTTAGTTTATTGTTGATGTTAGAAAATAATTCTGCTAACGAAATTCCTAATTTTAACGTTATCTTTCATTTTATTAAATTTCTGTGTAATAGTCCCCATTTTTAACCTTATTAAGTTTATCAGCCGCAAATCTTGTTTCCATTTCCCACGTAATTTTTGGATTAATATCACTTAACTTAAGAATATCATCATAAAATTCTTTTTTTGCGTCATCATTTAATCTGTTAGTTGTGTCTGCAATTCTGTCTACAGCCCCTAGTGCCGTATAAATTTCTTCTTCAGTATATTGCTCTCCTTTATTTGAAAATGACGATGCCAAAATAAAATAGCTTGTTACTAAAATAGACGCATCCTCAGGCTCACTATGAACCGCTAAAACTGTTTCAACATCGTTATTATCTAGTCCTAATTCTTTAAACAAACGTCTTTTTGCAAATTTTCTCTCAGATGTTGTTTCTTAAACAACGACAATTTTTTCTTTGCTACGTTGTTATCTAAACAATCCGCATTAAAATTAATGTCTTCGTTCCTCTCTGTGCTTCTTATCAAATTTTCTTTTTTTTACAACGTTTGCTGCTGCGATTAAATGACTAGTTTCCTGGCTTAATTCTAAAATAATATCATGCATTAAATCCTCCAAAAAATGTTCTCTGTCTCTTATTGCGCGATCTGAACAATACTTTACCATAATATCAAATTTTTATATTTCATCCCGTAGTTGAACCCTCATGCCTGTCACAGACAGAAAATCATTTTTCTGTTCCTGGCTCACGCCGTCAATATTAGGATTTTCTAAGCTTAATTTTAAGCTCTGTAATTTAAATGACGATTCATTATCCCGCAGTAATACTTCTCTTGTATAAAATATTTTCTTATAAAATTCGCGACCAAACATCGACTATCTCTGAAGTACGTTTTTCCTCTGGTTCTGCCATGTTATTAAATGATGTTAGATTAAATCATCTACACTATACATCTGCCATCCAGACAGGATTGGGACCTTCAGCACTTATACAATAAATTCGAAAATATTTGTAGTTGGGATAGGATTAAGCTCAATTTCTACTGGAGTAGATGCCACATATCTATTTCCTGTTGTATACAAAACATCCTTAATTGTAAAATTACTAAAATTAGCCCCATGCAACTCCCAGCTAAAGATACGCTCCGCATTTTTTTGGCCAACAGCGCAACATAAACTTCCATACACAAATAGGTGATGGAAACTCAATTTGTATCCACGCCATTAGTCGCCCATTCATTACTAGGATCAGACCCAGCTTGATCCCACACGAAACAATACCATGGGTGCGCTACATTACTCGCAGAAACAATATGTCCACTGCGGTTACTGCTGTATGATGACAGTACTGGTATGCAACCAACATTATTTTAACACGTTTTATACCAATACCAGATACAGCTACACTGTCAACATATGTTTTATTTGTCAAATCTTCACCTGTTAATGGAACATAACTTGATGTAACCTTATTAGCGCCCATATTTAACGCGCCTGTCATTGTGTTCCCAACCTTTTTGACCACAGCAGATATTAAATTTGTCAAGCTTTAATATGGCACTGCATCTCCTGTTCCTACAGGTGCTGGTAAATTTGTAACTCTGTTACTGTTCATGTCTAGTATTCCTGATATTGTATCCCCAGCTTTTAAGACCTTATAACTTACTGCATAATCATCTGCAGCAGGTGTAATCGTTTGTAAACCGCTAATCACAAAATTGTTCATGTTTAATGATCCATGCATTGTTGCGCCCCCAAGTGGAATGTACAATGTTAGTTCTGTACCAAGTTGTGCATAGCTTACAGCGTCAGTATTATCAGAGGGATGTGCAGTTGATAATCCTGTAATTTTTCCTGTGCTGGTAAAATTTAACACACCAGTCATTGTATCTCCTGTTTTTGTTACCTTTGTATTATTGACGTAATTGAGTTGCGTTAGACATACTGCCTGCGATGGATTACCGCCAGAAAATGGGTGCATAGTTTCTAAGTTAGTTATCTTTTTACCTGCCATATTAATGTTTCCTGTCATCGTCCCGCCAGATAAATTTAATTTTTTATCGTCTACAGTCTTCATTTGGATGTAGCTTACTGCCTGTGAGTCACCCGCTTAATTTGGGGGAAGGGGTATGTTGTTTCCAAATTAATTATTCTTCTAGTGTTCATGTCTAAGTGTCTAAGTTACCAGTCATTATATCCCCTGATTTCTTAACATAGTTTGATAGGTCAACATTATCGTTCGTTATTGTTGTTTCTGAAACACCATTACCAACATAATTTCCAAACTTTGTATAATACGTCATCTTTTATTTATTTTATTGTAGATTAAATTTGCAACTTGCTGAGACCACTTGTGGAGACAACTTGTGGCCCGTGTTTGATAAACAAATTTAATCTAATCAAATATAATAAAAACATGAGCGTTATAAACTTTGTTACGGAAAATGTATTAACTCAACAACACAATAACAATCTGTCAAATTGTCATTATCTTATTGTTGGGAGAACTGGGTCAGGTAAAACTAACCTGCTAATGAACTTGCTCTTGAAAGATAATTTAAACTACGATAAGGTGCACATTTACACAGTAAAACCACAACAAGATAAGTACCAGCTACTAAGTGAGTTTAATGACACGTTAAAAGATAAACTTAATGCTAAGGAAGACATTTTCATAATAAATCAACCAGATGATGTTATTCCTGTAAAAGAACTAGACGCAACAGAACACAAAATAATTGTATTTGACATCATACCCCTTGAGCATAAGGAAATAGACAAAATAAAATCATACTTTTCATTATAACGTAATAAAAGATGTAACGTAATTTTTCTTGCGCAAGGTTATTATAACCTTGATCGCTTTATACGACGAAATACTGGATGTTTCATACTCTTCTCCGGTATGGACAATACTGACGTCAAAAACATCGCGCGAGAACAATGTGGAGATGTTACAAAAGATAAATTTGCGGAGAACTATCATAAGGCAACAAAAACAAAACATGATTTTTTATTATTTGACAGATTTGCGCCAACAAAGGACATTTTGTTTAGGTGCGGTATTGACAAATACATAACTGACTAAATCAAAGATGTGGTATCGACAAATACATAACTGACTAAATCAAATTCTGTCTAAACAACAACAATAATGGATCATAAAGAAGTATTAAGACAGCTTATTGAAGCTAAACAACGTAATAAAGCTATTTTTGATCAGGCTCAATTTGGTGAACAAGCTTTAACCGAAGCGCGAGCCGAAGCCTTTTTGCCAATAACAGAATCTTTATCTAAAGTCAAGAAGACTATTGATGAAATGCAAGATAGGGTCATAAAAGCGTTACAAAGTACACAAAAAGAAATTTTACATCAACAGCGAATACAAAATGTAATATTAAACACTATGCAACAGCAACAAGAAATGCAAGCTATCATGCCTGGAAAAATTGATGAACCAATTGAAGATATTACTGCTTTATACGAAGAACCTGGCGAAGAACTTGGTGAAGCAACTGGTGGTGAAGAACTTGGTGAAGCAACTGGTGGTGAAGAAATTGGTGAAGCAACTGGTGATGAAACTTTCGAAGAAATTGAAGCTAGAAAAAAAGTTTAAAAATTCAAGAAGAGATTAGACAAGATTAAAGATATGCCAAAAGAAGAAGCAGTTATTGACAGACTACAATCGCTTGATGAGGTTGATGAAATGGGGATAAAAGAGCTAAAATCGTTAAGGAAAATACTGACAACAATAAACAGATCAACGGCTAAAATGACAGATCCTATTACTAAAAAAGACGATAAAGCGACTATGGATTACGAAAAAGAAGTTAGCAAGGCTATACGCTCTAGAGAAAATCCACGAGATGGTAGTGCTTTTCTTCGTAGAAAGATGCTTGGCGATGGTATCAAAATATTTAGCTCAACAAAGGAGATGACAGATCATCTCCTACTGATTATATCTGCAAAAGAGGCTGGAAACACTGGTGCCGAGATAGATAATGAAATTGTTGAAATTCTTAATCAACTGAGAACACCTGGTATGATAACTACAGACGAATACAAAACTTTACACACTGATCTTGTTTTGTTGTATAACACATTTGTATAAAATATGCAAACAACATTATTCCTTGATTCATCACAATGACAGCGCTAACTTTAATGTAACATACAATCCTACAATAGTTTTAGATCCAAAAGAAAAATATGAAATTGGCCTTATATCAGCAACAATGTGGAACAGTATTTTTAACGTGAAACTTAATGTTAACGATGATTTTACATTTCAAACTGGTGGATGGATTAGTGTTAAGCTGACGCATGGTGCGTATAATGCTCCAGAGCTTAATACTGCAATAAAATCGTTAATAACAGAAAACGGAGGAAACGCAGACAATTTTTGTTAGAACCAAACTATAACACATTACGATCAATCAAGAATTACGTTAAAAAGCAATATGTTGATTGATTTTAGCACACCAACCAATATTGGGTCATTATTAGGTTTTAACAAACAGCAATACGATTCAACTGTTGTAGCTTCTATAAAATATGAAGGAGAAAATATTGTTAACATAAGCTATACTGACGTCATCTTAATCAACTGTTCAATAGTTGAAGGATCATATACTGCAAAAGGTTACAGAGGATCTGCAATCTACAGTTTTTCGCCACACGTTCCACCTGGCTCTTTCTTGCAGATTACTCCCAGACAAATTATTTATTATCCATTGAATGTGGAGGAACAAATATCAACAATTACCATGCATCTTACAGATCAATCAGGAAATCAACTAGACTTTAACAACGAAATTGTGACGTACTATCTACATCTGCGACAAGTACGGTGAATTTGTCAAACACATACGGTAAGACAAGAGTTCAGGTGATACGTTTAGGTGTGGTAAGTAGACAATATTTTTGTCTAAACAACAACAATAATGAACCGCAGAAAAATATATCGCAAAAAAGTTATGGGAGGAAGTATATTTGGAAGCATTTTTCGGAGTTAGTTCAGCACGCTCCTGGTATAGCTACTAAACTAGCTCCAGTAGCTGTTGACGCGACAAAAGCTTTTGCAACAGGCGTATATCTGCTGCTGGTACCGCAGTAGGTAAAAAAAATTGCAGATAAGATTAAAGGCGGGCCACAACAACCACCAACAAATCAACAAATAAAGGAGGCGATAAACGAAATAGCACCAACAAAAGCCACAGCAGATGCCATGATAAAACAAACAAAAAATTATTATCACCGAAGGGAGAGGAAATTATTAGAAGATTAGCAACATTACAACAGACAAAATTAGATTTGCCAAAGTTTTAAGACGCCACACACTAGACGCCACACCTGAGTTATGCTTGAAGCATACACAAACAGTATCAGACACATGGCGCTTGAAGCATACACAAACAATACAAAGACACATGACGCTTGATGTACACACAAACAGTACCAGACACATGGTGGTGGCCTAAAATAATAGCAAAATTTTATCTAAACAAACAGAATAACAGTACATTAACAAGTACTTATCTTAACATTAGCGAACCGCTGGAGATTGATGAGTCCGCAACAGAATTTGAATACGTAGAATACTTGCCAGATAAGACAAACATGAACGATCCAGGACCACAAACCATTAACAGCAAGTGGTGGTGCTGTATCAAAGGAAAAAATAAAACAGGTACCAGAAATTGTAGCTGGTGCTAATGACGCTGCAACATTGATCTTGATAAGAAATTTTATTATAATTATTTCAAATCAATTGGGCATAACACCTCCAGCAGCTGGCGATATTCTGGCAGCAACTGTTGATGTCATGATAAATGTCTGCAATGCAATTAATATTGAACAACCAGCTGCTGGTGTAAACACAGCAGTTGCTCTTGAAAAGACTAATGAAATTAATCTAACATACAAAAGATCACCACTTTACAACGATGGAAATGCAAAACGCAAAGACTTTTGTGACAATGGGTTACAGGTAACAATGTTGCTGCCATTAAGCTCATTATTTGGTTTTTGTAAGGACGTCAACAAAGTTTTTAGAGGCATAAAGCATACACTTATCTTAAACAGATCAGACAACAACAACACAGTGTTTAGAGTAGGTGGTGCCGATGGTAAATTTATCATAAACCATCTGGAGCTGTGGATGCCAAAAGTTGTGCCATCAATTTTTACCCAGGTTATCTTAGAAAATGCGCTTGGAGCATACACAAGATAGGTATACTTTGAACAAAATAAAGTGTACTGACAAACAGTACCAGATGCAGCAAGCTACACATGGCGTGTAACATCAGCATCATCTTTAGAACTACCACAACATGTTTATGTTGTATTTCAATCAGCTGCACGAGCTAATGGTAATCAAACAACAAATAAAAGAATCTTTGATAACATGAATCTTAATCGAATTCATGTAAAAAAATAAATTCTAAACAGTACCCAGAACGAGAATTTGTTTGCAATTTTACAGCTGGGCCAGAACAAAATATATCGCGACCTTACCTTGCATTAATGGAGGCTATGGAAAAGTACCAGGATACTGACACAGGTAGCCAATTATCTGTGGAAGATTTTAGAAATCTTTACCCAATTTTCCATTTTGATGTCAGCAAACATGCGGAACGACTTAAGCATTCGCAAGCTGATATCGAAGTAACATGGACACTAGCCGCCGCACCTGGTGCCGAATATTATGTTTACGCGCTTGTAACAGCAGATAGAGTCTTCAAACTTGATGCTGTTAAAGGTAGGTTGTATGTGCAGATATAATGGGGAACTTCTGCCAACATATGTGGGGAACTTCTGCCAACAATGACATGTATACAAAAATCTTGGGTGGCAACACATTTTGTCTAACAATTATTTATAAATATGTACACACCACAAGAAGTTAATTATCCAGAGGATACAAATTGTCAGACGCTGTAAGAAACCGTAAAGCGGTATCTATAAAAATTGATTAGAAGGGCACGGAACAGGTAAAAATTATGATGACAAATACACAACTTACTAAACTTAGCAAGGGAAGATCATTTGTGATTAATCTGTCAAAAGCACAAATAATTGCAATGGCTAGATTTGCTGTTCTTGCAAAAACAGTATTACCAAAATTTTTACCTGTGCTAGGTACACTTGGTCTTGCAGCTGCATCTGGTGCTATTTCTGGCGCAACAAACAGAGCAGTTCAAGGACGTTTTATTAAGGTTACAAACTAAATAAATTTTGTCTAACCAATAAACAATAATGCCACCAAACCGAAGACGAACAACAGTAAGGAGAAGGGCACCAGTAAGACGAAGGAAAGTGGGTGGAATATACATATCATTAATATCTGACGTATTAAGGATAATAGGTATTAAAACATAAACAATTGCGCCAATAATACACCACTTGTGATCCACATGGGCCACTTGTGGCCTGAAATTTTGTCTAAACAATTATGATAAACAATGCCAGCGCGAAAAAAAGAACAACAAGAAGGAGACGTGTACAAGGAGGTTTCATAGAGCCACTAGTAGCAGGATTAGATGGAAGCCTTTTACCAATGCTGTTCCAAGGTAGAAGATTTGTACTCCCAGGGACTCGACGATATTAGCCCCATTATCAAATTTTGAAATACAAGATAAACTTAAAAATGTGAAAGGTTTTATTGGTGTCATTTCCAAAGACCAGTTGCCTGGTAAAATGCTCCCAAATACATTTTGTGTAATAAACATACAAAACTTTAACGATGGTAATGGTACACACTGGGTCGCGCTTTATAACAACAATTATTTTGATTCATTTGGTTTGCCACCATCTGATGCTATTAAGAAGTTAATAAACAAACAAATAAACTATAATTCGTCCCAGATTCAGCCAACAGGAACAGCAGCATGTGGTTACTATTGTATTATGTTTATTAAGCAGATGTCGGGATTTTCTAAGAAATCGTTCAATGATTTTATAACACAATCTGATATACCTGCAAGTATGAGGAATGATGAGATAGCGGTAAGGAGGTCTGTGTAACAACAAAACATGTGAATTTTGTACCACCATTTATGTATCAACAAAACATCATTTATGTATCAACATTTATGTATCAACAAAACATGTGAATTTTGTGTGAATTATGTGTATAAACATGACTAGTACATACTGCTTGAAATGTAAAACACGAACAGGTAATGTTGATGAAGAAGTAGTTACGACAAAAAATAATCGTTTAATGATGAAGCGTATTTGTGACGTTTGCGGTAAACGAAACAGTGTCTTTATCAGGAAACAGGACGCTCCTGTTGTTGGTGAAGGTATTAATGTTGTAGTTAGGCCAGATTCACCAGAACATTGTATACCACATCAAGAAACAATTCTTGTCTAACAAAATATAAATAAAAATGAAACATTGTAACTGTTCATCAGATCGTGATCTTTGTATAGAACACGATAAAATTGTAACATATTGTAAAAACTGCAATCATCGCGCAATCATCGGTGGGGCTATTGACATACACAAATTTATTGGCAAATTGCCCAGACCAAAAGGTGGTTGGACTCTGCCAGGACATAAATACACCGGACCATGGAACCCACTTCACGAACAACTTGATGAAAATGATAATCCATTACCAGGTCAGGAGCCTTATAACCAAGTTGACGCAATTGCCATGAGACATGACATCTGTTATTGTGATAATGAAGCAGACAAACATGGCTGCGATACGAGAATGTTGAATTAATTAAGCGCGATGAAATCACAAAATGTGCGTGAACGTGTGGACAGAAGATTTGTACGAGGTATTATTGGCGCGAAGTATAAACTTGGTGTTGGTGTACCGCCATTTGTTGGACATGATCTGGCATAGAAACTGTACAATCCAAAAAAAAATTCTAAGACAACGTGTTGTTGCAAATGCTGTTGATGATATCTGGGCCGTTGATCTGGCAGATATGACGTCACTTTCGGAACACAATTATGGCAACAAGTATCTCCTAAACATAGTTGATGTACAAAGTAGATTTGCTTTTAGTCTGCCAATAAAGGATAAGATGGGATATACTATAACAACAGCATTTCAACAAATTATTGCTGACACAGGCCGCAAGCCAAATAAGATCTGGGTAGATCATGGGGTAGAATTCTACAACAAGCAGTTTGAGCAGTGGTTGAAGGACCATGACATCAATAAGTACACCACAGGTAATGCAGGAAAAAGTGTTATTGTTGAACGATTTAACAGAACAATAAAAGATAAAATTTATAAACATCTTACCGCGAATAATACAAATAATTATGTCGATAAATTGCCAGAAATTGTTGACGAATACAATAATACAAAACATAGATCGATAAAAATGTCACCAAAAGATGCTATAAGATTTCCTGTACTTGCAAATGAAAACTTGTACCGAAGACATAAATTTATTGTTGCGATAAAGTTAGAATTTCATTAATAAAAAAAATTATTTGAAAAATCTGCAACACCAAACTGGTCTGAAGAAGTCTTTGTAGTCTATAAAATTCTGAAGACGATACCTGTAACTTACAAGCTACGTGATTTAAATGATGAAGATTTCACAGGAAGTTTTTATGAACAAGAACTACAAAAAACAGATCAGGATATATTTGTTATCGAGGAAATAATACAAACAAAGGGCCACAAAAGTTTGGTCAAATGGCCCGGCTACAGCGACGTGTTTAACAGTTGGATACCAACTAGTATTATTCAGCCATATGTAAAAGGTACGTTGGTATAATGCACCTTATTTATTATTGTATTGTAAATAAATTCGTAATTAGTTACAACACTTTTACATTTGACAGGTTTACATAACGAGATCAAGTAACTTTTCCGATCAGCAGATAGTTCTGTCATTAAAGAAAATATTTTTGCGAATATGAAATCAAACTTTATATTTTTTTGCCTTTCCTGGGATTCTTATATTTATGAAATGTACAAGCCTGGCATAAAAACGTTTCATTTCGGAATCTGTTAGATTAAACTTTTTAATTTTTTTTTTATGTGGTGTTTGACGTTGTATCGTCCAGTAGTTGGTAGGGCGCAAATGTGTTTTATCAACTGTATTATCGTATTCTTCATCAACAACCTCCCCTTCTTCTCTGTCATGGTATTCAGTGCGGTATAAATCCATGTTGTAATTTTCTGGTAAAATATTTGGTATTGTTTCTGGGGCAACAACAGCAGCAGGAACAAATGTTGGTAATTGTTTTTCATATAATCTCTGTACAATTGATAACATTATTTATTATTGTATAATTTTGTCTAAAATAAGATAATAATGGACGAAGAAATAAGATTCATCGTCAGATGCAAGATTGTAGATCGTGTTGATTTGTATGATGAGATCAGAAAAATGTCTGCTGATGAAAAACAAAAAATTGCGTTTTGACTTTAAGATCACATACGGAATAGAGGATATGGTTCTATTAACCAGTCAACAAAAATACTTATATTTACAACACGGCGAAATTGCTATTTCATATGATAAAGACACGTTAATGAACTTTGCACATAACTGCTTGAAACGAAATGTGTTGTCTAGAATAATAAGTAATACTGTGTGAACAATAAATACAAACATGAATAAACAAATATGTTATAATGAAATACAAGAATTTATTAATCATATTTTAACAAAGAAGATCAGACAAAGATCAGAAGACTAGTATAAAATTATGTCATCAACTGTTGGTGGATCAGAAGTAGTTACAATATTAGGTGTTAATCCTTATAAAACTTTAGCTAAACTTGCTGAGGAAATGTTTTTGATGCGACAGGGAACGTTTGTTAAATTTAAAGGATCGCTAGCATGTTATTGGGGCAAATTGTTTGATTCTGTCATCACAACATTTATTGAGTACGATCTTGGCGAGAAGGTAATGGGCAATTACATTTGTGTGAAAACAGATTTTGGTATCAGATATTCGCCAGATGGATATGTTGTTGCGAGGTTTAATAATGATGAATTACTTAATACAAAAAATAAAGAGAATGAAAATGACGTTTATAAGATAATGTTAGTACAGTTCAAGTGTCCGATGTTAAGAAGGCCAAAAGAAGAAGTGCCAGAACATTATTTGCCACAGGTATTATGTGGACTAGAAGTATCCCCAGTTGCAGAGCAGGGTCTGTTTGTTGATGCTTGTTTCAGACGATGTTCCATTGTTGATTTTGACTTTACGTCAGATTACAACAAGACGCTACATTTTTACAAAAAATATTTTGATAATAAAGTGCCAGTTGCGATAGGTGTTATTGGTGTATACAGCAACAAAAAAGTAAAAATATTATTGATTTTGGTAATGTGGGTGAAGATTTGTTTAGTTTGTTTCTACGCAACGTTGACAGTAAGGAATTTGTGATCAATTATGATTATGTTGTATTTGGCGATGGACGTGGGGATAAACATGTTAACAACTACAAAGATTTATTGGGTTTGTTGCAAAACAATAACAAAAAAAAATTGGTAGGATTTCTTTGTTATAAGTTATTTTAAATCGTTTATAACATTGTTGATAAGGAACAAAATTATCACGAAATATTATTAGGAGCAGTTAAAACGTTAGAAGATGAAATAAAGTTGCTTGATGAGATTAAAGATAAATTAAATTAATGTTCTGTTTATATTTTTTAGAAAATGCTGATCTACGATTATTGTTAGCAACTTTTCTTAGGCTGCATATAATGAAAAAAATTCTATTTTTTCGTCTGTATCATTGTTTATTGAGAGTACTTGTCGTGGTGGATTTCTAAAATTATTACCCCCACCATTTCCGCCTCTAACATTTTCTTGTTGGGTAATGACATCTAAATTTTCAAGGCGGTTATCCATTTTTACGGTATTTTTGTGATCTACAACAAGACCCATCGGAATGATACCATGAAAAACTTCATAAACAAATCGGTGGGAGGAATAATCAATTTGTTCGGTATTAAATCCTCTTACTTTAAGTTGTAAATAACCCGAATTTGTTTTGTTTCCCAATCAATTTTTTTTGGTTCTAATATTTCTAATATGTCCTTGATCATTTGTTTCGTAACAATCGTAAACTGGATGCCTCTGCCATTCGTTTTGCAAATCCAGATTAAATAAATTATTATCTGTCATACACTTATTTTTGTGGTACACCCGTTTTCCGTTTGGTATTTTCCCATGAAACAATGTCCAAACAAATTCGTGGACAAACATATCAACAAATTCCGTGTCTTCTTCGCCCTTTACTTTTATCTTTAGTCCTGCTGGGGTTATTTGGCCAATAGTTTTTTTCTGGACCAATATTTTTAAGCTAGTAAGCTAGCCGCATAAAAGTTGTATCGCTGATGAACATAATAGTCTTCAAGATCCGCAGCATATCTGATCGATATCATTCGTATTGTCGTACTGTTCATTTCCATCGTAATATACATATACCTCTTCTTCTAAATGGTTGTTTTTGGCAATTTGTTTTTCGTGATGACTATTTTTCTTATTTAAAGAAATATGTATCTTATATAATATACATCATGCAATCACTAGTTAATCTATAGCGAAGAATACTTCTTAATGCCAAACAAACAGCAATAGCATTTGCTGGCTTCGACAAAACTTTCAGAGTTGAAGACCAACTTGCACTAAAAGGTCTGACGCCAGATGATTTATTTCACATTTTAAATCTTGTTATAAGGAGCGAGCTTGATGTACATGGTGCGCTAAAAAATAATAGCACAATTTCATGTTGTACTTACTAAACTAAACATATATGATGATATTGATCCATATGAAGAGCTTGCCGAACCTTACATTACTTCCAGAACACGTAAAATTTTAAAAGGTACGGATATCAAAAAGGCCGCAAATAATATTTTCCAGGAAATTTGGAAAAAAATAGAGGAGTATACAGCATCTGGTTCTGGCTGGAAGCTTGAGGCTATAAAATCAGTACAATTTCACACAATGAAATACAATCCATTACGTGGATCTTCGTATACTGATTTGCCTGATAAAATAAAAAACACAAAATGTGTCATTAATGTCAAAAATAATGACGATAAGTGTTTTATGTGGGCAGTACTGTCTGCACTATTTCCCGTAAACAGAAATGTTAGTGTCTTATCAAGTTATCGTGCATTTTCAAATAAATTAAAATTTGATGGCATAAAGTTCCCTGTTGAAGAACGACAAATTCCGAAATTTGAAAAACTAAATGATATTAGCATAAACGTATTTGGTCTTGATGAAAAGAATAATGTTTACCCTAGATTAATTAGTAAAACAGCGTCACAGAAGACAATAAATTTGTTGTTCTACAATGGGCATTACTGCTGGATAAAGAATTTTAATAGACTAGTAGGGGGTCAGTATAATAAAACAAAAGCTAGAAAATATTTTTGTTACCCATGCCTTCATGGATGCACTACTGAAGAGGTACTACAAAAATATCTGGAATATTGCAAAGACGTGCAAGGAATCAGTATGCCAAATAAGGAGAATTCTGAGTTAAAATTTACACATTTTAGACATCAACTACAAGTACCATTCGCGATTTATGGCGATTTTGAATCGTTGTTAAAAACTGTGATTGTAGATGTGCAGTGCGATCCTAATAAATCTTCAACGACAAAAACACAAGAGCACATTCCATGTGGTGTATCTTATAAAGTTGCTTGTTCAACGGATGAAGAGTATTCCAAGCAAATAAAAATGTATCGTAGGAAAGATCCCGCCAGTTGGTTAATAACAAATTTGTTATATGAAGCTGAAGAAGCAATAAGGATAATGAAAACTGAAAAGCCTATGTTAAATTTGACAGAAGAAGAAGAAATAAATTTTGCAGATGCAATTAATTGTCATATTTGCGGAGATGTACTAGGCGACGATCGTGTAAAAGACCATTTTCACATCACAGGCAAATATCGTGGCGCAGCGCATGATAAATGTAACTTACATTACAAATTTCCTGATTTTATTCCCGTTGTATTTCATAATTTACGTTGGTATGACGGCCATATTATCACAAAAGTTTTTGGCAAATTTCAGGGAAATAATAAGATTAAATGTATCCCAAATAATTTTGAAAAATATATGTCAATATCTTTTGGCAAACTTCGATTCATAGACAGCGTTCAATTTAAGGCCGCGTCCTTAGAAAATCTTGTAAAAGGTTGTACTGTCTTTAGTAATCTACAAGATCAATTTGGCGAAAAATCTGATCTTTTGAAACAAAAAGGTGTTATCCATATAAGCACATGACAAGCTGGGATAAATTTGATGAAACAGAATTACCTGACAAAGAAAAGTTTTACTCAAGTTTGGCGTTAGAAGGAATTACTGATGAATAGTATGATTACGCAAAAAAAATATGGCAAGAATTTGGTTGTAAAACATTAGGTGATTACCATGATTTATACTTGATGACAGACGTCCTGTTATTAGCTGACGTTTTTGAACAGTTCAGAACAATTTGTTTAAAATATTACGGGCTAGATCCATGTTGGTATTACTCATCGCCAGGATTAAGTTGGGAAACTGCGCTAAAGCTTAGTAAGATAAAATTAAATTTGCTAACAGATCCTGATATGTTTTACTTTATTGAGAAGGGAATAAGAGGCGGTATATCTGTGATAACAAAGAAAAATGCTGTTGCAAATAATAAGTACATGACAAACTATGATAGCACAAAAGAAAGTAGTTCAATCTTGTATCTGGATAGATATAATCTTTATGGCTGGGCCATGTCACAGTCACTTCTATATTCGGGGTTTCATTGGATACCAGTAGATCAATTTCTAAACGAGATTGATAAAAAAATACCAGAAAATATTGGATACTTTGCAGAGGTTGATCTAGAGTATCCTGTGGAATCTGGATTTAGATGTGACGATAACAAGAAGGTTATTGGTAAATTCAAGGATGAAACAAACTTTGTGCAAATAGTTGAATTTGTTGGTTTAAGATCAAAAATGTACAGCATTAAGCTAGATGATGGTTGTATTAAGAAGCGCGCAAAGGGTATGAAGAAAAATGTCGTTAATAAAGTATTAGGCTTTGATGATTATATTAACGCGCTTGGCGGCGCTAGAAATCATGTTGAAATAACGACATTAAGATCACACGGTCATAATTTAGAAACAAATATCGTTAATAAAGTTGGGCTCTGTAATTTTGATGATAAACGATATTGTGTTGACGGAGTCAATACATTTGCATATGGGTATGATGTTAATAAAGAATTACAACCTGGTTATGATGAAATAATGAGGGAACTAGGCTTGCTGTAAAAAATTTATATTTACATTTTTAGAACATAACTTTTAATCTGCACCATATAACCAGTATTGTGCTGACGTGCCGTTTAACTTTAATATACACATATTGAATTTGGAGGTCCCCTTAAAATTTATGAAGTTTTATATTGCTTTCTTCCCTCGATGTACACCTAAATTTGAACTGCGTGTCAAGTCCCCAAGGCACTAGTCTGACATGTTAATGTACACAACTGCATGGCAAGTCCCCAAAGCATTAGTCTGACATGTTAATGTCCAAAAAAATACACATTTTAATTCAAAGAAAATCACTACGTATTATGCAGCAAGTATATGAAAGATGATTACTAAGAATCTTTAGGTCTCCAAACGAGAAACTAACAAATATATTTGATGTTCTATCACTTCTACCTTTCATAATTAGGAATATTTCATAATTGTTATCAGAATAGGTAATAATTGGCGTTATTGATATAGTGATTTTGTAATGTAGTAGTAATGACAATAGGAAGTTCAAGGAGGGTCTAAGAAGAAGGATGACAAGAAGTGACTAACGAATTGATAGTATATGTCATTATTCCATTAAAAATACATTAGGACATGTTTTGCTTAGATTGAACACATTATTAACAGGAGACTATATCTTTCAACTCAGTAAAATCAAGTAAATAAGTTTTCAAAAGAAAGGAGAAAGAGTAGTAATACGGATATGTTCATCATGTGGTCGGGACTACGGATAGTCCTGGTAAAAAATACGTTATTGTAAGCTTAAGATTTCTTGGAGTCTTTGATTAAGAATTGATAATACAAAAAGCTGGGGATTCCTAACAGTTTTTCACAAGTAGACTGGACGGAGTAATCTGTTTCTCATATTAGGTCGAGGAACACAATATTACAGATTTTTATTGCTCTCTTCTTTTAACCATAGTTTTTCAGAGTATCAAACTTAGTCTGTGTTAATGAACTTAGTGACTTGAGTCATTGTATTTTAGATAATAATCATATTTCGTGTGTGACAATTGTTTCATCATCTTTCAAAAAGGGCCTCAAATTAGGTTGACGGAGAGTATGTATGTATGTATGTATGCAATTTCATAGTAGTTTACAGTGGCAATAATATGTAAAGTATAATCACTTCCAAATAAGACATAATAGGTAAAAAAAAAAAGGTACAAAGGACGGAGACAGTAAAAGGAAGTACACACGATTTTCATACAAAATTATGTTCAAGATACACTTGATTTAAGTCATTTCTATACCAGTATGTTAGTAGGAGTATATATATATATATATATATATATATATATATATATATATATATATATATAGATAGATAGATAGATAGATAGATAGATAGATAGATAGATAGAGAGAGAGAGAGAGAGAGAGAGAGAAAAGAGGGAGGGAGGGAGAAGGAGGGAAGGATGGAGGGTGAGTAAATAAATATGGCAAAATACAAAGTGCGGTGTAGCAAGTAGGAGAAACTGTCCAAGCGCATTCGAGATCCACGAATCCCTTTTTCAAGGCGGACGACACAAACAGATAAAAATTACAAACACTGAAATGTCAACAAAATATCTACTTGCATACTGTTGCGTTATTGAAACTAAAATAAAAAAATATAATCGTCATATGTCCTTTAAAAGGCCGAAAACTGTATACTTTGAACTATTTAGATTTTGGCAAATCATGTATTTTAATTTAGCAAGAACACTCTTTTCCGTTTAACTTGCCCACATGTGGCATATTTTACTGACTGAAACAAAGAAAATGTAACATGATATGGCACAAATGCCAATGCAAGACCATCTAAAATGTAACATGATATGGCAATAATGCTAATGCATGACCATCCAAAATTTTGTCCCAGAAAATATTTATTGTACAGTTATAATCCAAAGAGTGAAGATAACGTTCTTTCAAAATTAAGAATGAGATGATATGTATGTATGTATGTATGTATGTATGTATGTATGTATGTATGTATGTATGCATGTATGTATGTATGTTTAACGGCACCTAAGCAAATTAATAGCTATACGGTGCCAATAAAAGGTAAAGTTCCATAAATAAAAAAACAAAAATTGCACAAAAAACCTAGGAAGACACAACCTTCCAACTAAACGTAAAGATGAAGAGAGAAATGGGTTTCTAACGTGCTTCTAAAATTAATTATGCGACAGACGATATCATGTATGTATCAGCGTTTAAAGGCACCTCATCACAATATTGAATATTGGCCATATGGTGCCAATTAAAAGCAAAGTTCCAAATATGTAGAAACAAAGAATTGCACAAAAACAGTATGAAATTAAACTCTTCCAAACAAATGTAACCATGAAGAGTGAAACGGGTTTTTTATATTATTATTATTCTTGATTTCCTTGACGAAACGATCTCTCAAAGATCTTGTGCATTTGCAATGATTCTTATGTGGTATATAATTTATAACTTATATATAAGGAACTTCATTATCGTTCTCGTCATGAAGATATTATTATACATCCATATCTTGATACCATTACTTGATTGTCAAAGAATAATGATTGCATGTTTACAATTACTGTCATAATATACAAACGTATGAAATGCAGTTGTCATGCAAAAATATGGCGTTGGTACATGCAAAAATATTGCGTTGGTACATGCAAAAATATTGCGTTGGTACATGCAAAAATATGGCGTTGGTACATGCAAAGATAATTGCACAAATGTTCTTTGTACACACTAAAAGGGTTGTCAGTGTCAATGACTGTTGACCACTGATTTATATGTTTTGTGTGTGTCCGTGATTGGTTGAACAAGAGATTACAAGAAACTTATTTTGCTTTGCAAGAACGCTTTTGGGATATACCATTCAGTGATGAGTCACTAAAAAGAGAGGGTTTATAAATAAAAAAAATTAAAAAGATGTTGTGGCACCTATGGAATGCTGCCATCTATAACATTTACGAGAGGCTCTTGTGAAAATGTTCACCCGTAAAATAAATCTCGGAAAATATTTTCCAAGTAACAATCTTGTATGAAAACATATAGAAGTTTCGTTTATGTTTTTTCACTGTTTGTGTTGCACAAATTCATTACTTTTGATTCAAGTAAAACTTTTAAGTGATATTAAGGGTCACATCCAGTAAGTTTTCCTTTTTCTTCTGGTTGCGAGGCTCCAGTTTCGTCTGTAGAATATATTTGTTCGGATAAATATCACCTAAATTGTGGTTAGGGTATGAAAAGTATTCTGCTGCTGGGCTCCTTTCAAGCTCATCTGTGCGCCACTTAGACCTTTGCAGGTAAATATCCCCGTTTATTTTTCTTCCATTTCCAGAACATTCTGTAACGAACAGACTTGCATAAAATGAGATAGATGACATTTTCCATTTTTTGTTTGCTTGTGACAGTGTGATTATTTATGACAAAATTTTCGTCCATGACTGCTGGAAAGGGTGTTTGTCTTGATCGTAAGCCTGCGTCTGCATGTTTGGCATCGTTTGTCTTCGCAGGGTTCGGAGGAGTCAACGGGTGTTGTGGTCCTTTCCTCCCCCCCCCCTCCTCCGGTTCGGAAAACGCTTGTCCAAAATCTCAGTCTTGCAGCACCGTACTTTGTCATGTTTTTTTCCTCTTTAATTTTTCCTTGACAAAAGCGATCACTCAGAGAGCCGGTGCATTTGGAAAGGTTTTTGTTTGCTATATAATTTATAAAGAAATAATTTGACAACGGAAATGGATGGCACTATTGTTCCTACTTGCGCAGTTCAATATAAGCTAAGTTGCCATTTTATCACCGACTTCAAACCAATTAGGCGCGACATCAAACATTTTCAAACAATACTTCCAGTAGACATAGTCATGGAAAATTGTGAAATTTCAACTCTTCCTTTTGTATTTAATGTTTGACTTGTCTCTGTTTAAAAACTAGTTTTGCACTGACTGTTGTCAGTTTGTTGCAGTATGTATGTATGTATGTATGTATGTATGTATGTATGTATCTATGTATGTATGTATCTATGTATGTATGTGTTTATATATATATATATATATATATATATATATATATATATATATATATATATATATATATATATATGTGTGTGTCTGTGTCTGTGTGTGTGTGTGTGTGTGTGTGTGTTACGCCCTCTGTTCTCACTGGCTCATTCATAGATCGCTACATTTGTAAAAAAAAAATAGGTTGCTACATTTGTAAAATAAATGGTCCGTTTGTTACACCTTGGCTGGCCACAAAATTCAAACAGAAAGAAAATTATAGGACAAATGCCTAACGTTTTAAAGATTATGTCAGTGTTGTTGTTGTTGTTGTAGTGGGTTTAACGCCATTTTTCAGCACATGATAGGCTATACATGGCGGCCAGTTTTATCTGGTGGAGGAAGAACCCTGGAAAACCCCGGGAAGAACCACCGGCCCCGAGACTCGAACCCACGCAGACAGAGGTGAGATGGAAGTGATCAGTAAAGACCCCTTATGTCAGTGTAATCACAAGCATAAGCACTGCCATGCGCATTTCATGTTTTTTCATTCCGATCATAACATTTTTGTTCATTGCTATCATCGTTTTGATGCATGTATCTCAACTTGTCATCCAAAAGGAAGGAATGTCAATATCAGAAATAGCCCAGTTAAAATGAAAGTAAACATTTACTAACTGTAGGTTATTTTATTATATGGATTGTGTCAGCAATACAATCCCGTGCATTATATGAATTGTGTCAGCAATACAATCCCGTACTGTCTGGTTCACTTTTTGCATCAGCTATTCACATTCGCTCATTATGGCGTTCAATTCATTGTTACATTTGTTTGTTATTTAAAGTTGTGTTCTATCACAAAACCGATTTTTAGGTCGAGGCCTTGCAAGGCCTCACGCCTTATCCCATCGTAATAATTTAGTACATTTTCTCTCTGTCTCTCTTTATGTTTGTCTCTCTGTATGTCTTTGTCATTGTCATTGTTCAGGGTGATTTGATCATGCCAAACAATTGACACAGTATTTCGTATTTGGCAACATTGAAGAACACCATAACAACATATTCGGTATTGAAAAACGTTTCGGGATCTGACCACTAATTCATTTCCCACAGAACTTAATGTTAATATACTAAAAAATAAAAATAATTTCTGCATTAGACTGGCATACAAACCACATATGCTTCCATTCATTAGAGTCAGAGAAATCGTTTTCAGCCTTGAAAAACAGCTGTTCAGCGGCATTTATTGAGCCTCGTATATTAAATAGGACGACCCCCTAGCCTGTACCTAGCCTCGCACCAAGAGTTCATATGCTATTTTGTCAGTAGGAAATTAAATACAGGATATTAAAATAAAAGAAAACATTTGGTGTCAACTATAGTAGAATGATGAAACTTTATGAAAATAATAATGGAAAAAAATTAATTAAATTCATTTACTATCCAGTGTGTGCAACTCAAAATATTTAGTACTCTATTTTTTAATCCCACCAGGAGACTGGTTCACTGGCTGTAAAATTATTATTAATCTGATACCTATACCGAACATACTATTTTGTCTCCATTTTTATGTATTGACAACCTTAGACACCAGATATGTACTATACTTATTTAGGCGGTATTCTAAGCACACTAAATGATCATCATCAACACTTACATAATGCCGACAGATGATCATCATGAACACTTGTGCCGACAGATTATAAGAATGAATGTTGCACTTGAAGTTCATACATTATAGATGTACATAACCGGAAAAAAAGTAGTGATATTTTAGTAGTTGTCTCATGGTTTTCTTAATTTCCTGTGTGTCAGCTATTCAGATGTACATGTATGAAATACACACGTATGGGCATTACTTAATAAGAGGTTTCAAATTACAACCCCTTGTTTGCATCAATTTTTGGTCTAAAGATAATATTTTGGATGCCTAAAATGATCTTAATTGGATATTTTGTTTTCTTGAATCATATATTAAGAAGTGTTTATAGCAGCTTAGATGTCCATTTTCCTTGGCATCACTTGTCAAATACGAAATTTATGAACGTAAGGGTCTGGAAACTAAAGCCAAAAGTGAATTTAAATAGACCCTCAGCTGATATTAGTTTCTCTTCATGTAAATAAATAATATAAACAGTGCAGAATATAGATCTAACAGTACAAAACATATACTGCAGTCTGATTTATGAAGCAATGTAATGAAAGCCAAAATTATTAGAAAACCTATGAACAATAAAATAATTTCATCCAAAATATAACTGACAAGATATGTGCACAAAGATAATTTATTCTAAGAAGCATGTCTCTTAACACATTTCCCAATTGTATTTTTTTTAAAAAAGATACAAAATACATACACCGTTTGAGTGTTAAGTTAAAATATGTTACTATGGGATGAGTAGCTCATTCTCAAAAAATATACATGGGGAGATAACGTATCCACTCCAACTAATACCTTGTCACAGAGAGTCGTAAATTAGGTGTTAAGTCATTTAAAAAGCACAGAGGAACATACTATATGACAAATGTTAGATTCTATGTGACAAAAAGGTAATACATTTATAAATTTCATGTCAGGTCCAGTGAGAAGAGTACACACAAGAAACATATGGCAGTGGTCTGAGATGAAATAAGAAAAGTTAATTTGTTGCGAGGTTACACAGAAAACATTAATGACATACAGTGTGATAATATGTACAATAACGCAATGAATTTAGGACTTGGGGAAACACCATTCCACCCTGCAACTCAGTGTTGTTACATTCAGGTAGAAAATGTAACTCAAAATAACAAGGCGATTAATGTGGTGACCAAAACCAAACCCCTATGGACAATTTCATACATCTCTTGAAGTTGTTAACTGTGCCTGTAGTGCAAATAAAACTGTTCAAATGGATATTGGTGATGAAAAATCATGGTCAGTAGAGGGTCTATGAGAATTTAAACTTCAATCTCACATATAGGTAAAAAATGTGACAATTGCTACTGGGCACAGCTGTAAAGCTTCATGAAACTTGTTTTCGAGTTTGTTTTGTTTTTTTTTTTTTTGCATTGTAACTTGTGTTGGCTCTAAAATACTTCAAAAGTTATCAATTGTATTGTAATTTCTCAAAAATCAACTAATGACACTGAAACAAATGCAGATATGCACATAGTTGTCATGGATACGCACACTACCCCCACCCCTATAGTGACCAGACCACTAATTTATTTTCCATGGAACTTGATGTTATTATATTTAAAAAATAAAAAATAAAAATAATTTCTGCATTAGATTGTCATACAAATCACACATGCTTCCATTCATCAGAGTTAGAGAAATTGTTTTCACCTCGCCTTGAAAAAAGGTGCTCCGCGGCATGTTTTGAGCCTCGTGAACCTAATAACATAGCCTCGAACCAAGAGTTCGTATACTGTTTTGTCAGTAGGAACTTAAATATAGGATATCAAAATAAAAGAATATATTTTGTTGTCAGCTATAATAGACAGATTGAAGTTTACGAAAGTAATAATGGAAAAACAATAAATCCAATTACTATCAAGTGGGTGCAACTCAAGTACTCTATTTGTTATTCCCCCACCAGTATATTGGTTCTCTGGTTGTAAAATAATTAGTGGTCCGATAACTATAGCATACTTAAAGGAAAAAAAGGCTTAAAATGTAATACTCTGCAGCTGTCAGAGAACAAAGAAATACATTGACATTATTTTTCCAGTTCTTGCGAATCATACAATAAGTCATGATCAGTATCGACCGTTCATAAAAGAGACTAAATTGTGGAATATTTTCATAATTGTGTGTTGTGCATTGGTAGTTTGTGCATTTTCTTGTTAGCATATTATGATATTGTCTCCCAAATATAATTACTTGACAAAACACGTGTATTGTTAGCCATAATGGGGTCACGCATTTCTTTAACAATTATGAAGCAAATGCTCTTGATAGATCCCTTTAGGCTTAATCACAATATTAAGAAGAAAAGTATTAAAGTGCATTAAAGTACCTGAAGATGGTGAAGATGTTAAACTTATCTTAGATTGTGCACCTATAAGATCAAATAGCAAAACTTGCATATTATGACGTTTGAAATATAACACATATTCTTCTTTTCAAATTATTTCAATAGAACTTTCATACTTGAAAATTCTGAATTCCTGGAATTTTATATTTGATATAAGGAAATAATAGTATTGAATATTTATAATTTAAAGATAAAGTATTTTTCTTATATTTTCCAATGTTTAACTAGCACTGAATATTCTTGTCCCATTCAGGAAAGATATATTTATTTCTATTGCGTCTCATTCCCCCCCCCCCCCCTCCTATTTAGGATACTGGAATTAACTTTGTCAACGTCATTCGTGACATCTTTTCTTCTGAGAAACAAAATGAATTCTAGGCTGGCCAACATCCACCTAACCTTACCATGAATGATTTGGAACATATGGACGTTTGGAGTCCAGGTGTAGAACCAAATATAATTTTCAAGTAGTACTAACTCACAACGTGGGGAAGTATATTACCCAGGTTTGAGTCATTATGTCACATGATGTATTAAAAGAAGGCACGAGGGATGGACGCACCGGCAAGCATATAGACAGACAGGCGAACAAAAATGTTTTTAGATTCTTATAAAGTTTCCGATCATAATAATCTAAGGCCACGAAGGTCTCAACTACATTACCGTATTATTGAAGGATTGAAAGTATCTAATTATCCCTTGTCAGATTAATTGGCGGTTATACTGAAAGACACAGGTAGCTTTAATGAAGACATATATATGGTGTTGATACTTGAATAAAAAAAAAATCGGGACAATATTATAAAACCTTTTTCAATAAAGACAGCAGGGACACTTTTTCTTTCGGTGTATATATTTTAGTAATGATTCTGCTGATTTTGTTTCAGTATGCTTGAGGGAAAAAAACAAATTCGCTCGAATTTGCCACGAGCAGCTACCAACAGGAACTGCACACAGATAAATTTATGATCACCGTGGGTTCGTGACTACAACTGTCTGCAAGTGATAATGCTTTTTTAAAAAAAAAAAAAAAAAAAAAAAAGCCTCCAGCATGCAATGCTGATATGAGGCACAGTTATAGTGGTTATAGTGTCATTAACCTAATACCCAAGCCCCGCCCACCGCTGAGTTTAATCCAATGAAAAAGTTCATTATCATACCGTGCGAACTGACTGAATATTAGCAACGAGCCCACATAAGTAAACCATGTCAAACTACCCGCCAGCAGTGATTTATAATCAATAGACTCATCATTGTCTAATTGTATCCTAAGGATAGAAATGAAACATTGTATGAGAGTTAGTCAGAGACATGAACATATTTAAAAGCGTATAGTACTATATAATTATTTTTAAAGTAATGGAAGATTGCATAATACCAAAAAAATCCCAGGATAATGTCAGTAAAATGGTCACATTCTTGTTAGGACACAGCGATGAATTTTCTGGTAATATTAACGGACAGGTGTATGGTATCTTTTGAAGTAAAATTAACACATTATGTTCTATGTTAACAGGACCAATACAATCTTTATCGAATTCTGAAATGTTTATGTATTTATTTAAAATCGAAAAGGAAAAACAGCATCCAAAGAAAATTGAATTTTAATAAATATCAGGATAAAACACAAACAAACAACAACATTCTAGATTATCCAGAAATGTAGTTAGGTCATTATTGGTAAATTAACTTAAAAGTTAAAACATTTTTAATAAATGTCATTCTCAACCATTTAAACGGAAATATCCCAAGGCAGAGTTCAGTTATAAACATAAATAAGTTTGCTTTGTGTATGCAGGTTTACATGGCCAGGACATCCTGCATTTTGTTAAAAAAAAAATAATTTTTTTTCCAATCATTTACCTCTTTACATCTACGTTCCTATTGCTCATGCAAATGGCTTGATAGATGTCATGCGGTTGTTTACCCTGTTCTGTAGACGAAATACACGATATCACCCGGCGGAGGAGAGGTGGGGGGGGGGGGGGGGACCGGTAGACGTTGTTTACATTCAAATGAAGGATAAAAGCATATTTAAAATTGTAATCAATAATTTTAAAATAATTAAAATTTAAAAGTTAGATCGTGAAAGCTCATTGATAAAAAAACTGTATCAGTGATCTTAAACTTTGTTATACAATATACGAGTACGCACACACAAAAAATAATTTGTTAAAAAATAAAGCTTACAGCCCCGCTTTGGAACAGTGTGCAGCATTCCCTTTCCCCAGATAAATATCCAGATTGATGGCGTTGTTTTCTTATTTTTTCGCTGACTCCTGTGACACTTGGCGGATAGCTGAATCACATTTTCATCGCGCTTAAAAGTGTCGCACTCTTAAAAATAGCATTTGCTAAAATATTTGTACCATTGCTGTCTAGATTTCAACGTGATTTCAATACCTTTCAAGTAAATTTCCGAGTTCTTTGGTATTGTAGTGCGCTCGTACCCAACGGTCGCCATCTTTGGAGTAAGATGTAAGAATTAGTAACAGTTGATACTGCTTACGAAGAAAGCGTGACTATGTTTCACTTGGCGATTGTTCAATTAGAAATATATAACAATATATTTATATGTGAGTCTAGCGTCTGGATTCAGCATTTGAGGCATAAATGATGCAGTATATTATCATGGGTAATTCTCCAGATGTTTCTGTGTAGAGTCGAGCAATACTATGAAATCATGTCATGAAACTGGCCCGTGCGAAGTAGATTCATTTCCAGCGAAAATGGTAAAGGTCAAAATGTCAGAAGTTTGGTAAAAGGCAATAAGATACCTCTCGCTTATGCACGAACGGTGCCTTAAAACAAATTATCTGGAAACATCGCGTGACATTCACAACTGGAAAGACCATTGCTTAGTGGACTCGACCAAACCTGACTCCAATTACAAGTATTGTTTCTCCCGCAAAGAATTAAGATGGGATGGCTGAACATAACATCAGGTATCCGGTGGCCAATTACCTTTCTCAATGATTTAAAAATTATTTGAAAAAAGTATTAAATGTGGTCTCTTTGTTCCTGGGTAGAAAGTGTTATTTCCTAATTGCTTATGCCTCAAAAGTATAGAAAATGGCTATTATTCCCCACAAACTTTGCTTTTGTGACCAGGACAGTGATATTTTGAAATTTACCTATTTTCCAGAACATTCCAGATAGATTCAGTGCTGAGTAAACTTGGAGTAACTTCTAGAACTCTCCAGTAATATAAATAGTAGTATAAATACGGGGGCCTTAAGCCCACCAGTTCAGTTTAGTTCCAGCTGCCTAAGTGGATACATATCTGCATTTTTCTGAGATGGCATCAAGAGGCTGCAAGCATCCGGCAGACGCATTTTGCTATGTCTGCGGCCAATTTATCAAGACAAGAGCGAAAAAGTACTCCATGGAAGCATCTTCTAAGATGTGTGAGGCCTACAAGGCATATTTCGGCATGCCTGTCGGGGATCAAGACAAACCCTGGGCACCTCATTTCACCTGCGAGCACTGCAAAAAAAACTCTGGAAGGTAAAATGGACAATTGTTGCTCGGAATTTCATGTTATAAAATTTGTTAAAATTTTTAAAATTGTAAAAGTTTTTAATTTTAAAATGTTTTACAATTTTCAATGTTATTGAAAAAATATATCATATATGAAAAATCTTGCGAGAATCTCTTACACATTAGTCATGGGTGAAATAAATGTATTTTTGTAGGATGGTACAGAGGGGAAAAGAGAGCCATGAAGTTCACTATCCCAAGAATTTGGCGGGAACCCACTGACCACTCAAGCAACTGCTACTTCTGCATGGCGGACCCTTCCAAACGTCGGACTGGCAAGAATGCACCTGCTATCATGTATCCGGACCTTCCTTCATCCACCGGTGCCACACTGCTATGAGCTCCCCGTACCCACTCCTCCGGAGAGAGAGCAGCCATCTTTAGAAGAGAGCAGCAAGTCAGAGAGCGAGGAAGACGTTGTAGATCCAGATGACAATTTCAGAGGTGGAGCTAAGGAGAGAAACCTACCCCAACCAAAAAGACCTCAACGACTTGATTAGAGATCTTGGTTTCACCAAGTCCAATGCCGAGCTTTTAACGTCTAGGCTCAAGCAGTGGAACTTGTTGGATGAAAGTATGCAAGTCGCAGATCAGAGGAAGCGTCACCAACCTTTTTCCAGCTTCTTCACCCGTCAAGATGGGCTCTGCTTCTGCCACAATGTGACCAGTCTGTTCGAGGCAATCGGAATCGCCTGTAACCAGAATGAGTGGCGCCTCTTCATTGACAGCTCATCCAGGAGCCTCAAAGCCGTGCCGCTCCATAATGGTAACAAGTACCCGTCTCTTCCCCTGGCTCACTTGGTGCACCTCAAAGAGGATTGCAACAGCATCAAGACCTTGCTGGACGCCTTGAAGTATGATGAGAATGGCTGGGAGGTCATAGGAGACTTCAAAATGGTGGCATTCCTGATGGGTCTCCAAGGCGGTTTTACCAAGTTTCCCTGCTATCTTTGCCTTTGGGACAGCAGGGACACCAAGGCGCACTACCACAGGCGGGACTGGCCACAGCGGACCGAGTTCTCTGTGGGGAGGAACAACGTCAAGTGGGAGCTACTGGTGGACCCCCGGAAGGTGCTGATGCCACCACTGCACATCAAATTGGGCCTTATGAAACAATTTGTCAGAGCTCTAGATAAGGAGTCGGCAGCCTTCAAGTACCTTCAAGACTTCTTCCCTAAGCTGTCTGAGGCAAAGGTCAAAGCCGGTGTCTTCGTCGGACCACAGATAAAGAAGATCCTGGAGTGCAATGAATTCCCCAAGAAGCTCACTAGTAAGGAGAAAGAGGCTTGGAACAACTTTGTCGCACTGGTTTGGGGCTTCCTGGGCAATCACAAGGCCGAAAAATATGTGGAGCTGGTTGAGACTCTGGCGAAGAACTACGGCACAATGGGCTGTAGGATGTCCCTCAAAGCCCATATCCTTGATGCTCATCTTGATAAATTCAAGGAGAACATGGGAGCGTACTCGAAGGAGCAAGGCGAGCGCTCCACCAGGATATACTGGACTTTGAACGCCGCTACCAAGGACAGTATAACGAGAACATGATGGGAGACTACATTTGGGGGCTGATTCGTGAAAGTGATTTACCCTATAATAGTAAATCTCGAAAAACTACTCACTTCTAAATCTTTTGTAATCATTTTTGTATTACTTTAGTGTAAATACATGTTAATTTGGATTCATATGTTGGGTTTTTTCTGACTTTATGAGAACGAAAAGACACAAATTCGCCCGTTTTCTCATTGGAAATAGGTAAATTTCAAAATATCACTGTCCTGGTCACAAAAGCAAAGTTTGTGGGGAATAATAGTCATTTTCTATACTTTTGAGGCATAAGCAATTAGGAAATAACACTTACTACCCAGGAACAAAAATTGTGTTACATAGTGTTACCAACAACATAGTAAGTTTGCAAAGGCGCTGAATAATTAGTGTGATTGGTGCTTTACATATTTATTATTTACACTATTAAAACGTTGCTGATATTCCTAGCCATGCGAATATCTTGTCCATTTTGACTTTATTTAAATAATGTTTACATGTATTAATTAAAAGGGTTTCCAGCACACACACAAAAAAAAAGAATCTGAGCAAATAATGAATTGGAGACCCAAAACAATAAATATATGAAAAATAAGCACAATAAAATTGGAAAAAATTTAAATGGAAGGTACAAAAACTGAATTTGCTGAGGCAATAGACGCTACAAATTATTTTCATAACTCTGGTTATTATTAAACGATGGAATGTATTGTACATACTATCGATCCGGACTAACCGTGGCATTTGATTCGACCATGTCGAGGTAAAACCGTGCGTATCTATAGCAATGACAGTGTACGCATATGATATAGTCTGTTTCCAAAACTACCTGCAAAAGATAAGTTGCACTGAGGAACATTTCCTATTGCTGGAAGGATCTGCATTTAGTACATTCTCAATTTAGTCAAAGTCGCATCAAAAGCAGATAGTATCTTCCTATCACGGTAGCGGTTGCTTAGCAGTACCAACCTATATATTCATGGAAAGTGTTCAGTTGTTTTACTTAAACAAATTTAACACTTGGTGTAGATCGAAGGCTTGTCCATACTTGAAGGTTTTATAGATTTGTCAATTTCATGTTCAATAAAGACAAGCGCTGCTGCGCTCGATCCGAAGCGATAATTCTTCATGGCATCTTTGCATAGATAGAAAGCGTTCATGTAGCACTTTTCGACCAAAAATACACAAACTAGCCTAGAAAGAGAGGCAATAACAAATTCAGTAGCACTTGTTGGTCCTCAATTATATCTGAATGAATTTATGATAGATCTTGCTGAGATGAGTCTGGAACAATCAGTCATGATGATGAGTATTTTATTTTTTTCATTGCTGACGATTTTGTTTAATCTGTTTGTTTCCTTTTCTATTAGTGCACCATGCAACAAAGCAGAGCAGGTTTGATCTGTACTGCATACCTGAAGCTAATGAGATAATCTTTTCCAAACAGATGAATATTTCCTCAGATTTATTTAGAAGAAGAGATAGAATATTGAATGTATACCCAGAGTAAAAAACAGCAATCAACCATCATCCGAGAAATTTCACATAAGTGATACAGTACTTCAAGTACTTTGATTAACGCATAGAACGAGCCTTGTAAGAATTTAATATGTTTATCTTATCACCCAAATCCATTTTATCACACCGAACAAAGCCGGCGTTCGTGTATGTGTCTCAAATTGTAAACGTGCCCAACCGAGCAGGGAAAATGGTAGAACTTGCTGTATAACACAGCAACATTCAGCTCTTATTACTTCAACATTTTTCATTCAATTTTCATTAAATTCTCTCAATACACTTTTGAGTTTTGTTTGAATCACTGGAAATGTTTTACATTTACAGATATGCAAATGAGTTGAGAGAGAAGATCTACCGACTTACTTCCTTATCTTACCTATGATATAAGTGTTGTTTAACCTCGCGAGATATTGCAAATTCAGTTCTTTTGCTTATTTCCATTTTTATGGAGAAAACTTCCATAAACAGACCATAAAACCTAATGTGCATTTAAATGGCAAATTCATTTCGGTTTTTTTTCTTTTCTTTAGAGAGACAGCATTATTATTATAAAATTTACAGTCATGCTTGCTAGACAAAATGTGTATGAGTAATTATTTAGAATGTGTGAAGTATAACATTTCCTCTTTGAAACACAAATGAACCACAACCAATAATTTCTCCGTGATGAATGTGCAGATTATAGCAAGCAACAATTATCCTTTGCCAGCCTTTATTTTATACGATGTTGCGGTGTCTAATTTACATTTTAGTAACTTTAATGAATATTTATTGCATTGTGTAAAAGAAAATTTAATTGAAGCTTAATTTTTAAATGTCAAGACCAACTTTTCAATAGCATTTGGCGCAAAAGTTTTATTCAGAGGATCCCTACGGTTTGCAAAATGAACTTTTCTCGGTACCCAGGCCCCTTTATGGGTCAGTATATGTCTATTTGGGTAAATTCTTCTTTCTCTTGCCGATTTTAAAGACTTTAAGACTTTAAAAGTCATCCTGGATTAACGTTTTTGTTTTCAAACATTAAACTCACTAAGGGGAAGTGTTTTGTCCACACAAAAAATTGACAGTCATATTTGCTCACATAAGGTGAATACCCTATGACAAATATCAGATTTAGTTACAAACAAAATGGTCTAGCTATTGTTATTTATTATTAAAAAGGTAAAATGTAACTTTGTATTTTTTTTATAAACAATGTAAACTAGTATGTCAAAACTCTTTCCATTGGCTGAGAAAGAAAGCCACATAATTATTAAACTCTTTCCATTGGCTGAGAAAGAAAGCCACATAATTAATGCAGTTTTCATTCTTAATCGTAATTTTATACCACCAGGATAAGATGGGAATTGTATTGGCCGATTGACGATGATTTAAATCAGTGGTTCCCAAACCTCGGGTCGCGGTAAAAATTTTTTACCTAATGCGAAATGAAACATTCACTACCTGCGTCTGAGGTATGAATGTTTGTATGTGTGCATGTATAAAGGGTGTAAATTTGTTTATGTTTGCGTGGAGAGAGAGAGAGAGAGAGAGAGAGAGAGAGAGAGAGAGAGAGAGAGAGAGAGAAAGAAAGAGAGAGAATCGGCCCATTAATTTAATGATAATGTATCCATCGTCTCCCCTGTTGGGTGACTCATCTCACACACCGGTGCGCACGTGCAGTATTAGTCGTCAGATATCTTCGAAACAACTTAAAAACCATTTCCCGCTCAAACGGTAGCTAAGTGTTTCTTGGAACCAAAGGAAGTAATTTATACAGATATAATTCATCTCCCTTAAAAGACTCAGAAAAGCATACACAAAAAATGTTTTTGAACCGAGTCTTGAAATAGCTGGTAGTTCGACAAAGGTCAACTAAATTTATTAATCTAAACTGATCATGTAGCAAAGGGAGTAAGCATAGATAATGATAGGAATTACGCAAATGAAATATCTTAGAACAATAGGTACTCGCATTTATTACCTGGAATTCCTGACAGGTGAGTGATTAAAGTCTTTATTTGCAGTCTTTCATTATTACTACATCTTCTCAGATTGTATTATACTCTTTTCAGAATACATAGTTAGAACTATGATATTGCAAGTTTATGCGCTACATTATTTTGTAGAGTTTGCTTGCATAACGCACACATAGTTAGGAATTTTTTGAAAGTGTTGACAATCGAAGGTTAGAATATGTACACGTCATTCTCATTCGATAAAACGGTCACAAATCCAAGCTAAATATCAGTCGATAAAACGGTCACAAATCCAAGCTAAATATCAGTCGATAAAACGGTCACAAATCCAAGCTAAATATCAGTCGATAAAACGGTCACAAATCCAAGCTAAATATCAGTCGATAAAACGGTCACAAATCCAAGCTAAATATCAGTCGATAAAACGGTCACAAATCCAAGCTAAATATCAGTCGATAAAACGGTCACAAATCCAAGCTAAATGTCAATCACCTTTACCCTTGGTCAGTAAAGCGTTCATACTTCATTTACTTAGCTCGATCAGAAGTGGAGATGTATTAGAATAGCAGGAAAAGTGATGAACAACAACAACAACAACAACAACAACAATAATAATAATAATAACTTTGAAATGGTTCTACACAGAATACGAGATATACTAATACGAGATGTGCATATGTGTATAACACTAACGTAATCGAACTTCTGGGAGTGTATGTTTTGCTGAGCTGAAAAATTCAGTACACACCCATCCGTTTCTAAAACAAATTAAACACTTTACTCACGAAGTTAAAGTTCAGGTGATAAAACAACGCCTCTATCAAGATGTCAGTAACGTTTTACGACAGTTATTTTCATACCGGTAGATAGTCAAAGTCGTACATGTGTTATACAAGCATAGACAGCATGTCTGTCGCGTCATTTGCATCAAATCATAGTCTGGGTATCCAGAGAGAGAAAATCCTTGATCTCAAAGACATTATCGTGTCATAATAGAATAAACATAAGTTAAGCGTCGGATTTCTCAATAGTAGCCGTTCCCCTCATGTGCTACACGCACCTTAGACACATATTTGAACCCCACAAGGGGTTTTGTTGCTTGCAATTCTCGCGGACTGTAGAAAATGCGAAAGAAACGAGTCGCAGTTGAAAAGAAATGCATTGAGTAATAGCGCGTAAAGTCTCTACTGCTATAATCAACAAATGCACTGCATCCCTTGAAATATTTATTGATTGTTCAATCAATCAGTTCTTTCAAAGATATTTGACGAATAAGATATGGACCTTGGACACAAGATTTGTTGCCAGTAAACATAAAGCGGCTAAAAGTTCATACACAATTTTATATGTATATAAATTAAAAATTTTGCTAGAAACATATTTTTTTAATGTACTCACAATTCTAAATATTATAACGCCGAGATGACCTGGCATGTTTCATACCAGCGACTGAATGTGATATTTCATTTGCACACAAAATCCAGACAATCTATATGATGAGATTTGCTAAAGAGCTATTCTACAACTGAAAAGGAGAAAAGAAACAGAACGTAGTAAAACATAAACTTCGCAAAGAATGCACTATATTAATGCATCAATAAAAAGATGTTGAAACTCGAACAAAATTCAATATCTGAAGTTCTGAACGAAAACATGCAAAGTCCTGAAAAGAGATACACTGATTATATATATATATATATATATATATATATATATATATATATATATATATATATATATATATATATATATGTGTGTGTGTGTGTGTGTGGGTGGGTGGGTGCTATTCTGACAACAAAAACAAAACATAGACAAATAGTTTACACCTTTAAAAACCATTTCTCAGCTGTTTCTTCTTTCTTTTCAAAGTTAATAACGCCTGTTTGTAGTTTCGCTACTGTCATTCAACCATGGAATAGTAAATGTTTAATCTCTGAATGTCTTATCAGTGTTGGTTATGTTGACTTAAGTTGTTTCTTCCTATGACGTAGGGCTTGATTAGCTCGAAATAGTGGAAAACTGTTTTGTTCTTGCGCCGTTACCAACTTTTGGTATATGTATGTATATGTATGATGTATATACATCAAAATTGGTAACGGTGCGGGAACTGATTGCAATTTCCAAAGTTTCGGGTTAGGCAAGCCCTTTATCAGGGGATTTAACACACACACGCACACACACACAATTATCGGTACTTTTTTAACACATATTTGCTATATCATGAGGAGAAAATGGAACCTAAATGCCTTTCCCTAAGTACCTGTCGCAAGGACGCACGAAGGCAGCCGACCTGGGCTGGTCTGGACGGGTGTCGAAATCGCGACCCTTGGATTACGAATCAGACGCCCTATCAACTGAGCTCAAGTGGCTCATTTTATCAGGGGAGAAAGGGGACAAAGTTACCAGGACAAAACATATATTCAACACAAAAACGTGAACATTTTAAAATATCTACCTGATGAGGCAAAAGAGAACTATTCTAGATACAAAATGAAGAAAAAGAAACACAACTTGGACATATACGTTCACAAAGAATGAACTACATTTCTGAATCTATAAAGGGTGATGACAATTTAGAAAAATATTAAAATTGTAAATGAAGACACGTATTGGGATGAAAATGGTAGATACTGACTGGCGAGTAGGAAAGATCAGCCTCTGATTATTGCTTACCTTAAAAAGTAAAGTTTGTAGATACTTACCTTAAAATGTACAGTTCGTATAACAGGCAAGTCTCGAGATGTCCATATATATAATAGGCGACTATTAATGTCCAACAAGAACTTACCTGCTCCTCATATTTATATCTAGAACCATCACTCGTTTCGAGATTTAGGTTGACAACCTAATAATTCAGGACTTTAGTAGGTGTCGAGTAGCCCATCATGTGCGCGAGAAGAAAAATACGGCCGCCAGAATTTGGCGGCAGTTATATTGATGTAGTAGCCACAAATATTTTTATTTCATCGGGAACTTCCTATGGATCCTTACCTATTCACTATGTACTTTTATTTCGTGTGATTTCGACCTCTGACTCTCCATTGCAAAAACTAAGTTGATTTATCGTGTTACATAATCATCGTTCAATTATACCTGTCAGTGAAAACCTTTAATAGATTTAAGCATAAACCATTTTCTTCATGAACTATTGCTATACATGATTTGAAATTCAAACTCCGACTCTCAAGTTAATCATAATGTCAAAATTCTGAATAGTCACATTGCTCACATAATCTCAATTTCTTTTCATGGTCATTCAGGTATTCTTGAAAAGATAACATGTAAAAAGGCAAGTTGATGAAGAACATGGTCGTATCAAAGTCAACAAAACCTTTATGCATCAATCAAACAGAACTCCAAAAACTTTTGTGAACTGTTGTCAGACTTTCGTTCCCTCAGAAGCAGTTGTAATCAGTCCCACATAGAATTACCACCCCCATCCCCGATCATCTTACCTCGGAAAATTAACTCCAAAAAATTTCCACATTTGCTAATTACACAGCTATGGAATTACCAATATACTTAAACTCTGATGCTATGATTTTCTTTTATTATCTAGGAAGTCAGTACTACAGATGTTACCGTCAAATCGCTATGATGTACATGGGCAAGTCGATGTGACTTTTAGAACAGAAAACCATTTAAGTTGTAGGGTTCAAGGAGCTGCCTGTTACACTTAAGTTTGCTGCTCCATGTTTTAGCAGTGCATTAGAACAAAGCCATTGTTAGCAGCATATATTTCAACTTGTGCAGGTATTATTTTCACTTTTTCTTTCCAATGCAGTTTTTAAATGACATAACTATTTGTTGGGAATCCTTCTTTACCCATAAAACCGAATGGTCTACTACCAAACTCGGTTGAGGCAGGGAATTAGTTCCCTTCTATCTGGCCCTTATAGAAAGGTTACATTACACCGTTTACAAAAGACCCAATGCCATTTCACACCTATTGCAATGTACATCTTATGTATAAATCTAGGTCAATACTCGTGTGTAGGTTTCAGGCAAAACAAATATTTATCAAGTTTGAATACGAGTTTATTACGGCTTAGGAAAACTCCTGATGTCCGATTTGGGCATTTCATAGTTAGTCAACAAATATATTTCAGTCGGACATGTCCGACATATATGACAAATTCCGGAGGTCTGAAATCAAGATATAAAATTAAATTAAATTGGCCAAATGTTTGTACGAATTTGATTGTAAACAAATCATTTCCAAGAGAAATTTTTCAGATAGTCCCCGCATTTAACTGAACAGGTAATGGAGTTTGCATACACACACACACACACACACACACACACACACACACACACATATATATATATATATATATATATATATATATATATATATATATATATATATATATATATATATATATATATATATATATATATATATATAGCGGGGGGGTCAATAGACTGAGAAAAAGGATGGGTTTAATAGCTTTATTGGCATCGACGAATATTCTAATCCTATCCAAATACATTCAACGAATATTCAAATATTAACATTTTGTATTCGTTTCTCCCCAAGTATTGCTAAGTCTTCCAATCCTTTACGATATTCAGTGTTTGTGAAAATTATACTTCCTGTCAAATAGCGGGATACCACAAGTGAAAACTTCAATCAATTTTTAAACATATACAATGAATGGAAATCATAGACAGATTTACAAATATACATTGATGGACAGACAAAAAGAGACGTTCAGATAGATGTATAGATTTCTATCTCAAAACAAACTGAAGTGTATGCATGGTAAATAGCAATATTACACAGCTCGGTTCTCACATGCAATCTTGGATATTGAGGGACGATCTCTTATATAAGTTCAATACTTCAGTACTGCTTTTGTCAACTATGTGACAAGTTTGTGACAGCACTTACCACCCTTTCATAATCAAGGAAGTGCAGGCACGAACTAATCTGACATAAGTCAAAATATATCCTTACACCCTGGCGCCGCCTACACAATGCACACTGAAACAAAAATATGTAATGCAGATCTAGGAGCGGTTTGTAATCACAATATACATCAGAAATGAGCATAATTTATTAGAAGACCAGCCCACATAACTACATACAGTATATGTATGAAGTCAAATAGGTGTGGAATGACCCAGTGTAAATGGTCACAAAACGTGTAGTGAGCCAGTGAGTTAGTGAGTGATTTAGTTATTTTGGTAGGTAGTTAGGTAGGTTGGTCGGTCGTAAGATATGTAGGAAGGTAGGTAGGTGGATAGGTAGATTGGTAGGTTCATGAATGTGGGCTTTCTCTTAAAGGATTATTGAAGTGCAGCTATCAGAAAATTAATTTACGAAAAATGTTTTTATGAAAGTAAATCTTGATCTAAAGGTGAACTGAGTGATGTGTGTTGATGCAAAACATTTGTCCATGTGGTTGTACATATATATAATTTCTATTAGGCTCCGTTATATAGAAGATACCGGTCTACAAAGGACAGAATTCTACTTGATTGTCTATGTATGTATGTATGTATGTATGTATGTATGTATGTATGTATGTATGTATGTATGTATGTATGTATGTATGTATGTATGTATGTATGTATGTATGTATGTATGTATGTATGTATGTATGTATGTATGTATGTATGTATGCATGCATGTATGCATGAATATTGCACCCACATGTTTCATAGAAAAAAGTAATCTGGTAGGAAATATTGTGACTGTGAGTCAGTGAGGGGAAAGGAATTCCATTTTTATGCATTATGCACATAGTGGTTGAAATTCTGTCATTCATACAAGTTTATACCCGTGTTCTTGTTTTATTGTCATACCATCTGTACTAAATTTTAAGTCGAGCCCAACTGCAAGCTGAACAGACCTAGGTCTGCTGTCACATAATGCGCCGGCAGATCTGGGTCTGTGCGGTTTGTTAGGAATAATCAGTAAAACAAACAACATAGACCCTGATTTGTTGGCGGATTACGCGACGGCAGATCAGGGTCTATGTTATTTGCAGTTGGACTCGACTTATAAGCGAGTATAGACGGTATTTCATGCCGAATGATCTCGTTTTTCTTATAGACAGAATATCGACATTTTGTTTTTTTATGAGTGGATGTAAGAAAAGATTTAACAAACGGCCAGCTCTAAACACAAGTGTTCTGCATAAAGTGTCACATAGTTTCTGCTATCTTCAATCAGCAATAGCAATTACTTCATATAGTCGCAATTAAGAGCTGATTTCAGTGTAGGATGCACATTTATTTCGTTTGTCTTGTTTGGTGGGTTAATTTTCACCAACTATTCACTACCTAAATCTATGCTAACAGTGACTGTGGGGTAGATAGCAGAAGAGTGACAAAGAACTGACTCAGTTAGCTCGATGGTGATCTTGGTACATTTGTAAGTAATGACCATAATAAGCACGGGTGGATTTTACAGGATTCGATTTTGAGACGTGGGTAATTCATTAGCCTAAAATTGCCAACTTTTTCTATTCTTCACTGAAAAGTGTACTGTTTTAATTGGAAACGGGCGATTTGATTTACGTCCCCGAATCTAAGATCCTTAAACCGCCACTTGTTTAACAAAATATTCAAAATCTGCCATATTCTTGCTTAATCAAAGCCAACTAGCATTGAAACATTTTTAGCTGCATTTAAAGCAGGGGGGGGGGATGTGTTTGTTCACCTAAAAAAATTCGGTTTTATTTTCTTCTTTCTTTTTTTTTTTTTTTTTTTTTTCCTCCTCCTCTTCTCATCTCGCCTGCGTAAGTAAGGCGAGACATTATTATTACTATTCCGCTGGCGACCGCGGCAGGGCACTGTGCGCAGACAAGACACCGTGTTCTTCTGGACCATTGTGTCAAAAAGCTTACATGTTTGCCAATCATTTTTGCATATCTCATTTTCCTCGAATGGATGAAGTCAAAGAGCTACCTGTTGTGCGAGAGCAAGAAATAAACAAGGACTAACACAAGATTTGTTTTCTTTTACCTACGATAGGTGCATGTAGTCTGACAATGGATTTTTCCCTTCATATCGATACATTAGGACACAGACAAGTGTACCTTTAATCATATTGATACATTAGGACACAGGCAAGTGTACCTTTAATCATATCGATACATTAGGACACAGGCAAGTATACCTTCAATAACTGTCATTCAGTAAACTCGACCTGATGGATATCTGTTGACAAAAGTACTGTTAACGAAAACAATGTGCTATTTTGGTTTATAAACCTATTGTTTTAGAATACCTCTATACATTGAGAGAAAGAGAGAGAGAGAGAGAGACGGGGGGGGGGGAGAAGAGGTTGGGGACAAAATTTTCCATGTCATTACGCCCAACTGTCAGTCAGTCTTGTCTTGTCATACGTATGATTAACTATAGCGGAGATATACATGCTGACCACACTTGCGGATTTTTCTGTAAATTAAGAGATTCATTGTGTGTGATAAATTAAGGGAGCACATGATAGTTTAGTGAATTATTGGTTGTTTAAATATATCTATGATGAATCATAATAGTTTTGCTTTATTTACTTACATGTACAAATTTCTTTGGTGACATATAAGCTTTCCATGCATATTTATTGACAAACGAGCAAATCTATGTAGGAATAGATGTATTATATATGTAGGAATAGATGTATTACATATCTAGGAATAGATGTATTATATATGTAGGAATAGATTTATTATATATGTAGGAATAGATGTATTATATATGTAGGAATAGATGTATTATATATGCAGGAATAGATGTATTATATATGTAGGAATAGATGTATTACATATTAAAAACCTCCCACTTTTAAGTAGAAATAGAGTCGCGAAGAACAATGTTTGGTATACTCTCCATAGGTGTATTTATTACAGATGTTTTGAACTCAACGCTCACGATCATAAGATACTTTGGTTGACGTCTGTAAAATGTATCCACCTGTGTACAACAAACACTTAACAAAATGCGCCCTCAGATCATGGTCTACTCTGCTAGCCTGAAATGATAAGGCGAACGAAACACGTAAACCATAAATTTTTTCCCAGAGTAGTCTTCCTCCCACCCCAAGTAATTTTTACTCTGTAATAGTTTTTCCACAACTCGGAAATGTGGCTGTGGCGTTGTCCTTTCATGGGGGAAAAAGCACCAAGAATCATTTTTTTAATCAGGGTAAAAGCTGCTCTGGCGCTGTTATAACCCATCCCTCTGAAGCCTCCTGGCCCCCTGGAAAATTACTCCAGATGGGTTTCCTGTCTTCTTTCGCTAGCAATTCTTTGATACAGTATACATTTATTTTACAGTTCTTGGGATGCGTGCACGACAATCATTTGCACGGTAAGTAGCATACATGTACTTTCTTCTTTTTTTTTAAGGAAAGATTAAAGAATACTCCGCCGAAACTAGTATGTCTACATTGCATGCTACTGCACCGGGAGTATAGAATTCGCGCTCTATCGAGTCCGCTAGATATCTCAGAATCCATTTGTATCTCTCAATATGGCTTGAGATAAATCAAACTTATTAGAAATGAACTCTGTGCTGGAATTTCTTCTGGACAGACTAATTAGCTCTCAAAACATTTACTGACGTCTGATGAATATGGATTTTTTAGCAGATAGGGGACAACTGACTCTTGAGTTGCTCCCCTTCCCCCCTCACGCCCCCCCCCCCCCCATTTTTTCCCATCGGCCCTGAATAATGGCATCGGGAGCCTAAAAAAGGAAGAACGAAGAAAACTCGATCGTGTGAATGTTACTTGCAGAAGAACAGCACCGGCGCAGGCTTTTTTCCCTGAAAAAATAGCACTGGACTTGTTCTGCCCTTGGGGAAAAAGTGCTCTCAGAGGGGATACTTTGTCCTAAGTCTGCTTTTTTTTCCTATAGGGGAAAATCTGCTCGGAAGCATTTCTCTGTTGGAAAAATCTACCACTGGGAAGAAGTGGCTCTGTAATACCTGCGCATTTGGCGAGGGCAGATCTGAGTGTACCTTATTCGCGGCTTAGTGGCCATTCTTTTCAGGTAAATAAATACGGTTTTAAAAACGGAACCTAATATCACGATTTCTATATTACATCTTAGGCTTGAACACGCACACGCACACCCAGACACACGCACACATCCAATTCAAAACACGAAGCCTTAGGTACGTCACAACACTCAATATGTGCCCATTCATGATCATCAATATGTCATTGCTACGACATTAACGATTCAGTTGTACTAATACCATGACAAAACAATTACTGTGTAATTGACAATAATTATGTACCTGTGTTTGAAAGACAAAGAGGTGTAAATACCACCAATGAGTCATGCCTAGCCTTTGTTGCTAACTTTCTCGCGTCATAAAACCTATCAAAAAATTATTTCACTATTTTGCGGGATTTTACCGGTTTTCACCATAATGTACAGTATATCAACTACTGTGAAATGTTGTAATTACACGTCGCGGATATGAATGTGTGAAAGTGTAACACAATGAGTTACAAGCAATGTGCACGATAGTGGTTGTGCCACGTGTGCAAGTGTACACTTGCATTCGCTACACGACATGACAAATCTTTTTTGTTTTTTCTGGATATTTCTTTTCCACATTATTTCTCTTCATATGATAACGAGTATAGTTATATCTATTACACTATCATATTTTTTGGTTAAAAAAAATCGAGCAGCACCGTTCAGCTTATGTGACTAGCCTGATATTGTCAACTATTGGGCATTGTCAGTGAAACTGGTGTGTCGTATATTGAATGTTTGCACACATAGGTCTGCATCACTCTGTCAGCTCAAAAGTGGAGAGAGAGAGAGAGAAAACAGAAACGGAGAGAACGGCTGGAGCGGACAGAAACCTCACAGACAATACAGAATTGACATTGGACAGTCAAAGAGGTAAGGGATCGAGAGAGAGGGGTGTGAATTCGACCTTTTATACTTAAAGTGAACTTCAGAGAGAGAGAGAGAGAGAGAGAGAGAGAGAGAGAAAGAGAGAGAGAGAGGAAATGGGCTATACAAATTTTCAACAACAAAAAACCCGACATAAATTGTGCATTTTATTGCCAACATACACTTTTTTTCTTCAGATTTCTTAATAACAACATAATTAATCATCAGGATTAACTTTTGACCCATGAAAATGAACTCAATGAACTGTTGCATGAAAGTGTTGTGTCGAGAAAAGTCTATAACTAGTATCTGGTTACACGCATAACGCCAACATGTACATATTTAGACACGAATGACAAATAATTTCTTATGTTAGAATTATATCTTTTCATCAACTCGGAAGTCCCCCTAATGTATCTTTCCATCAACTTTAGTGTTTCTATGAAGTTCCACCTAATGTATCTTTCACATAAACTTGTGATAAATCAACTGAACTGTCATGTAAAAGGATGTCGAATGTTTGTAAAAAAATATTCACCGATGTCAAGAAAGATGTACCCAGTCATGCTCTCTTGAAAAGTTCTTAGAATGTGCAAGGAGGATTGTTTTCCCTTCTCAAACGTTTTCAAACAACCCATATATCTTGTGGTGATCCCGTAAAACTTCAGTCTGAAGACTACATTTAATAATATGACAAAAAGAACTGATATAGCCATGTTAATTTATATAGGTCTTTTATTTAACTTAAACCCACAATTCTAGGGTCACTATATAGGACTCTAGTTTTGTACTGGCACTGGTACTGGAGTTGCTAACCAATCACATTCTTCCTTTTTTTTTTTTTTTTTTTTTTTTGACGTTCTCAAATAAATACATGATAGCGATGTTTTCCTCCTCATTCACATTCCATTTCGTCGGTTCAACAATACTTCATTAATGTGTCAATTAAGGAAGCTCATGGTACCAATTTTATGCTTCTATCTTACTGAACAAAAGATGTATATTGAATGGTTACCACTTACAGTTTTGGACTTGCGATAGGGAAGTTTGACGTCACATTTGTTTTCTGCTGCATTGCGTACAGCTAGTGGTTTTTGGGATAATTGTTTGTTCTATTGTAAGCTTTGGCGGGAAAAAAACAAATGTAAAAATTAAAGATCTCATTTTTGACATCTTCAACAAAAAAGAAAATAATGTAAACAAGCAAGAATTCCATTTACAAACACGATTTTAACGATTCGAAACCATGGTCACTCGTACGAATTTCATGAACAAAACAAAAATGTCCTTTTGAACATATCAACTAAACAGCACAATTTGATTCAACCTAAATATTTAAACAATGAAAAACATGTTCCAAATATGAATGAGCATAATAGAACAAGAATCCGACAAATTCCTCATTTTATTGATGTATACACAAAATAATAATTTAAACGATAATGAATGGGCGAAAGTATTAAGAAACCAAGTTCACCTATTACTTGTAAAACAGATATTACTTTTGGACATACGAATACATCCGCAAACTTGTTTTAAAATGTAGATTCAGCCAAATATTTCAACACGGAAAACATGTTCAACTATCGTTATGCATATAAAAAAATTCTAAACTTCCTCATTCCATTTGTACAAAACAATAACCACAATTTTTAAAGATAATAAATTAACAGTATTATAAAAAAAGGTCACTTATCAAAATCTCAATAACAAAGCACACAACAAAACAGCACACGAATTTCAATATTCAGATTCAACCAAAAGTTTTAACATGGAAAACATTTTACAGTATTGCTATACATAACAAGACGTTCGATTTGTTCCTGTTTCATTTACACATACACTCAACGATAATATTAACGATAATGATAACAAATATTCAAAAACAAGATCACTTCTTACAATTTAAATAAAACAGACATTCTTTTGAACATATAAAAAAACTGCAACAAAGCACACTTGAACTGAGTATTTGGCAACAAAATGGCCACACAGGTTGAATACAGTCAAACGCTTGTGTCACATTACACTGAACAGTTGAGCAACAAAATAGTTACACAAGTTTAATATTGTCAAACTCCTGTGTCACATTACACTGAGCACTTAAGCAACAAAATGGCTATACAAGTTTACTATTGTCAAATACCCGCGTCACATTGCACTGAGCATTTAAGCAACAAAATGGCAATATAAGTTTACTATTGTCAAACTCCTGTGTCACATTGCACTGAGCATTTAAGCAACAAAATGGCATATTGTCGAATTTCTGTGTCACATTGCACTGAGCATTTAAGCAACAAAATGGCTACACAGGTGTAATGTTGGTAAACTCTAGTGTTGCATTAAACATGTAAATCAAAGTAACAACAAACAAAACCTAACGCGAAAACTTTTTGAAGCATGGTTTGAAAATGTGCAGGTATACAATAAAAATGGAAAGAAAAGAAAACACACTGGAAACAAAATATATAATCAAGGAGATTTTAAGCGAATAATCATGATGTAAGTGAAGATTATGCAAAAACTACTATATAAATTAGAGAAAATATATCTTCTGAATATGTAAAAATGTGCACAAATATCAATGTTTTGACAAAAGATTACTTCCGATAAATATTGACATATTAATGATGAAAATATAAATCTAGGGGTAGTAAATGATTCATCATGGACATTAAAGACGCTTTTCTCGAGGAAGATTTTTAATGATAAATGTTGAAAGTGATAGAAATTTAATCACAGCCAGTAGAGATAACCACGACTACTCATTGACATGTCACGGTATATAAAATCAACGGCTTGGTTTTTTAAACAAAAGGCAAAAACTTAAATTGCAAATTTGAAGTAGATTCAGTGTAAACAATTCTTTAAACAAATATACGTTAAATATGACGGAGACAAATACATAAAATGCAGAACCTGACACGGAAAACGTTCAAGGTAAAGTAACGATCGTGTAGGAGCGCAGTACCGACTATTTCAGCTATAGTTGTCAGTTTCGAAAATTTTATTACATATACCTTTCAATGGCGATTTTTCAGTTTATTTCTCTGCTTGTTAATCAATATTCCTAGCAAAATCTTTATATAACCGGCCCAGGAAATACATTAGACAAAATCTGTGTCAAAATACGTAAACATTTTCTAACGAGGCCAACCAAGAGGTGTGATCCAGTGTAAACCGGATAGAATGTCGCGCTCAATGATGTCATAATGGAAGCGCCGCTTATTGGTATGGAACTGAAAAAAACTTATAAGAAAGTGCCAAAGTTTTAACAGTTCAACTTAAATTTACCTCGAAATATTACATTGTTTTATTTTTCTGGAACAGTTTTGCGGAATTTATACCTGCAAAATATATTGCCAAGGTATATCAAACTGAATATACGGAAGACCCTACTATGGTATATTTCTAATTCGTGGAGCAATTGTTAAGAACGTTAGCTTTTTCTTTCTTTCTTTTATTCCTCGCATTGATTCAGTTTTGTCTTTTCGCAGTTCAATGTTTTCTTTCATTGTTCATTTACAGGATGGCACAATAAATACAATCAGTTTTCGATGTCCGTCATTTCATTTTCTGTATCGATTTCGAAAATATATTCTATCCTCTCTCTCTCTCTCTCTCTCTCTCTCTCTCTTATTGAAAATTTGATTTTTCCTCGTGCTGATTCATTTTATTTTATTTTTGCAATTTAAGATTTTGCTTTATTGTTCTTATATAGGATGGCACGCTTAATACGAGCAGTTGTTAATATCTACCCTTCATGTTACTTGCTAAATGATTCGATTTCGAAAACTCTCTCTCTCTCTCTCTCTCTCTCTCTCTCTCTCTCTCTCTCTCTCGTTGTGATATATATCTATTCGACTGGATACAGCAGACAGCGTCTGACGTTATTAATCAATATTCCACTGGGTAGCGCATGTCGATGGAATACCAGCTACTAGGAGCCCAATGCCTGGATTTATAAGATGGGAACATCTGAAGCAAAAGCCGCCGTCATAACAATAGGAAGACAAAAATGTGTACTCTCAAACAATGGTCACTATTAGACCCGACGTCCGCTTTTCTTGATCCCGATTAGTACCCAGCCGCCATTGTAAAGTCCATAGCGATCGATAATTTTGGTCTGGAAGTTTTGCAATGACAACTAAGGTGCAAATCACGCAGGAATGAACAGACTTTGGTAAAACTATATTAGCATTAAATTTTAGAATTTAAGATAAAAAAAGCACCTACTTGACGTGCACTTTACCTGAACAAATTCGTGAAAAAGAGAAAACAAGCGGTGAGATATGACAGTCTTCCCAAATAAACCTAGCTGAACAGATCTGTGAGGAAAAAAATCGAGACTTGCTGCTAAAAGTCTTATGTACTCGTTTAAGATTTTTGTAGGAACAAGTAAGACATCACAGTAAAGCCACCCTACATGCAATTAGTTGATATATATATATATATATATATATATATATATATATATATATATATATATATATGTGTGTGTGTGTGTGTGTGTGTGTGTGTGTGTGAAAATGTTAGTACAAAATGAAAGGCAAAATGGGATTAGTCAAGTAATGACAAATACAAGTCTGAACTGGCTATGAAAGCAATAACCCAGTTATTGAAAAGTTTGTCGGACGTCGCATGCTTTTCAGTCACTGCATATGTCTAATTTAGAACAAAAGCGACAAAACAATGTTTACAGCATTCACCGTTGGTTAGATTTCACTCCCGACACGTGCAATTGACAAGGCAATATTTAACTTTATCAAACTTTTGAGTAATACCGTTTTGAATATCTTCTTTCCGACTGAATGCTATTAATAGATATATTAAGTTGAATCCAATTTTAGCAGCATACTATAGGCATAGTACAAACAACAACAACAACAAGCCTCAAACAAAAGCAGCTTGCATTCACATCAGCAATGCAAAAGTAATGAATCAATTGTCACGTCTTGTAACCTCCTAAATAGATTAGATAGCGTTTGGATGCGTGGGCAAACTCGCGTTCATCCTGTTATCATTTCATTTACTACCCAGAGTGTTATTGCTTCTTAGATAATCAGTCGCGATTGTATCAGAAAAATATCATCATCATCATCATCATGGTCGTCGTCGTCGTCGAAAAGAAAGACATGGGTAAAATGCTTTAAATCAGGGGTGTAAAACATACGGCCCGTGTGCCAGATACAGCCCGCCAGACTCATTATTTATTATTATTTATTATTATTTATATCAAATCTGGCCCGCCATAGCAAATGAATTTGACACCCTGCTTTGAATCGTGCCTGTTACTAAAGTCTTCTATGTATTCGAGTCTGAATCGACCACCATGAAATCTTTATATACTGCTCAAAACAAGTCAATTCCCACATACTTGTAGGGTCATAAATGTAAATGATGGTTAAAATAAAAGATTTATTTTTACGAATGTCAATGGTTCTGTGTCCCCAAACACTTGTAATTTTTAAGTCTCACGTCGTTGATGTTAACTATCCTAATATCGTGTTATTATTTTCCGTGTATTTTATGATACTTAGCTTTCAGGCAAGTGGAGAATAACTACCAATGAGACTTCACTGCTCAAAATTGGCTTCGATTTCTGAGCAGTGCATAGGATCACAAAAATATGGCCAAGTCAAAGGACGTGTGAAAGAGTCTAACGAGTCAGTTGATTTTCGACTCGGATTTCATTTTCTTAGTTGCATACATCAGTGCTAACAATAGCCAAACGATTAAGTTAGAGCGAGTGGTTTGGAATTTTATAATGTTTTTCACGTGTCAAACTCCAGTACACGCGAAATATCTGCATCTCTGGCTGCACAGTTAGACGTATCCGCTTAAACTTCAACTTCGCCATATTTTTCAAGTTGGATAGTATTATGCATAAATATGTTGGTTCGCTCTATCCAGACCACCTCGCCTGCCGACGGTGTAATTATACAGTTCGTATCTCCGAGAGTCATAATCTTGCTGAGGGGGTTGATTTAATTTACGAGTACCCATCGCTGCCTGAAGCCTGCGTCTCTCGTGTCTTCGGAACATACGCTTCTGCGTCTTAAAATTTTGCCTAAAATTGCGATCGTAAGCCGTCATTCCCTGCGGATTGGCGTAAATATATTCATTGTCTTCATGATCGGAGTAGTCTGGTTGTTCCTCGATTATAGCAGTTGAGATGTTCAAGGAGGAATTTCCACGTCTATCGATGGTAGATCCACTGTTATAGTACGAATAGTCATCGTCATCGGCATTGATGCCGTAGTTTGGCACAGGTTCTGCACTCTGAAGCTTCTTTGATTCCTTTATGGCTTCTCGAAACATCTCATCTCTGCTAACGTTTAGCTTACAGAAGCCGACTCTTGTGCTCGAAATGAGGTGCTGAAATGTTCCCCAACGATGGATAAGCATAGCTATGAACTGTAAAAATAAGAGAGTGGCGAAAGTCGACAGGAAGAAAACTGACACGGGTTCGTATTTCCCTACTATATAGAAGGCCCGAAGTTGGTATTTGTTCAGCTGAAGTTGTAACAGTGCAACAGAGAACATAAAATTCAGAAGGAAAAATCCAAAGACAACATTATTTCGTAGAGATATCAAATCATGTTTGATTTTCTCTTGTTGCTTTTTGTCTTCGTCCAAGGGATACAGGTATTTCCGAATTAAGTCGTTCCAGAATTGAACCTCGGCCTTCTCAATTTCTTCTGTTGGTGACTCTTTTAAAGGAGCTTGTTCCATCCAATAAGTTGGGTTTTCTATCACTTGCAGGCAGGTCCTAAAGGAAGTCTGCTGACAAGGATTGCGGGGTGGTCTCTGACTTTGGCCACTCGACGACATTTCTGATGACTTCGTGACGGTCTTTTTCTTGTCTATTTTTAACGTTTGCCGAACATATTCCACAAGTTCCTGAAGAAAAGTGGCCACTCCGAGAGAAGAAGATATCCTAGTACATAAACCTTTTTTCTTTCTCTTTTGAGCAGCCTCTTCAGCAGCAGCTTCTTCTACCGATGGAACCTTTGGACCTTCTCTTGTACCCCAAGAAACGTTGTGCAAGTTGCACAGGTAATAAACAGTCAAGAAGATGAAAGTGGAAGGCACGGTAAAGAAGTACAGTAGACCATGTGCCAAGCACCAGAATTCCTTAGGGTGCCATATGGCTGCTGTGGTGAAGACGATTCCGATTCCTTCTAAGAAAAGCACATTTGGTGATAAAAATTCTTCATTGACAATACTCAGAATCGTACCCACAGTTACTATCATCATGACGATGGTGTAGAGAGAGGTGAAGAAAGCTGCGACCTGGAGCTGGATTTCACTTTTACATTTTAGACAGATAACAAGATATGCTAACACGGGGATAACGGAGAGAAGATACGAGTATGTTGTGGAAAGTCCAAGAACGGCCTGATAGGATCCAGCAATCATTAGAGTAACGGTTCCAGGAGCTAACAGACTCGTGGCCATCAAGACAAACTGATAGAAGACGTACGGTGTGCTGATGTTATCGTTCATCTGTACCGTCACCCTCCAGCTGGATAGAAGATCCATGATATTTGCCATAGTTGAGGGAGCCCAGCGACGTCGTTGCACATAAAATTCATTGAAGGTCTCTGGGGCAAAGGTGAGAGCATCCGCTCCAGCGGCGTAGTCGATCTTGTAGCCTTGTTGTAAGAGAAGCGTGCACAGCCAACGATCTTCACCTAAAATATGTACATGCAAGATTATATTCACTGCATTGGCCTGAACACACAGATACCAACCTGTAAGGCTATAAAGAAAGATGCTCAAAACATTCCTTGACGTCGAAAAATGATACGTAATTTCATATTTTGTAAATGGTTCACAAGAAGATTTTTCCGGTCAAACAAATCTGGCTAGATAATAAACATGTTATCAATATTTATTGAATATGTCTCTTGCATTGATCATTTAGACATCCAACTTGAGGATTTGATTATATATATATATATATATATATATATATATATATATATATATATATATATATATATATATATATATATATGAATTATTCAAAGTTATTTAGATTTACTGATGTACAATAATCAGAAATTACAATTTCACAGTCAAGGACCAATCCGGAGCTGGCAATAAATCATTTAAGCCGATATTCAAATGTATGTGAATCATCAATATGCAACTTTTTTCTGTCCCAAGTAATGATAATAAATATTTACCTTGTTCAAATTGGATGTAGTGTCGAGCCTCTGTAGGTTTGGTGGTGTAGGTGTTCATCACATTGTCGTCCATGATGGCCGATGCACGAAACAGAGAAAAACATCCAGGACAACATAGGACGCACCCAAACACATGTTCTGCTGCTTTTTGAAGCCAATGGCCTACCGCATACTCAAACTGCTGGTACCAGACCATAGGGCCTGAAGCAGATTAATTTAAAACTTGGTGATATACATATATATATATATATATATATATATATATATATATATATATATATATATATATATATTGTGGCTATATGTACACTGGATACATGTATAGGATATGCGTTTATCCCAGACATCAATAGTATGTTATTTTTTTAACTTTTCTCCTACAAATTTTGTCCTTAATTTTTAAAAAAAATATTTGTCAAAACTATTGCAATCAATACATCACTGCTTAGTCTGATGCTTGGCATTCGAAAGTTTATGTCACGAATGACTTTTGTACTATTGCCTTCAACAATCAATTATATGTTATTTTACTTAAAGATGAAAAGTCGTTTTAATGGTCAAACATGGAGGTTTCTGTTTAAACCTAACTTTGAATCTTCCATACCTGAAAACCCCATATTCGTTGCTATTACTTCTGTTGCATCGTTTACGAATAATTGCGTTAAACTGTTGGCGCTGGTATTACTTGCCCTTGATATGCATGCAGAAAAAAGAAGTCGCTCAGTTGAACAAAGAACTCACTAAAGTATAGATAAGAGTCTTGGAAATCTGCGATATGTTATGAAATGAACAGTGATCCTTTGAAAATTTAAGAACTTGAAGCAGCTAAAATGACAGTTCAGTATGATCATCTATTGTACGATAAAAAAACAAATGATGACAATTATTGTACAGAATTGCGAAAATACTATGCATTCAAACACAGGGCGTGATTTTGACGTATTTTCTAATTTTTCTAATATACAAGCCACACTGAGAAAATAAATACATCAGACCCCTTTTTTTAATCAAAATTATGGACAAGACATATATGAAAATAAACTGCAGTTCTTTCAGATTATACATGCTGGACCCCGTCCCCTTTAATTGTAACCCCTTATCTCATAACATAATATTCCGCCATGTTCTACTTGATATTTGCTGCTGTTGTTTCTCCATCAGAAATCTATACAGTAAAAGGTTAATGAAGATATGTAATTGCAGTTCAAATTTCTGTACCATAAGAAAGTGAACGACTCAATATTCTTCTTGTTTTGTTCTCTCTCTCTCTCTCTCTCTCTCTCTCTCTCTCATTTTCTCTCAATGAATACATAAAGAACATGTCTAACTCCTTTTATTAACGTTTACAAGGATTTATGATAATTGGAAAGCTCTGCATAATATTTCCCGTGCTGATATTGTAAAATCGGTAGATTCCTATTTTATTCGTCTTTCTTCATTTAGGTATTTAATAAAGGAAAATAATAGCCCTTTTCTTGTTTTCACATTACAATTTGTGACTGTATACTGTACAAACACTTTTACTTAAAATGATCCTGCAATCAGTACTCTTCAATATTAGCGGCTGATCGGCTTGTTCAAGGATGACATCACACACAACATCAAACCGAGCCTTAGTCAAGGGAGGTAATCCAGTTGGCAAATTTGAACAGTCTAACTCGGGGGTGTCAAACTCATTTGCTATGGCGCGCCAGGTTTGATATAAATAATAATAATTAACAATAAATAATAATAATAAGTATTGAGTCTGGCGGGCCGTACCCGGCCCGCGGACCGTATGTTTGACACCCGTGGTCTAATTCATCATTAATTTTAATGGTGAATTTCGGGAATTCGGTTAAAGTAAATTTGACCAGAGAAACTGATTTGTAATCTATACATTATGTTCTTCAAAAGGCATGACAAATTTACTTTTTGAAGATTTTCTCCACAATTGACCTTTAAGTAGAAAGTGATCATGATTTGTCTGTACCTCTCTAATTCTTAAAATTACAATAATTTCCGAAACCATATTTTAATGAGTATAGACTGGTATCGAGGTACGATATCCAAAAGATGATACGGGTTACCATGACATTCGCGAAGGACGTTCTAAAATAAATTATTTAACTACTACACACCTGACCCGATTGGATGTATACGTCCACAGACTGCTCCTACTTTCTTGTTCTTCTTCATACGGTCAATTAACACAAGAACAGACTCGGGCTGAAAGTCAACATCACCGTCCAGTGCTAATATAAATGTGTTGCTCGCCTGGAAATGATGACAGTATGATAAGAAAATGCAAGGAAAGTTTACATAAAGAACTGAAACATTATTTTACAGCTATACTATTAAAATACATAACATTCAATATTTGATGGATAGGTTTATCATAAAAAGTCACGTCCTATGGTGATTTTTTTCGAGTTTGTTTCGACCCATACAACGTTTCCAGAAATACCACCCTTGTTCTGAACAATGGAATGCATTCACTAATAAATTGAATCATTCTAAATTTGAAATTCTTTTTTGTTAATATAATAATATTAGTGTTCTTTGTTGGATGTTCGACACTTACACAATGAGCACGTATTTAACATAATGTGCTGAAGAACCGGTAGATCTAAATGCACACTTTCTAAAGAACAATTCCTCCGAATAATCTTGAAACATTGACAGCTTTTTTCTGTTCGATCTAAATGCACATTTCTAAAGAACAATGCACCCGAATTATCTTGAAACATTTACGGCTTTCGGGGTTTGATTGTAATTCGCTCAAAATCAATAATGTTTTACTATTTCAAACTTGGCGCTAGTTGCATCTTGCATTTCCAATTTATCAATTAATGTTTGATACTTCAAAATTATTTTGGAATCTTTGAATTTTTACCAGATCTCAAGACATTTGCGATAAATAAAAGAACAGAGAGACGTTTGCAGAACCTTTTCTATTTCCTCATGGGGTAGAATGTTCAAGAGGGATGTATGAGGCCAGATTGTTTGCCGTCGTTTGTTTTCTTTCTCCGCTTTATCAAGCAGATCCCCGGCTGTCTTGTCTTGGAAAAAGGTCAACCCCAGAAGATAATACATGTACAGGATCTGTAATAAAAGAGCCAAAGTTTTGTTAGCTTCATTTTATACTCTCTACGTGTTCTAATTATTGGAATCGATCGTCTTCTTTACGTTCGCGACTGTTTAGATTCTAATTTTGATTAACATTCTCACTTATATATACGGACCTAGAATCTGTATAGACGCCCAGAGCAAGATCTAAACTAATTTGGTTAATGCGAGTTTACACGAATTATTGTGGAGGAGAAAGCTTCCGGTTAGGAGGACGTTAGTAAATACATGATACATGCCTGAGACCATCTTTTTCTATGGCGAATTTTGCTCTTGTCCTTTAGATGGACAATCATCATAACGCCTCCTGGCATCGTCCAAACCAGCCTTCCCCCGTAGGGAGTCGAGTACTTCTTGGGGTATCTGTCCCATTCAATATCGCCTTTGGCCACGGACCTAAAAGATGAGAATGCGATCAAGAGGCGTTATAAATACTTCAATGTATTCTTGTAAACAAGTAGATGAAATTTGTCGGGTATGTGAAATACTTAGGAAAACTCCCAACTTGAAACAATGTTTAAATTACTTTGGATTTGTTAAAAATAAACTTGGTGATTGAATTGTACCCAGATATTTTAGCAGTTTATCTGTAGATTCTATCTTGTTCCTAATAACTGAAATCTTTGCTGGCCAAGTCAATAAATACCTCTTAGAATGAAACATCCAACGCAAAGAAAATTCCAAAAGCATGATCGTTTTCTTGAGAATAAAAAGGTACGAAACAATTTTTTTTTCAGCAAGATCAGAAACATCATAGAAGACTCAAGTCCATAGTCACTGACTGTCTTTTAATTTAACTTTGGTCAAGCTTAAATTATGCAATAAGTTCTGACAGTCGGTGATAAGTACACACTTAAAGAAAAGGTCTATTACCTAAAATGCCTTCCAAGTTGTAAAAAAACTGGAATGTATCGTGAGAAAAAAACACTCGTTGATAGTTGCCAAAAACCTCTTCTCTGAACGGAATCGCGAGTCCTATCCAGAACCCGTGCTAAGATATCACCTATCAATGCCCCTTTAAATTTGCAACAGGTATTTAATGTTTTGTAATGTTTTATTTTAATTTTATTTTATGATTATTATTATTATTATTATTATTATTATTATTTTTGGTGGATATTTTATAACCCATACTTGCGTGGCAGCAGCTCCAAATCAGTGAACGAGCTGAATTTTATAAGCCATACTTACGTGGCAGCAGCTCCAACGCAATGAACTAGCTGGATAACATACTCGTTTAGTACTTTCTGTCCAACTTTCTCATCGTTCTTGAAAGCGTCATCAAAAATTATGTGAACTGAAAGGAGATTTTCATTCAATAAACTTTTCATAAACATTACTTGGATACTTTTAATTATTTTATTAAATCATTAAAATTTAGTGCTGATGTATGTCAACTTAAATCTGTCATCCGTCGCGGTTGTATTTATATTCTAAGACATTATATTATACTCTTTAAATGGATAATATTGTTGCGATATAAAATTTACCTCAGTCAAATGTAAAAAAGATCGTAAAAATGTGTTCTCAGAAAAAGTGAAAAGTTGTTTCTTGACATTATCTTAGCATGGAAAAATAAAGCTATAATAGACTAATTGTGGTTTCCAACAACAGATTACATTGCCCTGTACTCTAATAAATAAAACTATAATTGACTAATTGTGGTTTCCAACAACAGATCGGATTGCCCTATACTCTAAAAAATAAATCTATAATGGACTGATTGTGGTTTCCAACAACAGTTTACATTGCCCTATACTCTAAAAAAACTGTCGATCTTGGTGTCTAAAGAAAAAGTGCATGCTTATTCTTACTTTCACTTTCAAATTTATCAGGATCCTCTGTCTTCAACATTTTTTCAGCTTGTTTACTGGCCGCAACGTGCGCATCCAGTCTGAAAAAGGTAAGTCAATGTGCATTATTTTGCCATTATTTGTATATGTATTGCGAATTTGATACAGTACTCATTTTAAAGAGAACTAAGTCAAAACAGAACTTTTACAACAAAATTAATTGTTGTGCAAACAGAAAGAGAACCGTGCATAGTCTTGCCTTTTGAAAAGGTAATGCTCTAAAGAAAACACAATTAATTGACTTTTATTTTTATTTTACCACTGAAAAAAGAAATATTTGTTTTTAAAAAAGTAAAACAACCATGAAAAAATTGCTTTACCTAAAGAGGGACTTGAGTAACTGAGTCATTTCCCTTTGTGTCTCGTGCCACATTGTAGCGCAAACATAGACCATCGGTGTTTCACTTCTCGTTCTTTCTTTGTCACCCTTACTTGATGAGTTGTCTTCAGCGTGGTCGTTCCGTCGAGACAACAGCAGAGAGATATCCACAAAAACGGAGTTTTTCATCTTATCCACGAATATCCTGAAATAATATCCGGTAAAGCTTTTTAGTTACAATCTCTTTCACCTTAATGATTGTAATTAATAGAACCAAGGCTAAGAATTACGAAGAGCACAAACATTGCAAAGTAGCGTTTCTGTGAAATGGTGAAAACGGACCTGATTTACTCAGATTTTTAATGTTTCTTCATACACTGTATGCTTTGAGTATGTATTACTATAAGGGATTAACGGTATGTCAGCACAATAATGGTTATATGGTGCCGATTAAAGGTAAAGTTCTAAAAATGTAAATAAAAAACTTTAGGAACATAAACCCAAGCAAAAAAACGTAAACATGAAAAACAACAAGATGAAATATAAAAGGCAAGGATGTTAAAATGCTGCAAAAAAGTCTCTAAAATAAAAGTAAAAAGTAAACAATATAAAATCCTTAAAATAAAAAATCACAATTTTTAATGTAAATTTATAAAGTTCCTTAATAAAATTTTATATATAATACCTCCGTCTCACAGAGTGGAGGTCGATACACTCGACAAGAATGCGTTCCACTGTTGGTGGACACTGGCAGGGTATGCACTCTGGTCGAGGTTTACCCGGCAGGAAATATGCACGAGTTGCATGCTTGACTGTTCTATACGCGATCGGCACAATACCATGCTCCAAAGCTTATCTGTGGAGTTTTCATTCCACATATGTTTCCAAGCATCCACAAGATGCCAATTTATATAATATTTGAAATCAGTATATGGAATCTTCCATTCAGAAACGGATGAATACATGGCAGCTTTATCTACCTACCCCCCCCCCTCATTATCCTAAATACCAATGTGACTAGGCAGCCAAAAGTACGGAGTACTTTTTCCCAGATTGTATGACCAAATCATGTTTCTGTAAGATTTGGGATATTAACAGGTTTCTCTACATAAAACTTGCATATTTTGTGTGAAGAAGCAAAGTTTTCCTATTCAGTATTTAAACCAATCAAGCATAACAATTATAACAATTATTTATGAAGGCGACTCCGATACGGTAAGGGAACTTTTGAACTCCGCATAATCGAAGAATAAATTACTTCTGTCCATATCAGCCTACTTCATATAAGATACGTTTTATATAATACGTCAGCGGATCGTCTAGAATCGATGGAACATAATGACAAAGCTCCAATTCAATAAATCCAAAAATTTCTTCCATCTATGGATGCTCTACTCATTTGCTCTTGAACGCAGTCACCCATTTTTAAGAAATGTATAAAATAATTCAATATATTAATTGCTACAACATGTTATTGTATTTTCTGTGCTTATTATCCCATGATCTCTTAATTCTACTAATGAAATTAGATTATACCGAGAGCAAATATACAAACCTTTCTAGCTTTGCCATTCTCTCGCATCTTGGAAACCAGATGTAATACGTCATCAACAAAATGGATATCCATAAGAGCGATCCAAAAATAATTGGAAGCATTAGACTTTCTAGATCCATTTTCGGGCATTCCGGTAGTATGTCAATTAAGCCCAAGATTGGTAGGTCTCCACGACACGAGAGAAATGTGATCGATAAACAAAAAGGAGTTGTCAGCACGAGGGGCAAACAAAAGGACAGTTGCTGCATATGCCATTTGCAGGCTAAACCACTCAGGTACGAACACACTAGGGTGGCTAAAACCTGAAGAATTATTTGCCCATGAAGTATTAGAAACTGAATCGTACTACTAAGAGTCTGCTCTGTCGTTGCCGTTTTAGGTTGTGTAGAGTCTTTCAGGAGTTTGTCCGATGCAGAATTTGTGGTATTGCTCATAAAAGTAATGTTTCTGGACATCATGATGTCTGTTACGTTTACCAATACTGGTGGAGGCGTTGAAATTTGCGATATATTGTATTTGGCATCGCTCGAAGCTTCTAATGCCTTTACGCTAGATGTTATGTTTCCAGGAAGCCTTGCCTCAAAATCCGTCACCAGCAAAAAGGCTAGACCTATGTACACACAGGCTTTAACAGGTATCAATACGACATTTGTTGTGTCCCGCGACTTCAAAAGCTGTTTTCGATGGTAATTCACGAATACAAAGGGCTTTTCATCCTTTTTTATGTCATGGTGGATAAAATTCTCCCACCATTTGACGGAAATGAGAAGAATTGCCACTGGAATTACCCAAGGCTCTATTTCAGAATCTGATAGGAATGAACCTCTATCAAACTTTACAAAGTACATCATAACGAACATGCCGACTTGGATACAGAGAACTACAATCGCTTGGGTTAGTTTCGCACAGCGTTCAAAAAACTTCTTTCTCTTGTAATGAATAGTTTCTAGAAACGTCAATAGAGCAGGAATAAATGTAAAGTGAAGAAGAATTATGATGCCTCGAAAATTATCCACGTAAGGAAGTGCTTTGAACACAAGCAATCCCGTTCCTATAGCTGGTAAGGTTTCAAGAATCACAACCTGCAAGAAAAACAGACGAGCATTCAGGAATCAACGATCCAGGTCTTTACTTTGGGCAGATGAAAAGGTATATTTGTCCTAATCTCTGTATCGCTTGACTTAAGTTTTTCAAGTTTGTAACAATACTTTTCTAACCGACTTGCAACTATTTATTTATGATAAACTACTGACAATTACGTCCAAGCAAGGGAGTTTTTGTTTCTGCGGGAAATTCGTCGCAGACGAGCAAGAATGTCTTTAAATTAAAAATCAAACTATATTCCCAGGTCTTCAGCACCTAATTGAACATTGCATTCAGCCTATTTTGTGACATGTTCCCCAAAATTCAGTAATTTCCATTACACAATCTTTAATTGAACATGGTGATGTAAACATTTATAACTTTTAGAGTAGTCATGTTTTTGCTCTTTATAAAAATTAATGATTTCTGTAACGAAGTACTTAGACAAATAATAACCTTCGAGAATGACCTATTTCATATGTTATTTTTCTATGTCGCTGATCGGTGAAGCTATCAGCATAATTTCTTTTCAAATCGAACAGTATGTATAGAAAATGTAGACTCTAGATACATGAATGTGTAACTAATTCTTATTTGGGAAGAAAAACATACAGCCACTAGAATCCTCTTATCCAGCCACTTCTTTTTCCCAAACAGCCATTTGAGTAGAGCCATGAGCCATGTTAGACCTAGAGGTACCAAGATGCATAGCAAAACTTGGGTAGTCAATTCATTCCGTCTTTCCGGAATCTGAAATGTAAGAAACAGTCACCGCCCAAGTTTCTTGTCAGCCCTATTCGCAAGATTGACAACGAGTAAATACACAAAGTATTTGTTTAAATCCGATTCTGTGGAAAGGAGTTTATTATCGCGAACGAGAATACATTAATGTCAAAATCTACACGGAATTTCTTACGTGGAACCAACATGTACTTAGACTTGTACGCATTAACACCCATTTAAAATGTGTATGTACTACCAATTCAAAAGATCTATGTATTTCAAACACAGAAACAAAGTTAAAGATAAGTACAAGCTGTGTAAACTTGCGTATCCCATACATATTTTTATGCGCGATATGGGCCAAAGAATAAGCAAATAGTCTTAGTGTTAGCGTAAACAAAGGTACCCGATTTATAAATGTGTGTGCGATATGGAGAAAGGAAAAGGAAAATCCGTAGTAAGACCTATATGAAAGATCTATAGAATAAAATAGGTACGTGATGGAGTATAACCTTATGGGACATGGTTATCATAGAAATGATAGAGATCTTGCTCCAGACGCCCGTGACCAATACACCAACAAAGAGCAAGCAACACAGGAACAAGCGAGTGGCACGGAGACACATCTCCTCGATTCTGTTGGATCCATCATAATCCCGCTCTGTCTGACGGAACATGTCATAGGCTCTACAGGAAACATATAAAGTAATTTCTTATTCTATGGGGGATTTAAAGGCACTGCTAAAGTGATTGTTGTATATTATGCACACACTTGTATGCAAACAAGCATACATAGAATCAGTATTAATTACTTGCATTTAAGAAGACTGTGAAATGGTTTCAGGATGGGTTGACGTTGGTGCCGAATACATGAAAACCTTTAAATACTGAGATTTCGTCATTTTTTCAAACCCAAATAAACGCCGTCGTTAAAGATTGGTTCGTCAGAATATAACAAATAATAGGGGTGTAATTATTAGTGAATAATTCCTTCGCTGGTAATAATATCCAAGATCTGGATGATGTTACTGACCATCCGAGTGAACTCTGGATTGTTTTTTAAGAGTTGATTAAAGCAAAAAATAGTTTTAAGGAGCTATAAAAAAAATTATTTGTTGCACGACATGAAAGGAAAGTGTGCACTTGAAAACCCTATTATTATTCAAGAATGTAAACAGCCTAACCTTAATGCGATGGATACTGCTACAGTATAAACTTTCTTTCGTATTGTTCACCCCAACAAGCACGTATATTGCAACGCCATAATTATGAATTCATGATTCCTCACATTAAGTGGCAATATGGCAATGACTGGTCCTCTTGTCCCCTTGGCATCGTTCCAAATTTGTGTTCAAAGTAAATGATTTAAAATTGATATAGCATCAAAAGAACATCAAAAAATATTTACTTTTTCTTCTTGAAATCTGATGTAGTTTCAGGCTTAATGATCTTCGGTTCCTCCTTCTCCTCAGTTTGGATCTGTTTCTTTTCTTCGAATGACAGGTTTGAATTTTCTCCCGTCTTGGATGAAAGATCCGAGTCAACACTAGATACAGAATCCGATGGCTGGGGGTCTTTGGTGGAGCACGGCACTTTTACATCTGCTTTCGAGACAATTGGTGTCGAAAACTCCAAAACTCTACTCTTTGAAATAGAAGATGACTGTATTCTGTTTTTCTCCTCTTCTGTTCTCCTCTTAGTTTCTTCCTCTTTTTCCTACACAATTTAATGATAAAATAAGCCAACAATCTTAAAAAATTGCCCAATCTCGCCTTTACAAAATGTACCCCAAACCAGGCGTATTTAGGACAAAGACGGGGGTATTTTTCGACGGTCTCCGACTTGTAATTGCAAATAACTCAGTTTTTTTTAGAAAAATCCCACAGGCAATTTTTTTTGTATATAATTTTTTAGTTTATTTTAGTTGTACATCCAATGAGTATTAGTCCTTCCTTTTATTATATACTTAAGTGTGAAATATATAAACTTATTGGCCAAATAATTTTCATATTTTTTAATTCCTATATTTTCACATGTGAAAAATATATCCTTTTCACGTGTGAAAATATAAGATTTCCCATTGTGCCATGCGACGCTTGATTGATTGTGGTTATATAAGTTTATCTGCAGCAACAAAAACGAGCACTTTGTGAGCTAGAACAAATAAGCAGAAACTGCATTTCATTTCAGAAATGGAAATTAATTTCTGATGAAGAACTTTGACTCGACGAAGTTAGTGTCTCTATGAAGTTAGTTCGCCTTACTTCTTTGACAACAATGATAAACCCGCTGTAATGCATTGCTGAATCGGACTAGCTTTGTGGTCAGATATGATCAAATAGTTTTCAAAATGTCAAAAATGTAATTTACTGCGATAGATTAGGTCATTCCAATCCTACCGCTCTCTTAAATCACTGATATGTATATGATAAGCCTATGAAAGTGAGACGAATTTACAAAAAGGGGGTGGGGTTTTGTGCTGAAGAGTTTAATCTTCTAAGCTTCGATTCTGGGGAAAGTTTGGTATATAATAAAAAGAAAATTTTCTTTTCCTGCGTAAATACCGAATATATTTCGTCTTGTTGTACCAAAAACTATACATTTTAACTCGTGGCCTCGTCACTCATTAAAATACCACGTTTTTTGAACCACACAATGAAATATATCCGGTATTAAAGTGGGAAAAGAAAATATCCTCTATATATACTGCTGAAGTACAATAATTTGACTCTGGGGCAAAAAAAACAACTTTTCATCAAGTGATAGGTGCCATGCGACGCTTGATTATTGATCACATTTTAATTAACATACACTAAATAATCATATATACTAGGGTTGATCAAATAGTTCTATAACATAACAAACGCTGTAAAGAAAAAAGCTACGTAACTGTTTACAATAATTTATAATTCTTCTCAAAGTAACTTTTTTCGACTTAATGCACTTCTCCCATCTTGTGACCAATGTCCTAAACACGTGTAATAGCCCATCACGTGACAGCATTCGTAGCGACACGGTGATTGCATCCCCTAGTTCATCCCCTAGTTCATCTCTGCTTTCGTAATGGTTTCCCCGTCACGAATCTTTCAATTTTGGAAAAAGCCAGAAGTCGCAAGAAGCTAATTCTGCGCTGTATGGAGAGGGTTGGGGTGATTTAGGGTTTCAACGACAAGTTTTTGTAAGGTCTGCATTACAAGTTTGGATGCATGTGCGAGAGCGTTATCCAGGTACAAAATGAAGCCACCCCTCAGTTGGTCTGGACACTTTTTGCGAATAGCCTCACGTAAGTTGGATCTTATTACTGTGGCATAGTATTGTCCATTCACTATGGTTGTTCTCTGGTACCATGTGGTTCAAAATTATTCCGTGCGTGTTCAAAAACATAATGCACATAACATTTTCTGCAGATTTAGAAAGACGTGCTTTGTGGCCGATGGAGAACATGTGTTTCAATACTCTGCTTTATCCCGTACTCTCAGGTTCAAGGTAGCGTATCCAAGTTTCATCACATGTAAGAATCTTACTTAAGAAATTACAGGCTTCTACTTTTTACCTGAAAAATAATTCTCTGCAGATCTTTACCCTTAAACCCATTTCTTCTTTATCCAGCAGTCTGGGCACCCAAGGGACACAAACCCTGTGTATTCCTAATTCCTTTGTCAGAATTTCCTCTGCACTTCTGTATGAAATATCAAAATTGTCTGCTACCTATCAGAGAGTAACACGTCTGTCTTCCTTCACATATACTTCCACAGAATCGTCTATTTATTTTGAAAGAGAAGTCCTTGGCCTACCTTTTCTGACATCATCTTTAACAGTCTCCCTACCATCACTAAAATGTTTCATCCATCTACTGATTCCAGATTTAGCAAGTGGTTTAGGTCCAGACACAGCATCCAAGTCAGCTTTTATCTGTATAAACGATTTTCCTAATTTTGCATACAATTTTATAATCACTCTGTGTTCGAAAACGGAATCATCTTCTATTTACCGTTTGCTACATATATGAGGTAGAAACAATAAACTCACTAAGCACGTTACATCATCAACTTACAAGTAACGTCACATCCTAAATTATGACGTTTCCAATTATAGACGGGCGAATTTTTTTGACGATGGGATGCCTTGTTTAGAAGATATCGCATTTGTTCATGAACTTTTCGATCAACTCTGGTACGTCTCGGATTTTAGGTAGAAATGTACGTCTTTGTTCACGTGAGAGCATGTGGTTGATACTAACCTTTTGTATCTTTTCTTGTATCCGCCTATCAAGCACTTCCTCGTGATCGTACTTCAGAAACACCTGTGAAACATTACATAAATATTGATAGTATACACAAATATTTTTTTTACAGGGACATATATATCAAGATTCACTTGGTGCTTGTATGGAGTTTAGCTTATTTTCATTAAAAAAAAAAAATATAAAAATTTCGGGGGAAAAAACTATCAAATTCAACCTTCCAGAATCATTTGGCATACGCACACCAGCAATGCGGAAATAAATTTGTGAAATCAATGTCTTTCGAATCATACATATTTGCAGCTGATTATCTCACGAATAAATACAATTTGGTGTCTTAATATGAGTGAGGAAGAAGTCAATTATCGATCTGTTTTGATTTGCAAAGGAAATCAAAAATATATATGCTACATGCCTTCATTCGTTCGTTTTTAGAACAACAACAAAAACACTGTACATCGTTAATCCAATGTTTGCTCTGGTACTATTATCATTTAAGTAATTGAAAGTCGACATGTGACTTTTACAGATTATCTATTTATTCATTATAACGTAGAAGCTGTTCATGACTTGAGACAGTGGTGGAATTAGCTTTATGTTAATGTTAATTTTGAATTCGTTTGCCTTACAGACAGAAAAATTCGATAAAACCACTTTATTTAATTTTTCAAAGTGATGACCAACCTTTCTGGGTCCGACGCGGTGTTCCGTTATTCCAGCATTATGAAGGACATTTTCCACGATCGTCTTTGGCGCGTCTGTATGATCAGCGGGTTCTACAAGTGTTTTAAACCTAGAAAGACAGAAATATAGTGTATGGATTTGGTCCTTCTGACAGTTGCCATCAGGTTATATCTTATTTTCCTGACGAGCTGTTCAAAAAGGATGATATCAATTGGAATCAAACGTATTAAAACTACAGAAGACAATTTTTGTGTTTTGTTTTGGAGTCATTGAGAGATTTACACTTATTGCTACATTCTTTTGGACAGATGAATTGAACAAGGACCAAACAATCGTTATTGAACCTAGTTTGGTTAGGGTTAGTGTTTTACCTCACACCAACACAAGTCGCTTACGTAGTCCCGAGTCAATTGGAGTAAGGTGCCTTTCCCAAGGACACGCCACGGTAGCAGACTCAAGCTGATATGATGGTAGGATTCAAACCCGCACCCTTTCAATCACGAGTCCGGCACTTTAACCACCGAGCAACCGTTATTGAACCTAGATCGATAGTGATTAACCCTACACGTCTTGGTTATTTAGAAAAACTCCTGTGCAGAAAGTAAGCTACTTAATAATGTTACGTCAACCACAAGACTGAAAGAAAAACAAGAAAGGACAAAAAACATAGCAATGCTTCAGACAATGGAAATCAACTCTTATTCCATTTCATGCACTAGTAGTACACATTACAAACTCTTCCTATTACATGACCCATTTCAAGTGTGAGTTTCTTGCATATACTCTTGTTTGGATTTTATTACAAAATCATCATGATTAGCATTTAATTAGAAAAAGTCCTTAAGTTCAAATTCGAAACAACGACACTCGATCTGTTAAAGAATTTCTGAATTTTAGACCAATAAGAAAGATTAATTTTTTAAATTCGCGTGTGCAATGTTTGTGCAGATTTAATATTCAATCGCATCAAATTGAACATTATTAAAACTATTATTAAATCGACGTGTTTGAATCAGCAAGATTCGGTTGGCGCTAAATTTTGTTTCATTCAAAAACCCTAATCACTAAAATCTCTCTTGTACTGAATCAGTCATACAAGCAAGTCCTAGATAATGACCAAGCTTAAAGAAACTCTTTTTTAATTGAGTGAAAGTTTATAATTTTACAGACGTGTTGGAAACTTGCTAGTTACTTACCTCTTAATAAAATCTTCAAACTGATACCTCAGGGGGAAGCCATCTCGGCGCACCTTGGCGACCTCTAGAACCCCGCTACTAAGTAGCTGTCTTCTGACCAGATCTGTATCAAAGAGCTCGGGTCTTAGCTTCTCGTTCGGTTTGACGCATCTAAAAATCAAGGATAAAATCTCAGACAAAATTTTCATGAATGCACAAGATAGAAGATTTGTAACTGAGAGAGAAATTTAGATCATTTGAAGAAAACCTTTTTTCTTTCTGCGACACATATTCCTCCACCAATAGCATTTTAACACATAAATATAAGCATAAACATTCAAGCCAAAATCCTACCAATGACATATTTATCAGCTTAAGTAAAAGTAAATGTGGTAAATTGACTCCAAGAATTTTACAAGTTAGGACTAGTTGATTTTTTTCTCGTGGAATAAACGTTTATGAATTTTACTTACAATATGTACCCAGTATTTTAATGAAATGCTTTGACATGTTTTTGAAAAGCAATGAAAAAAAAGAAATGGTCAAGTAGACATTGTTGTATTTGCCTTCGTTGCTCTTCTACATTCGTATGTTATGTTATGGTGTGTGTATTTATAAATGCGTAGGAATACAAAAGCGTAACGAGGTGACAAGGCCCCGTGAATTTTGCAACAAGTAGCGTAAATTATAATTATGAAGATAATCGGTAATAACCACAGTTTCCGTCACAATGAAGGTGAATTAGAAATAAACTTACTTGACAAACCACGGTTTCATTATTCGCAGTTTCTGTTCGAGCCCAAGTAGAGATTTCTGAAAGACAGTATAAATCGAGTAAATCAATTGATCAACAATGTAATCTCAGCTATTCTGTAATGCAAACATTAATATGGCCTATACGCAAATTCTTTTTTTAATATTTTACAATGATATGTGCAAAGCATCTGTCCCTGTGGTACTAGAATGATCAAAATTCACATGATAAAAACAGAGTAGGGGAAAAAAGTGGTGTGAGGAACTCTACAAATCTTTACTTGTCTGACTGCATATCTTAATAGTAAAGGAATGATAATAGATTCCAATTAACTGTTTTTGTTTTCGTATTTTTTATTGGAGCATGAACACCAAGAATTACCTTGAAATGTTTGGTCTCATAATCTTGCAATTTTCCTCTCTTCGTCTTATCTGCTGAAGCGAATCTAAAATAAACAAAAATGTATTTTTGTAGAGACTGGAGTGAGTGCTACAATATCAAAAAATGTATTTTTGTAGAGACTGGAGTGAGTGCTACAATATCAAAAAATTTATTTTTGTAGAGACTGGAGTGAGTGCTGCAATATCAAACAGTGTATTTTTGTAGAGACTGGAGTTAGTGCTGCGATATCAAACAGTGTATTTTTGTAGAGACTGGAGCGAGTGCTGCAATATCAAACAGTGTATTTTTGTAGAGACTGGAGCGAGTGCTGCAATATCAAACAGTGTATTTTTGTAGAGACTGGAATGAATGCTGCAATATCAAAAAATGTATTTTTGTAGAGACTGGAGTGAGAGCTACAATATAAAAAAATGTATTTTTGTAGAGACTGGAGTGAGTGCTGCAATATCAAACAGCCTTATTCTCGTCTTGTTTACACATGTATCTATGTAAACTAGATATGAATTATGTGTGGTTAAATGGGCATAAATAACTATTGATAATGATTAGGTTTTATGAATCTGGTACATCAATATTTTCCCCTCTGTTCCACGACCTCTGTCTCTCTGTCTATTTATCTATCTATGTACTTACACACTTTTATACCTACAATGAAGGATTTGTGTAATGGGGAGCGTGCATATTCGTAATGACTTGCACGGTAGTAAGTCTCAGGTGCAATTTCAGTAAAATGTAACTCAATCATATGTAATGCACCTTTTGGGCATATTTGAATAACTGTTACATGAAGAATACAAATCGTTACAACTTACCCGTTGCTGATATATTTTGCTGCCCTTTCCGACAGGGTCATGTTGTTCATATTTCTGTCGTACATCTTGCTATAAAACGGTAAGCAATCACTCAATTTAAAATATTTTAAGAATTAGCGTGTAATATTGTCAAATATATACAATCGAAGTACCTTATTAGTCGATTTATATTTACTAAAAACAGTATTTTGGTTCATATTACTTTGATCCTCTTTACCTTGCAGGTGTAACTAATATTCTTATGCTCTTATATTGGTATAAGGTGTGAACGACAAAAAAGCAAACGGATATCACAATACAGATTTATTGGGTTAGTCTTTCTGCTGCTTTTCATTAGATGGAGAAACCTCCTACAGTTTGTTATTCACGGTATGTATTTCATATATCATTTGTAAAGTTCTGTAGCTTTGTGAATATCCATGAATGAATCTACAATAAAGCTATTTAAGTTATTCGCAAGTTATGTAGCTTCGTGAATATGTACGAACGAATCTATCATTAAGCTATTTAAGTGATTCACAGCGTGACAATCTAAAATTCCTAATTTGCCAATAATTAACTTATCCAGTCTCTTAAAGAGAGATTTTGATCTAGGACTTAAAGCGGGCTGCAAATTATATATACAATGTTTTTTTTTCTTTTCTTACTGAAAGAAAAATGAGAACCTATTTTGAGCAAAAAATGCGCATGTATTTAGTGAGTCTGGAATTCAAAGTCAACTTGGAAATGTATTTGTTTGGCCCAGAAAAGCAAATGAATAAAAACTACTTGAAATCAACGTTTTATGTAGCATTGTTACGAGCATGATTATTTAAGTATTTGGATGTTTTGATCTAAGTACGGATGGATTACTTATGACTTAAACTTCATCTGATGACATATCAATTAACCTCGTGGAAAAACAGGCGAATGCTCCCGTCCACTAATTAGCATAGCTATTTCTTTGAAATCGGCGTTGTCTTCTTACAAATGGATATTGAGAGAGGGCATTTAAGTAAGTGGAGAAAAGTTGGTGAACATTGGACGAGAAGCTTTAAAGATTTGAAATTGTATATGCTATATAGTTAAAAGCAGCATAGGTGACCCACAGGGCTCTTGGTCGACCCCATGACCAACCCAGCACGTGGGGAAAAATTGCGATTTGATAAACATTGACGCAAAGATAGATGCTTAGTTTGGTCCGCTGTTCATTGGGATTTCTGTGATTTGAAAGTTGACTGAAAGCCACTGCACTCGGCCAAATGGTCAAGTTAATGTTACAGAAAAATCTCGTGCTTCAGATGACGTGGTCATAACGTCATAATCCAAATATTCTTTCACTTTTCTTGAAGCACTCATATTGCCTCAAAACTTTATGTTAGGAGGTCTGCTTAGATAATGTTGTGAAAATTCTTAACTGTTATCGAATACTGGTGAAATATTAAACTTGTCTTTAATTTCATATTTTGAGTAGCTGAGTTCGACTTACTTGAGGATGAACTCGTTGCTACTGTAAAGCAAACAGCGCTTGAGGGAATTTGACAAAGTGTCCGTGTTCTTCTTTAGAAACCCTGTGCCATCGTACACTACCTAAAAAGAAGTCGAAAAAAAATGTTAAAAAATTGGCAGAATTATATATTTTCCATCGACGTGACATAGAGATGAATCTTGTATGAATAAGGATATATATGATATGTACGGAAATCATATTATGCTTGAAAGAAGCGACAACAAAAAAATTGCAGGGCATTTAGCTCACACAACAACTGTCTAGAATCGATATAATGTACCAATGTACGCACGAGATTATTACTTCCGGAAACCAACTGCAGCATACATTTATCCAGTAATCAGACCGCAAATTTGTAAATCAACTAGCATGTTTCATACTGCTTGATATTCCGAAAGAACAATGCTGTCGAGATCGGTAAAGGGAGTATTGGTAAGGCCATACCAGAAACTAGGCTATAGCAAGCTTTACGGCCAGTAATGTCAAGGACGTCCCAGAACAAGGCTGTCGCAAGCGTTACGGCCAGCACTGTCAAGGACGTGCCAGATTTTTGGACCTTAATTGTATACATTCAAATGTGTAGAAATGTATGCAGCTTTACAACAGAGCTCCACGAGATTACCAGCAAGTCAAACGCGTAACTCGGCATACAGGTTGAAAAAGTTGGGGGGTTTTTGTCGACCACTGAAACAATTCGTCCTCACTAACAATTTTAGATAGGGAATGTCCGTACTGAAAGAAAATCCTATCTACAAGACTAATGATTACTTTAGTCCCTAAACCATAACCATCTTACTGAAATGAGTATATCAAGGTGTTAGTTCCATAACCATCCTACTGAAATGAGTATATCAAGGTCTTAGTTCCATAACCATATTACTAAAATGAGTATATCAAGATGTTAGTTCGAAAACGTGGAAAACGGTGACCGTCATCTTTTGGGTCAACTTTCGGTGGCATTTTTATCAAGATAATTAGGAATTTGGTACACATTAAAATATGAGGGCATTTTTATCAAGATAATTAGGAATTTGGTACACATTTAAATAAGATTGTACAACAGTTATAAAAGACTAAAGCAGCATAAAGAGCATTTACTTATCCAATATAGAGAGTATAATTTGAAGATATGGATAAAAATGCTTCTTTTGTACATCAAGAAGGTAACTATATACTACTTGTATATTGAAAAGACTTGGAATCAGTTATTCTCTTCCCGATGTTCTATAGAGACAACGTGCCCAGAAAACACTTTACTTTTTCAGGGGAAAGAAAATACATACTTTGGGCTGCAGATGCTGTTGATATTTGATATTGATGTTGTGATACTTTATTACAGAATATAATTTATACAATTAAAGGCTGGAAACAGGCACGTACCTCCCCGGCGTAGTGCACGATTCCAAAGTGGCACGTGTTGTACTCCGACAGGCAATTGTAGTACTTATTCTGGTTGTTGTGGCTATCTAGACGCTGTATGAAGCTCGCGTCGGTTGACTTGGGTATTGAGATTTGATCCTCAAGAATGGGAATGACTCCACATGGAGTCTTTGTGATGCAAAAGGAAAACAAAAAGAAGTACACATAATATTGTATGTTGTCTTGATCATCGCTTTCGTACCACAAAAAAAGAACATTCAACAGATTAATAGATTACATGCTATAAAGTTAGTGTAAGGTACACAATTTGTAAAAATGAATATTGGTCTACCAACGATTGGAACACATAGGCTGAAATAGGCTTAAGACTATATATCAAATAGGCGTCCGGACTCAGTCGATTGGAACACACATGTTGAAATAGGTGTCCGGACTCAATCGATTGGAACACACAAGTTGAAATAGGCTTCCAAACTAAAGCTCTTTTTTAAATACGTGATTCAGATATAAAATATTTTTGGTCATTACCTGTATAACTAAAAATAAACAATAATTTTTTATTATCATTCTAGGTTAAAATCATTATGATTTCAATTAAGTATAACTGTTCTGTCGTAGGCACATACAATGGTTTTGAACGGTATTTCGGGGAAGGAAATTTAAGAATTCTAAAAGATAAAATAACACAACCACGTGTGCGTATTTCCTTGACAGCGCAAGCTAGAAATGAATCGAAAACAGCAGACAGGTTTGCGTGTAAGGCATATTAACGCCTAAACAAAAGTCTGCAAAGCATCGTACCCTTACCTGTAATAGAAGGTTGAGGACATCAATGTTGTCCTTGAAGAGGACGTTGTCGAAGCTGATCCCTTCCTTCATATAGTCATCCTTTTCACACACAAAAATCTTCTCTAGGAAAAACTGATGTAGTTTTTCGTTCGTTATGTTGATCAAAAGTTGTTCAAAACTGTTTTGACGGAGATTCTCGAAACCCGAAATGTCCAGAACACAAATTGAAAGATCTGAGTCTTTGGAGTGTCTAAAAAAAAAATACCTTTCTTTGTCATTTCAACTTTGTTTGGCATACGCGCATCATTGCAGGCGGATATCATGTGTAATTGATATAAAATGTATAGCCAGTTTTTAAAGCCTTGAGAGAAAGGAAAAAAACAACAACAATATATTCAACGATTACACAGCTGGCTTCTACGCAGCTTCTAGCAGCCACTGTAAATACTCTTATGCAGTAAGTAAATTCAGACTAAAGTGATTTTCAACTTCGAAATGTTGGACACTGTGTCTAAAGACATAAAACAATAAAAAAGAACATTATTTTCTATGATATCAAAGTTGAAGTCCTTTTAATGACGAGTTGATAAAACGAAAATTCTTTTCATTTTCTAATCATTGTTTATAAAATCTGCTTCAGAAGCTATTATCATTGTCCATCCCTTGAAGAGAACGTTTACCGAGTAGATGTCACAGACTTTGAGTAACCGGTACCGACAGCCAGTATTACTACTATTTCAAGCATAGTTCATGCATCAGTATTTACCTCTACATACATCAGTATTTACCTCTACATGCATCAGTATTTACCTCTACATACATCAGTATTTACCTCTACATACATCAGTATTTACCTCTACATACATCAGTATTTACCTCTACATACATCAGTATTTACCTCTACATACATCAGTATTTACCTCATTCAGCCACTATAGCTAAGGCCTCACATGAGCATCGGAGTTCAAGCCAATAAGGCGCGATATCCACAATTTTGGAATAATACTTCTATTAGATCCATAATCGGAGAAAATTTCGTAAATTCAGTATTTTCTTTGTGTTTACTGTTTGTCTCTGTTTTGTAAGTTTACCTTTGACAAAGACTCAATGAGAGTCGAAGGCGCTTCGGCTAGTTAAAAACTAGTTTTGCTCTGTTCGTTGGAGCGATTAAAAGGATAAAAGGTCCTCTATTTGTTGCTGGCTTCCAAAGAAGATGACACAATATTGTGAGAGGAGACAATGATAGTAGAATAGACACACTAAAAGCATTGATCAAACGCATTATGTGTACTTTGTCGTTGTACAAATAGAAAATGAACGATGAAATACAGTTTCCAATGAAATAAGATATTTAACTTTCCAAAATTTCACAATAGTGAAAGATCTTTAATTTTAAACTACTGAATCTTGGTCTTCGGTGATCATATTTTCTATAGGGTTAATTTTGAGTTCCGGACGAATCCGTAAACTTGGAATTTCATGTACAACTAACCCAACTTTTGATTTTGTGACATATATTAATATCCGATACTTTAGTATTGTCCATTTTGCAATTCATTTTTAAAGTACATATCCTGTTTTTAAATGAAAAGCTAGTGTCTACTCATGAAAAAATCTGGAAGGAACTTGTCAACAAAACGAAATATATTCATGCAAAAAGAACAGTAAAACGCTACTTTGATTACGTGTGCCAACTTTTCGAGAGAATTTTGTACAGTTCGTATTCAGGCCGCTAATACTCTATACACTGAAAACTTCATCGTTGGTACCAATATTCGTCTATGAATTCCGCCATTTTGAAGCATACGCTTACTCCTATGTAAACGCTCCGTCGATTCTAGATTGAATCAAACAGTTCCATACATGTGTATCGCAACAAATACAATAAACTTCAAAAAGTTACCTTCCTATTTGTGATTGCAGAGAGGTGTTGATTTTCATAATGATTCCTTCAAATACGCAGAGGTAGAGTTGCTTGACGAGGGCATCGCGACCATCTTCTGCCTTCTCCAGGGATTTGTAATGCCGCAACTCCTCACCTGAATTAAAATAAAAAATTATCCCAAGCTATTCTTCTTGATTATTGCCGTAACTATTTGCACCATTAATTTCAGTTTTTTTTATTATTTATTTACCTCGATCGTATGACAAGAATAATAAAGAAAAGGCTCAATAAAAATCGAGTGTTTTATCTTCCTTCTTCTTAAAACTATTTAATCCGGAAGATATTGTACACGTTCTATACGACATGATGATGATGATAATGATGATGATGATGATCCATGTTACCTCTAATGTGATGCGTATTGGCGAGTAATGCCGTCACCAATTCCTGCTGAGCGTCTTCTTCAATTCCAAGCAATCCACAGGCTGTAGTTGGGTAAAATAAAAAATAAAAGACGAGTTAACATTCATGGCGAGTTTCGACAAAAATATACTTTGACGCGACTTTTTTTCAATAACAAGGGGCGAGATGTACGTAAAGGAAAAAGGACAAAACTCTGGTTGTACTAGGAGAATAATCTTATATTTTCAGTCTATCACACAAGTTAGAAAAGGGACAAATTATGAATTTTAAAGATATATGATACTGAGATTACTCTGATCCAAACATCGTCACACATTAAGAAACAACACGTGTACACTTACGCTGGTCTGTATAAACAATCCTTGGAATCGGCTAAGCACTCAAAAATTATTCAATGCTACTTTTAAACATCCGAGCATGGCCTTTCAAAACACATTTTGTAAGTTTTGGATGACGAAAGCCTACTTGTAAACAGTGCCTATGTTAAATGTTTTTAATCATATTTATAACTCACATTTGCAGGTGTAGGGATTTTGAGAGGGTGGGGGAGATCTGCAATAATTTGTGTCCGATTGGATGAATTTGCCTATTTTAAAAATAAAACGTTCCTCTTTTGTGTGTGTGTGTGGGGGGGAGGGACTTTGGGCTGGCAATATCTATAGCTCCTTTCGATATTGCTGACATTGCTTTCTTCAATAAAATGAGAAAATATGGCAGTGGAGTAATAAAGTAAAATATAAGAGAAACCAGAAATGTGTTCATAGATCACAAATGCCCGCCACACACCATTTAGTATCACCATGCAGTCAAATGTATTGAGAAACTAATTTTAAACACAAAATTTAACTCGGATCACTCAAACATGAAATTTAAGTCACAGTCACCTTCTAGTAAGATGGTGTTGTACTCACTAGAACGCATCTACTTACCAAGTTGCATTTCTTGGTGGCCAATAATAGCCGAGAAACTAACCTAAACCGAAGTAGCTGAACCGTAAAATTTAGGTCACAGTGATTGATTTACGTTTGGTAGAATATTGTTGAATTCACTGAGATCCGTCCACATTCCAATCTGCATGATTCTTGTGCTGACAATTCCGAGAACATGACCTTGACGGATAACTTAACCCAAGTCGACGAGGCGTGATATTTAGGTCACAATGACCTATTTTTGGCAAGATGACATTGCACGGATTAAGACGGTTTCGTTTGTTTTTGGTGTTTAACGTCACAGCAACACAAGTAGGGTATTTAGTGCCGGAGCAGTTGGAATAAAGTGCCTTGTCCAAAAACAACTTTTGGAAAGATGGCACTGTACTCGCCAAGATGCATGTACACACCAAGATGCATAACTCTGGGGCCGACAATGTCTGAGAAACTAACCTAAACGCAAAACTTAATCACTGAACCGTAAATTTAGGTCACGGTGACATACTTTTGGCTGATATTTGTGGTACTCATCAAAACACATTTACATACAAAGTTTCATGGCTCATGCATGGCTCGTATGATGCTTGAGAAACTGAACTAAACGCAAAACTTAACCAAGATGTGATGGACTGACAGACAGACGAACAATGGTAACACTATATGCTCCTTCCAAATGGCAAAACTGACCTGGGACTAAATAACATTCTTCGTGGTCTTCGTAAATTTTGACGCTTTCGTTAGCCTCGTCCTCTGTGAACGAAATGTTGGACAGCAGCAAAATGGCAGCCAAAACTTTGTACAACTGGTCTATTAACTGTAATGGAATAAAGAACATAATGCATTGGAACTGCTTCACGACAATTGGACAAAATTGTTGATTGCATAAAAAAAAAGGTTTAGCCAAGGAACAATGGGGGAAAACATATACTGGCAAATACAATTGGACTGCAAGAAATTAGAAGCTATTAGAATAAATGTACATGGTTTGGTTTCATAGATATGGTTTCGGATTAACGAATAATAAGTACAAATACGGTTCGCTTAATAGGATAGACATATATTGCACATACTATAGGGTAAGAAGACTAATTTTGCTTATACTAAGCATATTATTATAATGCGGAAAGTGGTTACGTTTCATTACGTGATAACATTTGGTTTAATTGGTCTATTCGATCATTATCTATGGTTCCCTGTTAAAATTCTCATTTTCAATAATTGTGATTTATTTAAAATAAAGCCCCAATAAATTATAATATAAATAAACGATTCCCGCGATGTGGGGAAAGTATTAACAAATGAGCTGAAAAGACTATTAAGGATACACACCGAGTAAATCACATTATGGAATAAAGCTATTTCTGATTGGCTAATACCAAACATTACGTCACTGATAAACTAGAGGATAGTTACAATGGAGAAAAGGTTATGATACACACCTCATCTGTAAACTGAAGATCCCTGAGAATTTCTTCTGTCTTCTCAAACATTACCTTGTATTCTCGGAGTTCCTCAGTGTTTCGAATCGATTGACCCGCAAGAATCCTGCACATGGGAAAATAATTCACGCTGAAAGCCTGCAGCAAAGCTGTTTGTCAAGTTTTTCTAAATTATTCCCTCCTTTTCCAATGATCCCCACCCCTCAGCTTCGTCCCCGGGATATGTTTAAAAAAATCTAATACTATCGTGAACATCAACAAACCATCAAGAATCAATCATTTTGGTCTAAAGTCTATTTAAATAATGTGTTCCACGTTCAGGCACGCAGGGGTTACATAGTCCTCAATTTTTATTTTTCGGAAAGCGCAGAGACGATATTTTTTTTTTATTTAAAAAAAAAAAAAATTCTTTTTTTTGACAGAACAGGTGTTACAAATGTAAATAGGGAAATTAAAATCTGAGGCTAGCGATTATGTTAGACTAACAGAAAATGACACTTCCGCTAGCGAGCTGACCCTGGCTGCTATATCTGTAATGTTACTTATACAGGTATCACTCAAACAATCGACTACCAGGCAAACCAGTCGACCAGAAAAATACCATGTCAGTTATCAACTCATATATATAGTCCAAAACCGTTATTCCTAAGTTACATGCCTATGTTGTACAGGTTAGTACAGTTCCATTTTCCCTCCATTACACATTTGTTGAACATATATTTATGTCCGACTTAAGTAAATCTTACATTCCTAATGCCTCGCTATTAAAGGTACTGCCCAAAATACCTCGATATAAATCTTATATCTCTAATGCCTCGCTATTAAAGGTACTGCCCAAAATACCTCGATATAAATCTTACATGTCTAATGCCGCACTATTAAAGGTACTGTCCAAAATACCTCGATATAAATCTTGCATGTCTAATGCCTCGCTATTAAAAGTACTGCTCTATCCGTAAAGTAACAATCGACCATCAGCCGACCAGAAAAATACTTAGCCAGTTACCAACCCATATATATAGTCCAAGACCGTTAAACCCAAGTTACATGCCCATGATGGACAGGTTAGTACAATCCCATGTTCCCTCCCTTACACATATCTTGAACATACATTTATATCTAACTGAAGTAAATCTTTTACATGCCTAATGATTCGCTATTAAAGGTACTGCCAAAAATACCTCGATATAAATCCATTGAATTCAATCTCACTACGAATCATACAATACAAGACTTTAAAAAAAATAATCTGAATGTAGCCTTGATTGATATCACATGGACTCACAAATATGCATAATTGCATAGAAGCCCTATTTTTAAAAAAAAATACTAAAAAATACACATTTAACAATGTAATTCTACACCAGTCTGCGGTTGACACCTTCTTAGCCAACTGAAACTGCTGTAACAAACAGCCCAGATAGCTCCACCTACACCAATATCAGACGGTAATTTATAGACCTGAAACGAATATTGGAACATTTCGAATTATAATACTTTCTTGCAAATATTTGAATAAAAAATTAGTATTGGAATATTCGTTTGTTAACCCCGAGAGTTTGGCAGCATTTTGTAAAAGAAACAAACAAGGCGAAATGTAAAATATGGAAGGTTGAATTAATTAGTTTACAAGGGAACAACTTAAAACATGCTAAATTGCCTGAAATTCAAACTCCGACTATCAAGGTCATCATCATGTCAAAATTCTGAATAGGGATATTGCTCCCATCATCGCCATTTCTATTTATTATACTCTTCAAAAGATAATGTGTAATACGGCAAGTTGATGAAGAACATTGTATAGAATAGGGGTCATATCAAAGTCAACAAAGCCTTTAAGTATCAATCAACCAGAGTTCCAAAAAAATTGTGTACTGTTGTCGAACATTCGTTCTCTCTCGATCAGTTATAGCCAATCCCGCAAACCATTAACACTCCCCACCCCTCCCACCCCTGATCATCGTTCCTCGGAAGGTTAACTCCAACGTAGTTCCAAATTTGGTCTTTTATTCAAGTTCTGCAGTAATTACACAGCTATGGAATTACCAATATCAGGGACAGATCCAGAAATATCGTGGGGGGAGGGGGGTAAACAAGTAGGCGAGAAAAGAAAACTTACTCAAGGAAAAGTTCTCGTTTTTCGCGCTAATTTTCGGTCCCCCCCCCCCCTTTCCCAGGGGGCCACCCATGAATGTGCTTAAAATCGGACACTATCCTGTTATTTTCTTAAAAGTTAGTAATTCAGATGTCAGGGTCATATCAATAAGATGTACTTGGGCCAGTTGACTTGACTTTGGAACAGAATCATTTTAAGTTGTAGGGGTCGAGAGTTTTTCTAGTATGCGATGGAAAAGGCTGAGGATGTTCCGATTGCGTGCAAAAACTACGCACCTCCGATTCTGAAGGTTTGGCAATGGAAGTGTTCCAATGAACACGGGAAATTTTACGTTTTTCAGAAGGACGTTAGCACACTTTTACGTAGAACTTTACTTATAATTACAATCAAGACATATATTACATTGATCTTAGCAAAGTAAAGGGGCCAAATATTTGGAACTATTTTGTTAAGCTCTGAACATACAAGCTGGTGGGCGTAAAGTTAATATCCAAAACTGGATAGTAAATCGCCATATAGCAGAGGCGCATACTTACCGGCGAAAGTGCAAAGTGCCGCATTGTCTACTTTCAAACTTGGTTAAGGAGGGAACTAGTTCCCATCCTGGTAGAGGTTACATTATACTGATTACAGAAGCCACAAGGTCATTTCACACCTATTATAATGTACGTCTTACGTACAAGATGATGTCAATACCCGTGTATAGATTTTAGTTAATACAATTATTTATGAAGTCTGAATACGAGTTTCTTATGGCTTACAGAAATCCCAACGTCAAAATTTGGCATGTTATAGTCGGTCAAAAAGTCAGTACCTGCGGAAATATCAGGCATGTACTAGCATGACAAATTCCTACATTCAACGTACGGCGAAATTGAATTAAATTAATTTGATTGTGAAGAAATCACTTCCCAGAGAAATATATATTTGAGATAGCCCGCGAATTTAACTGAACAGGTAATGAGTTTATGCCCTTTACCGTCCGTCTTCAGCACTAAAGCAACGTTTATGTTTGTACTGAGTTTGAAGATAAACAAGAAGAGTAACACCTACATTCATTTGAATCCTAAAATAAACTTCACTCATGACCATTAACTTGATTTAGATAACTTAGTTCAGAGTGTTTGTCTGGGAGTGGTGGGTGTCAAGAAATAAACAAAGCAGACAAAGGAAAGAGGAAGGATTTGATAACTTTTTTAATATCGACGAATATTCGATTCCTATTCGAATACATTCAACGAATATTCGAACAAGAAAATTTGGTTTTCGTTTCAGCTCTAGCAATATAGTATTGCGCCTGCGTGTCAGTTTGACACTTTGGCCAATCGGGTGTGCTTTCTCGTATTGATTTCCTGTACAGTTATATCAAACTGGCTGAAATACTCTCCAAAGTTAATATACTATGCGCCTTGAAGTGGAGCAACAATAACTACTGTGTATATTTGGACTGGTACACATATTTGCATTTATATTATCCGGTTTAAATATGGTTATCAGTATGTTGTCATTGACATTGAATATTGTTATAGCCCAGTCCGACTTTGACGTACGTGTTAAAACAACGCTCTTTTCAAGCAAATTTTTGTGTATGTATAAACAATATGCCTTGGCAGGGTGTGGGGTGGGGATGGATGGGCGTGTGAGTTTCTGTGATGATGTTTTGAGGACTAAAACAAAATGCAAGATGCATTATTCGTATAGAAATACTGGTGGGGTACAACTATGCGTCTCATGCAAGGTGTAATAGTCTTTGTAACGTTGTTGACAAAGTAGTCCAATTTTTCTACGCCCCTGCTTCATATTCCCTAATTTGAGCAGAACAGACAAGGAAAGGCTCACACATACTGATGCACGTACAAACCAAATTGTTCTTCTCCAATCGAATCAGATACAACAGCCAATATATGTAATTTTAACTTCATTGTAACTGTCTTAGCAATAAAAGCTACGTAGTTTTGTTTTGAAAAAAAATAGGTGTTTTTGTCTAATTTTCGTACCATCCTATTTTCTATTTCGTTTCGTTCTTTTATAAGACTTTTAAATCACTGATAAAGTTACAACCCTCCAGCTCGACCTATCCCACCCGCTCTATGCAACTTGCCATATCCAACTCGCTCTGCAACTCGCACTCTCCCACTCGCTCGTGCTCATCCTCTTATTCTCACCCTATGATCACTCCAGCTCGCTCTCTCCATCTCACCATATGAACTCTCTAGCTCGATCTCGATTACTCCGACTCGCCCTCTCCTACTCGCTCTCGATTACTGCTGTTCGATCTCAAATGTTTTTTTCTGAATTTTTAACGAGTTGGCGTTTCAAACTTGTCCACCGATCTTGTAAATGATTTGCTTGCTTACCACCCATCGATTTATTTCGTGAGCATAAGGGAGAGCGGTAGCTCAGTTGGTAGAGCATCAGACTCGTAATCAAATGGTCGCGGGTTCGATACCCACCCAGGCCAGCCCAGATCGTCTGCCTTCTTCCTTTCCTTGGGAAAGGCACTTAGCTCCCATTTCATCCGCATGATATAGCCAATAATGTGTTAAAAGTGACGCTAAAAGCAACAAACAAAATTCGGGAGGTATGTAGGTACATATGGATGGATGGATGCTTTCTTTTCTAAATAAATATCATTACCTGTAATCGGACATGTTCCCTTCGAGGTAGTAATATAAAAGTCTGTGTTTGGGCATTCCAGCAAACAGACTGTAAAAGACGTGGAAATTTCTATCCTCGGCTTGGTGATGGACGATACGGGACTTCTCTAATGTGTAGAATTCAATATCCGCTGTAAAAGAAGTCAAAACGTCATAGGTCACACAAAATAGTGAAAAAAATGTACAGATCTAGACGAGGATGATTGTGGAGTAGTGGATGAAGTTAGGACGCTGTACGTAAATTTTGTGTGATTTAACAATTGAAAGAATTGTATTCTTGTCTCCTCTGCTGTCTCTTCAATCAAAGTTTCCATTTGTAACAACAGTAATATATATATATGCCATTTATCACCGGAGTTCAAATCAACTTGGCGCGATATCAAACATTTTCAAATAATATTTCCATTAGACATGTAAACTTTTGCAATTTCAACGATTTCTTTTGTGTTTATTGTTTGTCTTTTCAGCTTTCTACTTGCCTTTAACAAAGACTCGATGAAAGTCGAAAGCGCTTAGGCTAGCTAAAATCTTGTTTCACACTGTTCGTTGTCAGTTTGTTGCATTAATCTTTATCAATCCCTGACATACGCGATCACTTGCTGGATCCAGTGCACTTGAAAGGACGGTTATTCGCCATATTATAAGTATATATATATATATATATATATATATATATATATATATATATATATATATATATATATATATATATATATATGACTAGGTTCCATTGTTTTTTTTTCAGATATGTGCTTTGTCGAGAGTGTATCGGGCTTGGTGCGTGCATGCAATGATATGGGTGTCATAACCCATGGACCTGGGTTGGAAACTCAATAGGGGATGCATCGAAATATTTCTCTAACCTGTATGATAAAATTCCTTCTCCAAAATTAATTTCACTTCATATTTTCACGCTTATATATTTGCTTTCGATTATAAATGAAATAAAATGATGGCGAAATGAAATATGTGGGCAACACTTGCTGACTGCGGTTACAGATGAGACTCTTTAATTAAATTGATATCAAGGTTATTAAGACCGTACAATTTATGAAAGCTTAATTCGGGGAGAAAGACATTTTATTCATAGTAATTTTAAAACTTTAATTATATTCGATAATATTGCTACCTTTTGTATATGATTTAAATATCGCATAAAATGTATCCTTGAATTTGGTTCTTAATTTCTTAGCTCCAAGAAAGGATTCATCAATGAAATTATCTTTTCATTAATTTATACTGTAATAATGCAACAGAATAGTTTTTTGCCTGGTTCTCATTTTATAGGAAAAATGCAGGACAAATGTGAAATATTCCTAACAAAGCGCAAAATTTCGAAAATTTTCCTTTTTTTAAAAGTGTTTTGAATGTACACATAATGGAAATGGAAATGCCAGCAAGCATTTGGGTAGCAAGTATTTGGGTGGTTATCTAATTACAACAGAAAAAGAAGATAGGAGAAATTGATATTGGTAAAGATCAAATCTTGTCTTGAATATCACATTGAACTGTGAAGGAATTTGATATTAGAAAACAAACAGAGTTAACAGGTCAGAAGTGACAACAAAGTACAGAGATAACAGAAGCAGAAAATGGCGTTTCTCTTAAAAAATTTTAAAAAAAAGGAACGTTTTTTTCAACTTAGGGTTAGTGACATGGCGTCGTTGAAGATAAATACATCAGATAAAGCTATCTTTCAATCGTTTGCAATGCATATCTTTCATAGCAGTCGTTACACGAGACCAAACGATATAGAATCGAAGAAGATAATGTAAACAAGCACATAACTTGTCCCTTACTGTTGAAGTATTACAAATCCTTTGACACAAGAGATAATTCTTATCATACTGCCTATTACTGACCCATGTTTTGGAATGCTAAATGTGATACCAGTCTAAGTGTTACTGTCAACCACTCCATTGTTTTCTGGTCAGATAGCAGCTAGACTGTAACTGTACCGTTGTCATAAACAAGAGACCCTCTTTTGTCAAGCCTGCCTTTGATTTACTTAAGTAAAACAAGAGACCCTTTTTTGTCAAGCCTGCATTTGATTTACTTAAGTTAAACAAGAGACCCTTTTTTTGTCAAGCCTGCCTTTGATTTACTTAAGTAAAACAAGAGACCCTTTTTTGTTAAGCCTGCCTTTGATTTACTTAAGTAAAACAAGAGACCCTTTTTTTATCAAACCTGCCTTTGATTTACTTAAGTAAAACTGTTTTGACATTGAGATTAAACTTGGAAGTAGACAGACACGTATACGGACGCCCGAGTGATGGCTATGACGAGCTCTACCAAATCGGGCTAAAAAAAAGGGACTGCATGTATTTCCAGACTTGTGATAAATATGGACTGCATGTATTTCTAGACTTGTGCTTATCACTTGCCATTTCAAATTTATCTGATCGTCTCAGAAACTGATTTTTACAACATGTGATTCGCGTCATTGTACCTGATTTTTACAACATATGATTCACGTCATTATACGTGATCAGGCAAAGAATGTTTATGGGTGCGAGACCACAAAGCTGCTTGTAGAACTATTGTATTACTCAAGATATGTTTGTTGTTTAAACAGATGTTCACAACATGTGATACATAGAGAATACGTACGTATTTGTGCATAGATATAAGGAAATATATCACGAGTGAAGTGGAAACATTGTATTGTCATGAGTGGCGAAGCCACGACTGACCGTACAAAATGTTCCACTTTGAAATATATAGAAGATATCTACGTTTTTTTAGTAGATATAGAAAATTTATATGACGAGTGAAGTGGGAAACATTATATTGTCATGAGTGGCGAAGCCACGACTGACCGTACAAAATGTTCCACTTTGAAATATATAGAGGATATCTACGTATTTTGAGTAGATATAAGGAAGCCACGAGTGACAATAAAAAATGTTTCCACTTCACGAGTGTAATATTTCCTTATATCTACTAACAACAACGTAGATTTTCTTGTTATTATATATTTTTAAAGGCAAAAACCGTCGATTTGCATGGATTTTTTCTCCATTCTGTGCAAATGCGATTAACGGCTGCATTACTACATCGATAAAAAGAAGTTCCGAAATTTACAATAATTTTAGAACAGCGACCTTTTATAAATTTATCTTGTACAAAAAATGTTTCAATTTCTGTATTTTGTCAAATTAACGACTGTTTTCAAACGAAAATGAAGAGATTTTTATTTTCGCTAACACATTTCTGGCGCGGATTAATACAATAACAATTGTTGGGGTAGGGATATAAATAAAAATATATAAATATCACGGAGCGGTCACATCCGACTGCTTTCAGAGTTTAACATCTTTAAAGAAAAGATTTTAATGATTGCGAGTTTACTTGTATGGATGTTGGTTCTTTATTTTGTGCCAATTTTGTGTGTCACATAATTTTGGTTTGCAATCAACACTACCAATGCCCGATTTCTCCAGGTTTTCAAAAATTATTATGTTTGTGTTGAGAATTAGAATCGCTACTTTAACAATTGTGTTACTATATTTAACCAAGAGATTTTCCTAAAAGTGTATCCGTTTGTCGTAGAGTGTAAAAGGCACACTGTATGAGTGACAGAATATCTAATAGCAACAGTTCGTGTAAGTTCAGTCACTAATAGTTTGCAAGATTCATTTGGAAAACTAATTTCAAAAAATTAATACCTGAAGGCTCCTTTTTGTTCTTTGGGACTTCGTTTTTAGACATTTTTATGGCGCCTTGTTATTGATTAAATAAATGTATACTAGAAGGTCTACAATCTTGACACATTTTTAGATCTGTTCATCGTGAGAGAGAGACCGACTGACAGACAGACAGGCAGACATACAGAGAATGAACAGAAGAAGAAGAAAAAAAGAAAAATGAAATAGGATTAAATATGGAAATACAGATTTAAATAACATACATAATGAAAGATATTTTTCTAAATGGGAAAAGAAAGTAGTTCCAAAAGCGATATTGCATCTGTGGCAATAAAAGTGGTATTGCCACTGTAGCGAAGTCGTTTTTATGCCACTGATATATTTCAATATCTCATTATGAAATATATAATAATTCCTTATATATACTCGGAAAAACGTAGATTTTCTTTATATTTTCTATACTTTTTAAGCAAAAACCGTAGATTTGTATGGATATGTGTTCTCCATTCCGTGTCAATGCGATTAATGGCTGAATTACTACAGCGATAAAAAGAAGTTCTGAAATTTTACAATAATTTTAGGACAACAACCTTTTACAAATCCTACATATAATGCTCCAAATTGCGCATTTTGTTAAATGAATGGCTGTTTTAATATGAAAATGAAGAGATTTTTATGTTCGTAAAAACATTTCTTGCGTGGATTGATACAGTGAACATTGATGGGTAAGTTTTTTGTAGAAATATCACAGAGCGGTCGACTTAAGAGTGTAACATCGTTAAACCAAAGATTTTAATGATTGTGAGTTTGCCTATAACTATTTTGGTTCTTTAGTTTGTTTATTTCTGCATTCAAACATGAATTGTGTGACCTTGGCAAGCTTACAGTCGAATTCCATAATAGACGCTGCACCCAAATTTTGATTGTCACTTAATATCGGTTTGCAATCAAAATTCATTATCCCCGATTTCTCCATCGTTATCAGACATTAATATGATTGTGATGCGAGTTAAATCGCTACTTGTACAATTTTATTACTACATTTAATCACGAGTTTTTCCCTAAAAATTTGTACCGTTTGTCGTAGAGTGTAACAGGTTCTGTATAGGTGTCACTAAATATCGAATAGAAACAGGTCATGCAAGTTCAGTCACTGATAATTTGAACGATTGGTGTGGAAAACTATTTTTAAAAGGTTATATTAAAACTTGCAGCCTACTTTTTCTTGTTTGCAGTTCGTTTTTAGGCATTTATTTTTATATATTGTCTTATGACACCTCCTCATTGACGACATATATGTATACTACAGCCTTACCATTTTAAGATCCGTTTATCCTGAGAGAGAGAGAGAGAGAGAGAGAGAGAGAAAAGAAAAATGAAATAGGCCTAAATATGGAAATACAAGTTTGAATAACACACACAAGGGTAGATATATTTTTTAAATGGGAAAAGAAAGTAGTTCCAAAAGGGATATCGCCACTTTGGCGATAAAAGTGGTATCTCCACTGTGGCTATATCAATTTTCTCCCATTGATACATTTCAATATCTCATTATGAAACATAAAATAAACTGTATTAGCCATGATCAGGCAAAGAATGTTTATGGGTACAACAAGACAATGCTGCTTGTAGAACTATTGTATACAATGTAAAACAAAAAATGTTCGCAAGCAAAACATATTCCCAAATTTATGGAGGCAGCTAAAATCGTAAATATTTGCTTCAGAGATGTACAATAAAGTATTGCCAATTAGCAAATCACGAAACTTTTGTGCAGCTTATATCTAAATTTTCTCAGTTCAATAAAAATAATTTTATGATTCATAGTAACACTTTTACCACTAGCTAGAGCATTTGCACTGTTAAGAAAGGGATTGAGGCAGTAAGGTATATTTTAGGCTCCGAATATTCAAATTATGTATTTTACAAGTTTTAGAGGGTCAAAAGGTTGTAAATTGTTGCAAAAGATTTTGTACTTGTATTACGTACCATACATTAACTTAAAAGGAATAAACAAGGGGAGAGGGTTGCCTCTGTTTAGTCTCAATTCCTCATAAATGGTAACAATATTCATAAAACAATCTTCATATTAATTAATATGTAATATGTTTTGACTTTATAAAACATCAGTGTATTTATATATATATATATTGTAGTGTTTGTGTTTTGTGGGTTTAACGCCATTTTTCAGCACATGATGGCCAGTACATTTGGTGGAGGAAGAGCCCGGGAAAACTCCGGGAAGAACCACCGACCCACGGAAAGTTACTGGCAAGCTTTCTCACATACCTACGTTGGCCGAGCCGAGACTCGAACCCACGCGGACAGAGGTGAGATGTTAGTGATCTGAAAAAGTCGAGCGTCTTAGACTACTCGGCCACCCGGGGCCTCATACATAGTGTAGACCTGCAGTGACAATCATCCGACCTGTTAAACACTGGACCAAAATAGCTCTGTTCTTAGTTGCAGCGCAATTAAAAAAAAAAAAAGGTATTGCGTCCTATTGACAGATGTATAAAAATAATTTGCTTTCGTGACTAAATATTACATTCTTCAGGGATCAGTATTTGTCACTTGTTATAGGACATATGCACACTCTCCAGCATGTCGTAAGAGTTGTTATAGGACATATGCACACTCTCCAGCATGTCGTAAGAGTTGTTATAGGACATATCCACACTCTCCAGCATGTCGTAAGAGTTGTTATAGGACATATGCACACTCTCCAGCATGTCGTAAGAGTTGTTATAGGACATATCCACACTCTCCAGCATGTCGTAAGAGTTGTTATAGGACATATGCACACTCTCCAGCATGTCGTAAGAGGCGACTAATGGAGGCATCAGCCGCAGTGGCCCAGTTGTTAGCATGCCAGACTCTCGACCGAAAGGGTGTGGGTTTTAATCCTACCGTTGGATCAGCCCGGGTCGACTACTGTGGTGAGTCGTTGGCAAAGTTATTCTACTCCATCTGCCTCGGCACTAAATAATCTACTTGTGTTGCTACACCGTAAGGCACCGAACCAAACCAGTTTTTAATGCATTCAGTTTGTTAGATTTTCATGGATTTTATCGGACTTGAAATTCCCTGACCCTTTGTTGGTTTGACTTACAATTACAATGGTAAGTAAACAAAAAGTTCTTCAAGCATTAGAAAAAATGTAACATTTTTCTAATGTCCTTTTATGGCTTCATACATTTTACAATTTAAAAATTATCTATCTGGTTTCCGGGAGGTCGAAGGAAAAAGATTTCAATCGAGCGTATTTTTGTGTCTACTCATCCACACGAGTGATAAATTTATTCATCGGTACTCTTTTGTAACAGGACATCAGAAAAATACTTAATTGAACATATCGACAAAACATTTAGGTTTTCGTTTACACGTCATAACATTTTCTTCAGTACAGCGGTAGCAGAAAGGGTGCCACTTTGCAAGGTCGATAATTTAACCTCTAGACAATTTTTTGGGTCTTTCGTTACAAAAATTGTACCTCAATAAAATTGATTTTATAAATATCTTTCTGTTACTTTTTACTAATGATTAGATTGTTGCACATAACGTTTAATGGCTAACTGAATAGCCTTTTAAAAATAAATTTCAAGAAGAACATTACCTCCAGGGGTAAAACGAGTTTACATGTTAAGGGTGTTAGTGATTTATTCATTTCAAAATGAGAATTTCTCCAAGTACACGTCCTTTTTTGCTTGGGAACAAAATTACACTTCCTTGTCGACACTAGACAGGTAAAATTCCGCACTTTACGCCTACAAGCATTTTCAGGTACATTTCTTCATATGTGCCCCTATTATCACACTGGCCCGAAATAACTCACTACTGGGACGGGTAAAATTCCGCACTTCACCCTCCACAAGTATTTAAAAGTACATCTGTTTTTATGTGCCCCTATTATCACACTGGCCCAAAATAACTCAATACAGGGGAAGTTCACCTATTTTTATCCTAATAATAGTTACAATTACAGCAATTACAAATACAAGTGTTACAGGCATGTTTTAACAACGGGGAATCAAGGATAAGAATGTAAAACACTTGCCAACGGCAATAAATATAATTTATTTTATTAAAAGTAATGATAATAATTTCGTGTGTTCGATGTAGAAGAAAAAATCGTTTCTTTCTGTAGCATACTCTTTAAAACATGTTTTGGAACCACGGATGAACTCTCTCTCTCTCTCTCTCTCTCTCTCTCTCTCTCTCTCTCTCTCTCTCTCTCTCTCTCTCTCTCTCTCTCTCTCTCTCTCTCTCTCTCTCTCTCTCTCTCTCTCTTGGCAGTTAATATCGCTTAAGTAGTTAAGTTAATATCCCAAAACGTGTTTTTTCTGAGATTACCCAGTGTAGTTGGTCATACCCCAGCTCTTCGCAGATTACCTTTTATAAATCACGAGATGATGACTATACAACAGCCGGCGACGACCATTGTTATGGTCTTTGAAAATCTTAAGAACATGTAACATATCGTTTTTAAATTGACCAAAAAATTGTTTTGCCCTTAAACGTCTCTTTGGTTAATCCCATTTGCTATTGATAGATCACTGCGTGTTTCCCTTGTCATTTCAAATAAAATTGCAAGATCACTTTCGATCATTTTTTATGTACGTGTCGAAACCGATTGCTTATTATGCACTGACCAAAAGACTGCTTCAACAATATTAGAAAGTTTCCGAAAGAATTTACTTGCTTCATCGTTTTCAGAAATTATAGAATGGCTAGAATATTATCTCAACCAATGGGATAGTTAATGTTTAAATTCAAGTACCTGTTTTGAGTATATATGCAACTTGTCGAAGGTTAAAAAAAGGTGGAGGTAAAACTATTATGGCGGTAATCTGGACGATAACGTTCAATATTTTCGAATAGCACCTACTCTAGATTCTCTGGACTGTTTACAATCTTGTTCATTCTTGCTCTGTTTTATCAGGAAGCACAGCGGTACTTGCAAGTACATAGACCACAATAATTTACTGTGTAGCCAGTAGTTTGTGTTACCAGTGATAAAATGAAATGTATTTGTTAGGACTTATTGCGATAATTTTGTATTTCTTAAGAATGCACAACAAGTCTCGTAAACACAAGTGTGGAGGCAAGTAAGAACTAAAGCAAAATAAATACCGGTGATGATACACCAAACTACACTTGTTTGCAGTCATAATATTATGATGATACACTAAACTACACTTGTTTGCAGTCATAATATTATGATAAAAATATCGTCCATTTTGTCAGGGATGGTAGTCGTAGATTTTGTCGAGCTAGTGTCTGAAGTGTGCGTGTATTTGTTAATATAAAACCTTCAAGTGCTGGAAAGATTATAATGAAAAATAAATCGTATATGCATAGACGTACTTCTTCACAATAAACGTGAACGCGAAATGGGAAAGTAATATTTTGTCTGAAAACATCCCAAGATGAGTGTATATGCAGAAATCTCGATGGCGGTATTTTCATTGGATTAAACTAATTTTGTTGTTTTAGAAGGGTGGGGAAGAATATGGCTTCTTTTTTCTGTTGATTGTATTGGAAATTACCAACTCTTTAAACCAGGCTACATAAATCGAATTAAAACTATAATTATGCGGGCAAATTACTTAGATTGTTACCTACAAAAAGCTTTCAATAGTTCAGTAGCTTTCTGCATGTATGATATTGTTTTCCTGTAAAAGAAATGTGCAACAACTCAACTCTAAACAGAAAGCACAGAAAATGTCTAAGAGTTTTCAGTGGTTACCTTTAGCTACTATGACTTCTGAGATGAATATTTATGTGAATGAAATAAACTAATTTCTAGTCATAAAAATTTACTTCCTGTGAAAATCTAGTACTCTCTTTACGATCAGTTTTTGCTTTAATAATGATCAAAGAGCATGCGCTGTCCGTTTAATATTTTCTACATTAAAATCCTTCTATGCTGAAATACTTTTTTATTGTTAGTGACTAAATTAAAAATGTAGAGCTAAGTAAATGTATGTTCTGTATTGCAATCACAAACAATATTAAGGAATACAATTAAAACTATTTATCAAATCGTTTGCATTTTAGTGCTTTTATTAAAGCACTCTTGTACACAATGGCACTAATAGGTTACAGTGGTAAGTCAGAATTACTCACCTCCATGGAGGGTCCCTGAGCAATCGTAATACAATTCAACCAACTTTCCAAAGCGACTCGAGTTTGGGTTCAAGGCAGTTGAGGCATTTCCGAAGAGTTCTAAGAGCGGATTTACCTATAATAATAATAATAATAATAATAATAATAATAATAATAATAATAATAACAACAACAACAACAACAACAATAACAACAACAACGGCATAGTCCTCGTGTGTACGGCTGTAAATTCCCTGCTATTTAATAAAATATAGTAAAATCTCCAATAAAGTATTGCAACATATACTTAGCCTCCAATGGTCCATGCAATACTTACAGTAAATTATAGCTTGTTGAATATTTTTATTTTATATTTATTCGTGTATTTTAGCTGTTCTAATTGTGCTGTTATTTAAGAGGCGCTCTACAGATAGTATGTACTTCTGAGAGAGTGACGGGTGTAAGGTGAAGTTGTTTGAATTTGCAACATGCACAATGAAGAGAATGTTGGCATATCTCTATGTTATTTCCATGTACTGGGGCTGAAATTTCTTTACATATTGCACTTGTGGAAACTGTACATGATCTAAGTACACAGCTGACAAAAATGGACGCTTTCCTGTGCTCGAAAAATCAGCCTGAATTAGTCCAAAGTACACTATATTTAGCCGTTATTAAAATAGGGACAACGAATTTTACCATAGTAGGCAATAACAGCTTCTGAAAGTACAATGAATGAATTACAAAATATATAAAAAGTAAAACAAAGTTATCGGCTCTTTTATTTTTACAATTAACCTTTGAAGTCCAGGAAGTGAAAATGACCAAGCGGAGCAAGCAGTTTTTTTTATAGATGCACACCTGAAGCGGACCAAACTGTAGAATCTATAACCCAAATTGCAACCATTAATCATACACCAAAATAAAGGAAATTAAAAGTTCTTTAATTAATACTTAAGATATACAAGGTCTTTTTTAAATAGACAGGATAACAAGTGAGGAAAACCTGGGACATTCTTTATCTTTAAAAATCTAACCCTGTGCAAGATACGAAACTGTGGAGCACCACTTTAAACAAAATTTTATTTTTTATTTTGCATGTAAATAACTTGAAACCTATTTGGAAGACTGGCCCTGGTTCAATTTATTCTTTCTCTCTCTCTCTCTCTCTCTCTCTCTCTCTCTCTCTCTCTCTCTCTATATATATATATATATATATATATATATATATATATATATATATATATATATATATATATATATATATATATATATATATATATATACAGTAAATTTAGTCAATGTATGTCCACAACTGATGTGTTCAAGAAACCTAGTAGTGACCGTAGGGTTCATTTGTGACTTTGAAAATATACGATGCCGACTAAGATACATGTACCAAGTTTAATCCCTCCATCTAATACAGCTTCATACAATATAGGGCAGAAACGAAATACTGAAAACACTGACCTTTGACCTTGATCCCTAAGCTAGGATTCCAAATGCTGTACGCAACATAACATCAAGCAATGCTAAACAAGTGCACCAAGGTGCGTCAGTTTTTCTCAACTGACATAAAAAAAAGTGCACCAAAGTGCATCAGTTTTTCTCAACGGACTTGGAAACGAAGGAATAAACGGACGGACGTTAACTGGATAGAACGGGAGGCAATTAAATATTTATATGTGCCTCAAAATGAAAGAAAATAGCTCATTATAACCATAGATTACCATTATATTCTGAACTTTTTCAAATAAAAACTCAGTGGAGTATTAAATGTAACCAGGAGAATTTCTACACCTTTTGAAGCCTGTCTGTGAGGTTTGGAATGGTGCAGTGCCCCTGTCTTACAAGATGCTGGAAGATGTATTTGGTGGATTCGGTTTTGCCAGCCCCGGATTCTCCGCTGACGATGATGCATTGTGACTCCTGTAGAGTTCTTAAGTTCTGATAGGCCTGGCTAGCGGTCCAGAACACATGTGGAGCCCGTACATTCTGGCGCGCTCGGTCGTACTTTCGATGATACTGATGATTCAATAAAAAACAAAACAATGTAATCTCATCAATTTAATTGCCAAATTAATTATGGTATCTTTTTCCTTTTTTTTTTTTTTTTACTTAATATTACCGATTCATAAAGGTCTTGAAATTTTCATCTCTTAGGAATAATTCGCACAGGCATCCTTATGTAGTGAATGTTGCCCCACCACACCCATCCCATGTTATGAACACTAATCAGGCATTTGTGGCGTCATTGCTATGCCATATAAAGCTGAAGCATCATTTGATTGACATAATCTCAGTGAAGAATAGTTCATCACGACGTGGAGGCAATGTCACCTTCAAAGAGAGACAGACAGAAACATTCTCATGGTATTGTATGAAACATGTTATTTGGAGAAGAATTGATGTTACTTTCGACATACATGTGTATGTATGTATGTATGTATGTATGTATGTATGTATGTATATATATATATATATATATATATATATATATATATGAAACAGGATATCAGATATCAGTTACGTTCATCCTTTAAATGAAATAAAGTAATTTTAATGGAACATTACCGAAAAGAAAAATAAATACTGACATATACGAGACATGGCTGAACACGGAATTACCAATTATCCCAAGTAAGTATATACCCAAATTGATTCCGGAGGAGCATACTGACGACAAATCCATCAGAAGAGAAACAGCATTACATCACTTTGAAGCTGACATCAGAATAATGAAAAATAAAGCTAAAAGATACGAGCTGAAATTTCTTCAGCTAGATCAAGAAGTGCGTGCAATTTTTGAACTCAAAACTACTGAAGAAGTATATGAGAAGTTGATGGAAATTTAGAGATAAGAATGTAAGAGAGAAGAAGAAATATCGGCTCAGATTTGGGGCAATAGAGAAATTGGCTACAGGGATATGAAAACAAATCTGGAGCAGATATATTCATAGGAGAGGAAGAAATGAGAAAGTAAACTGAGATAAACTATAGTAAACACGTGAATAAAAATGCCTCCGAATAAACAATTCCTAGATACTAGACCCCAAAATTGTCAACATAGGGAAAGACCGTGGAATGTTCAACAAAATCTAACAACAACAATTCATTACCAAAATATCAGGGGAAGGATCACATGGAACCCTAAAAATGATCGTTTTCATGTATAAAAAAAAACACAATTAGAAGAAATGGAATAACATGTATAGGTAAAAATGTAAGAGCCTCTATTTCAAAACAACCCCAGTACAACAGAGATGGGGGTGGGGGAGGCACAGAATAGATGGAAGGGAACCAAGTCTGGGTGTGACAGACAGCGAGGAAACAAATTTGAAAATAGTAGCATAACACAGCGAGAAAAAGAAATTCATCCCCCAGTTTTTTAAAAAAATCTCTAGAACATAGTTCTCTGAAAATGAGACAAGTTTACCGAAGAAAGGTCTTAAATTTATCCCTACACTTAAAGAAAATATAACATATCTAAGGATAGACACAAAATAAATCAGTCGTAAATTGAGATTAAGAGAAAAAAATTGACGCAAGTGAGGATGAAGAAGAAAAAAGAAAAGTCTTTGGTTACAAATACAAAGGAATAGAATCCACCTAAAAGAACAGACAAAGTCTTAGAAGATTTTATTCTAACCTTAAGAAAATATCCACTAAAAAGTAATAACAAAGCAAACAATAACTTGTCAAAATATGACAGACAAGTTTTAAATCTTTTTTAGAAGACAAACCAATTATTATCAAAGAAGCTGACAAAGGCGGAAGGAATAAAAGATGAACATAACTGATATCCCGATTAATTTACAAATTTATTTCCATATATGGTGCGTGTGTGTGTGTGTGCATGTGTCGGTCTACAAAATAATGCAAACAAGGAAAAACACGTGCTTGAAACGACATTTTCAATACTGAGATCATTTGAATTAGCGAACCAAGTTTTATGTAACGCCAAATCGTTCAAAATGGATGAGTTGGAGCTGGAGAAGACAAGCTGGAGAGATCGTATGGTAAGCTGTAGAAGACGAACTGGAGAGGACGAGCTGGAGAGGGCGAGCTGGGGAGGACGAGCTGGGTAGGACGATCTGGAGTAATCGATGATTAGCTGTAATGGGGAATGAAATGATTGATAATTCTATCAGGAAACTGTAAATTAAAGTCTTCAAAAAATATCAGAAAATTACCTTTGCTGAACCCGGGTAAAATTCACTGACTTTATTATTTCATACAAGTGAATTCATAAATCATGCAGGGGTGACACATGCCGATGGCAAACAGGAAAATTAAAGTATATAATCCCAGGCAACCGTACTTAGTTGATATAGGTTTTGTGTGTATATAATTTGTTTGTTTCTTTCATGTTCACAAGTCAAAGTCAGTAGAAAATCTGATGGCAGTCAACCGATGAGAACAGGAGATGTAGATATTATATGACTAACCCCAGTTCTTGAGGTTACTTCCGTCAAAGTTAAGACAGATTTGAGAAGATAAGCCAGTTAGAAACTTATTGATTTTATGAATCGATCACTTCGAAATGAAAGAACGTTACATAATATATATATATATATATATATATATATATATATATATATATATGTGTGTGTGTGCATACATACATACACATGTGTGTGTTGTTGTTGTTGTTACTGTTGTTAATACAAATGCAATATCACGGACTATGTTTCTTGCTTGCATTTACTTTCCACACATAATCTTTTTTTAACATTGCCTTCACACTGGTAGAGTATCGTTCTAAGTTGATTATATAGAAGAAAAAAAATGACAACTAATTATGACTGAAAGGTAACTACTTGATGAGGTGTGTCCAACATATATATATATAATGAACTTCGATTTTCTTCGTCTATTCATCGGTATATCTTTTTTCCAATATAAAATAAAATAAAATAAAGCTACTTTGATGACTCAAAATCGCCAATGCACATGCTTTTCATGTAATGCCTTTTTATTTCACGCTCTTTGTAGAAGGTATAAAATTGAGCCTTTTCGTTCTGCGTCCTCCCGTTTGTCCAGACTCCATAAGTAATATAGGGGAGCACTATTGGGGTGTCCAGACTCCATAAGTAGTATAGGGGAGCACTATTGGGGTGTCCAGACTCCATAAGTAGTATAGGGGAGCACTATTGATGTGTTCATTGGCCAGACTCTATAAGTAGTATAGGGGAGCACTATTGGAGTGTTCATTGTCCAGACTCCATAAGTAGCATAGGGGAGCACTATTGGGGTGTTCATTGCCCATGATCAGGAAGTCGGGCTGGTTTTCTGGGTGACATTATCTACATAGCAACCTCTGAAAATCGCATGGTTAGTCTTTTTATATTTTTTTTCTTTGTTTTATTTCATTTATTTTACTTTTTTTTTTCTTTCTTTTGTTTTACTTTTTTGGGGGTTCTTTTTTGTTTGTTGGGGGTGGGGGTAGATTTACTATGGGGACTTGAGTTGGCCCACTAGGGGGAAAGTTTTGGGGGTGAAGGAAGGGGTTGTGTTGGGTCGAAGTACTATGGGGCTTATGGGAATTTAACATTATGGATGTCACTATTAGGGTCTATGGAAATATAACATTACGTTCGGTTCACTACACACTCGAGTAGTACACAGATGGCGAGTTTTAGGTTACCCCCTTGTATTTTGATTAATTTATTAAAGTTTAAAAAGCAGCCTGGTAAAAACAGAGCGAGTTCAAAACGTTGACATGATGTTAATTGCACCTGTATGTTTTGTCGAGTTAATCAAGGACTACCTAGTTCAGGTTTTGCCAGACACATAATACCATATTCTCGTTGCACCTTTGGTACACGAGTTCTTGCAAGCAGCATTCTCGTTGCAGAGATGATATGCAGTTTTGTAATGCAGACAACTCGTATAGGAGTACTTGAACATCACTAAGCCACACCTTGTATTTGGAATGTGTGCAGGTGTACGATAACTTTACTAGGTGACACATACTATTTCGAATGAAAATGTTTGTGCCATAAAGATGTTAGGTTATAGGTTACTCCTACTATCTTGACTAACTGTTCGTTCAAAATCTGGAAGAGCAATGAGAATTTTGTAAATTTAATTTATGTCTGCGTAGCAGCGAAGCCGTTCTCATATCTTTCAAAGTTTTGAACTCTCTCTGTTTTTACTAGGCCACTGATGAAACATTAATAAATTCATCTAAATAAAACAGAGTAGCCTAGAACTCGCCATCTCTGTACTACTCGAGTCTGTAGGAACCCAAACATAATGTTAAATTTCCATCGACACCCATAGTGACACCCATAACATTAAATTCCTATAATCCCCATAGTACTTCGACCCCAACCATCCGCCCACCTCAAAAATAAATAATAAAATAAAATAAACTAGAGCTTCCATCTTCGTGGTTAAATTTAATCATAATCATGCGACTTTCAGAGGTCGCTATGTAGATAATATCACACAGAAAAACAGCCCAACTTCCTGAACATGCGTAATGAACACCCCATTCTGCTCCCCTATACTACTTATTGAGTCGGGAAAAACGGAAGAATGTAGAACGAAAAGGCTCAAGTTAATGCCTTCCGTGTTTCTACAAAACGCGGAAACAAAAAGGCAATGCACGAAAAGCATGTACATTTGCGATAACGAACCATGGAAGTAACCTCAGATACTGAGGTTAGTTATATAATATCTACATCTCTTGTTCGCATCAGATTTTGTACAAGTTTGACTAGTAAACATGAAAGATACCAACAAATTAAATATACACAAAACATATATCAAACAGATGTGGTGAGCACCTGTTTGCCATCGGTTTGGGTCACCCTTGTATGATTTCTGTATGTACTTGTATGAAATAATAAAGTCAGTGAATTTTACGCGGGTTCAGCGAAGGCAATTTTCTGATATTTTTTGAAGACCTTAATTTACAGTTTCCTGCTAGAATTATCCATCATTTCATCCCCCTATACAGCTAATCATCGATTACTCCAGCTCGTCCTCTCCTGCTCGCCCTCTCCAGTTCACCCAACGATAACTCTAGCTCATCCTACAATCTCTCCAGATCGCCCTTTGATTTCTCCAGCTCGTCTTCTCCAGCTCACCCTATGATCTCTCCAGCTCGCCCTACGATCTCAACAAAATCCCACCCTACGATCTATCCAGCTCATCCATTTTGAACGATTTGGCATTCCATAAAGTTTGTACTAAATTACAAGAAAACTGCGCGAAAAGCTTCCTCTGCTTAAAGCTGTATTCTCTGCCAAAACCAGTTCTAAACTGCTATAAGTTATTGGTCTGCATCAGAAACACACAATCAATACATACAAGGTTGTTTGCTCAACCATATGCTGAGTGTATTTTGATTTATTTTGATTGATATAGTACTCTTTCAAGCTCACAGCTATTTAAAACAATTGTCTTGCAACCAAAAGCCACCCATATCGTCCTGTTTGGTTTGTTTAGTTTTTGGGAATTTCCAGTGATGCGGACTAACAGTAGTATTAATTGCACTTTGTGGCGTGAAGATTTGAAAAACGAGATCCACTTTTCCCTAGTTATAAACATGTCCGGTGCTAAGATGATTTTTTTTTATTGAGACTGTTGCACTTTTGGATTTAGGGCAGGTTTTACATTGCAGTAGAGGCATACATAATTAAGTGGCAAATGTAAGTTCACATGTCGCAGGTTGCCAGATATTTCGGGATATAAAAAATACAGGTAATTTATACTTGCTTTCTGCTAACAAAATCTACACATGAAGCATCCGCGAAGTGCCATAAAAGAAACCGAATGTGGCAAAGGTCAAGATGCTGCTATTTTTGTATAACTGAAGGCGATTTTGTGAAAAATCCCTTCCGAAACGCGAATCTCAAAACGTGACTTTAAAAGATGAAAATATAGATTAAATCTGTCTTTTCATCAATTAGGATAAGACGGAAGGTGGAAACAGTTTCTATATTTTCATCTTCTGCTTAAATTTTTCTAAGATGAAAAATAGAAGATGGTAATAATAGTCCAGCTTTTCACAATCCATCTTTAAATTTTCAAAGCTGAAATGACGGAAGATAAAATCGTTTCCCGTCATTTAATATGCCATCTTTCTATCTTTGAAGATGAAAACATGAAAGATGGAAACATTTTCCATCAATTCATATTGCCTCTTGCAAAGATGGAATGAGGAATTGTCAAGTGTTACACGGATCCAAGTATTTGATTATCAGCATCTTAGTGGTGTATCGACAGGTAAAATAACTCTAAAAGTTTCACGACGGTAAATGTAATAAAATCTAAAAACTGAAGCTAAATGCAAAATCTTCACATTGCTACTGACGACAAAGTCAATGACAACGCCTTATATGTGTTGCACAGATTAGATAAAGTAATGAGTACTCAGTACCTGCCAGTGAACGAATGAAGTGATATATATATATATATATATATATATATATATATATATATATATATATATATATATATATATATATATATATCACAATTCTTGCGCAAATAAATTAAAAACATTTAGATAAAAAATGGAAGTATATTTTCTCCCATTAACTCCGACCCACACCCAACCCCCAAAACATGAATATGTACTTTTCTAGGTCTTTGCGCGTGTTTTTAAGGATGGGTGGGGATTCAAAATAAAATCATACTAGAGTGAATGGAAATGTTTATTAAAAAATCATGTATCATTTTATGCTCCACCACGAATGTGGCTGGGACATGTACTGTAAAAATTCTTTGTCCGTCTGTCTCTCCTGTCAAGTTTTGCGTTTAGTTCAGTTTCCCATACAATATGTGGGGGCATTCGTGTTCGTGTTCTTCATGAACTCGTATATACAAACATTGTCCTGCGTACATAGGAAATTAAAATTATTGAATGTATCGCATATCAGCAGGTCTTTTCTAATTGGACTTTGTCCAGACACTTAAAAATTTAAAACACGAGGCAAATATTAAGATCAATCTAAATATTTAACACATCGAAGACCTTGAATGACGAAATCAAAGTCATATAAATGTAAACCTTTGACCCAATTTCTGATTTAGGTATCTTGCTGATGTTTTATCGCCCTAATCATCTTAACCCTCTCCATATAACATTTTATGGAAGCTTCAGTTTATCTTTAAATTCAAATAAGAATCTATCTCTAAGCATTTTTTTATTATTTTAGAATAAGATAGATAATTATTTCTTGCATTTCTTTTCACTGGCTTGTATAAAACGAAAAAAAAAAATTAGCATACACCTATTTTTCGTTTATTTGGGGTGAAAACAGCCGTGTTTGGGCAATTTTTTCAACTAGCATGCTTTCGTCAAAGCAATAGTTAAGTTCCACTTACCACACTTACATTATGAATTTTCTAGCAAATATATCCACATTGTCTCTGTTAGTCAACTAAAAGGAAAATACATTTAGTCAGTTTCACCTCAGATTCCAACAGGAAGTTCCAGGTAAGCAACAACATTGGCACTAAAAAGTACTACGTCGCTTGTTCCATCGACCTTACAGACTTAAGATGTTATACGAAATATTACGAAATTATGAATTACGTACGAGAGAGAGAGAGAGAGAGAGAGAGAGACTCACCGCATCCGTGTATATTGGCAATGGTTTACAGGGATTTATTGCTATCAGTAGGTCCCCAATGTATGTCTGGAAAAAAAAAGATTTCGAAATGAAAATAGGTGCTAATGTTTACAGCCGGTTGTTTTCCAACTGGCATCTCCGTTACTCGTAAGATTAAAGTACAATGTGCTGTTTAGTGTTCATTAAGATGAAAGAAAAGAAAATTTTGTAGATATGTTTTATAAATTTGACGATCATCGACGATACTTTCATAAATTGTCGAATTCATTGGTGTTGCAAATATCGATCCCTGCAATTGACAACAGTCTTACAAGAGATGCAATGATTATTTCTACAATAAATTAGCGTGTGACTATTAAAATAGAATACATCTAATGATATTGTTATAGAAATTGCCTGCAAGTCAAACTCGCACTCAGTTTTTTTTTTTACGAAACACATTTTATAAGGCAGTGATCAGGATAAGAACAAACATGTACATTGTAGAGTTAATATATTAATACAGCGTCTATCGGAAACATTTGGGGAGAAATATCATTTGACCTATCGCCATAGAGATTACAGCGCCTACTCATCATCATAGCACACAATATAGAATCTGAATATTTTATGTTGACACTTACTCCGTGTGAATTAGTGTCATGTTTTGTTTGTTTTTCTTATTTTTTTTTTTTTTTTTTTTTATAGTGAACATTTTACAGAAAATGGTGGAAATATTTTGAAGTTGTGACGATTTGAACTTGTATATGGTATATAATGTCAGTTGGCTCGATGACGAACGTTAGGCCTGAATGTCCGACAAGCTTCCGGTACGCCTGTAATTTAAGTGATGCCTCACGCATTTGTTAAGCGATAGCCTTCATCGGCGGTCCCTACGTGTTGGTACGTGTTAGGGTTTAACTAAGATACGGCTTTACGTTAATTAAGTGACATTATTATTATCACATTATCATGAAGCAAATCTTGAGAGGGAAAGTCTGGACTTTCTACGCTCAAAGATGTAAGCTACAAATCTGCCAGTTGCACTGCATTTATGGGGGGGGGGGGGCAATAATGGTTTCTATTTGTTCGGAGAAACTGACTAAGATAAGGAATGGCACATGAGGAATTAAGTATTTCTCACATGAGGAATTAAGTATTTCTCACATGAGGAATTAAGTATTTCTTACATTAAGGAATTAAGTATTTCTTACATGAGGAATTAAGGTAAGTATTTCTCACATGAGGAATTAAGTATTTCTCACATGAGGAATTAAGTATTTCTTACATGAGGAATTAAGTATTTCTCACATGAGGAATTAAGCATTTCTTACATGAGGAATTAAGTATTTCTTACATGAGGAATTAAGTATTTCTCACATGAGGAATTAACTATTTCTCACACGAGGAACTAAGTATTTCTTACATGTGGATTTCAGTATTTCTCACATGAGTAATTAAGTATTTCTCACATGAGGAATTAAGTATTTCTTACATGAGGAATTAAGATGAGGAATTAAGTATTTCTTACATGAGGAATTAATTATTTCTCACATAATGAATTAAGTATTACTCACACGAGTGTACATTTCACATAGAAGCAAGAAATATGCTTCATCCTTGACCTTATCAGAGCACAAGAGCACTTGGGTTATATCCAAGCATGTGTATGACTCGACCACTTCAAGGATGTGCTTACTATAGGACACACACACACACACACACACACACACACACACACACACGAGCCTCCTTTGGAGGACAGTTAAATAAGATTATTTAAGTTTTAAGTGCACTTACAATCAAGTTTCCAGTCCGTTCAAAACTTACATGTAGACAGTTGATGATGATCTGTAGATCCCTCTAGTACACAGAGTAAAATGAAAACAATGCAACTGCACTTGATATAATAACTGGATATTGAGAATATGTGAAATTAAGAGATACAATTTTTATTAATATTAAAAGAAAAATACTATAGGGGCTTTTGCCTTTAAAATGGACGTAAGATCTCATTGTGCAAGAATTTATTATCAACATATTCAAAATTACGTGTATTTTGCATTACTAAGCATTCTTTTTTTTTTTCCAGCAAGTCGCAATTTACTCCAGGTGAATAAGACCAGACTGTAATCAACGATTACATAGCTCAACTCTTCGAAGTTTCTAGTAGTCTACAGTAGCCATTGTGAACATTAATTATCATGCAGAAAATAAATTTACACTAAAATCATCTTGACAACGAAATATTAGCCCCTTTCCCAACTATAATTTTTTGGCATTTGTTTATTTTTTTTATCTTTACATAATTAGAACTTAACTTTTATTAAGCACTATAAAGGCAGTATTGTACTTGCAGTCCTTTCAACCACATACATACATACATACATACATACATACATACATACATACATACATACATACATACATACATACATACATACATACATACATACATACATGCATACATACATACATACATACATACATGCATACATACATACTGTGACAGGGCATAAAAGACAAAAAATAAAAGATTATTTTCTGTTTGATACCAAAGTATAGGTGCTATAACAATTTGACAAATACTAGAAATCAATTTTATTTTTATTTTTATTTTTTTAAATCACTATTCTTTAAATTTGCTTTAGAAGATATTATCATTGTCCACCCCTAGAAGCCTGATTTTACTGGATGAAAGTTACAGACTTTGAGTAACCTTGGTGTGACAGCCAGTATCAGAAGCATAGTTCATGCATCAGGAATTGTCTTGATTAGCCACTATATCTGAAACCTCGCATCAAAAGCATACAGTCCACTCATATAATGTATATACTCATTCATACGTACAATACACAGTTAACCTGTTGATCGTAACCTATCGTAATATACAGTGTATAGTCACTTATCTGGTTGGTTGATTGGTTTTAAGAGCACTTTTAGCACACTATTGACCATATCATGTCGTGGAAATGGGAGATAAATACCGTCACAAGAACACACAAGGGCTGGCCTGGACGGTTGCTGAACCCGCGGTAACGAGTCTGACGCTCTACTAACTGAGCTACGGCGGTTCCCAATAATACGTAGTTTACCACTGAAAAAACATATTTATTCCTACTTCCAATTGCAACGGTCACAAAGGACTTTCCGTCTAGGCCACGATGTATACAGCATGAAAAAATCTCTGTGATCGTGAGCTAAACACAATTAATCCATGTTGGTAAAGCATAACATGTAGGTCTTCTTTGGTTGTAATGATGTAGTACTTACAGAGATGCATCCAATTATCAAGGTTTATTATTTGAATATAAGCAGCACCCAATCAATGAGGACTGGACACAACATTTCAATCAAGTCACTTAAGGATGATATATAGGTCACATAAGTCTTGTGCATTAAGGGTGTAGTACTTATCAAGACGTTTCCCACACCAACTTTCATGATTCTAGTCAAGATAGTATGGACATGGCATGCCAAAAGCGTGTGTGATCATGAGCTAAACGCACAATCTTAACAAAAGCCAGTAGAAGCTGCAATAGGGGTCACGATGAGCTTCTTTTATTGTAAGGGACTGGTATTAAGAGAGATGCACATCATCAATTTCACGATTCTAGCATGAGCAGTACCCGAGAAATGAACATCAAACACAAAATGTAACCCAAGTCAGTGAAGCTTAAAATATTAGCCATAATGACCTACTTCAGCAATGAAGGTATAGTGTTCATCTTGAATCCCTCACCAATTCTCACGATTCTAGATAGGACAGTATATACATATCATGCAAGACAACATTCGTCTTCATGAGCTGAACGCAAAAAAACCTCAACCTAAGCCTATGAAATAGGAAATGTAGGTCACAGTGACCCTTGTTGTACAGATGTGATATTAAGAGATGTATACAGTCATCTGGTATTAAACTAGATCTGTTAAGATTCAAGAATTAAAAGTTAAAACACAAAATTTACCCAAAGTCAATGACGCGTGAAATATTGGTCACATTGACTTACTTTTGTCATGAGGGTGTATTACTCGTCAGGATGCATCTCCTCACCAAGTTTCATGATCCCACGCATAACAACATGCATACAGGATGCAAAAAAACCTGCTTGGGCATGAGCTAAACGCAAAAGCTTAACCGAAGCCAGTAAAATGTGAAATGTCGGTCACAGCGATCTTTTCTTGTAGTATGGGATGTGGCACTAATAGAAATGCATGCAGTTATCTAGTTGGATGAATTTAGCATGAAAAGAGCTTGAGACATAAACTTTAAACACAAACGTTTATCAAAGTCAGCGAAGCGTGAAATACGGATCACAGTGACCTACTTTTGTGATGAGGGTATAGTACTTGTCAAGATGCATCCCTTCATCAAGAATAATCATTTTATGTGTAACAGTATGTATGTAGGGTGCAAAAATACCGAAGCTAAACTTAACCAATAATGTAGAACTAATGTACATGAATGTACACAGTTAGTCCCCTTAGCCCCTTCCCCAGGGGTTAAGTGCTATGAAACCCACTCCAAATGTTGACTAGGACCAAGGAAGAAAGAATAGTTGAGAAGCAATGAGACGGTATACATAGGTACATGTTTTGTATGTGCGGACGCCGATGCCGGGGAAAGTGAAAAAGACGTCCTTTAGCTAAACAGGAAAGTTCTAGCCAGGGCCGTAGAAGTTAGAAAATAGGTACATTTATATTCTGTCCACAAATTGGTATTGTTATTCAGTGTTTTCAGTACATATATATGTTAGAGATGTTTAGTCTGTCGATATAATGAATAATACATGGTCCATGGGAATTGTACCACTTCTGCCAATTTCTTAGTGAGGTCCAGAAAAAGAGTTCGTCGCATATGAAAATCCGTAATAACGAGGTTCTTTAAAGTGAAGGAGCTCTGCGTTTGACTTGCAAAATGATTGTAATGCCGAGTCATGTTTATAAGATTGTGAATTCTTCTATATTTTAAATATACTTGCTGACAAACTTGAAGCACTGGACATATCACTTCATAGATTGTGTTACTGGGACCTTAATATAAACAATTTCTTATCTAATGTCTAGAATAATTAAGGTCCTTTTCAATGTGGAACATGTAGAAATCTCGATGAGCTAATAAAATGTAAACTATTTTATCTACAAAAAATCTCCTTTTCCTAACAAATAAATAAATGTGCAAAAAATAACGCTACGTGAATGGAAAGGAGTTCCTACCGCATGGACAAATAGTAGTCAGGCCATTACAAAACCCGAATTTTCTGAGATAAGAGTGGCTACTGTAGCAATATCAATGATTCATTCGCTTGAAGCGACATGAAATCACGTCTAAAACAAATGTAGTAGATAATTCACACCACTTTTGGGTGACAAGATCGAAGCTTTATTTGCTTATAACTTTCTTGCGCTATTTACTAGCAGCAGTATCTCAGTTGGTAGAGCGTCGGGCTTGTATTCCAAGGGTCGCGGGTTCGATACCCGCCCAGGCCATCCTGGGTCGGCCGTCTCAGCGTGTCCTTCGGAAAGGCACTTGGCTCCAATTTTCTAGGCATGCTATAGCCAATAATGTGTTAAAAGTGTCGTTAAAACCAATAAAACAGGCATTTTTCACGAGGTAATTGCCATGAACTTGTATTGTTAGGGTAAAATGTCAACGCGTCCACTTGTTAAGGTACATATGTCAACGAGTTGTGATAACTCCTGTCCAATTACAAAATGATTGCCAACATTTCCAGTACACTATAAACATTCATCCAGGAGAAAAAAAATGTCAAGGTCAGTCAATGTCAAAAGTATCGCATTAGTGTCACAACAAAATGGAGACACTCCGACTATATCCAGCAAATAGACGTTTTATCCCTGTTGTAAGATACGCGTCGGTTATTATATATATATATATATATATATTATGTTTAGTCGTTTGTACCTGTAGTTTCTTTAATTCGACTTTTGAAAACGTTCCCGTAGGAAGGCAACAAGCACTGCAGAAACACGTTTCATATACTTTATTATGACATTTTGAGGTATTTAGCTACAGAAAACAGTTTGATATGGTTATCAAAATTGAAAATATAAACACAAAGTTTGTGTGCGTTTTTTTTTTTATTTCAACTTCGTGAATTTGAACACGCATTTCTGTGTGCAGATGAAGGTGACAGTGACGAAGCAAATGCGATATATGGAGATTTACTTGAGTAGAATATGCCATCATAAAAATTATTAATGTAGACATTATATTATTCACGTCCTTCCGGCATACTAATTACAAACTAAGCTGTTACCTAACTTTACTAATATTGATATTAGATTACCTATATAAAATACCTATATAAATCAAAATTTTGAAGCTTATTTATCACAATCACACGAAGGGATTGAAACGAGTTTGAATACATTTATTGCACAAGAAGTCCTATTTAGCAGAAAGACGAATCTCTGAAAAGCGGATTAGGAATTTAAATGTGCATTTTAAGTTGTCTAAGAGTCAGAGTAGAAAAATAATAAATTAAATAGACCTAAGTTGGTATAAGATTGCTCAACTGAATGATCTCTACATACAAACTAAATGCATGGGGAACTGGCCAAGAAATCTGGATTAGGGTGACGCTTCTGGCATTTTAAACTTGGTAAAAAAAATTAGCAATGACTGCTACATTGCATGGCGGATCAGCATCATTTATTCACATTTGAAAACCTTTCATGCTACGATGTTTTCAATAACATTTGGTCAAATCCTGTTGAGCAGTGTTTGAGAAGTACTCTTAGTTTTAGTTTTTAATTTTTAATGTAATATGGTCAAAGTCTGTCTAGCAGTTTTGGAGAAATCGTTTGAAATGTTTTTTTTTTGTTTGTTTGTTTGTTTCTTCGGATCAACAATATTTGTAATAATGTATAAAGCCTTCATGTCTGATGCTTTTCTAACATTATATTAACTTAACAACGGTCAGAAACCAAAAATACATTGATCTATTTTTCTCAAATGTAATAGATAATTCACACCATTTTTAGGTGACAAGATCAATTCTTTATTTTTAAACACCTTCTTTGCGCTGTTTATTACGGGATAATTGCTATCAGTGGCATACTAAGGGTAAATGGCGCCCGTGGCGACGATGATGGCCAAAAGGGCCAGAATACGAGGCCCGAATTTGTATCAGCTGTTAAGGCGCACCAAGACCTCTGGCGCCCGGAGTAACCGCCCCGTCCGCCCCCCTCCCCGTTACTACTAGAGTAAAAAAAGTCAACGAGTTGTGATAGATAGCTCGTGTCCAGTTGTGAAAAGTCTTATATTTAACTGTAAAAAATCATTGCCAACATTTCCAGCTCACTATACATTCATCTACGGAAAATAATGAAATCAGTCAAATGTCAAATTTATCTTAATAGTGTCACAACAAAATGGAGACATTCAAAATTTTTATTTACTCTGACTATATCCAGGAAATAGATGTTTACCTCTGTTTTGTAAATATGTATCGGCTATTTATCACCTGGGTGTGCATGCGTGCACGTGTGTGTATGTAATGATCTGTGCCAAATTAGTTTCCATCCCAATCAACTATAGCCTATGTTCTGTGATTAGTGCCTCCCTTTTTCTTTAATTCGACTTTTAAAAACTTTCCTGTATGTGTAGGCAACAAGCACTGCAGAAAAAAATTTCGTACACTTTATTATGACATTTTTGGGTATTTTGCAACCCAAATAAAGTTTGATAGGATTATAAAAATTGAAAATTAAAATATATATTTTTAATCGCGATGAATGTGAGCACACATTTATGTACACAGATGAAGGAGACAGTGACATAGGAAAAGAGAGAGACATGGATATTTACTTACATAGAATATGCCACCATCAAATCTTTGATGCAAGCATTTCAATATTATATCTTGGTCCAAATCTGGCAAACTGCATAAATCGTCTGTATTCATTGCCCTGGTTATCCTCTTTCAAATTTTAATAAATTTGCTCGGTTGGACCTGAAGTTAAATCAAAATATCCATACAATTAATTCCCATATTGAATATAATTATTCCAAGTATTACTTGCCACTATACTTGAACCTCATTGTTCACTCTGCCTAACAAGCGGAGTTGCTGCTCGTTTTATTCTGTGCGCATGCGCCTAATTTGTTTTATGAAATCTTCATGTCATTGGCTCTTTGGCGCTCCCAAAAAGATTATCAGAATTCGCGAGGTGTATTAATTATCGGAACAGGTACAATAGCTATACCGCTTAGCATATGCCTATATTATAGCTGCTATGAATCTATACTCCACGAAATTAAATCAATGTACCTGGCATACCCTGAAACATTTTAAGAACTGTCGAAAATCAATGCGTTTGCTGCGTGGTACAGGTGGGGGGGGGGGGGGGGACGGGTCCAGGAATATCGTTTAGGGGGTGCGTAAACAAGTAGGCAATGGGTCTGTGAGGTGGAACACCTGGTGGGGAACCCAGGGGCGAAGCCCACTGCAGCTCCTGCATTTTAAGCGTTTCTAGGTAGGCCATAATTGTAACCATCAAACTGTAAAGAAAACTTACTGTAGGAAACGTTCCGTTTGTTTCGCGCTCATTTATAGAGTGGGTGAGGGAGAGGGTCTGATGCGTCTCAGCCATGGATCCGCCGCTTTTGTTTACTTTGATTTTATTTATTTCCGTTAAGTGTATGAATATCAGATTGTATTAAATAGTCCTTCATGTTATTCAATTAACATTTTAGATCCAGTGTATTCAGCGAAAATGCTGCACGCCTTTGTAAAGCCACCATCAGAGTAAACGTCCTACAATAGACTTCTGAGTAGACATGTTCTGTGTCTCTGGTTTCAAATAAACAAACCGACAATGCCCTTCAAATTCCAACGAGGAGAAGAGTCTCCATTTATTGTCTTTAATCTAGGCCAATGGCCCAACTTATTTAATACATGTAACACTAACAAATAACAAGCATACGAGTGAGATATAAAAAAAAACAACAATATATACATAAACAAATAATGAACTATATCATTATTATCCATCATAGTATGCATTTAAAAAATCTTGGAGTTCCTTTATACGTACAATAAAGATTTACCAACTGATTTAAACATACATTTACTTCTGCTTTGCAGAACATCCTCTGAAGGGTGTATATATATATATATATATATATATATATATATATATATATATATATATATATATATATATATATATATATATATAGATATTTAGATAAATGCAACGATACAATTCAAATGCTCTACATTTACATACCAAATGGTATTCCGTTCCAATATCACTTTCAAAAAGAGACACATCCTTTCATGCTATGGAGTATGATCGTATCTACCCATATTGGCCCTAACATTCAGATAACTCTCAGAGTTTGCAGATTAAGTTATGGGTTTTCTATAATATCTAAATATGTTTCTGGACTAAATGTCTAACTTAAATTATTTGTAAAATCTTTATTTATCCAATTCATTAATTTTAGCCTTCCATGTTTATATGTCAATATCAATACATTTTTGCTCGAACAATTCATAATATTAGTTCATCTCCTACATAATTAAAATGTGTCGTTTACCTAGCAAATGTATTAATGCTCTATATAAGATGTGTACATTACACGTGAAACCACCAAATACAATTAGCAAGAATGATCTTTTACAGATAGTGTATGACCCTGTGCCATTGTTCAAATGTTGACAAAATAATCAGTAAATCTAGGCAAATACAGAACACAAATTTTACGCAGGAAGGATAAACATGCTTCCAAACTCTTGTAACTACACGTGTATGTGTACGAGTATATATATATATATATATATATATATATATATATATATATATATATATATATATATATATATATATATTACATGGCTCAACACGGTACACTTCTCTAATAATTTGCTTATACTTTTGCTAATGAACCACATGTACCTGATGCAAGCTTGATACAAAATGGGTCAAAATCATTAAAATATGTTCCAATACATCGCCTTTTAAATAAACATAACAAGAGACAAGGCTTGCAACTCGAGAAATTGCAGTTACACACATAGCTCTTGATTTCTTAGTGGTATTCACGTTTACAGTGAGATCTTTCAGTAATACAGGTGTCATCTTAATGTCGAGAAATATTCCGTTTTTCTGAGCTATTACACAACTTTATGAGTTTGATCTGGGAGAAGTTGAAAGAGAAAGGATGTCAAAATTTGAAGATTTTCTTCTGGTCAGACAGTATTACGCTTGCCCCAGGTCATCGGTATTTTCAAGACTGTACATCTTTATTAATATATTGTCACGCCAAAGCAAAGATGCCAACGAAAAAAGTCAAATCAAGGTGTGGGACTTCTCTTGTGATTTAATTTCCAACGTGTGAGTCTGATTAAGGTGTACGGTCTATACTTGTAAAATTGTGTTTTTAATATTGTAGCACACAAAATTGGTACTGGATATTATACCATGATAATGTTATTAGATACGTTTGGTTTAACCTTGGGCAATTATATAATGCATTCTTACATATTGTACAACTAGAGGTCGTCCGAAGTGGACTCCCAACTCTGTCGTCACATGCTCTCGGTTTCCGAGTGGTTACGGAAAATATACAAACAGAGCCGACGTGTTATTGTCGAAAAAATGTGTGGGAAAATAAGCAGGGTTTCGATGATTGGGCTTTCTGTAATTAGTATTGTGGCTTTGAATATTTTATATACTATAGCTATAAAATGATAAAATTGTTAAAACCTTCAAAGAAACCATTTAAGTAGGCGATGCAGAAATGGCACGAAGTCCTCGCATATCAGCGTATAAACTTAGTAAACTTAGCCTAGAGTAGTATTATATGAAAGTTTCATTTGAATACAGCAACTGATTCTGAAGATATGTGACTGAAAATGCAGCCAAAACAGGAACTCCTAGAATATCAGAGTATAAATTTTAAACCTACAGTAATATTTATACCAAAAGATATGTGACATGCAGAAACATTAATATTATCTTACGCCGCCAGAAATGCGAGTACTATATCTAACCATCCTCACGCAGATGAGACACAAAAGAGAAGAAAAAAAAATGCCATTCTTGAGAAGCAAAGAGTGGTAGTTAAACACGCTCAGATAATTTTTATTGCAATATTAGTCCTTGTTTCACCAGAGATGTGAAGAAAAAAAAACTGTCTGCATTTGCTGTATGCTCCACCCTTTGATAAATAATGGGATGGGTGGTATGCAGTAGCTGACATTGAAATATCACTGAAAAATTTTGAAACACGTGCGCAGTTCTTTTCTCCTTTTATGGAATATTTTCGTAAAGAACCCCATTTCAACAATGTCTAACACAGATTTTAAATTGGACTAAAAATTTCAGACGATCTGCTCAATCTATAATTTTATCAATTACGTCATCCATGGGATATACCAATCAGAAGCTGATATTATCTCATTTGAATAGGTGATTCATTTTGGAATTTATCCTTGTGACCCCGCTAACTCCAGTTATCAATATTGTTTTCAAATTCTGCTGCTGTTTTGTGTTTGGAGAAATATTTGCCATGAAACAAATGAAAATATTACTTCCCCGATTTTCTAAACTTAATTTAAAAAAGATCTGAAATTAATGAATTTATAATTTTAATACAAGACTATGGATAAGGCCAAATATTTTCACCTAATGTTGGCGAGGTATTGACCCATACGGTAAAATTACGCATACGATCCATTGAAGAATATATTATTTGTAATGGTGACACGCGTCAATGAAAGGCGAATTGAGTGAAAATCTAAGTAAATTTTATATCTGTATGGCCTTAGAGTATGGTATGCTTCATCTGTCTCTCCTGTCCGGGGAAAAAAAAGAATATTGGACAGATGTACGGTTATTGTAAATGCTGGAAATTCACAATACTTGTATAACGTCTTTTGCAACCGATTGAGCGTAATGTTTGCGTAACGTATCGTTTACATGTCATTCGGTACTGTTTAGTGTTCTAATCGTATCGTTCTCCGTGCCTTCTGTTACAGTTTTCTGATCGTCTTCTTGACTGCCTCCCATTTCGAACCATTACACATTTCAAAATCCCAAGTCACAAGCATGCGGGATACATCGGTACTTTGGGCGGTGTCTATGTGATTCAGCTAATTGCAAGAAAGACATTAGTGGTTATTTATATCGACTGTTTATTTAACTATTTTTATTTTTATTTTATTTTTTTTTTTTGGGGGGGGGGGGGGGCGGGGGTCTGCGCAGCTTAATTCTTTCAAACACTTCGATCAGTTGTTTCAATCTGCCGAGATTAAAACTTAATGTAGAAAGCTCGAACATGTCCAAATACTCGTGGTGTAGGATAGCGAGATTGAGTACTGTCTCAGACCATTCACCACTGTCACGACTGTAACAGAAACATACCGTTTCGTAATGTTGGGTGTACCGTTGCTAAGGTTCAATTCTTGTACTGTTTCCGAGTGTTTGTGTACAATACCATACAAGTACCGTGTCGTTTTTGTACGAGACAATACGAGTACCGTGTCGTTTTTGTACGAGACAATACGAGTACCGTGTCGTTTTCATACTGGCTTATATAATTCAAACAACGTTTCAAGTACATTAAGACCAATTTACCCTCCAAAAAATCATCATTGTAATGTAGATTTACGATGTAATCTAGTTTTAGGAATATATACATGGCCATAAACTACGATAATTGGGATTAAGCAACAAGACTGTAACGACGTTACAGCAATTACAAGAGCCGAAATCAGTCATATAACTGGTGTCCAACTTACGAATGTAAAGATCGGTCTCATTGGGTGGTGTCCAGTACATACCACACTTAATTCTGGGACAACATCCGCAAATGAACAATTTGGGAGAAAATATTTTCCGTTTATCACAAGAGACCTTTTTTCAGTATATTATATTGTGAAAGAAGATGATGGTCAGGGTACAACAAGTACATATCTAAATTTAAAAAACAAAAATCAAAACTGGCTCGGCTGGAGAAGGTAAACTAGCGCATTTCCAAGAATGCTAAAACAGAATCCTTGTTAATTATGCACATATTTACTGAACAATTTCCTAATTGCCTCTACGGCCACGAGTGAGCGTGGAAACGAATTCCACAATCAACATGAAAATGACTACGCGGATATTGGAACACCCACTGCATGCCGCTACTGGTGTAGCAACGTTAGTATGGAAACGTAACTCCGTAATTATGCACTTGTGTGAATGGTTGAAGGTTCTTCGTCTCAGATTGTCGCTTTTATCAGAATCACAATAGCAAAATGACACCAAATGTACTATGTCATCATCCACGTCCTTCTCTGCTGATTCAACGCGGGAAACAAAAATAACACTGGGCACTCCTTATGTCAGTTTTTTTTTCAGCAAAGAACTATTCTTTATTGCAATTTTTCTCAGAAGAAAAGGGGTTGTGGCAGTGAATTTTGTAAAAGTACACATAAATTTAACGAACAAATACAAAAAAAATTTCAGACATCAGCTGACAGAATTTTTTAGAACATGTTTGGTGTTGTATGTCTAGTACATTAATGATCGTTAATAATTTTAAAATTTTATAAAAATTCTAATTTTCATATCTACTAGTCTATATTCACTTTAAAGGAGAGTTTATGTACAGTCTCAAAAAGCGATCGAAAGATTTGTGTTCAGTTCCTGTAATGACAAAATTAATCTAAAATTCTTTCTTAAAAATTCGATGGAAAGAAATGCCATTCTCTTCATACAACGATGATAATTATGTTGACGATGATAATGATTGTGATGATGATGATGATGATGATGATGATGATGATGATGATGATAATGATGATGATGATGATGATGATGATGGTGATGATGATCTGAAAACACCATAGATCAAGAGTATGCGCAGACAGATAAGGATTAATGCTGTTTACGTGCATTCGTTTGCAGAACGAACGGCGTAGACATAATAGGCAGTTGGCAGATCATGGGTCTACTCTGTTCTTAGAAAGGTACGGCTTATATACGAGAAAAGAAAGGAAATTTAGCTTGTCTGAAAGGAGAGAAATTCAGAAGAAATCAAGGGCTTTGCTACATGCTGTAAAAAATTTGTCCCACTTTTTATATGGAAACCAACACAATACCTTTCGATTTATCAGTTTGCCCTCGATAGAACTGAAATGCCTTTCTTTTTTTTTTTAGTCTTTATGCCGATCCTTCTTTGTCTAATGTTTTATCCCATATCTAAACCATCCGTTTGAAGTATATCTTCGAAAACTTTGGATTTGGATTATATCTCACAGAATATAAAGCATAAAACTTAACTGACGGAGGTGAACAGACGGACGGACTGACAATGGTAACACTATATATTCATTCCACATTTGTTTGCTACAAATATATTTGTCGGCGTTGGTACTGTGCCAAATGCTTTGTTTAATGAATCATTCTGAAGTTTATTCCACACGATTCTTTTCCTTAAGAGAGAAAAAATAAATAAAACCTTTACCAGTAATGAGCAAATATGGCACAGTCTTTCATTTTAAGAATCTACATTAAAGACTAATTGCAAAGCCTTTTCGTCAGATTCCCCATCTAACCTCTTCACCTCTATATATTACTACCGTGTAACCTACCACGGATATTTACAGATAACTATATCGTTAGATCCTTTTGGTTTTAAACTGCCGAACTGTTACGTTTCGTCAAATTTTTTTTCTGATACGATTTTGCACTTTTTGGTATATAAGAATGATAATAATTGCATCACGTCATCTCATGCAGTGACATATTTTAAAAGGTGCATTTTTTACATAAATAACTGGTGAAAATAGCCATTAAAAGCAAACAAAACCACCATCTTCTCCAAACTGAACGCTTAAAAAAGAAATCCGGATACGCCCGTGCTGAAAGCACTAAATTATGTACGTGCACATCATCTTCGGTAATCATCACAAAGCAAGATTGAATAGGAGGGGGGGGGGAGACGTTACTGGTGCCGATTCATTGAATTTATTTACCATATAACAACTGTAACAAGTTCTAAAATCTCATGGCACCAGCTTTTACCTATATAGAGAAACCTATAAGTTTAAAAGTTCGTTTGTATCGCCTACAAAATGACGCAAGACAAGTGATTATTTCGACTAGCCCAACTAGACTACCAGCATACAAACTAAGTACATGGGTAGGTCGACAGTGTAATACACAAACAGGGTTACAATTATAAACATTAAAAGTACACGACATTCAAATGCACAAACCATGTTATAAGCGCGGAAACTGACGGTTAATTAAATACGTGGCAGACGATAATCAGTCTCATAATTCAAGGATCTCCTTTTCTTTCTGCTTGCATAATAATGATTTCATATCCAACTCTATACATTATAGAGGAACTTGCATATTAAATTTCATAACTTTACACGATGACTAATAAATTTCAAATGAAAGTTATTTGCGTACACAGACTGAATATTAAGTATGTCTCGCTCAATAGTAAATGGTTATGGGAGTGGACATTCTTTATAAAATAGAGAGATGATAATGAAACTACTTGAGGAAAGTTTACTTTCACCGTCATCTTTATATTAAATATATCCTCAATATAGAAGTTTATTTTTAAGGCTTGTCAGATTTACGCCTACAGTGCTCAAAGGGTAAAACAAGCAATAATAGGTACGATGACATTGTATATTAATTTCTACCAACATTCATAGCTGATCAAACGGGTGTTACGTACTCTCTTCAAGTGCTCAAGTGTGTGTATATAACTTTGTTTGGCTGATGGTAGAATAATATATATATATGTAGTTTACCTGTTTTAGACCGTTTTTAAATTTTGTCTTCTTTCTTTCTTCTATTGTTTATCCTTTGTTTATTTCCCCGTCATTTAAACATGTAGTAGTCAAAAATTCTTCATATTTTTTTTTTTTTTTTTTTTTTTGTGGATGTAAAATTGTATCTTCCCTTGACGAAGAGCTTGTTAGGTCGAAACGTTGGGAAACTGTTTTGTACTTGCGCCGTTATCAATTGTGTGTCATTATATATATATATATATATATATATATATATATATATATATATATATATATATATATATATATATATATATATATATATATATAAGCCTTTCTTGTCATCATTTTCTGGCATAATATAAAAAGTGTCCACGCGTAAATATTTGAAAAAGTAACGAAATTTCACATTAGTTACATATTTGTAGGTCCAAAATCACAGATCGCATGATAATATGATGAAATCAATCATTTGGTTGAGGCATTCGCTTCATTCCATGGGACATTTCCCACACCTTCTGAAGTTGAACCGACACTGTCCTTTGATCAAATCAAAGATTCTGTTCGTAAACAAAAGCCAAGTTTGCCTGCATGGACGATATTGGAATAGTTCTTTCCTACCATGAAGCGTCGATCCGATATAAATGGGAGTGCTCTGTAACAAACCCCTAGTGCAAAAAAGTTGCAAATAACCGCAACCCCTGTTGTAATATATCAGACTTTATTACAGTATCCATTGTGATGGCATGCAATTATAATCCCTATTGCAGTAATTATTAAAAAATTTAACTTTATTACAATGGATGGTGTTACAATGCTCACTTATTCGACACTAAAGTTTGCGCTCATCTGAACGCTATTCATTGGTATGTCCGTTGTTATATATTAGTTTAAGTAGCTATTCATTGATATTTCAGTTGTTATATATTAGTACAAGTTGCTGAAATGTTGATATTTCCGTTGTTATATATTAGTATAAGTAGCTGAAATGTTGATATTTAAGTTGTTATATATTAGTACAAGTAGCTGAAATGTTGATATTTCCGTTGTTATATATTAGTATAAGTAGCTGAAATGTTGATATTTCCGTTGTTATATATTAGTATAAGTAGCTGAAATGTTGATATTTCCGTTGTTATATATTAGTATAAGTAGCTGAAATGTTGATATTTCCGTTGTTATATATTGGTACAAGTAGCTGAAAGCTTTAAGACTGATATAGTAGACACTAAAAAATATCAGTTATTTTTGGATAGCAATAAGTTTGAAGGTGTATACAATTTTGAATACCTTGGTGTGTTGTTTTTTTAATCAATATTATATTTATATATATATATATATATATATATATATATATATATATATATATATATATATATATATATATATATTAATTTCAGAGCACAGATGCATGTTCTTGACCAGGCTTGTAAGAATTGAAAATTGTTGTTTAACGTTGAGCAGATCTGAAATTATTTTATTATACTGGTTAACCTATACTCGCATATAAAGGTGAGATCTGGGAATATGGCAACCTTGATTTCATAGACATTTTTCATGACAAGTTTTTAAGAAAAACAAAGAATCTAAGAAAAGACACTACTGCATATTTACTTCAATCAGAACTTAGATGATACTTGCTTCATATTCGTATCAATGATACTTGCTTCATATTCGTATCAATGATATTAGTATCAATGATACTTGTTTCATATTCGTATCAATGATATTCGTATCAATGATACTTGCTTCGTATTCGTTTCAATGATATTCGTATCAATGATACTTGCTTCATATTCGTTTCAATGATATTCGTATCAATGATACTTGTTTCATATTCGTATAAATGATACTTGCTTCATATTCGTATCAATGATACTTGCCTCACTTCGTATCAATGATACTTGCTTCATATTCGTATCAATGATACTTGCCTCATATTCGTATCAATGATACTTGCTTCATATTCGTATCAATGATATTCGTGTCAATGATACTTGCTTCATATTCGTATCAATGATACTTGATTCATATTCATATCAAAATGCGAATGGTTGATTCTGGGAATTTCTCTTACAACTGGAAAAGACAATACGGTGTCAAATATTGTGTACAGAATAATGCGTTTAGATGATAATGCTGGTCAACATGAACATATATGGATTATAAACATTAAGCGAATACTACAGGGTGTCGTTATATATGATATATGGCTAAGTAATGAAGTAAATACTATTGGTGCAACGAGGGATGCTATATTAGACCAGTATAAAAAACAATGAATGTCTACTTTGGAAAGATCGTAGAGGGGATAAATTATACAATTTAGAAAGAAGACATACATTTGGAATTATACTTAGCAAAAATGTCTGAAAAGGTTAACGTTCCAGTTTTTAAATATAGGACAACAAATCACAAATTATCGATTGAAACAGGTCGGTGGTGTAAATTTACATATAAAGATAGATAATATTTTAAATGCCAAAATAATACACACGGTGACAAGATTTTAATAGGACCTTGATGACGTCGAATACAAATTGCTTTTCATTTTGCATTGCTTATATGCCACAAATGTGATCAAAGCAAATACATGGTATGGTCTGAGTTTTATATATTTCCATAAAATATTATTCTGTTCTGTTCTGCTCAGTAAATCAAGCATATGTAGGATAGATTCAAGCTGATGTTAACGAATTTTACACCCCCACAAACGATGATAGCGTTAATCAACGCTTTGCCGCATTGTGCATGCACTATACATTGCTCTCCATTATTATTGTTGGAAAAAAGAAAGAATAAAAGAACATCACTTTATTATCTTCGATACCCTTCCACGGGCTACATTTTTAAATGTTCATTAGCAAACAGCGAAGAAGAACTGAAAATCGTTCATTTTTGAGAGAAAAAGACATTAAATCAGACAGTAAGGCAAGGTCTTGCCAAATATGGTATCATAGTTATTGTTAAGGTAATGTTTGATATACAATATAGTGTGGATAAAATTACCTCCAGTTATGGCTATACAACTTTAAAAAAAAGATAATCCAGCAGGAAAGATAATCCTTCTGAGGCAACTAGGTGCTGTAGTATCAATTAACTTTATAATACATCAATGGGAAAAAGAAAGAAAGAAAAAACTCCAAGGCGATTTTTGTGTCTTTCTGCGATTATAGCAATAAAATAATGAATGCGATTTTTCAATCACTAACTCCGCACCAATATGCATGCACATAGACCGACAATATTGACCCTTTAACCTTGTAGCAGAATATTCATAAGAGTCGGGTCCTCTCGATAAACAAGTATTGCAGTGTATACATATTGTGACCATGATTTGATGGAATTCCTTTGTTCACATCCAGAGTGCACAATGCATATACACCATCATACCTACAGTATATAATCCCTTATAAGTCGAGTCCAACTGCAAACTGCATAGACCCAGATCTGCGGGTGCATTATGCGTCGGCAGAACTGGATCTCTTCAGTTTGTTAGGAATAAACAATACAATCAACATAGACCCTGATCTGCCGGCGCATTATGCGACGGCAGATCAGGGTCTATGTTGATTGCAGTTGGACTCAACTTGTAACTATGCTAATAAAATCTCAAACGGACAGTTCATTATTTTCGGCCTATAATTTGTTATTATGGGCTGTTATGACTTGTTTTCTTTTGTTTTAAGCTGTTTGTTTATTTATTTATTTATTTTTATCCACAGCAGACCCTAAAAGCACCACAGGAAACCCACTTAAAACGGGTTGGCGAGTACTTATCTTTTCTGATGACTGTATACGAGGTTTAATCCTGAACAACAAAAATACATAAGGAGAATACGGGTATGTATGTATGTATGTATGTATGTATGTATGTATGTATGTATGTATGTACATATGTATGTATGTATGTATGTATGTATGTATGTATGTATGTGCGTACGTACGTATGTATGTAGGTATGTACGTACGTACGTACGTACGTATGTATGTATGTATGTATGTATGTATGTATGTATGTATGTATGTATGTATGTATGTATGTATGTATGTATGTATGTATGTATGTATGTATGTATGTAAACTATTGTTTTAACGGTTACTGTTTCGTCGATGCACACAACCGAGTTAGAATTCAAGCTTAAGCTACAACTTCCAATGACGAACATGAAATGGCGTACAAGAACAGAGACTAAATGGCATATCGAAACAATTATACTGGACATTAAAAAATGATTAACTGCCGCCCATGTGTGCATTACATATCAAATTTTATTCAATTTGTAGCGGTTGTTTAATAGGCATTATCCACGTGTAAATTGAAAACAAAAATGTACGTTTTGAGAGACTCGTGTTTCCTAAAATAAGGAAATTTAGTTTTCAAAAAAGGTCACTCACAATATAAAGAGAAAACCACCAGCTCCTACAGTACTTTTACTCTCTCTCTCTCTCTCTCTCTCTCTCTCTCTCTCTCTCTCTCTCTCTCTCTCTCTCTCTCTCTCTCTCTCTGTACATCTTTCATTGATTAGAGCAGTTTAAAAAGAGGGCATACAATGACCGTTGCAATTCAGCAGATTTTGAAAGACTTCCAATCCGGTGTCTCAATATCGGTATCTCGAGAGCTCTTCAGTTTTTTGTCGTCTCTGAAATTCTCGTTTTGACGAGAAAATCGGAATGCAACATGGAAAATCAAATGTAAACTCCATTTCTTTTCAGTCATATTTACTATTGTAAATACTAAAATATTAGTTTTATTCCTCACCCGCCTGTCAGCATTCAATCAAGTTATAAGAACAAGCGTAAAAAGTTGTAGTAAAGTATGGTTACTTTGCACTATTTTGAACTCGTTATAGCTCGAAATAAATCTTTTTAGCGCATTTTACGTCAAGAAATCAGCAAGACTGAGTCTCTTTTGACAAGAAGTTTTGTATTAATAATTAGACTTTAAAAGTGCAGGGAATTCAGACTCCAATATATTATATATTCTGAGCCATTCATAATATATATATATATATATATATATATATATATATATATATATATATATATATATATATATATATATATATTCTCTGGCGCAGTTCACCCGAGAATCACAAACAAATCTGCCAATTTTGTAATCCAAAGGGAAAGTACCTGTCCCGCTAATAACAACAGAGACTTCTGAGATATCTTCCATTTAATATCTGTGAAAAATTGGTCTTCATTTTATTAATTTCACTTCCTCCTATTTAAAAAAATCACTTTTTTTAAGTGACGAAGTTTACCTGCAGGGGTGTACTGGGTAAGCAACTCGGCCCTGGACGTATCTGCCGGGACAGGCCCGGGGTTTTGCTCACACCAGTAAAACACCGGTAAAAACGGATTTTTTTGACGGCCCACCGGCCCACCGATGCGGCGGCCCACCGGGATTTGTCCCGGTATGCCCAATGGCCAGTACACCACTGTTTGCATGAGATATATGTAGCAGTGGGAATTAAAGGCCAAAGAACTGTTTTTGACAAACATTTACCGAAGTTTTGTTTTTAGCACTTTTCCAGACATCACCCGTTCCCGTTTGATATGCAAACGGAATTCCCACTGGTCGGTTGAGTGGTAAGATCAAAGGCACAGCAGGGTGAATTAACTCTCATGTAAGAAACCTACCTGTGCTTATCTAGGTGACAGGTTGCAGTTAGTTGTAACAGTGTTTTGTTGGAAAGAAGTTTATATTTTCCACCTTTCCTATTTTACAATTAAGATTTAATAGTTTCCTAATAGCAGTAGCAAAATGGATTTTTCCTCTCCACTCTGACACAGTCATGTAATTTTATAATTGACAGTGACAAAGGTAATGTCAATGAAAAAATTAATTTTTACAACTCGCAAGTTAACCTAGATTTTCAGTTTCAAAGTTTTTAAAGTTTAAACTGGGCGAATGAAATCAATTATTGACTTCAGATTAGTAGTAATGTACTGTGAATGAATTTTTGGTGCACTGAACAACTCATTTGCATGATAATAAGGAACATTGATGGGTTAGGTACCGTCTATTCTCGCGTATAACCCATGTAGAAATGTAAACAACATAAACCCTGATCTGCCGTCGCATAATGCGCCGGCAGATCAGGGTTTATGTTGTTTGTTTAACTGATTAGTCCTTACAAACTGCATAGACCCAGATCTGCCGGCGCATAATGCGACGGCAGATCTGGGCTATGCAGTTTGCAGTTGGTATCGGTTTATACGCGAGTAGTGACGGTATAGTGTTTTCAATCCACCTGTATGTTAGTCTCAGGTTCAGATCATCTTTGTGGAATCTGAATCTAAATCTATGTAATACAAGTATTACACCAGGTACTAAGGGTACACAACTTTTAAATTTGAAAGGGTTTATAAGAATGTGTAAATTAACATCTTTTGAATGGCAAACCTTTGTTATGTTTATATACACACAGAAGATTATTTAGCCTCGTAGGGAAAAAAATTGTTTACAATTTATATATGTTGTCGCATTATGTTGCGAGCGAATTAAAAATTACAAATCAAGAATTCTCCCCGAGGAATTTTTAGTGCTTACCCGTTGAAGAATACTCCAGATGTTTTGTTATTCAACACAAATAACTCTAACAAGCGTCCAGATATGGTTAAGTCTGTTTCAACAAACAGTCTGGATAACTCGCATGCTACGGTACCTTGCATCTTAAAAAATTTATATATAATTCCATAAAGGCATGAACTTGCCATACGATAGGTCAGTTCTTCAAATGATACTGAAATAAGTGCGGTAAAAATAAATATTTAAAAAATAATGTATACAATAAATGTGCTAAATTTTGAAAAAGGTTTAACTAAACTTGTACACTGAAACAAGTCCCTTTCTGCACAATAGGGTCAAAAGTGGCAAAAATATAAATATTTTTAGAAATATTAACAAGGTTCTTTTTCATGAAATAATCTTTTCTCTAATGATTTGGAAATAATGTGCAGCTTTCTTTTTGTGTTGTTTATCTGTCCAAGTCGATATCTTAAAAAAAACCCTCCTATCCCTAATGTATGTATTACCACCGATTCAGATAAGTTTGTTTATTGATCAAATTGTGTTTACATTAACTGAACATACACAAACACATAAACACATGACATTTCGAAGCAGCGTATCGAAATCAGCGATGGGTAGAAAATATTTGTTTGTAGTCAGTCTGAAAATTGTTAGCTATGCAGACGATTTTTTAACAGCGCGCAAGTTGTAGCCAATACCTCCATTGCGCCCCCCTAAAAAAAAAAACTCTTGCCGAACGACTGACAAATCAGCATTGTTTAATTAAAATTGAGCCTTCTTTGGAGGTATAATTTCCATTGATAATAAACTACACAATAACTCATTTCTATATATAACAATTATTTATAATATTTGGATCATAAATTATTTATTTTATTCTAGGTCGTGAATTACTGGATTTTCCACGAGAAATAATTTTGATTATTCAATGGAGTGGAATACCAGAAATATTTTGTCACTACCCTGTCATAAAACAATGATAACATTATGACCAAAAAAGTTAAGCTAATTTCATATGTTTGTTTGGTCTAGTGGTAAGTATGGCCGCATCGCATGCAGACGCAGCAAGTTTAAAGCTCACAAGGTACATATACTTTTTTCTTCAATTCTTTTATAAAAAAAAAATGTATGTGCTGTTTTACTTTGAGTTAGGAAGGAGCATTATGTTACTATTGTTATTTTCTGTGCGAATATACACAAAACACAGCAGAACATAAACGGTAAACCGCTGACATTATCGCGCGGAATACAGTAAGACATCTGCTACTTCAATCTGTTATACATATTGCTAGCCAATGCGTTTGAGCATAAAATAAAAAAAATATGTACTTGCTCCAGGTAAATAACGGTTATATTTTATCTCGTGGGTGAAAAACTAATTTCAGTCGTGGCTTCGCCACTCGTGAAAATACCGAGTTTGTCACTCGATGGAATATATCCGTTATACACTCGTTTCAAGCAAATATCATCTCTATATTTGGATCATGAATTTAGATATTTACATTTTATCGCTTGAAGCGTCACGCTCCTCACAGCTGATACTCTTTCAGAATATATAGCTGCCATAATGCCGTTTTGATGCCTGGGTCGTCTAAACCCTAGTCAATTGTCTCTGTGCATTTAGTATACTAGCACATTGACTGGATCCTACCGTCCGTCTCTACATAATTGAAATCCATTACAAAAGAGGCATAAATAACCAGACTAGATGTGGCGGCTCAGATGTGCTTCATTGTGACTTTATCGGTATATTGGGACGTCTGCCGCGTGCTGTCTAGCGACGTCGTCAGCCCTGTGCCCCACCTCTGCGAGTAAAGAATTGTGGACTTTTTCCTCTTATGTATTGGGTAAAATCTTCACATTTTGTACTAAAGAAACTGTAGACCAAAGATCGCTAAAAATGTGATCTAAATTGAGTGTGATGCAGTTACCGAAAAAGCGTGCCGTTTTCTCCAGGTGGCATTTTACCACCTTTGCAATGTTGTGCCAGTGCGAATATCCTTCTAAAGAGAGGTAACCCACTGCGAGGAGTCAATCGGAACGTCTTTGGCCTTTTCCGGCGCAAGCTAGATAAAGCTCGAATGTAACTAACGTCCATTGCCCTCAAGCCTGTGGTTGGTGTTGCGTCATAATAACTGCATTGACGGCACACGTGTCATCACCAACAGCAACGTAAGCAATAATTTCAGGACTTAAAACGATTTTTTTTTTCATTCCAAAGTTGTAGAAATAACAAAATTTAAACTGCTAGTATTTCATTGCTTGTTGAAACGTCGTGGAGAGTTCTAACAGAAATACTGAATTTTATATCTTTGTAATTGACCAATAAAATGCATAGAATTTTGTTACTGACATAAAAATGCATGTTTCGTAATATTTTCTCGAGATGTAAGGAATTTGTATTAACTATCATACATCCGATAAAAATTAACCTTCAGTTCATTTTAAGTTTTAATGATTTAATTTTGCACTATAAGCTCAAATTTATATTGGAATCCAGGTAATATAGTAAGGACACGTGACACTTAGAAAGGAGGGTGGTGGCGGTTGCTTTAGACATCCTTTACAATATCAAACTATGTAATACAGGGTGAACAGTGGGGACATAAAATTTTGTCAAACATATATAACAAGTGAACGTAGTTTATATGGGAAGAATTTACATGTAATATCGTTATGAAATAGGGGAATTTTGTATTGAATTTCTTTAGTGTCAATGGATAAATATATAAACGTACTTATTTCTCTGACAATACGAATAGACAATATGCATGATGACTATTTAAAATAAAAGATAGGTGCACAATAAGCATCTAGAACCCATGCCTGCTAGATAGAATTTGTTTTTACCTTATTCTTAGAACCCATGCCTGCTGGATATAATTTGTTTTTACCTTATTCTTAGAATCCATGCCTGCTGGATAGAATTTGTTTTTACCTTATTCTTAGAATCCATGCCTGCTGGATAGAATTTGTTTTTACCTTATTCTTAGAACCCATGCCTGCTGGATAGAATATGTTTTTACCTTATTCTCAAGATTCAGGCAGTGAATTACTAGATAGAATTTGTTTTGTTTTTACCTTATTCTCAAGATTCAGGCAGTGAATTCCAAATTAATTTTCAACAATAACAACAAGAAGAAGACTCTTAAACCATGTCAAAATAATTTTACAAAGCAATAACATAATAAGGAAAGATTGAGAAAATACCCAGTAACTATGGGAATTTCTACAATATTTTAAAACATTTTTACACATAAAATAGCTTCAGACAGAGGAACAAATGTGACGGATGTTGAGAAAATAAAGGAAGTTTTCTTCTGATGAATTCTACATCAGAATTAAACCTCATATTGGTCAATACGAATGGCCCCACCAACGTCATCCCTCCCCCTTCAATTGCACACGTAACTGGCATTGACATTGAGGTATGGGTTGATGGTGGCGTTTGGGGTGTGTGGGGAAAAAAATGGGTAGGGGGAATTATTGACTTTATGGCGGTGGTGGGAATAAGGAAGAAGGGGGGGGGGCGATTTGTACGTGTTTTGTGGAAATGGTTATGGTTGACCATATTCTATTTAGAGCTGTGGTATTGCAATCAATCAGTGTTTATGTATGTATATATGTATGTATGTATGTATGTATGTATGTATGTATGTATGTATGTATGTATGTATGTATGTATGTATGTATGTATGTATGTATGTATGTATGTATGTATGTATGTATGTATGTACGTACGTACGTACGTACGTACGTACGTACGTACGTACGTATGTATGTATGTATGTATGTATGTATGTATGTATGTATGTATGTATGTATGTATGTATGTATGTATGTATGTATGTATGTATGCATGCACACACACACACAGGGATATACAGTCTTGGGCATTATTACCAATGCTAGCAAGTGTTATAGATAATAACACACCTAAAACTCACTTATGGATTACCAGTTTTCTTCTATCGTCTAAATCTTATTTGAATATTTGATCTGCGTCATCACAAATGAGGAAAAGATATCCTATATTTAAGCTGAAAATAACACTCAGGGGGATTGGAAACTTCGTACCTAGATCACCAAATTTGTTATGTAGATGAAGTTCCTGGTGCACTGTAAGATCATGGCGGGGAGTTGTTGAAGGGACCAGAAAAGTTCATTCATAGTACATATTTTGCAAACCCTACTGTTCCTATATTTCATCATTAACACGAGAAATAAAGGTACCTTTTTTTCTCCAGACATCAAGAGACATTCTTATATATTTCCCTTTTACGATTAAGATTAAAAAATTATGTAAAAACTCCGAGTAGAGTAACCATATCCTAAAATTTTAAATGGGAGGACTACACTTTGTTTTATGCAATAGGGAATACAAGTGTAAACTTGTTTCAAATTGTTTAGATAGAAATAAAAAGTGAGGTCATAAATTGAAGTTGCATACAAATTATACTCGCATTACAAAATTGATACATGCAATAAAGCACATGCTGTTAATAAAATATCAGAAGTATTGTTTTTTACATTAAAATAAAGAAGAAATATAAATTCAGGCTTTTTAGATTAAAATAAAGAGTCAATATTATAAATTCTGGCTGAATAAAGAAATTATTCTGAAATTATAAATGGATAAATTGAAGAAAGTACTAATATTTATTGGAAATAAAGCTACACATCTAGCTTTGTTAGATAAAATGATCGAAAATCAATCTTGGTGATATTGATTCACTAAAATGTACAAAATATATAAAACATTTGTAGTACCAAAGAAATCACTTTAATATAAAATAAATGCATATGTGGATTTCCCGCACTGGTTTCTTGGTTCATGTATAACATACCTGCTGTTAAAAGAAATCACTCTAAGATGTACAAATTGCGACTTATCCATAATTTTAACATACGGGCTACACTGGGCTAGACCCCCGTTTCCGGTAGGCGGAAACATTTGGTTTACTCCTGTCTTACCCTTCATCTTTCCTCACAATTCTTAAATTCCGTCATCATAAAATTGAATCTTGGAAAATAATGGGAATAAATATAAACATGTTATTAGCAATAAATATTTAGTTCTAAGACAAAATTGGCAGGCTAGAAGGATCTTGTTCAAGACAAAGGTCTCAACGGATAACAATCGAGTTAATCACCTACTCGAATGAGTAGGATAGCAGTTTTTGATTGGTTGAATACCAATGATTACCTCATATTAAAATTGTGGATTGAAAGCATCTATAATGTCCCTAATTTAAGCCTCGTTCATCACAAGCTATACGAATCATCGCGATGTCATATTTCATAATCTCCTCTCCTCACCTCACGTACTAGTATTTGTCAACCAGCGATTTTCATTATTATCATCCACTTTCGTTAAAGTTTGAACAGTAACAGATTTATGAATATAGGTTTATTACAAGGTAATCTTGCTGCATTTCTGTGAGGCAAGATAATTCGACAATGCATTTTGAAGAAAACCGTCTACCACCAACGAGTATCAGAGCATGAAAAGAGTAGTGGGGCGTTTGCACAAAACGTGCAGTTCCTTGTATGCCGACCTCTCCGGTACGCCAGAGCAGCCTTAAGTTCTCCGCTTCGAATACGTGCGGTTGAAGGCCCATTATATGATATACATTCCTCATAGGTTGCGTATTTATTATAATATGCTGTACACTGCTTAATATATGTTGTGCATTTATATGCTGCGTATGTTTTACTACATGATGTACATTTCTTATTATATGTGTATGTTTTTTTATATGTTGTGCACTTATTATATGCTGCGTATGTTTTACTACATGATGTGCATTTCTTATCATATGTGTATGTTTTATTTTATGATCTGCACTTTTAAATATATGTTATGCGGTTGTTACTATATGCTGTATATTTCTTGTTATATCATGTGCTGTTGTTATTATATGGTGTGTGTTATTTATTATATGATGTGTATTTCTAATTGTACGCTATGCATTTTTTAAAAAAATGCTGTACATTTATTAATATTTGATGTGCATTTGTTACGATTTATAGCAAAATAAACATGTTATATGCTGTGCAAACTTTATTATGTGATGTGCATATTTTATTACATGATGTGCAAACTTCTTTTTGATGAGGATCAAATTGAAAGCCCCCTCGGGAGTGGGAATGTACTGGTGCACCGGTTACGAAAGAAAATGTTTTCCAATCCGGCCAAAAATCGTTTGTACCAGTGGTAGAATTACATATAACACGGTAGCACTGAACTAGCTGACGTTATCATATACTATAGTATTAACCGCATGTAGTCAAAACGGACCACTTAAGACAGCGCTGACGTTGCATATACCTCTACTCCAACACTGCAGGAGGCATTTAAAAAAAAAAATTATTTTTACATTATTATCACATCGGAATAAACTTAAATTTAACAAAGTTTCGGATGCAATTATAATAAATCTTATGTTTTTTTGCAGAATAAAAGATTTACTTACCCATGACCTTTCTCTTTGGGGATGAGACTTCTACTGTATTTTTCCCAAAGTGCTTCTGACGTGCACGCGGAACGAACTGCGGCATTTTGCACGCACATCATTTATATAAAATATGCACGTGCATTTACGTGTCAACTCGTGCATTTTGAAGAATAAGATCAAATAGTACAAATGATAACAGAAGCTATTACTTACTTGCGTACAATTTATGGAAAAAAACGACTTCGGTGGGAGTATAAATAAAATTTAGTATACATACATACATACATACATACATACATACATACATACATACATACATACATACATACATACATACATACATACATACATACATACATACATACATACATACATACTTTCATTCATTATTATCTACCATTCCATCTACATACAAATACTCAAACTTGTCTTAACGGTCATCTTTATTCAAAGGTCTCCTGGTCCCAACGGCCATTCTTATTTGCTAAAGCCAAATTATCTGTATAAAAGTCATGTATTAAACGGCCACTTTCTTCCCGAGGTCAATGTCCAGATGTATCCTAACCAACAACGAACGGTTTCTTACTGCTTTAAGCGGTCACTCGAGTGAACAGGACTTTGAAGTTTAGCCATCAAACACACGTGCAAGCATTTAAAATTTTAAATAAGCAATTTTCGCATAAAGTCTTGTATAGTAGTCTCTATTTATTATATAGTATACCCAGTTTTATGCACACAAAAAATGTTTATTTGAAGTTTTAAATACTTTTTTTTTAATAGAATAAACCTCAAAGTCCAGTGCTTGATTACTTCGCCAGCTGTATTAAGTTCTCTTAGAATTACACCGATGTTACACTCGTGTTTAGCTCCAAATAACTTTACATCTCGCCGCGCGACAAGTGTTATTTTGACAAGCTCGTTTTTCTTGTTAAATATCAGCCTGGTCTTGTTATCTTTTGCAAATCGAGTTAACGTTGGTTTGCCATACTTGTCGGAAAATATAACCTGAGTGGGTTTGTCATCGATAACGACGCTGTTGTCGTTTCGTCGACAAGCGACCGTGATTCCGCCTGCGCTAGCGCTATTGTTCCTTGCCGGCACGAGGTGGCGCTGGTACCGTAGGATGATTCCACTCGGTACATTTACTCCATTTTGGCGTAGATATTCATCCATGAGCGGCACGAATTTTTTTTTATCTATGTCGGCTCGTGCCCCCAGCTGATCCAAAACGCCATCGTGAGAAACTACACCAGAGACTTTGTCGTCAGAGACTTCATCGTCCGAGTTAAGCGCGTTAAGATCTTTTTCGTTGCTCATCGTATACAAAACAGTCATGTACTCAAATACAAATACCAAGCACATCATTGCGGACAATTCATCTCGCATAAAAACACCGCTGAAAGGTTTGATTTTTTTATTTGTGTGTGTGTGTTTAAGTAAATCAAACAGTCATGTACTCAAAAACAAATACCAAGCACATCATTGCGGACAATTCATCTCGCATAAAAACACCTCTGAAATGTTTGATTTTGTGTGTGTGTGTGTGTTTAAGTAAATCAAACAGTCATGTACTCAAAAACAAATACCAAGCACATCATTGCGGACAATTCATCTCGCATAAAAAGACCTCTTAAATGTTTGATTTTTTTGCGTGTTTAAGTAAATCAAAATTTGATAACGGTATCGTGTTAGCACTTCGCGTGTTTACCTTGGTGCTAGTCGAAATCCTTGTCCGTACACGTTGTGTGTTCCTGGTAGACGAAGTCCTTTTCCCTTTTTTGTGCGGGGTAACGTCCACCTACCTCTTTTTTCAATTCCATACCGGAAGCGGTTCCGATCGCACCATACGCTGATGCTTTCGCAACCGCAGGTGTTGCTGCGGCTAACAACGCTGGAATTGCAGCAAGAAATGGAAATATTCCACCGTGTCTCTCCATCGCGACAACTTCGGAAACGGACAATTTAAGAGTGACTTTACGTAGTTTCTTTTTCGCAGTATCGAGGTGTTTTACTTGTGTCGCCGTTAACATCATCGGATGTGTCCCTGACAGATTTTCCCGAGGTAAGTTTAGATTTACCACGCAATTGTTTGCTATCGCGTTATTTAATTTTCTAAGTTGACCCGGAGACAACGCAACTGTTACACTCTGATATGACATGATTTTTTTTTTCTACATAAATGTTTAAGGGACCGATCACGAGCTTACCACTGGAGCTGCAACGATTGTTATTCGACCTACAGCACCTTCCAGCGTCAAAATTTTGTCGGAAAGAATTACAACGATACATCTATACTTGACTGCACCCTAATTGTTCAAGCGTGCTCGGAAATACATGTCCACGACGGACTGTCTAAACAAATCCAGATCTTCCAACGAAAAATAATAAATTGGATACAGTGTCGTGAAGTCTTTCTGGGAAATTTGTAGTCCGCTATCAATATTTTGATCGTGACCCAAAAACGATGCCGAACTGAAATACATATTATGTTCAAAATCAGGTAAAACTTTCTCTGAACGTTCTTGATGACCATTTAGCCGTAACGAGACCTCAGTCGCTCCAATTATCAAACGCCTCAGTTATTTTCTTGATGGTTTTGTCGTCGTTCTATAAATATGTGACTCAGTGCTGATATCCCTCGTTGGGCACTAATTTCCCAACTAAAATTATTAACTTTATTTTTTACCGAATCTGTAGTCATTGTGAGCCACGACAACGTACAAGTACCGCCGTGATCCATAAATGATGACCGTCTGGCGTCAGCGGTCAACGATGGAGTCATCGCAGGCGTCTGAGTTTATCAAGTATAACTTGTCCAGCTGCGGCCTGTGGAGTACGCCAAATGGCTTCAAAGTCGTTATCACGTCGAGTTAACACCATTGTGTGTTAAGCATCAAATATAAATTATTGACATCTCTTCAAAAACTATATGCGACAACAGAATTGCACATGAAAACTCATCTGTATCAGGTTTAATTTGTCCGCGGCGCATTGCCAATCCCAATTTAAGATTATTGTTTTTGTTATGTATCATGGCGCCACCGACACAAGGTCGCACTGGAAAACCAACAGGTTGTGGTTCAAGGAAAGCCGCTTGTGTCATTTGATGATTAATATACTCAGCGTGGTCAGCATGTTAATCAGAATCTTCGGTCCACATCATAGACGGTCCAACACTGCGAGCTTAATCATCACTGTATCTAGCCAATCCCAATATGGTCGTAACCACGTCGACGTTATCGAGACATTCTACAATTTCTTTACCGTCGACAAGGTATCGTGCACTGTTAAAAAGTTACAATATACCATTGTTGACAAAATCAACTTTGTCTGCGGGCGCGTATGGAGTATTGTCATCTTTTACGACTCTACCTATGACATCGATGAAAGCTTCCGATAGAAGAAAATAACGACTTGTATCTTGAACTTGTAATTCTAATCATCCACGGTCATTAGGAGCACGTGCTTCGTATGAATACAATTGGAAATCTCGTACGCTGCGATCACATAACACAGGTTTGTCGATGTCAAATGCGGTATCAGATACATCTTCGATATTTGCCATGTTGATTTTTTTTTAACTTGAATCATCGTTTAATACTTGTTAATATGACGTGTTAACACGTTAACGTCGTTGTCGTTGATGCGCTAGCCCAATACCCAAAGATAAATTAGCGATTGTAATATCAAAATTCTTTTTTTGTTGAACCATTTTCCTCGCAAGTGGACTTTCTCAACCTGTTTCCGTTGACGCCTTAGCGCCTTCAGGTTGCACTTCTAGTGCTTTAACCGTCGTTGCGCGGTATCATTGATAACTTGACTGATTCCCGCTGGCATATCTGCGGTAGATTCAGTTATTGGTGTAGACATTGCAATCCTCGGTGGTTGTTTACCTGCAGCTAATCGTCGTAAACAATCACGCAGCGATGAAAATACTTTACCTGCACGTGATTCACTTTCATCTGTCGCGCGTGTTTTAACAACACCAACGACACGCATCGCAACTTGTTTCGCAAACGGAGTTAATCTCGCTAACACAGCTGGCGTACCTCGAAAAAAATCCTTGGATAACATCAATATGTCCATTTCCGTACTATATTGCATATACAGGTTTACGTGAATTTATCGGTCTGACGGGTATCACTCGAATATGAATTATTGTCATTCTTGTATAAAGTTTCTTTATTTTTTAAGTAATCGTTAAGTGTTGTAGACACGATCTCGTATATATAATCCTATCTTGAGAGTATCCTCACGAAGATCAAATAAATGTCCATCTTGATCTGTAAGTGCAAAACGAGGACGTGTTATTCTTGGATTATTACATGGTAAATATACCGGAGTAGTTGGCGCAACCGTGATAAGTTCACCACAGGGAAAAACTATGCAAGATACATCCTTGACCTCGAATCCTGCGTTGCCACTACTTTGATAACTTCCACTGATAGCGTCACACGTCATGTTGATCGCAGTCGTCGAAGTAATCCTGACTGTTTCCGGAGCAAGGTTTAAATCCCGCTTGAGAATTCGGTCGTTCTTGGGAATCAGATTTGAATCTTCAGGCTAACCTAACACTGTCCTGATACTTGACTGCGCAATGTTCACGAAGTGGTTTTCAGTGGCGATTTCGATGGCAGAACTTAACGTAGGTTCGTGAACGCGTAAAGCGATTTTAGAATCTGCCCCGATGAGTTCTGAAATGTTACGTCCGATTTCATCGTTGATCGATTCTATTTCGTACGCGCCGGTCCGAAGCGAAACTGCGCTCCATATAGTATTTTCATCGACCTTATTACCTCGGAAAATCAAAAACGTATTCTCACGAAGATCTCTAAATTGTTCTCGTCGTATATTTCGCGAACTATAATATACACGTAACGATGCAAGTGCGAATTTCGAGAGAACGTCCTTGAGGTGCTTCAATCTCGTTATGAAGAAAACAGAATAAATTTCGGCCTGGTTGAACTTACGCATATCATTTTGTCCGTAGTCGATGTTGTATCCACGACTGATGTTTGCAGCGCTGAGTTCATGTCACTCAACAACGTTATATTCATGATAGTTCGCTAAATATTAATTACCCATTTTTGTAATCACTGTAAAGATCGTCGTGGTAGACGTTGTCGATTAATTCATTAACAACTTATACGTGGGACGATCTATGTTGTCTTGGACGAGTAATTGTTAACAAATTGCCGTAGCTTCGTTGATTACTTCGTCGGAAGTATTACCAGCACTAACATTTCTAATCGCGATACAAGATCATTCGCGGTCATGCAATGTTGTTGTACCGGGTTAACATTAACCTGGCGTGTTAACACGATGTCGTACAACCACGGCAGAATTGCAACGACGAGTTGATACCTCGTTGCCGTTGCCTGTTTTTCTATTCTCTCGCTCCAGTCGCTCCGGGTAATTTGTTTTAGCATATTCTTAAAAGTCATTATAAAATGTTTTGTATTTGTCATCTATTCGATCGACGCCTTTCATCTCCTGATAAATCCACTTTAGTTAATTATCTGGCCTAGACGAAGAATATTTATCTGCTAACAGATAAATGTTTCCCAACATTGTATTGAGTCGCGGCAAATTCAATGCGTTCTCGTAAATCAGTAGGTGTCCATGCTTGTTAAAAACTTTGAGCAGACTTCGTTAAATCTGACTTAAAAGACGAAGGTTCCTTCGCGTCTTCGTACGTCTCCGTCGTAAGGGCGTCGACGAGATCTTGTATTTCTTTTCGGTTAAGATCAGCAGCCGTTTTCGCACGAGCAGCGGCGTTGATTGTTTTTTCATCAACAGAGCAAGTGTTCGTTCAAAACCTGCAGTAAGTTCTTCTCGCGCGGTTTGCCTCGGTTCAAGCATATTTTCAACTCGATCACGGACTGTGATATAATCGCGTAGTATTTGAAGTTTTTCTTGAGCAGCGTTGGCGGACATTGTTTATTTGTTATCACGTACGAGTCAAAATGATTTTTCATCGCGATTGGCGTTACGTGTTAACACCGCACAGACGTGTCAACCCCAAATGGTATCTCAACCAACTTTGTAACGTTGTAAATCGATCGTGACAAATCCATGAGGAGTTTTTTGCGCGTTCGAGAAATATTTTTTGAACGCGTTCCATGTCCTTTCAGAGGCATACCAATTTCGGTAAATATGTACTAATCCGTACGCGTCAACGCCGTTGAAAACCATTGACATGTTCGTGTTATCACGGATCACTTTAGGGACATGTGCGTATCGTGGGGTAATTAAAAATCACGTCTGCGTTTTTAGGTCGGCTGGGCGAAAATATTTCTTCGGGATTTGTTTGACGATCAAGCATTACGTCGTCGTACATAACAAGATTATTCAATTATGAATCCAAATCATCCACGGACGGTGCGTAATCGGCGTCTGTAATAAATTTAACCGGCTCGTCATCGTCACTGTCATTGTGTTCATGTAAGATATTCCAATTCGCTAGCGAATTGGAGACCTTATTAAAATCACGAAGTACTTCGTAAGACGATTGATCATCCGCCAACGGACAACTAAATACAATTTATCCCAAGCGAGCCAACGCAAGATCAGATTTAACAACAACTGAGTTTTTCCTGATCCAGACGGACCAATAACAATCGCTCTTATGGAAATGCCGCATGATGTTTTCGCCGTTGTGGAGTAGACACACGTGCGGAAAAATTATCACGTCAAGGCTATCCGCGGTTGGTTTACGTCGAGTTGATGACATTGTGATTAATAAAACATAACAATCATATTGTGTGCGATGTCGTACAAGAACACGAACCAGAGACGCAACGCCAGTAACGTTTACCAACAAAAGATTTGCCATCAAAGGAATATGCGCACGCTGAGAGATCATAAAATATTCATCTAGTGGATCAAGTCCACCGGAACAAAATAGTTCACGTGGTAAAACCAAAATTGGCGGTGATATCGCGTCCGCGTAAGAAAAACTTCCTGAAGTTCCAGGCGCTAAATATTCAGGTGAAAAACATATTCCCGGATATAATTATTGCGGACCTGAAACACGGCTAGATATACGACCGGATTCTAGCGACCGACAGAAACCCACAGAAGAACTCGTCATCCGAGTTGATGCCGCGTGTTACCGACATGATCTCACGTACAAAACATCAAATAATATTCGCGACAGACAAATTACCGACGTAAATCTAATCCATGAAAAAACGCGATTGCAGAACCGGCTGTTGGTGAACGCGTCGCGCGATGGATTGTCAAAGGTGGTTTGAAGGCTAAAACTGCAGTCGGGGGTGATACGCAACCACGTGACGTGCTAGCACGCAATGCGCTAGCGCATCGACTACGACGAGAAACTTTAGTGTAACGCGCTAGTGCGTCAAGAACAAAGTTGTTTGCAATCAACAACCAATTAATGGAACATTTGTAGCCGCCAATGTCAAGTCATAGAGTAGTCGGGTTAAATGAAACTATACTAAGACACAGCGCTGTTGTAAGATATTTTTACACGCCTGGAGAACTCGAAGGCGGAGTTCAGAGAGCAACTGACCCCATTTGGAGCCTAACTACGCATAAAATCTCACACGTGTCTTGTCGTAATACGCCTTCCATATATTATCTTGCGATGGGGGTAGGGAGATGGGTGCGGTGGTGGCGGTGGTGGTGGTGGCCTCAAGTTTTGGGATCCTCACACGGGGGTTTCGGACGCGGTATCGCCGCCTCGAGAGCAATTCTGCTGAGCTGTGACATATATTCCACACGGGACACGGCGAGATATGCTAAATTTGACAACTCGATGCGATCGTCAGCTATCCAAACGCGCTTTGGATGAGATATTGTCAGTCTTTGAGAACTATGTAACGTACTTGCGTGACTGAGACGCCATTCTCCAGACGCCAACGCGTGGTCGGCTGCGTCTAAATCCATCTGTACAATATCGTTCACGACGAGTGTCTGCGTGTTGTCTGTACCAGGTACGGCTATGGATCTATTTTTACGACCACTATCTTGCGGTTGATAAAACAACGGCACAGGCGAAGTTGGAAATTTTCCTCGTTTAAGCCCTAATAATTCTTGTTGAAAATTATTACGAACTTGTCGACGTGAGATAACAACCAGATCATGAGAAGTCCTCGTTGACAAAAAAGTTTCCATGGGGGATTCTACGATACATTTATGCATCTGATCGGACTGAACGACGTCTGCTTGTAAGCGAATACGCATTTTTAACTGTCGTAATGATTCATCCTTGGCTCGATAATCATCGTGGGCTTCTTAGTTATAATCGGAGTGATCACGTAACCAATCATGGGGAGATTCTCTTATAATTGGAGGGGGTTGTCCTGCATACCGACACGCGATCACGTTGACGTTTTTCTGTAGTAACCACGCGAGAAAAGTCTCAAGAGAATTTTTGGGAACTGTACAAATTTCGTCCCAGATGAGCACACGTGGGATATAGATATAATTTTGTCCCATACGGACTGGCGTCCACGTGTCAGATTCTTTCCATCTAAAGAAACTATGATAAATTTGGGAACGAGGACGACGAGATTTTTCATTTCCGCTTGAACATCGGGAGTCACAGTTAACACTGTTAAATCACCGCTGAAGATTATGTCGCTGATACGGAATACATTAATCGCACGAGTAGTTTCACCAGATCCACCACCGAGTTCATGGTAGGCACGTGGATCTTGTATCGATGGCACAATCTCGAGATCATCGTGTGTTCCATACTATTCATTTGCTGCATGACGCGCATGAAGTTTTTCTTGTTTGATTCTCTAATAGCCGTATTCGGAGGTGATATTAACTTATGTTAACAAACGTGCGGAGACGTTTTAAGAAAGCAACATAACTTAACACGCTTGAGAAAAACTGAAATATCATCCAGCCGCGATATATATTGTTTTGTCTATATAAAATGAATCTGTAGCTACTCAAACTGCTTCATTGGGAAATCTAGTTATCATTGATAATAAATTAACTCTGATATATCCAAGCATAGAAGTTCTTAAATGAGTATATTAAGGCTGTTCTCCATCGTAGTAAGTAATGATATGACCACGCGGATAAGTACGAAATTGTGTCTGAGACACAAATGTGCCTTTTGCGAGTACAATCTCGGATTAAAAAATCAACTTGGCTGGATCTGTTACTAATCGCGGTAAATTTACCTATTTTTGTCGTCCTATATTTTTACAATGCGAAATTTCTTTCGGGGACGCATCAGCGGACGGAATTGGAAGCCAAACTTGTTTTTGAGCTTTGTAAGTAACGATAGCTTCTACCATGGCGAGGGAAATTAATATTGGCGCGTCGAGCATGAAACGTAACATCACGATAGTAGTCCATCCACGATTATTTCGCGATCGTTTTTCCGCGTTTAGACTAACGAACTAGCCTCCAAACCACGCGGTAATAACAGGACGACAATCTGGCGTGGATTCAAATTGTAGAACTGAGGCAAAACCTGTTAGGTCAACGTCAGGAAGTGGTCCGTTTTTATGGAAAATCGTACTAAATCATGAGTTTGATGACCAAATCTTTCAAAGTAAGGTTTACATTTTCCTGACCCAAGAAAACTTGTGGGTTACATGCCACCATGTCAACGCTGACAACGTCAGAAACGGTATAATCGGTATTCTAGAGACCTCCATGACAGTATTCTACGCAGGAGCGTTGGACATCTTCGAGAAAAGGTTTCGGTGTTGGACGAAACAATAAAAGATCTGTTTGCGATTTCGTCACATTCTTCTTCAGACGCGAACGCGCGTGCCTCCACGAGTAATTTTTCGTGTAAACGCTCAGTGCAGAAACATTTACCACACAGTAACACAAACTGACAATGGTTCCGCTGGGAGGATCACTTGAAACGAGCCAAACTAAAACAGGATCTGACTCCGTAATAGTTTGTATAGCTTGATAAATACCTCCACGGTAAAACTCTATCGTACGTTTACTTGGACATTTTAACGTAGGTGACCAAGCATGACCATTATCATGGATAAGTTCATTAACTCTATTTTTGTATCGATATTTATTAGAATTGTACAACGTTTCTCCGGTAATCGTTTTGATAACGATTGGCCGTTTGATAGCCCGTTTCCGCGCAGAGACACCGTTGAGCGTCGTACTGCGTTAACTTTCCACGCGATAATTTTATGACGTTGTTGTTCGGTTAATCCATGCCCGCGAACAAAATCATTAAAATGTTCTAAAACACGAACAAAGACACAATTTAGATTTCCGTCACGTATCGGAGCTAAATTATCTGGATTTGGTTCATTCATCACGTAGAGACCGTATACAGCTCCAGTAATTGGATATTAGTTTTCGTAATAAACTTTGTCAATACTGTATATTGTACCTGGTGATGTCGAATCAGATACTACAACGACGTTTTGACCTTGACTGACCATCAATGTGTTGCGTGATAAATTTAATCCTGAGAAAATATATATTCTCAGGTTCTAACATGTAAATAATATTTTGGGATCGTGTGTCGTCCATTCGTCCGTCGTAAACAATGACATGTCCTCTTATTCTGTGATGCGGCGTAAAATCCTGATATGGTCGGCGACGGTGGTCTAGTTGTTCCACATGCCATGTCGTGTAAACATGAACGGCATCGTCAACCATAAATTCATCTTGAACATCTTTAAAACGCTCATATAAACACGTGGTAGATTCCGTGGAAGTGCTACTCCGGACGAGCAATTTCAATATCGGCCTGTCGACGTAATTCTTCTTCGTACATAATTCTATCTATTCTTGTACGAAGTTCATTAACATCGCATAAGATCGTGGATATGGTGGGTTTACTCCGCTCAACGAAAAGTATTTCTCGCGTGTTTTACGAGCCAACGAATGGGAATCTGTCATTGCTGTTGTATGTATATATGAATGTTTTATATTTCTAAATTAAAACAATAACAATTATATAAATGCGACATATTATTCAGATTTTGCCGCAGAAGTTTAGTTAGCGTCATTCCATATCTTCCATTGGACTTTATCAGCGCCACATTTTTTACACAACGCATATTTAGCCTTTACACCATCGTTGACGTGGAAGTGGACTGCCGCCGCGACGAACATAGCCGCGTGTATCCAACAATATTATTAATATAAACATCGTCGATCGCATCGAGAGGTCTTTCCCATAAAAAGCCAGTTACATTGGTTCTGTCCAAACAGTATATATTATGTTATAGATTATATCGATTTAATTAAATATTGTTTTCAGCGTACGGCTCTACAGCGCGTGTCTCCTCTTTATTCATCATTGCGTTGCGTGATTCGCTAGTGTGATATGCTAGCACGTTGATGCATTATCATTATACAAACCAAACATTCAGGGAAACACTCATCTAGCAATATTTTTATTTTAAGAAAGTGTTGTACAATTGATACCATATTCACCCCATTCACCGCGAAAACAAAGCCGGCTCGCCCCATGTGCTGCTACAGCTGATGGCAAATACATGATGGGACTAGTGTTTCCTGTACACACAACTTGAAGGACATCACAAGTCTTGGAACAAGGGTGACCTGTCAATCATCTGGTTGACAAGTTCTGTGTTGGGATTGGAACACTTATTAATTGGAATATGGTATTTCTAAAAGAAAAAAGTACTAAATTAATAAAGGAAAATGTTATTATTGGAAGAAGAAATTTACGAGAGTGAGATAAAATAATATTCATAATAACTGGTGAGTGATAATATTTGCTCAACAACCAAGTTTGAAAGGCGAACCTTCATTCATATGTCACGTGTGTTAATAGGTCAGTTTGGTCATTCACACATACACACACACACACACATATATATATATATATATATATATATATATATATATATATATATATATATATATATATATATAGTAGTGTTGGCGGTTGAAAAACAAATATTCCTATAATTTTTAATAATTTGCTTTGAAGTACATTTCTCCAACCACCAATATGCATAGCTGGGAGCGTTGTATGTCAATTTTTCAACGCCCTTTTCACATATTTACCCTTGCAGTTAAAGGTACGGCTTGATCTTTACGTCATAGACTCCTACATAATAGTGTCACCTGACATTTCATCACCGGCTAAAATTAGTGGATGACATAACTTACATCATTGACATAAAGTTGTCGTTGGATTTTCGATACAATGGTGAGGATGAATTTTGAAAATAAAATAGAAATTATTAAAAGTTGTTTTAAACATTGGGCAAAACTATGTTTAACACTTATTGGCACAATAACAGTTTTGAAAACCGTTATTATTCCCAGGTTTCCCTGGTTTAATCGTTTGTTAGTCTCGTTACCAAATCATTTGTAAAAGGGAATTTTTTTTAGCTTTATATGGCAATGAAAAGTGGACAAAGTTAAATGAGAAGTTTTTGTTTCCAATTTGTTTTAAAGGTGGCTTGGCGATGATAGAAATTAATAAACTCCAATTAGCTTTAACAATAACATGGATTCGTAGAGTTCTTCTATTTAATAAAAAAAAATTCAATTTGTCTGATAAGAAATATGCGAGATGCCATACCTATTGCTATTAGGAGATGAACATGTGATGAGATTATTCAAAAGAAAAAAATATATATACTTTTGGCGTGATGTCTATGGCGTAGAAATTGCTGATAGAAAAAAATATATACCCCAGACAGCAGAAGCTCATATGAAAACAAATTTATCATTGAACTAACTTATAACGTTAACAAGGTACCAGTATGTTTGTTGCTTTTGTTTTATAAGTACTGGTTTGAAGGTAATTTAATTTATATTGGTGATATACTTACAGATCGGTACACTATTATTGAGTTTGATTGGTTTTAAAGCTAAATATGGTCTCAACACAAATTTTCTTGCCTTTGAAGGTATAATTCAGTGTGTAAAATTCTTATTTAAAACGTTAAAGTTAAATATAACAAAACATGCAAGACCAACTATACATTCCAATTAAAATATGTTTTTCGTAACAATTAAGGCTGTAAAGGCTTTTAAAAATTACGTTTGAAATTGGATGTAAAACCAAGTAGTGAAAAGAATTGGACTGAAATTTTCAACTTGAATATGGATTTTTGGCCTTAAATATATTCAACATTTTTACAGTAACAAGAATCTCAAAATTACAGTGGTTTCTGTTTCGTGTTATTCATAGAATTATACCAATTAAGTCATTTTTTGTACAAAATAGAATTGTCCGATACCAAAAAACTTTACTCTTTGTTTGAATTTCCCTGAAACAAGATTGTGTTTGTTGAGGTAATGATGTGTCTCTTTGGATTCGGAATAAAGTGAATATATATGCTGTGCCAAGCTCAAGAACTTTTACATTGAAAGAGACACATACAGAAGGAATATATGAAAAACATGTTTATTTCTTTTTTTTCTTACCAAATACTATATGTATATATATGTAACACGAAAAGGGATGTACCTAGATTAAATGGGTTAAAACATCTTTTTAAAAACCACCATAATTTGGAAAAATATTTTGGAATCAAATCTGATAAGAAAGAAAATTGTATGTTGATTTGGGGACATTGGTAACCATTATTCTTTTTTTTTAAGAAAGAAAATCTTGTGCGTCGTGATTCAAATACGCGTTTATTAGCATGCTGTAGACTATTCTGTATAATGTTATATATAAATGAAATAACTCTATATATATTGATTTCATATGTGATCATCTGATATGATTTTAAAAGTCTCTCTCTCTCTCTCTCTCTCAAAATGTTTCATATGTCATAGTTTTAAACTAGAAAACTCTATATCCCGAGCCCATTTGAACATAACAGAGATGTAAATCCCTGGTAATCTATTGTCGATCAATTTAAAAAAAACAAACAAAAAAAAAAACAAACAAACAAACAATCTGAAGTTGCAAAAAAGGTAAAAACATTTAAAGAGTAGGCAAATGCTAGTAATTATCACATCTTGTTTTTATTCCCCATCCTCCTGCAAACGAATGCTTTTCATATGTCCATATGTTCCTGATTGTTTGCATCTCTACATACATGACAAATTTAAGAAAGATGGAACAAGTATACATTTTAATTTGGGAGTTGTAAGTCTGAGTTCAATTTTGTGCTCCTACAGTTTCGTGACTACGGGACTTGAACTTCTTCCGCCATTTTGATTTACCTATCTAAGATTATAATTATAATATAATAACCTGTGCAGTCAAAATACCGCTATACTACCCTCTACATGTCCTCCTTTCTTTACAGGGCATCTATGAAGATTTCAATTTAATGAAAAAGTATGACAACTGCGGCTATTAGCACATTTTTTTAATTTTGTAATTTTTGTTATTTTTATTTTTTTTAAAATAATTTTTTTTAATTATTGTTATCCCCGTAATATGTTGACCACTGGGTCGGGGAAGACCATCCCACGGTCACCTTACAATCAATGTTACATATACGCTTGTGTTTTACCAGCAACGAGGTTCTCTTAACAACCTCATCTCGCAGTTGCAGCTCCGCTTCAATTATTTTTTCACGCCGGTAACATTGAGGGTCCATTATAATTCTTCTATTAATAATGTCATAGTGGAGACTAATTGCTCGACAGACTGATCATGTTCAGGTGCAAGACGCACACGCACTTCTAGCCAGTTGTTTTACTTCACTGGTACAACCGTCATGCAATCATAGAAAATATCTTTCGGAGGAATATTTAAGTCTCAGGAGATTTGCGTTTCTGTTGTTTGACACCACCCTGGGGTTGGATAACACGTTCAGATAGAAACACACCGATCACGCCTGTGCTTTGTGCCTGGAATGGTTCTCGTTTTCGTCCAAGAACTGTTACGCGGAAAAGTGCGTCCTTGTTAAATAACAGTCGAGATCTTTCTCTTCTCAGATGAGTCAATGTTGGTTTAACATACTCAAAGAGGAATTTAATCGGGGTGGATTCAGCGGTGAATATTCCTTCATCGTTATAGAAACAGTCCCTGGATGTTTTCACACTTGGTGTTGTAATCAACGATGGAGTATTTTCACGTGCCAATGCTATGACTTCAAGCTGGCCTCGAGTTGGTAGTGGCACATCAGGGTGGTCCCAACGGTCAATTTCTATCTTACCCTCGCATAGATTATATGACACCATTCTGACGCATATATTCATCACCAAGCGGAACAAAATTACTATCCATGTTCACATCCGCTGTTAGCTTATCCAACACCCTGCCGGTAAATTCCGCAACATCGTCACCGCGGTCCGAATCCATCACTTATATATAATGATAAATGTAATCTTAAACACAAACCCCAAAGACATTCATGTACCCGTATTGAACGATGTTGAATGCTTCAAAGTGAATTTCATCTCTAAATTTCATCTCTGGCGGTCGACGATATTGATATTGTATATGTGAAAGATTTTGGAACTTCGTCAGTATTGTCACGTAGTATTACTTGCTTATCAGTTGATTGTTTATCAATGCTGTTAATTGACTCCAGTCATTATAATAACCGGATACGATAAATAAATATGATCCGGACTCACGCGCCTTTAAGATGTGAGATTCAGGTTTGTCAAAACCATCCACGTCAGCAACTACAAATCGACCATTTGTTATAATGCTATCAGTTTTCTTTCTCTCCTTTGCTCGTCAGTAGTCCTTGGTATGATGCAAATAAAGCTACTACAAGTGGTGGCGCGGGTACGTCTGCGATCTGTTCATCGACGTATTGTTTCGTTGTAGCAGCAGAATGATCAACATAGTTTTTGATAGACGCAATTGACGTACCAGAGTCTCTGATTGCCCCGTTTTCAGTGATCGTAGCTAGGTTTTGCGCGACAGCGTCTCGCAGCCTTACAATAACGTCGTTGGTGTCCACGTCAGACCTTTTAAGTTTTCCAGTTTGATCTTAGAAAATCGCACATTCGCCCGGATTGATGTCACGCCGGCTGATAAACTCAGGCAAATCCGCTTGTAAAACAATATTTCGAATGTCCACGTTAGATGTTTGGAATTTTCCGCTTTGATCTTCAAAAATCACAAACTCACCCGGGTCAACACCAACAACAACCCGGCTGGTAAGTTTAGTCAAATCCACGTTTATGGCAAACCTGGTCAAATCCACATCCGCGCCGCGTCGTCGCGCTGTTGGGCTTCCGTAAATGTTAATAGGCATTTTGTATACTATAAAGTGTAGTTTATTGTAACATCAATAAGCGTTTGCGGGGTTGGTGCACGTTCGAGTGCAGTAACTGCTTTAACAACAAGATAACCGCATATTGGTCCGTGCAACCGAGTTTGCAACGGCAGCATTGAATAAAACAGTGGTAGACGACTTTGTCCACCTCGGGTTAAATAATCAACAACTTCACGTGCTGGCGCAATATATAAAATATAAAAGATGTCGAGGTGTTACCACGTATGCGATCCAATGAGAACCAGATCATGTTGTCAAATCCAGGTTAACAATACCAGTTTCCCTTGTGCGAGGAATCATCGAAGTAAATTCATCCCGTTTAAAGACACATCGGAAATGCTTGACTGACTTTTTCATTGCTAGTAAATCAAAATTGGTCAACGGACGCGTGAAAAGCCTCAACGGCAAGGCCACCACCAAAGGCCACTTCCTCTCGGGAGCCTTTGGTTTCCACGCCTGGATAATCGAAGATCTTTTCCCCTTTTACATAGATTTTTCCACCTTGAGACGCTCCGCCAGACGCTACGCGTCCACCAATTGCCTTTTAAAAAAGCCATTCCGGATGCAGTTCCGACAGCTCCTAACGCAGCCGCTTTTGCAACAACAGGAACTGCAGCCGCTAACACGCTAACAACGCTGGAATGGCCGCAAGGAATGGAAATATTCACCGGTCTTTTGCATTTGTACCACCTCTGACTTTTCTTTGGCTGCATTAGGCTGATTAAGTTGCGTTTGGGTCAACCACACGGGGATAATTCCAGTTAACCTTTCCGGAGAAAGTTTCAATGTGACCCTACAATCGTTTTGTATTTTCGCTTTTGATTTTCGCAAGCTGGTTTTCGCTAAGGCTAACCTTAACTTCGTCGTATGACATTATTATTTACAATGTAACTGGTTTAATTACTATGTTACGACTCTACAAGGTTTCTATAGGCGCGTCAATAACCATCATTCGACCACTTAACCCGGCAACAACAGTCTTGTTGGAGACAATTACAGCAATGCATCGATACTCTGCGTCACCGGGACCTATACATGCTTTGAAGTGCATGTCCACCACGGACTGTTTAACCAGGTCTAGATGCTTGAGATTAAAGTAATAAATCGGGTACAACGTATGACAGTCGTGCTGAAAAATCAAGTATTTCAACAGTCGATGATACACACAAGCGATGTGATAGTTGTCAAAGAGCAAAATGTTTTCGGTGAGTTCTTGGTGACCGTTTAACCTCAGAGAGACCTCAGTCACTCCCAGTTTTGCAAATATGACTGGACTTTCCAGTTGTTAGTTCAAATTCTCTACCGTTTGAAATGCTATAAACACGTGCCTTGGTGCGCTAATACCTTGCTGAGTCCTTATTTATCATGAGAATTCTCCTCGAGCGTCGCTGGTGTGCAAGTCTGTGGTTATCGTAAGAATGAAATTATAGATGTTACACCAGACATCATAAATACTGTCAAACGTTCGTCTGTGGCTACTGAGGGACTTATTGATTACATCCAAAGTGTAAATTTGGATAACACAACTTTACCCACATCGGGAACGGCAACACCATCGCGATGAATTGCATCGTTGGTGTTGCCCTTTTTCTTTAACGTGACAGTGTGTTTGGCCCCGAAAATAACTTTATGAAAGTCTATACAGAACCCAAATATGATTGAGAGTGGAATCACGCCAAAAAACTCCCCGCGTGCGTTAAGCTGTGCAAATCCACCGTTGAAATTATCATTGTCTCCGATTACATCGGGAATTACTGCATCTCCTGTCGCGTTTCCGACGTTCCCAATAACGTATTTGATATGATCAGGGCGTTCACTCGTGTCTTTGACAAACATCATAGACGGACCAGCAGACTTTATGTAATCGTCGCTGTAACGGGCGAGTCCGAGAATTGTTGTAGCGACGTCAACGTTGTCAAGAATTGCTTCGATTTCCTTTCCATCGATGAGATAACGTGCGTTGCTAAACAATGCCATAATGCCGGTGTTGACAAATCCGACTTTGTCACCTGCGCCGTATGCAGTATTGTCGTTTCGTACAAGCTTTACTTGGACTTCCAAGAATGCCTCACACGGAAGAAAATACGTATATGTGTCATGAACCTGAAAATCTACTGGCCCGTCCTTGTCTGGATCCCTAGCCTCCTACGTGTAATATTGGTAATTTTGCTTGCTTCTATCTCGCAACGCAGGCTCATCTATGCCAAACGCATGATCGGATACATCTTTGAATCGGGTCATAGTGAAACTTTATACATTAATGTTTCGTCTAATACCTTTTGCGGGACAAACGTAATCCGCTCCCCATTGCCAGATTTGTAATCGCTGAATCAGACAGACGTTGTTGCGCGGCTTCATTTTATGATTTTACTAACCGGGGCTGGCATTATTGCTGTCGACGGTTGTGTAACCGTTTTTGGTGGTGCTCGAGTCACTAATTGTCATAGTCGATCTCGAATCGATTGGGCCGCCTGCGATCCCAGTTTTTAACCGATCCGCAGCAACGTTTTTGATACTATCAACGACTCGCATTGCAACTTGTTTAGCAATTGGTGCAGCAGGCGAAGACAAGGCAGCGAACACTTTTGGAGCGCCTGTGAACAATCCCCGGACAACATCGCCAAGGCCAGTTCCGTAATATACCACGTAAACGAGTTTTCTCGCATTAACAACACGCACGGATCTTACACGTCCACGTAAATTGTCATTTTATTAAATATCAAGTCGATCTCTAATGTACAATTGTATTGTCAAGGTCTCACCGCGCAGGTCCCACATGTGCCCGTCCTGCGATCTCGAGTGTGCAGGATTACCCCGCAATGATTGGTGTAGGAAAAGTAACATAAAATTCTGGTTTCGTTGATGAGATTGTAATCATCGAGGTAACGCACGGGGTTGTATTTGCAATGACACGCTGCAACGCAGCATTGATTTTGCGTAAAACAGAAAGCACTTCAGAGTTCATCATCATCGGTGTGGTATAAATCATCGACGTCTTTCATGATGTTGTTGGTGAGCAACCGATGGCAAATCGATGCGGCCTCATTAACGACTTCAGGTGCGTTGTTGCCCGTGGGAACTGATCCCACAAGCGTTTACAACCTGTCCACGAGTTCATGGTCTGCGGTTGTACAATCACCGATAAATTCACCATTCTTCTTCCGGTTGCTGTTCTTCCAAACGCTGTCTTGGGAGTCGACTTCTATAATCTCCTACATTTTGGTGAAATTCCTTCCACTCTGGACCTGTTGCCGAATGTCTTTAAAACGTCTGCCTATATATCCACTTAACCAATTGTCAGATGCTTTATCATTGCTAAATGTTTTATAATATGATCCTGCTATATATTCTTTCCAGTTGTAAGGAAAACGTTTGGCAAAATCTAGAACATCATCGTCAATCTTTCTGAGGCCAAGTTCGTTAAATATATTAGTCTGTGGTATCCGTGAGTAGCGCCGTTGCCTCGGCCACCTCTTCCTGGATCGCAGGGACCACAGCCACATCTGGGCGTTGTTGAACTCCCGCAATCTGTGCTGGTAACTATTCAATGGTTCGGGTTGTCCTAACAATCGGACCAGGCTCTCTTTGTGTTCCAATCATCGCTGTGATGGTTTCCGACTTTTTTCACTTGTTCCGCGGTTTCACGCGTGGGTTTGATCAGTGGTGCAAACGTTGTTCCAAACCCGCTGTGAGGTCTTCCCATTCGGCCTGTCGTGATGCAAACATATCTTTGACGCGTTCACAAACATCTTTGTAACTGTGAAGAAGTTTTAATCGATCCCGTACAGCTTTGTCGCGTCGATCCGCATACTCAGCTATGACATCGCCGGAGGTCTTTTCCATTGTTATTATATGATTATTAAATTGATTTGTTTAAACCAGCGCGATAATTGCGCGTCCCATCAGTCAAGTCAAAAGTGAGAAAACTACACGGCTCCTGGGTGACCTCCGCAAATATATTTGCAATACAATAATAGACAAAGCAGTCTTGGTGCACATTTGAGGCTCTTTTTGATACTAAAGTTAACTTTTTACCACGAGCAAATATTTATTTGCAATTTTTGCATTCGACTGTGACACATTAACAGAAATGTGCTATAAGACACAGAGCTGTCCCCGCTGTTTTGCGGCGTACCGATGATGGTATGCACTAGGCTGCATTCGGCCAAGTAATGTATAAAGAATCGGTCAAATACAGCCCTAGGTGTACCGTCATTGGTCAAATGCTAATGAGCATGGGCCATCCTCGATGGAATACCGTGCTTCTGTCATCAGTCGAAGAGAAAAATTGAAAAATGGTAATTTTTTTTCTGTGAATAATTTGCATAACTATGCAACGTTTAACATAGATTGTAATGGATAGTGGGTCGTTCACAGGGTCATTTTCACACATTTTTTATATCTATGTTTTATGATCAATAGATATGTTTCATAATCGTATCACATGTAATCATTTTGAATGATGGTATATTGATGGTCATATATATATATATATATATATATATATATATATATATATATATATAATATTTATATATATATATGTATATATATATATATATATATATATATATATATATATATATATATATATATATATATATATATATATATATATTCTGTATTCTAAACCTACTGACTCTCACCATTATCTACTCCCGACCAGTTGCCACCCCCAGCACGTAATAAAAAATCTGCCTTACGGTATGTGCAGTTCTACCAAACGCATATGCTCTGATCCTGCTACTTTTGAAAAGAGACTCTGAGAGCTCAAGGGGCATCTTAGAAGGAGAGGATACATAAATAGCTACATCAAGGAGGCTATTAACAAAACTAGACTCCGAGATAGAGGAGCCCTCTTGAAATATAAAACCAAAAAACCAACAGACGCGTCCCCTTCATGGTAACATTCCACCCCGATGCCCCAAATTTACAACAGATCATTCGGAAGCATTGGCATCATATTGAATCGTCCAAACGTCTGAAGGGTATATTTCAAGACATTCCTATGGTTGCGTACAGTAGACCTAAACATTTCAAGGACCATCTGGTACGTGCCAAGGTAACTTCAAACAAGACCATATATTCAGGCACATATACCGCCGCAAAGACAAGCGTTGCCTAATTTGCAAACATATACCCGAGACCGAATATTTCAGAAGTTCGACAACAGGAGTTAGCTACACGATCAATCAGAAGTTAGGAATGTCGAGCCAAAAATGCAATCTATCTTCTGACATGCAAGATCTGTACCACTCAATATGTTGGCGAAACAGTTGATTTTAGAAAGCAAATGAATAATCACAAAAGCCACATTCGCAACAAAATCAACGCGAAAGTCGCCAACCACAACAACTCGACTGGAAATTCAGTCGAATCCCTCGAGATGATATCGATTGAATCAAACGTGGGGTGGACCGACATCGAACGCATACGTAAGGAACGATACTGGATACTACAATTTAAAACTCATGGAGACTTCGGCCTAGATGAAACAATATAACCTTCCCGTTGCAGTCTTATGAAAATTACAGGCAGTCATTAGTTTTTCACCCGTACACAATTTTTGCGATAATATTTACCCAAGTAATTACACTTATTATGTTTATTATTATTAGTAGTAGTAGTAGTAGTAGTATTAGTAGTTGTTGTTGTTGTTGTAGTTGCAGTAGTAGTAGTATTGTTATTATTATTATTATTATTATTATTATTATTATTATTATTATAGTTCTTGTCCATTATTCCCCTGCACCATTTTCTTGACATCTTTCCTTTAGAACCTCCATGCATAACTCTACCGGGATATAATTTCTTGTGCAAATTTTGTAGATGGCGTAGATTTTTCGTCACGCCGTTTTTCCGTCCTTTGTCTACAACTTGAAATTAGGTCAAAACATCTTGGTTCTCGGTGTGGTAGACACAATAACCGCTCGTTTATTATTGTTACACAACTTTTTATTTTTATATCTATTATTGTAAATTTCCCCTCGTGATTCTAACATGTAAGAATCCAGAAATTTTCTTAGACTTGTGTTTAGTGCTTGTTTTGTGTATGTAATCTGTTCATTCTCCTGGCGAAGAGCTTGTTTAGCTCGAAACGTTGGAAATCGTTTTGACTTTGCGCCGTTATCATTTTGTGCGTGTGTGTGTGTGTATATATATATATATATATATATATATATATATATATATATATATATATATATATATATATAGATAGATAGATGTATAGATAGACAGATATAAGACAATATTTAAGACATTAATTTAAGCAACATAAGTATCGCTAGTAACAACTAGCGTATAAAATATATATGCCATGTATATCGAATTAAGCTAATTTAAGATAATATGTACAAAGTGTACAAGAAAACGATAAATCGAGATTGTAGCGGTGTCAATCAATTTTCATCGATGTGTCTAAGCAGTTTTAAACATTGGGTAGAAGTATAACTGTGCTATACTACTATAATAATATATAGTATGCCATTCAGTTTCAAAACATTCAAATTTATTGTTTCTTTGGCTAATTCCTTCTCACAAATGTTGTACCTTTTTTCCAAACAAAGGTAGAGATGGAAGGTTTAATACATTGTCAGCTTCTAACAAACCTACAATTATTCCTTTGATTGAAAAGGAAAGAGAGAAATTTGTATTATTTCTTATTCACCGGTTCAAATCATTCCAAAGCAGTTTCCTATAGCAACGTTCCAAGAAAAATGGTTTATTATTTCAGGTGAATCCGTGCAAATGAACATTATTTATTATTATTTTTTATTCCAATTTTTTTAAAGAAAGTGTTGCAAAAATTATATGCAACAATTTATACTGAAACCGTATTAAATTAAAATCTTTTGTAATTTTATATGTAAGGGGAACATTTTTGTCCAATCAAATTAATTTGGTAGATTTAGTTGTATTTTCCATTTAGTTAGTGCTTTAGTTTCTAGTATTTCTGTATCTTTCACCAAGATACTATCCATATTTCTGCAACACTTTCCTTGTGTTAGGAGAGGTAATATCTTTTTTGTTTTCTTTTTTTTTTTTTTTTTTTTTTGCAATCCTACGTTTTTCTAAAATGTCTTGTTGGGATTCAATATATAATTTATTCATATATAAGTTCAAAGAGTTGAGTTAAGGACCCCTGCGTACTGCAAAAAGTTGGTCCAACATTATATATTTCATTTACTGTTGCCATGAAAGGAATTCTCCATTTTTCTAAACAATTGCATTTATAAATAGTATAGCTTTTTCAAAATCATTTTTGCTATAAAAAAAAAATTACAGATCCTCCTACCTTAATATTATCATTATGTATTTGAGGTTTGGCAAGAAAAACTGAAAAAGTCGTTGGAAAAAACTCTGTAGAGTATATGTTATAAGATATAAAAGCATCTCTCCAAAACATATTATCAACATTTCCTATTATCCTTTCTATATAATTGATACCAAACTTATTAAATTCCTTCAAAAAATTAAAAGAATGAAACATTAGTTTACTGCATTTTGTATTTTTTTTAAGTATTCTTCTAACCCAAGATATATTAAGAGAAAATATGGACTTTTTAAGTCAATCATTTCAAGCCCTAAACTATTTTATTTTTTAATTAACCATTCTGAACGATTTGGTAAACTTATTAACATGTGATTTAATTTTGATAAAAGAAGTGATTTTATCGCAGTAACTTTCCCATAAGGGGTAAGAATTCTCTTCGACCATTGAGTAAACAATATTTTGATCTCATTTAATTTGCCATCATAATTAAGATTTAACATGTGACTTAAATCTGTTGAAAAGATAATCCCTAATATTATGAAGGAATTATCAGCCTAGCATAAATTATACTCTATACATAAACTGAGATACTGTTTTTTCGTGCTTCCTATCCATATTACTTTTGTTTTCTCTATATGTACATTAAAGCCGAAGATCTTTGCATAGAACTTTAACGTGAGCATTATATTCTTAAGAGCTTTTTCGGATTAATCCAGAAACAATGTAGTATTGTCAGCATACTGTGATATCAGAAATTAATTTCCATCTATATTTATGCAATTAATATCTGTATTCTTTTTATTCATTAATGACAGTATCTCTGCCCGGAGTAAAAACAAATACGGTGAAAGGGGATCGCTTTGTTTGCATCCACTATAAATATAAAACCAAGAGGAAACATGTCAATTACCAGTTACAAAAGATTTTAAATTGTGATAAAATATTGTAATCCATTTGATAATTGAATTACTGAAGTTGAAATAATAGAGTACTTTAAATAAACTGAAGTTGAAAAAATGGAGTACTTTAAATAAAAAAAATCCCATTCCACAGAACCAAAGGCTTTTTCAAAAGTCAGTCTGTAGTAGCAATCCTGGTATGGTATGCTTTTCATTGAAAAGCATTACATTATAGACTGCTCTGATGTTTTCACAAAATGATCTACCAGCCAAAAAACCAATTTGCTCAGAATTAATGAAGTATGGCAATGTTGTTTTTTTAAAATCTTATTAGCAATACACGATGAGGCCACTTAATAAGTATTATTAAATATTGGTCTCAAATTCTTTAAATAATTCTTATTTTTATCACTTTCAGCAATACCAATAATAACTTCTTCTTCTGAGTTGCTGAGAGACTATTTATTTCATAACCATAATAATTGACCTAGCTAGAAAATATCATATATCATTTTTAAAAAATTAAAAACTCAGTAGAAAACCTGTCTGAACCAGGACGTATTAGTTTGCTTTCTATGTCTGGACTTTGTTTTTCATTTCAATGTTGAATATCATAGTCATCAAGTATTAGGTTAAGGTCAATACTTTTTACATCTCTAGACATGTATAGACTTTCATAATAGGATTGTGCCTCTTCAAGAATTTCCTTTTGTTTTGTAAAGATAATGTTATCACTTTGTATTATCTAAAAATTGGTATATAATAAAAATATAATTATCATAGTAATTCGATCTTGGTTGATAAATCACGTCTTGTTGTCAGCATAAGAAAATCCGTTTCGTAATGATGCAGATGTTCTGATCCTGGCAACTCGACGTGATCCAGCAATCAAGATCGCAATACTATGATAATGAGATATTCTAATTTTGTTTTTATTTTAATAGAGTATTTGGCATTATGTTGATATTGCTTTGTATATAGCCAATCTATTAAAGCCCACTTGAATCTGACGCCGGTTTGTTAATCAACGGCTCATACTACAACCGTAGTTATATGTTAGAATAATTTTGATTGGATATCACGACCATTTGAAATCCGACAGTGTAACCAGATGAAACCAAATTTTAGTGATTTCTAACGCGTCAGTAGAAAACTAACGCGTTAACTTTTGGTCCATAAGTAACGCGTTAGAAATGAAACTTTACACGTTAGACTGTAAAAATTAACTTATAACGCTTTAGAAGTTAGTTCTAACGCGATAAAAGTATGTTGAAACGGGTCGGTTCGTCGCGTATTTGACACGAAAGGAACTTGGTAGTTTGGTGCGCTACGTCGCTTTCGCGAAATATTGCTTCTAGTAAAATTACGGGTAACAACTTGTCGCGAATTGAACGCAGCCTACTTGAAAAAACAAAAAACAAAAAACAAAAAAAAAACACGTCTGAATGGAGCTCAGTTTTCGCCTGTAATTGTATTTCTTGCAAAAGATACAATAATGCATTAGTGTAATTTACTTTATTCTTTTGAGTAATGTTGTTACAAATTATAGGTGAAAATAGAATTTTTGAAATATTGCTAAATATGCCCAAGGTGAATAATATGTAACCCTGAGGTCAAAGGTATAGCAAGGGTTACCGTGCCCTCGGGCTATAAATCCTAGGTGTACTTACCTAAGTGTTTGGGCTTATACACTGGGATATAAGGCAATTGAATTATTTACAAGGAGCGCTGGGGTCGTAGTCAATTGTTTTTATTGGTCACCTAATTAGTGATGAGTCAATCATTTACTTTTAATAGATCAAGCGACTTTGTTGGGTTTTTTTTTTTTCTTCAATCTACGCTGTTCAGAAGTCAGCCTTATATTTAATTACAGTCATTTAAAGAACTCAGTTTTTACTTTATTGCTTAATTTTGACAAATAATTTATTTGTGCACGCTTTTTCCTCAAGTGCTGATAGATTCTCGGAGTTGGGTACTAGCTTCCTGGAAGAGTTTTAACTTGCATGTAACAAGGATTGGTGACTTCCTTTGTTCCCCATTTAGCGTGGATCGTCGCCTACTTGAAATTTATTTTTCCCAACCCCGACATTAATTGGTTCCTCCTTTCTGCGGACAGCGGACGGATGGATGATAATTTTAATTTACCATCGAGAGAAATCTCAATTTTGAGTCGCGGGTCGTAGGGGTGGCAGAGTGGCTGACGTTGAACAAATGTGTGCCTCTATCACTCCTGAATTCTCCAGGCATAGTGATCATTCCAGCCGGCAGTAATGACCTATGTGATGCTTCCTTCGAACTTCAGGATGTGCAGCGTAAAATAATGCAATTGCTCCATGCACTTTTGTATAATTTTGTATAAGGGACAATCCTTTCGAGGTTTTGGGGATCGCGGACTTCTGGCTGGAGAGGCCGGGTAGGGAAGGGCATTGATTCCAGAGGTGTTTGTTTATGCTATGGCTTTAACCGGTCTGGATTGTGTACACCCCTCAATTGTCCCTACAAACATAACATGTTTACTGTCTGGTTCCAATTTAGCTTTCGACTTGATTATTTTGAAACTAGGCGCTTCCGATTATCACTGAATCTGATTTCTGATACTCACAATACAGAGGTAGTCGAGGTGAAATTTGACAAGGAAATATACCTGGGACAAATAGCAGCTCCTTTCCCATTTGTCCCTTTCAAAATATTTCAGATGTCACCAACAAGTCTTGCTCCAAATAAAGTACCTGGACAATACATATTCATTTAACACATATCATACCATCAAGATGATTCGATCAATTTCTTCATTCCAGAATCACGCTCTTCGGTTACAACAGTTGTCATCGTCTTCTAATCTTACTTCCTTGACACCAAATAAAATTGAATTTGAAAATATTTTAAACTAAAATTAAAGAAAACAAAAATAAAGAAAACAAAAACAAAAGGATGTACATGATTTTTGTGAGGGCTACTATTATTTTTTTTAGTCATATGCATTAATGCTACTATTCTTGCTGGATATATCAAAGGATATGGAGACAATGTCATGAAATTAAATAGCGTATGCAAACAACTAACATTTCTTTATGAAAGTTTCAAAATTGTATCAATATATACTACAAAAGTAAACAAAAAGTGCGGTGCTACCTTCATAAAACTGCCTGTCGCTTCATAGGAAGACAATTTCTTTCATGCTCTAAACTGGTTTTGTTCATATTAAATTTCAAATACAATTACAACCGTCTTAATTGCGACAAATAAACAATATATGCAAAAGAAATGATCAAATTGTATCGGTGTTGTCATTAGTTTGGTTCATCATCTAATGGTTTTCCGTTCACCAATTATTGTTGATCGTTTATCGTTTATGGTTTATTTCTTACCATTTATGGCTTGGCCTTTATTATTTATCGTTTATCGTTTTCATTTTTCGCTCTGCAACGTTTATACATAGCCTTTGATCATTCGTTCTGCGTTCGTTCATCGTTACTTTATCCTTTATTTTCCGTTCATTCATCGTGCTATTTTCATTTCAAAGTGGTATATAAATGTTTTAGAGACTGTAGTACATGGATTGATTAAAGAATCTGAAACTCTGACATTTTGTTTTTCAGACACACTAAAGAACAGCATCCACTTCAAACTTTACGTTACATTGGCAGCCACACAATGGCTAGATTATAGATAGATATTAGCTTTTCTAAAAAAGCAAGTTTTCATTTAGCTAAACCAATTGGGTGCCGTTTCGAAACCCGCTGAACTATGCAGGGAAACCCAGGGGTGTTACTGAGGTAGGTTCGGAGAATCTCGTAATAATCCCCCCTTGATACTGCCAGAGCCAACAAGTTCCTTGTGAGCAGTGATGTGAACCATTATAGATAACCGACAAGTTACGTACCAAACATTTACCGGAAAACGTGAGATTTTATTCAATCTAAACGTGTGATACTTTAAATCCCAAATTGCAGGCGTTGCGGAGGTAAATTGTCCTGTCTGATAATGCTCGTAAAAGCAGTCTTCCTAAAATGACAGTAATACAATGACTAAACGTATATATATATATATATATATATATATATATATATATATATATATATATATATATATATATATATATATATATATATATATATATATTCTTATTTTATCAGATAGAAAGCAAGATAGATAAGCAATCCCTTTTACTTTCAAATTGACATATACATTGTGGAAAGTGACTCCCTACGTTTTTATTTCACTAATTAAAATAACAGTTAAAAAAAGTAACACCCATGAGCTTTTGCATTTTAAAAACTCAGCTCAGTTCTTCTTCCAAGCTACTATTTTTGTTAGTTTATGTGAGGAATCGACCACTCATATTCTTTGTGTTTTTACATTCCGTAAAGGAATGAGAGAACATTGAAAAGCGAAACTTAAAAGAATTAAAAATGACTAGACCACTGATATATTTCCGTATTACCATATCAAATCAAAATTACAAGATTGGGCGGGATAAAAGTTTGGTCAAAACAACTTCTGTCCAAGAATAACATTAAAGGGAATCAAAATGTAAATTTGTTGATTTCAAACATTGAAAAGATATACTCCAGTGTTTCAGAAAACATGCAGATTTACATATTATATTTAATGATGATAGCATTGAAATAAGCCGTAACACCCCTGACAGCAAGAAGGTTAAAACAGTGTACTATGAAGACAGAATAAAGTAGGCATTTGATGTTGATAAATACCTAAAATTCTAAACTGCTCAATTTACATTACGACTTGAAGATCTCGTAGACTTTACAAGGTCAGTCTACAGTGATTCAACAAAAAAGAGATAGAATTGATGGAGGACAAAATCTGATTAAAAACACCACATGATAAATCAGTATATGAAATAGCTGTTTTAGAATCAACTATAGGAATGACAAAATGTGTCATAAATCAGAAATCATTCATACGTTTGAAATGATTATAGTAACATTGCATATTCTTGAAAATAAATGTTTGTGCTGTATATTGACGTTCCGTTAGCTTGTTAATAGAACCCAAAGATCAATCATAAAGTGTTCCATTTATGTTTTATTTTGTTTTAAATCAAGAAAACATAATAGTATTTAAAACATATTGACTACGATCCCGAAGTACAGTTACTTACACATATATTGGACAATTGTGGAACAATGAAACATGACAATAAAAAGAAAATCAAATGAAAAATAAAATAAAATAAAATACAGTGAATGACAAGAATAGTTAACCGAACAAGCAACTTACTCATTAGACAAGCAATCTAGAAAAAGATATCCATATAGAGGGTCTACGTCAGCAACGTCGATGAATCAGTGGCAGCCAGACATTGTTTATATGTAGACACATGAAGAATGCTACAATGGATACAAGTAAAGTTTTATCAGTGATAGCTGTCTTCTGAAACTACGATTGAGCTGAAAAGTGAAAACGAAAAAGGAAGATGATATACAGAATAATTTCAGAGAGATCGTCAAAGAGCAAAAACCTGAAAAGATACAGTTTGATCAAGTAAAATAGATTTACAACAGGAATGTCAAGGATTTGCTGGAAAAAGAAAACAATAACTTTTTCCTGAACATATTTTTTTTCTGTACAATTTCAATGCATCAATAAAACTTTCAGTGTCAGAAATCATCAAAAGATGAAGCTAAATCAGTTGACATGGAAGAAGTTTCTACACCACATGGACGAAGAACAATCCAGTAAACCTTTAACAGTTTCATGCAATAAAATTTGTTAACTTACTTGATAAAGTTAACATGATAAATGCTACTTTTGTTTTACTTAAAAGCCATTTAATATTATTTTAAAACTAGACTTTAAAATGTAGCAATATTGACTCTTTAAATAATTATAGGGCACAATGAAACATGAGATTTTGGTAGATTAAACTAAGCTAGGCAGCGTGGATGGCAGCCTCTGTATGTGGAATTTCCTACTCTCATTTAATAGACAAAAATGTACCAGAATTAGTTTATTATTATACAAAATACCTGTTTATTACCAGATGCAAAAACTGCTGTCTGAATGCAAAATACCTTTACCTAATGATGATGTATTCAAATCAAATAACACTCGCATAGATACGAAACAAGTTAATTTTTTTTTCTCAAAAAATGTACAATTCTACGACAAGATAACTGGAGACACTTCAAGGGAAGAAATCAATACTTGATCTCTAATGGCAAATAAGAACATAAAATTATACACCAATGTTTTGGGAACATTACACCTGCTGTTGTATTATTAACCCACCAGCTAGACTTACTTCTTTCTGCAATATAGCAATGGATTAAGAGACGAGGGAATAGCTAGAATGAATCAATGCACAGGGTCTTATGTAATATGATATTAGATGCAAAAGTACAAAACATAACATCGATTACACAATATGTTTCGGAAGTATCAGAGACTGTTCAAATATAATGGAACTATTAAGTTTAGGACAGCAAGGTTACAACTCAGACGAAGACATTCTGACCAAATTTCCACGATTCATAACAGATTCAAACGTGAGATTGGACTATGGTCTTGGTGGTGTCGGTCGAATTTGTTACCGGGTCACATGCTCATGCAAATGGGTACTATAGACAGATACAACAATTTACAAAAACTTAACGACCCGTGCAAATTGGATTAAAGCCAACCACAAGTACCGACGTAGTACAAGATGGTATTCCAAAGGCTGATAAAATATTTGTGATACTGCGACAAGATAATGTAGAGTAAAGCTTAAATAGAAAAGAAAAAATATGCTGATGATGTTCCTTCGGCACACTTCGCCTCCAACACGATTCGATATTTGGATGTTTAAAGGCAACATGGCAATTTAGAAACAGTAGAGAACAATAGTTTTCATGAACTAAAACAAACAATCATTAGTATTGACACAAATGGTTTTCGGAGCTGCTATAGTTTACTTTTTAAAATAGTTTATGAAACTCTAATTCTGTTAGATGCTTTGTTTTACACCTCTGATGAAAAATGCATAAAACAAACAAATTACAGCAAAAATAAGTAAAATAGCACGTTCAGCTATGAAAGAAACAAACAGGTCCATCAAATTACCAATAGGTGAAAGATTGAACAAGTGTTTAAAGAAAAGGGTGTGCTTATTGCTGCTATTGCCACCGCTTTTGGGATGATAATATATCAACTGTTGATATGTCTGTAGCAAATTTTCTTAATGGTTTGTTAGGGGGTGGAAGAGGAACAAGTGGCGGTAGTGCTCCATCAAGAAGAAGTCGTTTAATGTTTTTTTCTTTCTTTCTATTTTGAGTGTTGACAGTCATATTCGATAATGGATAGCCATAATTTATATAAAGGTGTAAACATGTTATATCAGGATGCTCTCTGTAAAATGTGATCAAATTCTGTTGTGCAGTTTTCGAGAACACGTTTAAATTTTTTTTTTTTTTTTTTTTTTTGCAGTTTTAGTAACTGCGGCCATATCTGATGATGCATTGCATTGTTATCACATATATAATTCTAAAGCTCTCTAGGTCAGAATGTCCTCTTTGAAATTTGGACAAATTCTTTTGAGCAATTCATGAGAAGAAATTGTTCAAACTTGTTACATTCTTAGAAACAAAGGCCTTTTTTCATGGTGGAATAGCATCATTTGAAAGACCTTTATACCAGGATGCTTCATGTTAAATCTAGTCAAATTCCGCTGAGCTGGATTCCGAGAAGTCGGTTAGAGTTTTTACAATGTTATTTTTAGTAGCAGTGGTCATATTTGATTTCGGAAACATCAAAGCTCTCTATGTCAAAATACCTTGTGTCAACTTTAGTAAAATTCTGTTGAGCAGTTCATGAGTATAATATGCCTAAATGTTTGTTATATATTTAGCGGACAATGTTGAATTAGGGCCTTATTCTGCCGTCTCTCCAGTTTTCTTCATATGATGCAAATTACAAGTATGAGGTTACTTACTTTCATTTCAGGCATACGTTTTGTGTTAACATGCTGGTTGTCATGGAAACGGTGTTTTGAGAAAATATAAAAAGAAGATATACAAATTTCAAATTTTTCCATGTATTTCCCATTGATACTAACTATCCATAAACTATTCACACATTTTTCTAAATGGCAATGTGTTTCTTTTTATAATGTGTTTTGGTATGAAGCTGCATACCCCAAAAGGTTTAAGTTTCTAAAAATGATCCAAAATGGACCCTAATAGCCAAAATAAATAAATATAACTTGCAAGTCAACTTGAAACTATTTAAAGTACTGTTGCATAAATAAGATAGTATTTCATGAAATCAAAAACAGTGTTTGAAATAGCGTTTAATATTATTGGCAATTATGATTGCTAATAAGACCTTTCTAGGATCTTCTGAGTTCTCTTGTTCGCCGAAAAAATTGGTGTTGGCTCCCTTGTTCCCTGGAAATGAAATATGTTCTTTATACAATGTTTCCTTATTTTTTGTGACCATGTACAAGCACACACACGCGCACACACACACACAATCTCTCTCTCTCTCTCTCTCTCTCTCTCTCTCTCTCTCTCTCTCTCTCTCTCTCTCTCTCTCTCTCTCTTCATCTATATTCCGTCTCCTCGATTTCGAAAATACATTTCAGTGTTCACTAGCTTGTTTCCCAAACCCCTGGGCTGGCCTCTCTAGTACTAAATCAAAACTCTTTCAAAACAGAATGTATGTCGGTACATTACATCTAACACGAAAACAGATATAATATTTGTTACGACTACACATTAGTATTGTTTGCTAAAATAAAAAGAAAAACTAAATATCAAGAAAAAAGCAATGTTTAAAGATTTTATCACGCATGTCATAACTTGGGTTATTTGTCTTATGACGACACGCACTGTTTTGATCAAAATAGCTGCTGTCATAATTATTCCACGTAGTCCATATATCACAAGTTAATGTTTTTATTTCTTGTTAATTATTCCACGTAGTCCATATATCACAAGTTAATGTTTTTATTTCTTGTTAATTTTGAGTTAGTTTTACTTTTATTTGATGATTTTATATTTTGTATATAAATATGATGTGAGTGTGTCCTGACGTGTTTGGAGCGTTGTCATTCTGTTGAATTGTCTTTTTAAATAATAATTTCTCATATCTAACCTCTCCGCATTCATCAAGCTCTGGTATGTACGGCAGTAAATAATATTGAATTGAAATCTGTCCCTAGCTTGAAAATAATTAAGGAAATAAATGGCTATTGGGTGTGAGGGTGTGATATACGGAAGAAAACAAATATATTTTACATCTTAAATGATATAAACAATACATCCCTCTCTCTCTCCCTCCATCCCCGCCCCCCCCCCTCTCTCTCTCTCTCTCTCTCTCTCTCTCTCTCTCTCTCTCTCTCTCTCTCTCCCTCCACCCCCCCCTCTCTCTCTCTCTAAATTGTAAATGAAAAATGATGGAGATTGGATGTATTTTTTACATTAAAAAGCTAGGTGGAAAAGAAAGAAGATTCATTGTGGCTGACGGACGCTGTAACACAATTACTGGTACAAATATCCATAGGTTCAACATATATATATGTATTGACTTACACTGTCTTGCTTGAGATTGTTGTGTTACTTTTCAATAATCCCTTTTCTTAACTGACTACTGCAATATTTGTTCCTGTATTTTATTATTTTTATAATTTGTTTATTTTTTTTAATTTTTGTTTTGCAAAATGAGTTACAATTTTAACAAAGATTGACTGAATAAAATGTTCTTAAATGTAACTGGCTTTTATCTTACTCGATAAATAATAGCTACTTCTATTTCAAGATTGATGTGATTGAGAAGAAATCCACTACAACATAGTCCAACGTATATCCTTAATTTCCCCCACATTGATGGTTTGTCTCATAAAAGAATTGAATATTGAACTTTAAATCATTTTGTTATGCTTTATTCGTAAACAATAATACATCTACTTATCTCCATTTTAGTTACGACATCCTTTCTGTGATAAATTGACAATCTCAAGGCACGTTAAACAACAAAATGCTACTTAATACAGAAATCCCTCAGTCTCGGTTTATTTGTTCTCGAATCATCTTTGGCGCATCTCCCAAAAAAATTTGCCAATCGGGCAAGGTAAGTTACAATTTAGAAAGAATAACAAGAAACAAAGAAATGAATCAGATTATCTTAAAACTCTGACTTGATATTCTTCGGAATTTTTTAAGCGTACAATACTGGAAGGAATAGAAGACACGATAGAGACTACAGTTATATATTTTTAAGCGCACGGTAGACTGAGGTAGAAACAGTGCAACAGCAACACAATGCAAACTCCACGTAGACAGTAAAACTTGTTAATCTGTTTTGTTAATAAGAAATACAGTCTACTGAAATTTAGTCGTGGAATAAGTCTACACTCATATCTAATTTGAAGTTTGAAGATGCTAAACAGAGAATTTATTCTGCAATTTCAAACACCAGACCATCTTCAAAGGACTTGTATAATAGTATGAAATACAAATCAGTAAACGTAATGAATGCTAAATAGTTTCTTTGCATTAAATAGTTTCTTTGCATCTCAAATAACACATTGAGACAAAGAGTCATGAAATTTATCAAAATAAATTTTTCATAAAAACGGGGACTGAAAATGACCCTTATTTAATATAGTCCTTTGATGATGAATTGGCATCGTTTGAACTAATTTGAAAGAACTTAACGCCATCATGTTTTTTGTTAAATCTGTTCTATTTCTATAGAGAAGAAGTTGCTTAAAGTGCTTATTTTTAGTAACAGTGGCCATATTTGATGGCGGATCGGTATCGTTTGTTAAAGTTTGAAAAATCTCTAGGTCAGGAAGCCTCCTGTCAAATTTGGTCCAATTTTGTTGAGCAGTTTATAAGAATAATTTGTTTTAATTTTTTTCTAAATCATAAAAACGGTGGCCATATTTGATGGTGGATGGCATCATTTGAACATATCTGAAAGACTTTAAGGTAGGATAGTTTATGTTAAATCTTATAAAATTCTGTTGAGCGGTTTTTGAGAAGTTGTTAAAATGATTTCTGTTTTTAGTAACGGCAGTCATAATGGATGACGGATCGGCATCGGCTGAACACATTTGAGAGGCTTCTATACCAGATTGATTGCCTTAAAATAACGTGCCAGTTAGTCAAGCGTCTTTTGAGAAGAGGCTGTAAACAATAATTGTGCACGGATGGCGGACGACGGACGAATGACCATCCATATTCTTCCTTATGGCCAGGTGAGCTAAAACTATATAAAAGCAAAAGCTAAAAGTTGGAGAAAAAAACAACAACAAGAGATTACAAAATCACAAGATGATGTGAGTAATATCGTATATAATATCATGAAGAAAACAATATTTAAAAAATTGGATCAAAACACAAGAAAGCCCTAATGAGCCACGATGTAAAATAAAAACTGACTGTAGTATAAAAATGTGTTACTCATAAATAGAACGTATTGTGGGAGCAAATTTTTCATTATTTATCGCTAGATAAATTTAAAAAATGGCTGCAGCAGGAGTAATTATTGGAGTTTAATAGCTAAAGGTCATGCAGTTACAGGACGTAACTATATGTTCAAGTTATTTGATCCTAATGGAATTGATGAAGAAAGAATTATACATGACAAGATTTGAAGAATTAAATAGAAAAACTGCAGAATTCAATAAAACAGAGCATAGACAATCGATTACTTGAATGATAGATTGAAAGAACAAGATCTGGTTACTCAGCCTGAATGATGCTTTTGTTTTATATGCATCTACTTACACAGACACATCAGCTCATCCAGAAAATAATGTAAAATTTTAAAATCCTAGAAAACCTAAACTTAATGAATTTTCCCAACCTAGCAATTATGAAGAGAAATACAAGTACATGTTCCTTGCACTTGTGATGGCTGTTAGTGTGTTTATTACTTATAAGTTTCTTTAAAACCCACTAATGTTTTTATAGGTAATCATGCATAATCGATGAGTCCGAAGCAGAATGGCGCCAAAAGCAATATGTGCGTTATAAGCAGAATAAAAGGCAACGCACGGTAAATACATAACTTCTCACTAGCCGGAAAGGATACTACAATGATGTGAATACCTCAATCCAACACATCATTGTATCACATAAACACAAACTTTGCAGATAGCATTTCCAAAGCTAAGCCCAAATATATTGATTGTGCCGGGTAGTTTCTTTGTGTTATTTGATATGAAGATAAAACGAGATGCTGCAATACAGTGGTAAACAATTTAGGTAGCGATGATATGTTGAAGTTGAATAAAGACAAAATCTTCATGATGTACAAAGATATGTGGTTCCCTGATTCGTTTGGAACAAATAGGATTGAACATGGCATTATGAATTATAGATTTACAAAGTTCTTATTAGGGCCTGTAATGCACAAAAATCCTGGTACTGGGGCTAAAAAGTTTGTGGTGTATCGAAAGAAGTTAAGAATTTCATTAGACTTTCAGATACTAACAGATCATAGGCCAGTGTATCATCGTGTTCTTTGACAGGATTTCAGATTTAACATAGCACTTGCCGAAGCCTCTGAAATGATAGAACCAATACTACGAACTGGAAAACATTTGTCTCCAGTACAATATGATTAGTTCGGAATCAATTGCACAATTAGTTAATGATAAATATAGAAAAATGGAATTGCTTTCTTTTTGACTGCATCACTATGGAGAGAATTATCGACATATTCTCCCAGAATGAGCTTGAAGGGTGTTTTGATCTTGTGCAAAAAATGCGATAAAGTAATCTGGAAAACATTTACAATTAAGCAATATAAAAACGTTTCAGTACCTTTAAATGGCCTGCCAAATAGTATCTACTCTCATGGTTTCCGATTGAGATAACAGTTTACAGAAGTCAGAAAGTATTTTTTTTGTTTTTGATGAACAACAATTAGCAGTCATAAATTGGTAACTTTAAGTGCTAACATCCTTAACACTGATAACCACTGCAACTAGCTTAATTTTAAAAATACATATGATAACAGACTGAATAGAAGTGCTCTTAAATTAGCTATCGATCAACGAGTTAATCACTTTCAAATTAACTGATATAGGTGTTCAAAAATTGTATATTTATTTTGTTTCGGATGATCAGATAAACAATCATCTAAAATCATTTATGTTTTAGGCATAACACGTGCAATAGAAATAACCCTACAACGTGATAGTCTGTGGAGTGAGTAATTGTGAAAAGACTGAATCTTGGACTGAATCTGATAGAGACTGAATACAAACACGTTTTTTACTGTATCGTTATTCTCTGTCCAACTTTTCTGATTAACAAAAAGTTCGATAGAATGTAGATACTCAGATATGAGAATTTGATCCTTACAAAGCCGTACGATGAACTCGGTATGTGGTTAGAGTTACTGGTTGATGAGTACCAAGCAACCAATACTTTGTTTCTAATTGATGACTGTGTGAATGTAGATGATATAACAAAGAAAGCAACTAACTTAACCAAACTATCTTTTATTGGTAGACAATTTGAAATATCAGTTTGGGTGATCGTAAAAATGTACAACTCTGTAATCAAACATTTTAGAGAGAATACACTTTTGGTTGTCTTTTACAGCAAAATCAACAAAGCATTCGAAACTGTCTTTGAAGAAAACAATGTTATTCCAAATGAAATAAACGAAGAAATTGTAGGAACTTTGAAACAAAGAGCAATGAAATAAGAAAACTTTTAATAAGTCTTGAATATCCATTTCATCATAGAGTGCTTACGAGCCCCGTAAAGTAATGTATTAATGTTATCAACCAAAACACTCTTGTTGCCAATTTTCCTAATGATGAAATAACCAATCTTCGTAGATTTCGAATTTTAAATTCTTTTTGATCGCGCGTTTCATTATTCCTTTTTAAACTTTCTTTTTGTCTGTATTAGTACTAAAGGAATAAAGTTTTACCGTAACCCACAAAACTCTTTACTGGGACATCCACTCAGGTCATCCTTGAAAAGTCCAGGAACATTTTTTTATTCATTTCAGGTAAACCAAATATGTTTTCCTTTGGATAGTCAGTAGTGTCATATAATTTGACGTCATCCTTCATGTTGTTGTAAAAGCTGTCTGTTTTAACATGAATGCATAAAGAACCATGATTAGTAACAAGTAGTCTCATTTTACTAATTCTTTTTCTGCTTGTTGTAGTAGAATTTGTATATCAGCCACTTTACTAATTCTTACACTGTAGATCCACCGTAAATTGGTTGGGCTATTTGCCTTTATTGTTTTGAGACTACCCAATACTAAGTCATCGTCAATAATGTTTCTTCTGAAAATGATTGATCTCTCTGATATTTGAAGAAAACAAATTCTGTACATATTTGTACAGTTGTTACCTTTCTGACATATTTCCGATTCCCTTTGTTTACCAAACACAAAGTTATTCATCAGTTTGAAGCCTTTTTTAAAATCATGCGTTGCTTTTGTCTAAAATTTGTATTTGGTACTAATTCGGCTTGTGGCCACAGGTGTTGTTCAAACAATACAGCTATGTTAATTTGTTTAAATGCTAAATCGAACTGTGTGTAAAGCTTTACGTTTCTGTAGTAAATGATATATTTATCGGTATTTTTCAATGTACACAATAGCTGTGGTACTGTTAGTTTTGTACCCTTATAACCAGTGAGCAACTTATTTTGCAAGGAGATAAATAATTTTCACCTGGAATTAATTTCTCTCCAGCAAACGGGTAGTTCTTGAAATAACCATACAATTGTAATGGAATCTCCAAATCCACTTCAGAAATGCAACCAGTACATTAGTCTTCTGATATATCACATAAATTGTCTTCTACCCATAACGTTATTCCTCGGTTACTCATCTATGTTTTTATCAGCATGTATTGACTCATGGCCCAACGTAGAGGTGGTTAGTATATATGCACATAACGAATAACCTTGACCTTACCTTTTGTACTCACCATCAGACTTTTGTCCATCTTTGTCCGAATTGTATTCGTGATTTGCTCTGGCGTATCTATACAGTATTATGCTAATTCCACCGCGTATTACGCTCTCAATCATCTAGATCATGCTAACGTTTTGAATTGACCCTTCCTCCTCTCCACTCACCTATCCGCCACATCTAAGAACTGACCAATCACATGTCAGCGGAGATTACGTGTAAGACCTAATTTAACTGGACACTCAGACAACTGACCTCATTTCAGTTGGAATATATAGTAACTTTAAACAAGAATCAAGGACTGAACTTCATGCAATGTATATGTTAAACGCAATGTCATCAGCTCTGTTACACTTGAAAATGTCATTACCAAATTTCCCAAATAAAAAAATGAATTATGCTAATGAAGTATAATGAGTTAGGGGTCTTCTGTGGTAAGGTCAATTGCATTAGGAGTCTTTGACAACACCGTCAGATATGAATGTCATTTACACATTCTTTGTCCAGTACAAAAACGTTAATAGGTCTTGCTTAGGCCGCCTAAAACATTTTCCTCTCAAATGGTTTGTGAACTAATTATTTTACAAGAGTTCTTATTGTAGTAAATTAGCATTTAAACCTTAGGAACCTTAGTACATTGCAAAACAATAAACATCTGGGTTTCACACTGCGGAAATTGACGCTTATTGTAGAAAACGTACATCACGTAATTTTGACAAAATACCTTTTCTTACCCATATATGAAATTATTAGCGTACAGTATACCTTGCGATGATTTTAAAATGACAAAAAAGAATATAGCGCAAAGTCACACTTTTCTCTATATCTATCACGTGTGAATTTCCGAGCACGGGTAGGATCGCAAGAAAACGGTCACGTGAATCGAACGGACGTGGTTATCTCTTTTTTGCTGAAGGCTCAGTTACGTGAGAATGTTGATTACACACTGATTTTCTGGCAATATTCTGAGGCACAATTAAGCAAGAGGCCCAAGTGGGTACGAGAGCGCTCAATTTAACTGCTATCTGCATAAAATTCAATGCAAGAAGAGCTGGATAAGAAGTCGCGGTTAGTAGGATGCTTTCTATAACAATTGCTTTACCTTATCTAGATTGGTTACGATAAAATGTGTTTTGAAAATTTCACTATTTTTATTATCTTCAGCCATATTTATGGCAGATCAGCATCATTTGACTAAAATAGAAAGGCCTTCAAACGAGGATGCTTTCTATCAATAGACGCAAGTAAGACGTAATAAAAACACAACCATTGATCTCTAGGCGTTGTCTGTACATTTTCCCGGTTTCCAAACGCATCCAGTTCTCATCGCGGATTGTCCTGTATGTGATTTAGCTGACGTAATTCGTAGCAATTACACACACACACACACACACACACACACACACACACACACACACACACACACGCACACACACATTCAAAAACGGTGAGCAAACCTGTTTAAAGACGTAATGGTATAAAAAGAGGAGTTAACCGAGCTGTCATTTTCTCCCTAGCTATGGTAGTAACGCACTTCTGAGTAGGCCTGATTGAGCCCTGCTGCATAATGATGTAGCCGATGTAAATACGGAGGGACTGAGTGTGTGTATTTGGGGGTGGGGGTGTCAGTAATATCCAATAACAACAATGGTCCGACTATATTGATGGATTCTTATATTCAATCTAATGCCAAAAACTTTTTTTTATTACTGATTGAGATCCGTTTGTATTAAGTACACCTATCTAGATACGTTCTCCAGTTTAATAAACAAAATAAATATGCTGAAACATGTTTTAAGTGACCATGCGTGTTCCCTCTACGAATTCAAACTTTGACCAGTGTTATTTTTAGATTTTCTCTTCATTGAAGTCGAAGTTGATAAGATAACTTTTTGATATTTTGTTTTTCTTGACATGATGGTTCGTTAATGAAGTATAAGAGAGATTCCCAAAGGGGATATTTTTGAACAGGAAATTACGACTTGTTGTACGTGGTCTATCAAGTCAAAGGTTGAGTTCCTATTTTGCGAGTTTATACGATTATATTTTGTACCAGATTGTTCAACAATATTATAAATATAAAATCAGATGTTTTTACAGCTTTGAATACCCAAAACTTGTCTTTGTGTTATCGTGTAGTGTGATTCAACTGAATCACATTTGCATCGTTTACCACACCACCCACACCCACCAACCCTTTTCAATCCCATCATGCAGCTCTATTATGTATCTAATTGTTTTGATAGCCAGGCCTGGCATAACACTTGTACAGCTATAACCACCCGGATTTTAAGCATCGGAACACAATAACTGGTATATGTATTAGTAACTTTTAACTAAGATTTGAATAATCTCTATCTCTCTCTCTCTCTCTCTCTCTCTCTCTCTCTCTCTCTCTCTCTCTCTCTCTCTCTCTCTCTCTCTCTCGCAAAATCCTAATGGAAAACATTCCAAGCTCTGATTTCATATGATTTATTTATGGACTTTTTATATACACAAATATATTCCCGACAACAGTTAATGTAAATTTTCTCAATATGTATGGCTGGATGAAATCCCATAAACTTCGCATTTATAACAAAGAACACTTGTAGCATAACTATCAAACATGTGTTAGTTGGTTTCAACGTTAAAATGAGTCATTACAAATTTTACCACTTTTTAATAAATCTTTTGGGCTATACTGAACTTGTTATTATAACACAAAACAAGATCTATAGCAAGGAAATTATCTATGATTTCCATAAGTAATAAAGTTGTATTGGGGTGTACTTGACTACCATTTCTAATTATCACAGTCTTCCCTCAATCTTTTCGATATTTCGTTGCGTCAATAATTTGTCTATCGCTTTGATGTCATGCAACAAAAGAGAGAGAGAGAGAGAGCACGTTATTATTTCGTAGTATACACCATACAAAGATATCCGGTATACCGCAAAGTAATATACATCTTGAACGGGTAACGAAGCAATTAAATGTAATTATCTAGTAATATCTAAATGCAGTCATACTTTCCACGCCCCGACTACTCATTTGATGTAAAGAACTTTGCATCTTGTCGACTAAAATGATTCAGTTTATTCAAAACCATAATCTCAAAAGGAAAATCATGTGATGTGCAGCTAGAAAAATAAATGGGATTGACTATTAGCATAGAACATTTTATAATCGGTATAGAGTTTGCAGTAATATCGGAATATAGGCGGTATTATCGAAATGTTACTACATTTTTTCTTTATTTTTTTTATTTTTTTGTTGTTGCTTGTTTGTCATTTTCTTCTTTGAAATTTTCCAAACTGACAGCTTGAGGCGATAATGTCATACGACAAATCTTTGACATTTTTTACTCGTGACTAAACAATTACCCATAATAATATATGCATGTATGCATATATGTGTGTATGTATTAGTGAGTATGAGTAGATGTATGTATGCCATATTTTGAAATTATGTTTAAATCTGTTGAAGATCAAACGATTTTTTTTATATAAAAAAAATCTCTTTTTTTCTAAAAAGAGTTAGATGTTGATTTCTCAAAATGATTATATCACATTGTACTACATTTCAAACACATATTATCATCATAGTATGTGTGCATGTGTTTGTATAACACTAGTGGGGAAAATGGACTCAGAATTAGATATAATTACCTGATTAGTTACTCTAATAAACACACAGCTGAGAAAGATATACTTAATGCGAAATGCTAAAATGCTAAATGCTTTCTCATCCGCTAATTTTTTTATGTGGGAACTTAATAATAATAATAATAATAATAATAATAATAATAATAATAAATAATAATAATAATAATAATAATAATAATAATAATAATAAAAACATTCGTTTTTCTTTTGACCCACAGAGACAAAATTATGGACAAATAATACCCAAACACTATCAAACATGGCCGCCTTTCCTAAATAACACAAAAACTGCACACACTAAATCTTCTCTAAAACCGTTGAACACAATATAATAAAATCTGACCGAGATTATTTTGGCACCAGGGTTTTTGAGTTGTATAAATGATACATATCCGCCATTAAATCTGGCCGCCACCACTAAATAAGAACAGCATTTCAAAATCTACGTCTCAAATACTGCTTAACAAAATTTAACCAAAGCTATCAAAGAGCATTTTGGTGTCAAGGCGTTTTAATTATGTAACATGATAATGATCCACCATCTGATATGGCCACCTTCACTAAAAATAGAAATATTTAAACGACTTTTCTCGATAATCTACCAACATAATTAGACCAAATTTGACAAAGAGCCGGCAAGTTCAAAAATCTTTATAAATGTGTACAAATGCTCAACTGCCATTAAATATGGTCGCCATTATAAAATAAAACTCCAACTACTTCTCATAAACCTCTGTAGGTCTTTCATGATATTAAAACTACTAAGTTCTTTCGATAGAATATCTTTACAAAGTTAAGTGCTTTCAACCAATGTCAGAAAAGAAAATAAAAATATTTCTGAAACCAAATTTGATAGTGTTCTAGCATCAAGATCTTTCAAACGTGTACAAATGATGCCAGTGTGTCATCATATATTTATCTATTTAGGCACATATGTGTGTATCCGTCGGTTTTTCTGTCCGCTTTTATATCTATCGATTTTATCGATTCATCATAAGTATTATGTCTGAATAGACTCGGGGCCTTCGATTTATAGATCAAGATACGTTGGGGGAAAACAATGAATAAAAAAGACGATCATTTTCCAAGAAATATAGTGAATGCCCATTATTCCATTTTAATAGTGTTCAGTATAATCTGCATCATCTTTATCCAAGTTTTGGATGAACCCAACTGAGGGTGCGAAGGATTGTTGGTCTCGCAACACAGGGGAAATAAACATTCAGAGATTTGATAAATCGTACATGAGTTATCTCCCTAAAATCTCTAGAAATTTGTGAATAGTCAAGACTCTAGGGTATTCATTCACAGATTATAACCTATTACTAGACCAGTCAGAGTATGAAGACAATTTTCGGACACTAAAGTGAATTATTTACACTTTATAAATAATGGCACAAAGCTACATCGTATTAAAATAAACAATCTTTAGAGAGGGGATATAGATATTTCACAATTTAACGTGAAAGCAACAAAGTCGATATCTAGAGTTAATGCCATTTTATTTACACGTTTGGACGCTATAAAAGTGTAGTCAAAGATACGTGTTAAAGAATAACATTCAAGAGAATCAAAGTGTTAATTTGTTGCTTTCAAATATAAAAATCTATCTTACAATGCTTTAGAAAGAAAGCAGATTTACCTATTACTTTCAATGATGATATCATCAAGATAAGTAGCATCAGCCATCAGAAGACTAAAAATACAGGATGAGGAAGTAGCATCAGCCGTCAGAAGGCTAAAAATGCAGCATGAGAAAGTAGCATCAACCATCAGAAGACTAAAAATGCAGCATGAGGAAGTAGCATCAACCATCAGAAGACTAAAAATACAGCATGAGGAAGTAGCATCAGCTTTCAGAAGGCTAAAACTACAGCATGAGGAAGTAGCATCAGCCTTCAGAAGGCTAAAAATGCAGCATGAGAAAGTAGCATCAACCATCAGAAGACTAAAAATGCAGCATGAGGAAGTAGCATCAACCATCAGAAGACTAAAAATACAGCATGAGGAAGTAGCATCAGCCATCAGAAGACCAAAAATACAGCATGAGGAAGTAGCATCAGCCATCAGAAGACTAAAAATACAGCATGAGGAAGTAGCATCAACCATCAGAAGACTAAAAATGCAGCATGAAGAAGGAATAAATTACGTAATTGATGTGGATAAATATACAAAGTTGTATTCGGCTAAGTCTGCAGTACAACTTGAAAATCTCGTAAACTTTACAAAAACATACATATAATTTATGGAAAGCAAATTTCGATTTAAAACAGCACATGGTGATTTATTATATGAAGTAACTGTAGCAGAGTCAATTATAGGAATTGAAAAATTTGAGATAAATCTGAACTCGCTAATACGTTTAAAAGGAGTAAAGATATGTTGCACATTACTGAAAAAGTAGACGGTCGCCCAGTTAGCGTGTTGATAACACCTAAAGATAAGTTTTTCATGCATAAAGTATTCTCTGGATGTTCTTATATCGATTTAAATTATCGACAAAGAACAGTATTTAAGAAATCTTTACTACGATCCTGATATGAAGTTTATTTAAATTACATCTCCAACAAGCTGAAAAACAGATGCAATATTAAAGACTACAAACTTATCTCTGAGATTTTGAGAAAAATAAAATGTAATGAAAATAGGTTAAATGTTGATGCAGTCATTGGAATATTTAAACTTTTTTCAAATTTTATTCAAAGCAGGTATAGCAATCGTGCCAACGGTTACACAAATACCTATGCATTTTCCTGGACAAAATCTTTACCATGAACAAATTCAATACGTCACAAACCCTTCTGTTACAAAAAAGAAAATTATCACAAAATAAACCAAAATCAGTTGATTTGGGAAGACTTTTGTACCCCATAGACGAAGTAAAATCCACTACACCTTTAACAGTGTGTTGACATACATATTCTGGAGATACCATTTTATTTTCTTTAGAACTTTAAATTTATATCTAGTAGTAATTGAAAATTAACTATGCAAATAAATAGTATAATCAAAATTGCCTTGTGAAAGCTAACATGCAAAGCAAGATGTTGTGGACGAATTCCAATAGATCCCATAGGCAAAATGTTATAAATTCAGCAGAAACAAGTGATAGAGGAAAAGGAAAAACTAAATATAAAATACAACGACATAAAGAATGTGTAAAATCAACAAGATTAAAATAGTATTATAATGGAAGAGATGAAGAAATTATAAGAGAAATCAACAAAGAATAACATTTGAATGTGGAAAAATGGTATATAGAGGCTCGGTGTACTTGCACAAGAAAAGTTCACATGAAAGTTTTGCTAAACTTAAATAATAGACATAACTGGTTTTTTCTCATAGACTCAGAAGCTATACTGCTTTTGAAGAGCCTATAAAAGAATTTAAGGACCCCAGCCTTTATGTAGTGGACTTTACCTCTAATATGATCTTGTTTCTGGTAATATGGACATAAATATAAAAAAGTAACAAGCACTGCCTTACTTTGGTCCTGCAATTCAATTTAACACAATATATTGGTTAACTCATCGCAGCAAAGTTAACATAGCAAAATGCGTTTTGCAAAACTAAACTTTACTACACTTAAATTCACCTTATCACATATAAACCATTACACATTTAGATCCCTACACTTTAAAATTGGATAGTGAAGATTCTCTTAACAGATATGGAGCACAATCCAACCTGAAATTTTGGCAGAATGAATTACTCTACAGTGTGGATGGCAATTGCAGATAGGCATTTAACAGATACGAGTATTTCTGAGCTGCCTAAATATGTTTACGGGTTTCATATTTACTTACAGATACGAAAACTGGTGTGGGAATGTTCAGTGCCTCTAGCTAATGATGATAGATTTAATCCAACCAATAATTACATACATCTGAAACAATAACACAAAGAATGTAACAATTCTAACACGGCACTACATCATGATTAGAGATACATCAGGAGAAAGAATAAAAAAGACACAGATAATGATAGGTACTATTGGAACACAAGTGAAGATGTATCGGTTTTGAAGAAGAAGAAAAATAAAAAATATAAAATAATTAACTGGGGGAAAAAAAGATTCGCGGATTTGATTGGAGGTACTAGAAGGTTAAATTGCCATACAGCTATTTTAATGAGAAACTTGATGCAGATGAGTCAACAAGTTGGATTTACTTCTTTCAGCAAGACAGCGTAGGATTAGCAGATGAATGTATTGCAAGGGTAAAGCAAAGGATGAGATCATATGTGATTTGTATTTCAAGCGCACAAGTTCAACACAAAGATCTATTACACAGTCTATCTTTACAGTGTCAGACACTATTAAAAACACATAGTATAGCTATGACTTTTAGTACAGCAAGGTTATGACACAGATCAAAACATTATAACAATGTTCCATAACTATATAACAGATTCAAAAGTAAAATTGGACTATGCTATTTGTGGTGACGGTATGTTGCTATTGCCGAATGACATGGATAGAATCAGTGAATAAAATAACAATTTATAGAAATCCACAAATTCGTCTAAACTTGGGCTAAACCCGACCATCAATACCAGTGTAGGAAATGATGGTATTCCAAAGGCTTCTGAAACAATATGCATTAACAAGACAATAAATTGTAAAAGATATAGAAGAAACAAATAGTGGTGGTCTTGCTGTCAGATCTGAAAATGAAATTCCTCTTTGTACGTTCAGATGACACATGCTAATTTAGAAACAACAACGAACAGTATTAAACATGAAATTAACAAACACTCATTTGTTTTGATACTAATGGTTGCAGAAGCTGATATAGTTTATACTTCTGAAATAGGCTGTGAACCTTATGAACATAGAATTTATCTACGGTGAATTTCTTTCGAAAACAGGCCTTGACTACATTTACGATTTTCGAACATCGCCTACTGTGACGAGCTTCGCAAATTCTGCTAAATGATTTGTTTACACATCTGCAACAAAATGTGAATAACAAACCCATTAATGCCAAAACAAGTAAAATAACATGTTCAGCTAGGAAAGAAACAACCTTTAAATCTTTTTTTCAAAGCATGCTTATCACCTTTCCAATAGTTCCAGGCAATGCTGAAACTGTTTTGTTTGCTCATCCAAACAAATAATTTCCTATTTAATTAAGTCTTTGGTAATTTTGTTAATAAACGAATCATCTTTACCTCCAGATGGAACTATACCGCCGTTTGTTCCTCCTCCATCCCCTACTCAACCTTTCACATAATTTGCTGCATACATAATAACAGTTGATATTGTCATACCGATAGCCATAGCAGAAATTGTCACACCCTTTTCTCCAAACAGTTATTACAGCATTTCACCTGTCTTTTGATTTGATTTGTCAACGTTTTCACTGAATACTCTCTCCAACTTTGTTATATGTCCAATTAGTTGCGCATTTTGACTTGTGAACACTTTCTAACTGTTCCAGAGTTACGGGCTTGTTGCTTGGGTCTGTTTCTTTACTGATGTCTTTCTTAACTCTTCGGTCTGATTTTCATATATTTCAACATAAGATTTCATAGTTTCTATTTTCCTAACTGAAAACATAAAATAAGTATTTACGTAACCCCTTAATTCTCTTTCGTCTTGTGTAGTGATAACTCTTTTTCACTGCAGGTGGAAGTTCTTCGCTTTGAATTCGTCCGTGGTAGAGGTGAATTATAGTCTCAGCTTTTTTTTACCTTTTCATCAAATGGTTCATTTGTATCAATTGTTTGCATCTCATTTTCCTCCAGTACCTTTAGTGGTTACCTTTGTACAACAATGGGTTCCAGAGGATATTTAGACTTTGTCTCTTCCATTGGACTCCAGGCTCTGTCGTTTCTCCAGTATATCCAAGCCTATTTAATCTATCAAAACTTCTTCTGCTATAATAGAAGAAGGAACAATTGTTTATTTGCTAAATCTACAGTAGTTAATTCTTTCAAAAACCTAGATCCTCTGAATTTTGTCTCTATTGAAAAAGGTGCTGAAAGTTTTGTACCACCATTTTGGATAATTTCAAATCAATCATATTACTGGTTCTGTCTTTGGACGTGACGAATATATCACCATTAGTATATCTATCCATATGTCTTACATACTTAGTTACCAAGTCCAGTCCTAATTTGTACCCATCATTTCCGAATAGTTTCTGAAGTTTAATTTAAATTTATTTCATACATTATTGTCCAGTATCAAATAGACCTGGACCTTGATTATCAAAATGATGAGCAAGATTTACAATATCATCGATTGTAGTTTCAGTATTTACAATATGGTCGTCTTCAAAAGGATTTTCAATTGAATTATCAAAATCATCACCACTTTTTGCGTTTCCTGTGCTGAAATGTGTACTAAAGGTAAACGCCATTTTTCGGTTATTTAAATAGTTATGAATGTATCAAAGTTGTGTCGTAGAGAACGGGTGCAAAAGGTACAGTCAACAGGAAAGAATTATGATTTACCGAATACAAAAATAGAAATAATTACGTTTCACCAAAAACTGAGGAGCATAGAGAGGAAATGAACAAACATAGCTATCGCAAATTTAGCATGCAAAAAGATTGAGTTAAGGGTTAAAATAAAGACAAATGAAAAAGAAAATCAAGAAGACTTAGAGAGTCTTTGTCAAATCCACAACTGCTAAAATTTCCAAATTAATGTCAGATCTTGTAATCTATATCGTGACATCATCGATTAACGAATTTGTTCCAATCGATAATTCATACAGTTTGCCAAATGAACTGAAAGATCATTCAATGACTTGAAATGATATCAGATACATCACTGGACTTTTGTCCTTCACATTGGAGTTGTCTCTATCTGCAATGAGTGCAAGTTTGATTACGTTCAAACAATATTAGTTTTTTAAAAAATGAACAGAATAAAAGGAAAAAGAAAATCCTGAAAAAATACTTAATAAATAATTATGTATTTGTTGCTTTCTTGTTGCCGAGTTTTGTACCTATAACAAAAAGTGTTATGGCAACTCTAATTTTAGGAGAGTCTGTCGATAATGAAAAACAAACTTGACAATACTGTTCAGCTAGCCATCTTAAAATATTGAACTTTTTCTCATATCATTTGCTACTTCATCTACAGAAGGCATTTTATTATTTTTCTTATTCAAGATATCATTGAAATGTGTCTTGCAATTAAGGTTATATTACGATTTAAATTTATATTAAGTAAGCTCACCAACTTTTCTCATAAATTAAATGATAGATGAACAAACCAAAAATTAAAATGAAAGCACGGTTATTAAGGAATGTGAAAAGGTTACTTCGCAAAAGTCAAACGATCCATGTAGAGTTGTACTTGACAAACAACTTGAAAAACGTTAACAGGATCTTTAAAATGCCAAAGCTGGAAGTATAAACAAAGAACAAGAAGACTCAGAAACTTCAGAAGATGCTGCATTCACACAAGTTAAAACCAAATATAGTATTTCATAGGTATAACTGTTTTAGGTATCTTTTTCTTCAACATCCAGTTTAAAATATGCTAGATTTAGCAATTAACCAAAGCAGAACAACAGCAACAAAAACCCTTCGAAAACTGGATAAAGTTCAAGCATCTTTGCATCTTACAATCAATCCCACAAATGTTTTAACCTTTTCCAGCGAATAAGTAGCATAGCTTTCACCTACAGACAAATGCCAAATAAAATACAAAGTATTATTAACTATGTTTACCATAGAGCACTAAACTCTGCCCTTACTGTTGCCTATGGCATACTTCTGAAGACGTTGTTTAAGATGTCAATAAGTCCACCATCAAACATGGATACGAGGGAAGATGAAACTAATTATTTCATTTTCATTTAATCAGTTCACAATTGACTACCTGTTAACACATGTACGTTTACCGGACCAAATTGTTAATACTGTACAAACAAAAGCAAAATAAAACGTATATTGCTGGCTAATACAGAGCATAGTTTTACATGAAGACAAATGTCGACTGCAATGAAAAACACATTTTGTCATACAACATTAAACTCTGCTTTTCCTGTTGCCAACAGCACGCGTTTGAAAACAAAAATTTGAGGTTTACACATGTTGCTCAGTCAAGCATAAATATTAGCCAGTTCACAGTCGACTACCTCATAGCTCATGGGTTACTACCAGGCAAGAATGTTCTCTAATCAATACCATTACTTTTACCTATGGATCAAATATTGCATATTTCTGCACAATAAATGAGTACTTCTGGACAGAGAGATCAAACACTTTAGAGATGTTTGAAAGACGTATAAGGTAGCATACAAAGTTTCACACTGGACAGAGGGTCGAATGAAAACAGTTCCAGGTGATATGAGTATTAAAGCAGCTGGATTGGGTGTTGCAGGAATAGCTAACGGTGTAGTTGTTCTTTTGGTTTGGTGCAACATTAGTGGATTTGTTGCAAAAGATTTCAGAAAAGAAATGCTCTGCAGCAACATTTTACAATTTGATGAAATAGTAGCATATGCTATAATTAGGTTGAACGGTATAGACGGCATGATAAGCAAAACTATCGGTGACACTGAAATTAACCATGAGAAGTTTATTTTAGTAATCAATGAGCACAACACATACAAAGATTGTAAAATGCAATCAGAAGAGAAAAGGCACAGAAAGCCAAGATTTTGGACAATTAAAAAATCCTTTTTTTTTAAAGGAGGGGAATAAAATAACAAGAGAAAGAGATTCGTGAAGGGTTGGAGAGAAGCTCTATTTTGGAAAAGTTACCTGCAATGGATACAAATTAAAAAGAAAGCCTTTAACGGCGAAAGGCTGTACCTTCAACACAACTCTTGGTTGTGTAAATTTCTGATATATAAATGGAAAGTTATATTACAACCGATCTTTCAAAGAAAGACTTCAACTACGTTTACGACGTCATACCTGATAAAGAAATTTATCTCAACAATCCAGTTGACAACAGAAGTGGTAATTTGTCAATATTGGTGTAGAGAATATATTTTGTTGTTGTTGTTGGTTACTACAATATTTCCGATGATCTCCAAAACAATATATTTTACTATATCAACGACAACAAATAAAACAAGGACTGCTTTCCTTCTTGGTGGTTTCTACAACCTTGAAATGTACATTAAACATTCAAAGAGGGAATTACTGCATATGGTGACAACGAAGAAAGTATTGTTTAGTGTTTGAAATACAACACCAATGTTCAAATTAATACGAGCAACAGCTAACATGTTTATATCACCAGCTACTATGGTTAATTTCCAGGATTCATTAATCAGATAATTTTTATGGGATCTACTGAGTCGGATACAGTTTGCGGGTGTATAAAACTAAACATGTATACATTTGCCTTGATCAAATCTAATACACACAAAACTGTTTCAATGTTAAGGATGGAGACTGTAAAAATCTCGACTATTCAACTTTGATGGAGTCTTTTTCTATTAAAAAAGATTTTCATGGTGGCTTTTTCATACAATTATAATAGTCATATAAATGTAATTAGAGAGTGGTACAATTATTAGATTGAATATCTGCATACAAGATGAAGATTCAAACGTTAGAAATTTTAAGGTATGCATCTAACATATGTTTTTCATGATGTAAAGTATGTAGCATTTGTGTATGCAGAGCACAGTTTGTATCTAACGATGAAAGCATGATTTGCTGAAGCATGCACTTTATTATTTATCGTTAGATAAATTAACGATAATAATAAAATGATGACAGAAATTGCGATATCTTGAAGAGGTCCTAATGACTGAGGTTTTCCCTAAAATACTGCACTACCGGACTAAAGTAAAACAATAGGTTATGGGAACCTCCACGATACAATTAACAATGACTTAAACCGCAACAATAACCTATCACAAATTTACGTGATGCTGTTAAATAAACAGATGCATATACAAGTCAGTTTGTATAAAGACATGTTGATACTCAAATATGCAAAACACTGGCGGATAATAATTTGAAAGATGTGAGAACATGGAGAGAATAAATTGATAATAAATTATCAGCTATTGAACAGGATGGCAATGAAATAGGTAACAAAATATTATATCTACAAAAACATACTGACGAGAACCGAAAAGATTGTAGATACTCAGGATTTGTTCAAACATTAAGAGAAAGATAAAGTGAGATATCTAATACTGAACAATATTTACAAGCAATTACCAACGAATAAACAGTGAGATAGGAGCTTTGGAAAGTAACAATGAAAAGATAAAGAGATTATTCGAAGACTATAACATTTGCAATCAGTTGGAACAGTTAGCGAGAGATAATGAATAATAAAATCCAATAAAGTGATCAAGACATTGCAAGGTTCATTAATAATTTAGCACAAGAATTCAACAAGATAATTGTCAGAGTTGCATAAGAAGAATGATTTAACAGAGATGATGCTTTGATGCTTTGATCTAGATGCATCTGTTCAACCTGAAACATAAAATTATTCCGATGCATCTAATCACCTAGAAAATAAAGTAAACCTTAAAAAACCAAGACAACCATACATTTATGGATTTCTATTAACCTTTCGTTTCACAGACAGAATACGAGTACATATTCATTACACTCACATTCATTACAGTTGTGATTTGTGTTTATATGTATGCTGCCTACAGGATTGTTTTAAAGAGAAAGCAAAACTTTGCTATATAAATAACAAATGGTAACGTACGTTAAATACATAACTCCTAGCAGGAAAAGATACCACAACGAGTTCAATACTTTAACTCATCACTGTATCAAATACACTCCAAGCAACATTAAGTCTTAGCAAACATTTCAGATAGCAGTACCAAAGTTAAGTCCATATATACTGATTGTGCTAGGACGTTTATCTGTGTCCATTGACATTAAGGTAAAGGAAGATGCTAACAATGCAGTGGTAAACAATTTAGGTAGAATGCTGTTTAAAGACATAGCCATATCGAACGGAAGAGATTATATTTTCAAGTTGAATTACTACAATATTTTCATGACATACTAACATTTATGATTACCTGATTCAATCAGAACAAACAGAAAAGAACAATGTATAAAGAGTGAAAAATAGAGATATTTACGATATGCAGCGGGTAATGCACAAAACAATGGCAAAGAAGCTATTCAGTTCTCAGTCTATGGTAACAGTTTAGAATACCATTATATTTTCAGATACTACCGGATCATTGACCACTGTATCCTTGCGCTCTTCCTCAAGATTTCAGATTAGTATAACTCTTGCGAAAGCCTCTGACGTCAAAGAAGGTGGTAACCATGATTAGAAACTTGAAAACATAAATTGCATTTCGGAATCAACTGCACAATTGGTAAACGACAAAATATAGAAATATAATTACTTTATTGTATGATTATATTACGAGAGAGAAAATAATGACATTGCAGCCAATACAATTTTAACAAATCTCACTAGATTCTCTTTGAATGTGCTTGAAAGGTGATGTGATATTGTCCACAGAAAAGCGGAGAAAGTCATACAGAAAAATTTTAAAGCTAAGGAATGACAAAATTTCAGTAACTATAGGTCTGCTAACATATGTATATTCCAACAGTTCCCAATTACTGCAACAGTTGGCAGAATGCACTAAGTATATATTTCATGAACAGCAATATTACACAAAACTAAGTAACATAATTGTTAAAAATATTTTACAACGATAACCAGTTGTATTTGGCTTGATTGGAGAAGGAGAGCTGGTAATAGTTTCATGGTAGTGGCCCTAAATTAGCGAATGATAACAGATTTTTCACATTCAAATCATCAGTAAAGAAAATGAAGATGCCCACAACATGTATATTTATTCTGTGTCTGATGATCAGGTTACCATTCAAGATAATCATTCAATAAAATAGATTTTATATTAGGTATCAATAATGTATTTGAAGAAACATCATAACATGATAATATCTGGAGTGACTAATTGTGGAAAGACTGTTAGCACTAAATATCATCGAGACTGAATACAAAAACGTTTTAGACTGCATTGCTATTCTCAGTCTAACTTTTCAGATTAGCGATGCTTACCAGTAGAAAGTGTAACTTAATGATGAAAAGGTGACGGTGATAAAACCTGATGACAAATGAAATAAGTGGTTAGAGGTACCTGTCGATGTGTACATAGGTACAAATACTTTGTTTATGATAGATGACTGTAGAACTCTGGAAGGTGTAAAACAGAATGCATCTAACCTAACCAAAACTACTATTTAATGGCAGACATTTCTAAATGCACATGTCGGTTGTCGTACGCAGGTACAACTCTGTAATCAAAGATTTCTTTTTTTGGTGTTTTACAGCGTTGACAAACACACAGTTGAAGCTGTGTTTGATGAAAGTCATCTAATTCCATATGAAACGAAAGAGGAAATTATAGGTACTTGCAAACAAAACAAAAGACACGAAAGTTAAGTGTGTTGTTTACATTGGCAGAGAAACAACATTTGTCGCCATACATATACAATGGTATTTTGTTCATTTTCATGCTATACATCTCATGAGTATATGACCTGATACTTTTATGGTAATTTCCGTGTGACTGAATAAGCAATCTTTGCACATTTTGAATTTCAAATTATTTTTTATCACACATTTTTTTTATTCCTTGGCAAAAAATCCCAAAGTCTCTTTCAGTAATAAATTAATAACGTTTTGATCTTAATCCACAAAACTCTCTAACTGAAACACCGTTCAACTCATACTTAAAAAGTTTATGAACTTTCTAATTTATCTGAGGGATACCAGATATGTTATACTTTGGATAGTAACTGACGTCGTAACATATGATGCCATCTTTTATGTCACTGTTAAATTGTTCCTGTCTGAATCTAACCTGTCAGCGTATCGTACAATACATCAATACAATCTATTCCTCTGTAAATAATTTTTTATCTCTTGTGGATTGATTTAAGGTACAAACAAAACCCTGATGGAATCAAGGATAATATATTAAGTTGTGTGTCATTCTCGCTTTTCCCATGTATAATTGTGCATAAGATACACGTTGCTTCTGACACGATGATACTTCAAAAAATCACAATAAATAACAGAAGGAGCTCTCAATTGATGCTGATAGTTTGTTTTCAATTTTACAACAGAACCCTCTTCAGGAATTATAAATATCGAATTATCTACATTATAAGTCTTTTGTATCATTGATTTTTTCCTTGGTGCATTGAAAAACAATAAAGATTTGTTTGCAATTATTTTAAAATTTTGTTTATTAATGATGACACCTATTGTAAAATCATTTATTCCAACGTAATGGTATCTTCCATCTTTGTAGTCAAATTATAGGATAAATAACATGTCAACATATAGTTCTTTCTCTATTTCAAACACTAGAAACAAATTTAATATAGCTTCCCTCCACACCGCTGCCCTTCCAATAGTTCATACACATACACAGATATATCAAATTCCATTTCAAATTTTCTTGTCTTCTTTTTTAACCTAACCGATAAATTATATTTTGATGGTCTATCTACATTATCAATTATTGTATTTAGCACCGGTTTAACAGCATTAAAGAAGCATTTATCGTCTTTATTTAAACATTTAAACATTGCTGCAAGATCTCTTGTTTTAACCAATGCAGGAATATGTACAAGTTGGCTCTAAGAGGCTGATGCTTATGTGTAGTGTTAAATATTCCGTTCTGTCAAACATCCACCCTGTACATTCGCTTATTTCCCGTTCACATTTGGTATGTAGAATGTCAAATAAAAATTCAGTGGCATTATCCATTTTGTCTCTATTTAACATATTTACGCCTGATCGTCACATACACACACACTACAAGTCCAGTTGTACTCTTACTGAACCATTGTACTCTTACTGAACCAGATTGTTGAATTTTCAACTGATGATCTTCTAATTTGATTCAATGTCACTCAAAAATGTGTAAAATGAATCTGAAAGTCTTTTGGACATGATTTTATTTAAATTATTTCGATACAGACGATTTAGTTTTTTCTAGTTTGATAATGTGTTAAAGGTGGTTGTAAATTATGTGTCACATGTTTTGATATTGGTAAATTAATTATCGAAGTGTTCATTTTGATTTAAGTGGAAATATTGTATATATATGTATATATATATATATATATATATATATATATATATATATATATATATATATATATATATATATATATACAACTATTTTTTATGAGTGTTGGATCAAAAGAGATAGTAACTATCAACAATGTTTGCATTTCTGTGGAAAGATAGTAAGAATAAAAAGTATATTTGTTATCAATGGACTCATAAACAATACGTACATAGTGAATACAGTAATTTGCATTATGTCAATCAGACTAACAATCTATTTGTCCGTTATGATCATGTGCTCACTTTAAAGAAGTGTTCGTTATGAGCGTGTGTTCATTCTAACATGTGTTCGTTATGATTATGTGTTCATTGTAAACATGTGTCCGTTATGATCACTTGTTCCTGTTGGCAAGGTTCAATAGCATAATTACTCGTGACAAATAATATACCAAGTTTTAGTTTGTGCCCTGAATTGAGAATATCTGACAAATCATTCTTCCCTAATTTTTTGACTCATGTTTAACATGCGAAAAGCTGGTCAAAGTTTTCACTCCCTATTGTAACAATGAAAACTCGCATACCGTTGGTATATTGATGCGTAGCTGATTTTCCAGTAGACTGGTTTTCCTGTTGTATGTCGCAACAGCTTTCTGCTGTGTTCCTCCGTGGAGAGTGTGTAAACTTGGTCTACCTGTACAACGTGTTCTTTTCAACCCTGTAATCCGATTACTTAGTCAGTTTCACTGCATAGTCAATCAATAATTTGCAATACGGAAATTAGAGATCTCAGTATTGTACATTGATTGTAGCCTCGAAGTCTTCTGAAATTGTATTACCTTGGTAATTGCACAGAAGTTTCAATGCTTAACAAAGCGACAAGATCAAGTTGTTTTTTGAAAGGGTCGGGCTGATAATAAGTTTGTCGCAAAAGCCCTGGCAAATATAACTTCCGTTTTCGAAATTAAATCACAAGTTGCTTGCGTATCTGTTGAGGTACTAGGCGCACAAGCGTGGCTCTCTTAACATGGATTTTCAAGTAAGTAGTTATACGAATTATATTTTAGCTATTTTTTCAAATTATTTTTATTATGAAACATGTTATAACTTTCTTGAGTAATTTAAAGTAGTCGATGCTCCAGTTTAAATGGATTCCAGAGGACAAATCATAATGTAATAAATCTATGGGAGGATTGCATGACCAAGGATTTATAAATATCTTCCCTTTCAGCAAAAGGCGGAGATCGAAAGATAAAGAAGAAAACTATCTGGTAGAATGAAATTTTCTTACAGAAATATTCCCCCTTTCCATAAAATATATCACTGTAGAATTTTCTGAGAGAGAGAGAGAGAGAGAGAGAGAGAGAGAGAGAGAGAGAGAGAGAGAGAGAGAGAGAGAGAGAGAGAGAGAGAGAGTGAAAGGGGGTATCTTTATACTCGCGGAAAAATACAAATGTCTGACGTTTTCTCGCAGCATTCCTTACATTAGACTCCTTTCTACGTCTGAGGTTAGCTGATTGGAAACACTTAATTCGTCAAGCCCTAGTAAGAGTTTTCTCTAACCTTTTCCACCCGTGTTAGATATTTGGGCAGTTACCCCAACAAAACTAGAAATCTCGGATTAGGTTATAAAATCGTGTCCAATCACACGATGGTACCTACTTTTTACAGGAATCGACTTCAAGAAGTGAGGACTCATTGCATATATAGTAAATCTCAATCCATATGGAATCGTCAGATTTTGTATTAAAACCTTATAGCCATCAAACAAATACATATTCCCACATACATATGCCATCGGTGACAAGTTTCCTTTTTAAAAGGAAGTGATCGTGCCGTTTGTTTCGGCCTGTCAATGCTGTATCTGAACAGAAAAATAAGCAAATATCAGTCGGGGAAAAAGGACGGCAAAATCTGCGCCCACTTGTGGTTTGTTAAAACGAGCAGATAAGTAGACTGTGCCATGTTGTTCTTGAGACTTTTGTGCGACAGCTACAGATTGGCCGGGGACCAGGCTAGCGCATACGGCTGAATTCAATTTGGAAAAAAGCTCCGTTATTTCTGCGAGACACAAACATATGCCTCTGATGTAACAGGCCTCAGACAACAACTATATTTCCTATATAGTCTCTATATTTGTTTGCCAGTACTGAAATTTCCACTGTGTTGAAATCCTAATAAATCATATGTTGATCTAAAGTATTTTCAAAGATGAACTCACGGTGAAATTCTTGTCATGGGTTAACCGGCATTCTTTTTAGAGGCTGGACTGTAAATAAGGCAACGTGCAATGGGTCACAGATTTCACTTAAGGATCAGCACCAATGCCTCATTACTCACTGTGCACTGTCGCCAAAATACACACAGACAACAACAAAACAATGGTCATATTCTTAAGAATAAACAATTTTCTTTAAATCAATACCAAGAATGCCTAAATATAATGGATGCATCACCAGCAAAATGAGAGAGGAAAAATGCTCGTAAACTAGACTGGGACTACATTCGACCTGAGTCTGTATGTCGGAGCAGTAATTTACAGAAAATCATACATTTAAAAAACAAGTCTATTTGGATAACCTCGGCTATTGGATTGACTGTAGGACTGACCGATAAGTTACGAATGAAAAAATAGTTCGATCATTCGTAACATCTCGGTCAAACCGTGTTTCGTAATTAGCCTAAGTAGTCAGAATGGCAGCTATCGAAATACATTCGAGGTATGATCCGTATGATTGTCGTCGAAGTTGCATATGCGCTGCATTCATTCAGAACATCCTCTGCCTTTTCCATCACATACTAGGAAAACCCCATTCGAACCACTTCTGCTATTTCTACGACTGGATTGACACGCTGCACCATCGCTACTAAGTAAGCTCCTCTGTTATCTGGCTATTTACTATTCAAAATATGGGATATTATCCCTACGCCGACCGGTTTGGGAGACACGTATGTGTGTACAAAATAGTTCTCAACACTTTGGTCCCTTTACCTTGTTTTTGTTGTGATGTCTTACTAAAGTCAATCTAAGATATATCTTGATTGTAATTTGATATAAGTAAAATTCTTCATAAAAAATGTGATAACATTTGTTTTTGCAAGACGTAAGACTGCCTATGCTCATTGGAGCACTTCCGTTGTCAAATCTTCAGTTTCGGAGGTGCGTAATCTTTGCACCCAGTCGGAATATCATTGATCTTTCCCGCTGAGTCGAGAAAGAACCTCAGATGCCGCCATTAAGAACTATATTCGGAACTACTTTTGTTCACCTGGCACAATATGGCGGCGAAAGACGACAAAGTCACAAAACCCATGAAATGTATGTGTAATCCGAGGTTATTTCTCGACTTTACGGTAATGGTCGAGCGAACTCAAGCTCTTCATTTTTGAGGTCAGTAAATATTGCATGTAGTCCATAATCCCATAATGCCTAAATCGAAGTGATCAGTTTTGAATAACACCGGAACTTATGAAGTTTGTTGGATTGACTGTAGGACTGACTCTTTGTTTCGGGGGCCGCAGTGGCTCAGTGGTTAGCGTGCCTGATCAACGACCGAAAGGGTGCGGGTTCGAATCTTACCATCAGACCAACCTGGGTGTGTCCTTGGGCAAGGCACTTTACTCCTATTGCTCTGGCACTAAATAACCTACTTGCGTTGCTGTGCCGTAAAGCAACAACCAGATCAAACTAAAACCAAACCAATCCTTGTTTCGTAAATAACCGAGGTGGTCCGAACGACATTTAATGGTTGCTATCTGCCGTACATTCTTGGTATGATCCGTAGGATTGACCTTAAAGTTGCAAATGAGAAAAACCCTTGGATTTAAACTGCTCTCAAGTCAAAATCGTCAAAATAAATTCACTGGTGTCACAATGACTAGATGACGTGTCATCACTAACAGCAACGTAAGCAATACTTTCAAGCTATCGAAACCGAATGATTTCTTAATTCTTTTATTACAAAGTTGCAATAATAAAAAAAAATTAAAAGTGCATTGATAGTTGAATTGTTACCTCCAAGTCTCTTTCAGAAAGTTGAAGTTATTAGATTAGCATTGGAAAGAGACGAGGATGTTCACAATGCACTGTATTGTTAATCGGAACATCCTCTGTCTTTTCCGTCAAATAACGAAAGAAACCTCGGATGTAATTGGCCGCCATTGAGAACTATGTTCGGAACCAGTTTTGTTCACAGTGGACAATGTGACGGCAAAAGAAGACAAAGTCACACTCGGATCACCAAACCCATCGGATTAATACATATTCCTACAACTACATCCGAGGTTATTTTTCGAATTGAAGGAAAGAACCGAGAAATGTTCCGATTGATCTAATACTCATTCGGAACAACTCGACTATTTCTTTGAGACACAAATAGGCCTCAGATGTATGTCGGATTAGTAATTTGCACAAATGACATACATTTTGGTAGCCGGAAATTTCTTCGTAACAAAAAAAAAAAAAAAAGAAACTGCAATCTATTTGGATAAGCTGGGTTATTTCTACCATTGGTTTGACCGTAGCATTTACCGAGAATTTGCGAATGAAACAGAGTAGACTGGACTATTTTTTAATCTCTGAGGACATGTTTTCAAATTGTATGGACGCCTCTATTATTCCTGGCTATAAAACAGATCATTCAGCAATAACACTAAAATTGTCTATATCTGCATCACCGAGAGGTCCTGGGTACTGGAAATTCAATTCAAAGCTATTAAAGCAAAATGAATATATTCAGTTGGTAAAAAAATGTATAACCAACACAGTAGAAGAATACTATTGTGAAGGTGATAAGGAAAACCCACTACAGGTGAAACTAACTTGTAATAATCAATTGTTTTTTGAAATCCTTAAAATGATAATAAGATCAGAATCAATTATGTATTCACAAGCTAAGGCAAAACAGGAGAAGCAACATTTCAGGAAAATTGAAGCTGAAATACATACCTTACATGCTTTAGTGAATCAAAATAATAACCCCGCTACGATGAAAGAATTGAACAAAAAACAAGCGGATTTAGAAGAAATGAGGAAAAAAGAGGTGGAAGGTGTAATGTTAAGATCAAAGGCAAGATGGTATGAGTCTGGTGAAAAAAACTCAAAATATTTTCTTAATCTCGAAAAGAGAAATTACACAAACAAAACAATAAAAGAATTAATTACTGAAGATGGAACAAGGGTAACAGATCCAAAAGAAATATTAAATCAACAGAAAGACTTTTATGAAAAATTATACCAAAGCAAAAACAAATATAACTTCCAAACGCTCAACCACTTTTTTAACCATGATAAAAAAACTCTCAGATCTTGAAAGAAGCTCATGTGAAGGTAGGTTAACGTTTGAGGAATGTGGTTTAGCTCTAAAAAATATGAAAAATGAAACTAGCCCTGGTTCCGATGGATTTACCGTAGAATTCTACAAATTCTTTTGGAAAGACCTAGGCGGCTTTCTCTTTAGGTCTCTAAATACTGGATACGATATGCAACATTTTTCAGAATTTCAGTCTCAGGGAATCAGTACCTGCATTCCTAAAGAAGATAAAGACAGGAAATTTCTAAAAAATTGGAGACCAATCTCACTACTTAATGTAGATTACAAGATTGCCTCGGCATCAATTGCTAATAGGTTCAAAAAAGTGCTCCCGTTTATCATTAGTGACAACCAAAAGGGTTTTATGAAAGGGAGATTCATTGGTGAAAATACAAGACTTTTGTATGACCTGATGCAATACCTTGAGGAAAAAAATGAATTTGGTCTTCTCCTATTGATAGACTTTGAAAAAGCTTTTGACTCGGTCGAATGGGACTTTCTGGAAACTGCTCTGAAGTCTTTTAACTTTGGAGAATCAATTTGTCAATGGTTCAGATTATTTTGCAATAAATCAAAAAGTTGTCTCATTAATAATGGACATTTATCCCCATTTTTTAATTTGGAGAGAGGTTGTCGCCAGGGAGACCCTTTATCACCCTACTTATTTATAATAGGAATTGAACTTCTTGCAATAGAACTAAAGAAGAACACAGATATTACAGGCATTTTCTATAATGAAATGGAGTTCAAATTAGGGCAGTACGCTGATGATGCTTTTCTATTATTAGATGGTTCTCATTTGTCCTTGAAGACAACCTTGCAGATTTTAAATGACTTTGCCTTGGTGTCAGGTCTGTACTGCAATGTTTTGAAATCAAAAGCTATTTGGATTGGAAATAAAAAATATTCTAATGAAAAAATATATCCAGAAATTGATATTAACTGGTCAATGTCCAATTTTAGATTACTGGGAGTATATTTCTCTTTGAACTTGGAGGACATGGTAGAGCTTAATTATTCGACGAAGTTAAAGGAAGTAAAGAAACTGCTTGGCTGGTGGAGCAGAAGAAATTTATCCCTTATTGGAAAAATTACTTTGATAAAGTCCTTGATTTTGCCTAAATTCATTCATCTTTTTGCAGCTTTGCCAAATCCTCCACCCCATATAGAAAAGGAACTGAATACATTATTTTTCCACTTTATTTGGGGCGGTAAAACTGAGAGGGTTAAAAGAGACACTCTTATAGCTTCTTTTAAGGAAGGGGGATTAAATATGATTCACTTGCATTCATTTGTGTGTTATATAAAACTTTCCTGGATTAGGCGTCTCTTACTAAACGAAGATGGCTTATGGCAAAAACTGGTTTCTGAACAAATATTTGGAAAATTTGGAGGTACGCTGTTATTTACATTAGGAAAAACTAAATTAAAAGTAATTTCTAAATCAATTAAAAATATTTTTTTGGCGTGATGTTATTTATGCTTTATCACAATGGAAAAATGAACCATCTACTGTCCATGAATACTTGTCTCAAGATATTCTTAATTTAGTGACTGTAGATAATTTTAAATCATACACAAGGTGGAGAACAAACGGTGTTGTACTTATTCAACATCTTTTTGATGCACAAGGATCGGTATTAAGTTTTGATGAAATAAAACAAAAAACGAAAATAAAAAATATCATACAGTACTTTGCTCTTATTTCAAAGATCTCGGTGCTGTGGAAAAAGAAAATTAAAAGGTTTTTTGAAAGTGGAGATAGTTTTCATGTAGTTTTGGACAAAACATCACTCCTTAGGGTAAGAGCAAAGAATAAATTTATCTATAAAGACCTGATAAGAACCAAGATACAAAAGTCAAATGGTAAACATGAAACTTGGTCCAGGCAGCTAGAGTGTGCAATTGGTGCAAATGAATGGACCAACTCTTTTGTTTTGGCTAAACTTTGTACAAAAGACACAAAACTGATTAGCTTTAATTTTAGATTTCTCCATAGAAACATTGCCACAAACCAGTTTCAAAAAAAGATTAATTTAAGTGATAATGATAAATGTACCTTTTGTAATGAGGGAATAGAACAAATTGAGCACTTATTTTATGACTGTTCAGTTACTGAACACTTTTGGAAACTGATGGTGGAATGGATCCAAACTTATGACCCAAATTTTAGAATTACACGAAAAGACGTCTTTATAGGAAATAACAACTTTGATGATCTTATTAACTTCCTAATTTTGCTTGCAAAATATGTGATATACAGATCACGTTGTGCATCAAAAATTCCAAATCTATCATATTATAAAAATTGTGTTTTATCATACAAAACACTGGAAAAATATGTCGCCAAAGTGAATAACAGAAGTGACGAGTTTAAGAAAAAGTGGATCCTATTATCAACTTTTGGTACATGATTTTTTTTTTTTTTTTTTTTTAAGGCAATTTAAAACATCTTGGGGTTTGTATGCGAGTATGACTTTGTGTACAATAATTGTGAATGTAAGTGTCTGTGTGTGCATGTGTGTGTGTGTTGTGTAGGAAACACATGTAAAAGATAAGGAGGCAAAATAATTTAAGATAATGCCCCATACACCAGGTCAGGTGGTGATGTAGGGGAATATGTAAAATCCTGACACCTTGTGTTCAATAAAAAAAAAAAAAAAAAAAAAGTTTTTACAAAACGTTCTAATTTTATGTCTCGTGAATAATAAATTATTTGCATCATCGTAAATTAGGTTGCATCTTGAAGCATTTTGTGAACGTCGTATGCAATATTGATTGAGTAAATAAAGTCTGTTAACTGTTAAAAAAAAAAAAAAAAAAAAAAAAGAATTTGCGAATGACAAAATAGCTCGTTACATTCGCAACTTCTCATTCGGACTACCTCGGTTATTTCTACGAGTTTAAAATCTGCCTCGAATGTATGTTGGTGTAGTACTTTACAGAAAAATCATACATTTTGTGCGCCAGAAATAACTTTGCAAAAGAAGAAACCGCAGTCTATTTGGAACACCGCTACTATTTTTAAGATTGGATTGACCGCAGGATTGATCGCAACATCTCGGTCAATCCTTGTTTCGTAAATAGTCGAGGTTGTTCGAATGGCAGTTATCGGCATAAGTTCGTGGTATGATCCGCAGAATTAATCTCTAAGTTGCGAATGGCATCTACTCCGAATCCGGATATTTGGTATCACGTCCGGTTTCGTTAGGTCGCTATTTGTATTTATAATCTAGTGCACAGATTGGTAAATTAAAAACTAACCGTCTATTTGTTAATGTATCAAACCGTACACAACACTACAGATGCAAATAGTGTGACCTACACCATACATCTCCCATCCCCTGCAGTAAACCATACATCACGAAATCGTGCTCTAAATAAGAGATTTTTAACACGAGTAGCCTCGGTTTTGTTAGATTTACTTTCATACCATAATTATGACAACGCTTTTCTAAGAGTCTTTTTTGTTTTTGAAAAGGCATATTGGTATCAGCAACATCTTCAATATCAACAGCTTATACTAAAACACATATATCACAGAGAGAGCTGATTGATTGATAACTAGTGGAAATGCCGACCCCTAAAGTCGACTCAGACTTATAATATTTAAGTCCGGCTGTGAACATTGTCGCAAGCCACAAGCGAAAATCCTCTACGCTCCTTTTTCACACATCGCCTTAAGACAAGATTTCCTCGTTTCTCATACATATTCATAAACAAATATACGTCATCAACAGAACATTTAAACAGGCTCTTACACATCAACAAAAATGCCCATTTGTCGATTAATATGTGACTGTATTCAGAAGAGAAATTTTGATTGACTCATTCACTCAGCATGAAAGGTCATGGTGCGTCAACTTTCCGAGAACATTTTGGTTGGGCTCGCAACGATCCTTGAGGCAGGTTTAAGCATATTAATTATAAACTAGGAAACTTAGCGCAGGCGGCCAGGCGTGTAAAAGGAGCGTAGCGGATTTTCTCCCGTTGCTAGCGACGATGGGTTGTATAATGATACACAAACTGGGTTATCTTCTCATTGCAAGTGATTCAAACAGTAGAATTGTTCTTTTGAACGATACACAATCATATCAACAAGACACATCTGTTTATCTACCTGCAATTAATATGTTGATATTGATTATATTTGAAAACTCAAGAGTGTCACAAGATACAGTTGGAAAGTTTTTGTAAAATAGAATAACATATGGAGAAACAATCAGCAGTTAATCTTTGAAAATAAAGTGAGATATAGAAAATGATATAGGTCTGTATATACTATTTTTACTTTATATTCTTGTATTCAGAATATGTTGCAAAGCGATTTAAAATCATTAACTCTACGTATTGTGTTAAGACTCTAGGTCTTAATTATATGTAACAGAAAGAAAATGAAGCCAACAATGTAAGTAAAATCAACAAGCAATTTATTTCCCTATAATACAAAATTAAATTAAAAAGATACTTACAATATTGTCCTACGATTCTAGGTCTTAAAAATAAGTAACAGAAAAAAGTGAAACCAACAATGTATGTAACATCAACAAGCAATTTATTTTCCTATAATACAAAGTAAAAAATCAAAAGACACTTACAGTTTGTGAAATAAATTCCAAATAATCCTAAATGTCCTATCACAAGTCCAAAAATAAAGAATGTTCCGAATGAATTCCAATAGTCTTGAATGTCCTGATATACCACGATGATACAATCCAGAATGTCTTTCAATGAGATCACAAAAGTTCAAAGAAATGTATTAATCCAAAAGGCAATGAGCACTTTAGTAATTCCGAAGAATATATGTTTAATACATAATTCCTCTAGAATTATATCTGATTTCAACGGCACAATGTAAAATCTGATCACAAACTGAGTTCCACAGACTGATTTAAAACAGGAATGAAGTTAATGCGTATCAAGTCTCTATTATATACCTATTTTCTAATGACCCACATCATAACAGAACGTGAGGCATCCTAATGGGAAAAAAACCCCGTCTAATTGTAACTATACTGGCCTTGAAATCAAATGCTGATCAACAGCCTATTGACAAGTATCCGTAATTTAAAGTACAAATAAGTACATCTTTACTATAATGGACAAAGTCAAGCACACATTAGAGATTCAATATACCTAACAATTGTGAATAAAATTCCCAAAAATCCTAAATGTCCTAATCACAAGTCCAAAAATATAAAATGTTCCGAATTAGTTCCAATAGTCTTGAATGTCCTGATATAACACAATGATAAAATCCAGAATGTCTTTCAGTGAGTTCACAAAAGTCCAAAGTAATGTATTCATTCAAAGTCAATGAGCACTTTAGTAATTCCGATGAATATATATTAAATAAATAATTCCTCACTATTATATCTGATTCCAACAGCACAATACAAAATCTGATCACGAATGGATTCCCACACATTGATCTAAAACAGGAATCAATTATTTGTTTACAAAATCCCTATTTATACACATCTTCACTTGATCTATATCAACAGGGTGTGATGCAATAAAATAAAGGAAAAAAAAAATCAGTCTAACTGTCAACATGACTGGCCTTGAACTCAAATTACTAGTTACCAGAATCTAAAGTGCAACTTATCTGGATGGACAACATTCAAACACACATTATAGATTAATATACAAAATCAACTACAAATTAAATTGATATGTGCAGACAGGAAATGGTTTAACAGAATACTTTCAATGTTCCCTTGGTACTCGGCAAGTATGTATGTTAAGTTCAGCTTTATTTATTTTGTATATAAATGAATCCTTTCAATTACTGAAAATAAGTGGCTGCGGAGGAATACAATTTAGTTCACAGCTAGATGATATATAATATGTAATCTATGGATCTAAAAGTAAAGATCCAAATGCAAGACACTGTGTTATAAAAAAGAGTGAGTTCCCGGTATTTTATCGTATTCTTTTAAAATATATTACTATTTTTCATAATTTTCTTTTGCATTAAATATTATTATTTACCCTAACATTACATACATTTTAGAATAGATATTGAACCAAAACTAGCAAAAATTTCATTTTTTTTGGTATATTATGTAATTTAAATCTGAAAATATTATTAAAAGAAAGCGTAATAGTGAAAACAGCTGTTTTTAACAAGTAAAACTAGCCTATATTTTTCCTTTTACAAACCTTTCGTATTTATTTATTTCTCTCTCTATTTTGATATTGTATTTCTAAAAAAAATATCGGAATCAGAAAATAAATTAGTATGTTGGTTTGGACATAATATATTTTTTACATTATATACTAGTAAACGTTTTTCCAAGGATGAAATAGACGATACAATTCACTTAAATGCATCTCTCTCTCTCTCTCTCTCTCTCTCTCTCTCTCTCTCTCTCTCTCTCTCTCTCTCTCTCTCTCTCTCTCTCTCTCTCTCTCTCCCCCCCCCCTTCTTGGAGTTATAAATAATACTAACTGTGGGCAAAAGTGGGTCATAGTAATCACAGACGCTTTGTATATGCAGTCATGATTTTAAGGACATGTTTAAATTTTAAAAATTACCGCAGGTATAAGGTTCATTTAGGTAAAAGTGACATACTTTTCATGGTCCATTGAATTTGTCATTTTTTCTTTGCATTTACAAGTACAGTGTAGCACAGTGTCATAGCTACTGTTGCATATATGGTCATAAAACTTGATACGCATTTACGTGTATCACACGTGCTTCTTCATCACTTATGCTGTCATCCATATGCTAAGTTGCTATGCTATCACCCATATGCTAAGTTGCTATGCTATCACCCATATGCTAAGTTGCTATGCTATCACCCATATGTTAAGTTGCTATGCTATCGTCCATATGCTAAGTTGCTATGCTATCACCCATCTGCTAAGTTGCTATGCTAAGTTTTTGGGATTTTGTATTGGAGATAAATACTATTAATCAGAATGTTCTGTTACTTCATTCTCACCACAGACCTTCAATACTTTTTTAAATCAATTATGAACTCGAAAGAAGAGAAAAGTCTTCAATTCGGATTGATTTCGTGGATTAGAAACACAGTAACAACTCTTCTTCGTGTTATTTCACTTGGTACTTTTCTGAAGTACCAATGTTATTTATTTAGTGAAAACAGTGCATTTATGAATATGTGTGTATTGTAAAGGATGTGTCGATGACAGGCGAGAGAGAGAGAGAGAGAGAGAGAGAGAGAGAGAGAGAGAGAGAGAGAGAGAGAGAGAGAGAGAGAGAGAGAGAGAGAACTTGTAAGATTTGAATGATAGCATAAAATATAAGATATAAATATTAATACATTGTTATTATTGTCGTAGCCTTTTGTTGGAGGAAAGACAATAAATTATCGTATTTTTATGTCTTATCTGGATAGTCGGCATGTTCCTGGTTGAATTTCAAACCAATGTATTGCAAGATCCATTTAAGTTTTAATTTCATAAGGTGACATTATTGATTTTAAAAAAGAAATAATTAAGTTTTGGTCCTGAAAATTATTGTTCTTTGTCAAAATCTATATGAAAGGTGCGGCAATCCCGGTTCCAGGCTCGCGGTCCCGGTAAATCAACCGTCCGATTTTAATCCAATGAAGAGCAAGTAAAATCGATTGCCCGCAAACAAGGAAGAAAAAATGATGCGATAACAACAATGTGAAAATTAAGTAGTTAACGGATGTATTGTCACTGAGCTACACTTCCTTTGTGAAAGTAATTAAAAGTAAGGGAGGAAATAATTGAGATAAACATATACAAAGGGAAATGGATACGCAGAACGATATTTATTCGCAAGCGTTTGATCACATGCCGTTTATGTGTGACCCATCAAGACCTGGTAACAGTGGCGTGTTAGGGGACAAAAATGAAAAGGATTTACATTTGTCAGACCCTTCCAAAAAATCACAAATAGGCTCAAACAGACGGACAGCTGTTCGCAGGGGTGGTGTGAATGTTTTGTCGCGGGGCAGAGATCCAACGGAGTTCTTCAGCCCTATGGGTCAGAATCATAGCACAGAGTCTTTCGAGGTGAGCCCAACTCGAGCGGCAAGATCAGGTGGAATTAGGGGGGAGGCCGTGTACCAGGAGGGTGTCATCAGGGAACAGACAGCATATGAGTATGCAGCCAACAGTGTCCCTTCAAGATTTGTGTCAAATGAAAAGGTATATACATGCAGTGAAATCATTGCATCACACTCATTTACTGCAATATGATGGAGCTTTCTTTTTTAATATGCTTGAAAATCTCCCTACTATGCCTTGGATCAGATGCCATCTTTCAAACTCAATGCCCCAGAGATCAGTTTAGGTGGGCTTTTAATGACATAATCAGCAATTGTTTGTTGTCTCCCTACAAAGGCCACCTTATTTGATATGGTTCTTTCCTGCTATGCAAACAGTTTTTAAATAATATTCAAGTCACCTAAGTCATCCACATATGTATATTAAATATTTTTAAAAGAAAAATCCTTAAATAATATTTCAAGAAATTAACTTCAGCATGTAATACAGTCAGCACTTAAAAATAAAGTTCTAAATTTGATGATTTCATGAAGGATAAAGACAGAGTTTTCACCTCACCCAAATGAGAGTTCTCCTCAGAATACATGGATGTACAAACTGTCCTATAAAGAAAAGTATGCGATGCTCATGACATTGAACGAGTTGTGTATTAAGGATTCTCTGGGATGCTGAAATTCATGTAGAAGTTAGTGTTGTCCCCCAGAATCTAAAAAGGGAATGGTAATTATCCTTCAAAAAGGGCACTTTAAATGCATATCTCATCATAAAAGAGGGTGCTTTATTTCATCATGAATTATTATCGTTATTATTATTGTAAAATTAGCAAAAATTATGGAGTAGCTCACTTGTAAAGTTGTAAAATCCTATGTTTAATATGTATTCCACCGAAAAAGTTGCAGGAGTAAAATCCTTAATATGGTCTTTGTCAGTATTAATTTTCTTCTCTTTTGTTTCACTCATTTCCTTAACAAAAGATACATGTGGCAGTAATGCTTTGAAAGGAAATTGAATGCATGGTTAGTTACATGCACAATTTTGAAATCTTACCCAAGATATTTACAAATCCACTTGCCTGACTCCTGGGACAAGCTCAAATTTGGTTAAGGCAAGTTCAAGTTTGCAAGGCACTTGCCTGCGGGCAAGTTCAAAAATTTGAGAGAGGGATACAAGACATTTTATTTAACGTCGGTGGTATGGGTAAAGTACATAAAACACTAGCTCTGTGTGAGCTATTTGACTGAAAAGGGGTCATGTTCTGTTCCAAATACTTTATGTTCTGCAAGTTTTATACCCTGTGATCTTGCCACAGTACATATATCAGCACCTTTGTTTAGCACTTATATGTAGCGCATTCTTCTTCTACATAACTGGCTACAGTTTCTTTCATCTATTGTTTGTATCATTTCCATCTTCCTGTCAATGTAAAAATCAGTCTCACATTTTCTTGCGCAGATGTGATAATGTGAATATTTGCTATTTAAAACAAGTTTTGACAAATATGGAATAAATATTTATATTCTAACTTATGTTACATTTAAATCGCAAGATTTGTACATATCTGGAATTTGGCGACTTTCAGGTTGTAAGTTAGCCTCAGGCAGTTTGTCAGATTGCTGACTCTAAACAATCTGCTTTTCGCAGATTGTTTTGATGCATGTGGTGCCGATTTTATGGTGAGTAGATGTTAATTGTTAATAATACAAGTTGTGAGATTTCTTTGACAGGTATGTTTGAAAATAAAAAGCACACATCTATAATGATTAACCACCAGGTGGATTTTGTTAAAATTGTGATTTGATGTTACAAAAATGTAGTACCCACAAGCGGTGTTTATGATTTGTTGTTTACATGATAATTACAGGAGACTGATACATACTTGCTGCTTTGCAAACAATTAAATGGAAAAAAATAAGTGTTCTCAAATCATTCTCAAAAGTAAATTGTCAAATATTTCGATTTCAAGGTGAGTAAATAATAATTGTTAAGTACATGTAAATGGATAAAAAAAAGTGTTCACAAATTCTTCAGTTATGAGTATAAATAAATCATCACAGTCTAGCTTTCATTCTCTGTCTCTGTCTTTATCTCACTTAAAAATCTAGCTATTTCCAAACCCTTTTCTACCTATCCATTTATCTGTCTACATACATGTACATGTACATGTCTGCTTTTGCTCTTCTAACTATATCTGCATTCTAACTCCTTCCAATGTACATACCTATCTACAGGTATTATTTACCTATACCATTTTTTATAACTTTAATATTTGACATTTGGTTTTAAGGTGCCAACAAAGATCAAAGGAAAATGAAAGTTTAAATAAATATAATGTGATTTCTTTAAAATATACCATATTTTATCTTGTTTTGGGATATTATGTTTTGGGTGAGCTCGGATTTTCCAAGGGCAAGTGCAATTTTTTTATAAAAGTTGTAAATCCCTGTTACCAATAATAATAATAATCAATAATTAATGTGAATATATATAGCATGTACACAATTTCCTAATTTTATTAGGCCTTATATTCATCTTCTTACATACATCCTTTAAGTTTCTTGGATGAACTATAATTTTATTTTTTTAAGGGCAGGACCTGTATATTTACTAGTTCATTGGATGTAACATTATAAAAGAATGCTCTCAGTAGTCAATACAATAATATTTAGTCTACCCTTCAATTTTGACATTTCGAGAGTGTAGTTAGGCTAAAATGGCCATAGAGGTTTCCTGTTTGATTTTCAGCTTTAATTTGGAGCAATAAATGACACTAATGTCATAAAATTATTAATATTAACTGAAAGTATAGAAACCTGCCAGAGACTATTTGCAAACAAGTCATTCTGATATGCTCAGATTCAATGCATTGCCATTCCACATTAATTATTGTAACTTCTCAGATAAGTGGACAGTAATTAACATGTCATTTAGAGTAAACAAAATTGACCATACCCAGCCATTGGCTGCAAAGACAATTTATGTTGGAAAAGATAATCCCTTTAATTATATGAACTCAACTACATGTTAAAGTGTTATTCAGCAGGCGCACACACAGCCAAAAGCAGTTCAATTCCGATAAACAAAGACCTTCCTTTATGCATTGATGCGCAGTATTAACCAGCTGTGACCTGCTACACAATGAATAGTCTATGCTTTGGGCACAGGTATATTGCCGCTTATGATCATAAAAAAATGTTAAAATGAAGTTGAGCACATAAGCAACTGTTTACGTTCATGACAAATTAAAAGGGGGCATTTTGTAACTGATAAAAAGGCAAGTTGTTGGCAAAAAAGGTCTGTCACTAAGTAAAGATCAGCCTGGCATGAGAAAAAATGGCCAGGCATGAGGAAAGAACAGCATGGTGCTGTGCCATCGTAAAATGACCTGACTGAAACACTATACCCTCAAAATTGAAAATCCTTGGGACCCTTTTTTGGGGGGGGGGAATTTGAGAAGTTTTTGGTTAATTGAGGTTTTTGCAGATTGAAAAAAATTGTCTTTTTCTAAGCGCTTATGTGACAAGAGAAGAGAGAGATTATATATTATAGTGCCTGAGATTGGAATAATTTTGGTCCTAGGTTGGCTAAACCATTGACACACAAGATCATTCAGTTTGTCAAATTTGCAGGCATTGATGAAACAACACTTGTTTGCTTCACTGTTGTTTTCAAATTCATTCTTGTATAATTCCATTTTCTTTAGAATATCTGAAACAGTAGATGTTCTTATGCTGAATTTTCCCCTAGTTTCTTCAATGTAGGTTTTGGCACAGATTCATACTCATTGTTCGGACTAATTTTATCCTGTAAGGATAGTTCAATCATAGAATGTTTAGCTGGTCATTCTGACATCTTGACATGTGAGTGAAGACAAATGACAGTCATGGCTACTTAAATACATGTATGGAATGATTTTTCTCCATTGAAAATCACTTGAGTGAATCTGGCTTTTAGAATACTGTTTTGTCAGTCTGTGTTGGCAAATCATCGAAAGCGATGCCAAATGCCTGGTTAATAAAGCCCTGATATTTAATTAAAACAAACAAACACAAAATGTTATATTGATCATGCATCACAATTATAAAATAATAGAAGATAAACATAGTCTATCTTAAATGGTTTACCTACGAGCATTTAGTTATTAATAATTCGCCTTAAAAGCTATCTTTTTATGGTGCAAAGACTCAGATTAGTCTATTGTAAGCCTTAATCTGTATCGGCACGCATGTCAAGTATTGTTTTAACCTTGGCGCCCTAGGGACATTTTCCAGGTCTTTGTCTCACAGATAAGGCTATTTTTCAGTGTGTGTGGGTTTTTTTTAGTGTAAAGTTGACATTTGGGATCAAAACTATTCTCGGTATTTGGAGTTGAGGGGTTTCGGTTTACTGGGGGAAAAATTGATATTATAGAAGGAAGAATTCAGTCTTGAGGGGATTCCAGTACACTGAGGTTTCAGTTTTGAGGAGTTTCACTCTGTGTGTGCGTAGGTAGGTAGGTAGGTAGGTAGGTAGGTATGTATGTATGTATGTATGTATGTATGTATGTATGTATGTATGTACCGGTATGTAGGTATGTATGTATGTATGTATGTATGTATGTATGTATGTATGTATGTATGTATGTATGTATGTATGTATGTATGTAGATATAGAAACCCCTCAAAATCGAAAACCCTAGGGACCCAAAAAAAATTCGGCTTTGAGAAGTTTTTGGTTTACTGAGGTTTTGCAGTTTTGCAGATGTAAAAAAAAAAAGCCTTTTTCTAAGTGTCTATTGTCAGCCCTAATCTGTGTCTGCGTGCGTGTCAAGTATTGTTTTAACCTTGCATGCCCTTGGGACATTTTCAGAGTCTTTGTTTCACAGATCAGCCCACTACAGTACTTGAAACCGTAATTAATCTGTCAGGAATTTAGAAGCTAAAATATGTTTCCAAGTTTGAATTGAGTTTCAGTTTTATGGGTGGGGTTAAGCGTAAAATTGACATTTGTAATCAAATTTTTAAAAAAATTTGTAGTGAAAATTCAGTATTGCGAAATTATGAAATTCTGGAAAATAAAAATTATATGGTATCAAATTTTGAACAGGAGTTTTTTATGTGGACACATGTGTATTTGGCTGGTACCAGCCTAAATTGGCAAGCCAGTATCATGGGCTAGTAGCTAGTAAAATCTATGTCTCCTGATTGGTTAATCAATATCTTTAAAGACAAAAAAAAAAAAGTATCTACACTCTTGCACATCAGGAATAATCTCTGTCTGTTAATATGTTGATCATACATGTATCTCCTCCTGAGCTGCTGGGTGGAAATTTATGAAACTTGGTAGTCTTCCAGTGCATTTGGTAGTCCTTGGCAAGTATTGTATCCCCACCTCCTTGGTTCCCTTGAAGGGAGGTGTCAGAAGTCCAATGTACAAACACTGCAGTTATAGTGACATTTTGAAATAGTGTATTGGACCAACTATACTGAGTAAATATTATGCAGCATGTGCTGCCAGAGCAGGAAGTAACATCATGTATGTACTGAATCTCAGTTATGATCCCTTGGTTACGGGTACTGTTTGGTTATGATCCCTTGATTACTGGTACTGTTTGGTGTAGGATAGGATGTAGAGAGTCTAAAATGATAATGCTTCAAATTAAGTAATATGTCATATAAAGTCTGGTGATCTATAATGGCAGGTCATCAAAGTTCATCTGGGTTAATATTTAATGTTAATTTGCAGATTGGCTTTTCTGCAAATGCATGCATCACTAGAATTTAGCAGCAAAGCGGAGTGTTTCTGTGCCTTTTACAAGTCATATACTTTATCTCCACTTCCCCCCTCCTCATCCCCATCTCCCTACTATCTACAACCCTGTGTTCTTATACCCATATAAGCAGATGCCCCCCCCCTCCCACACACACACAACTATTCATTGACTGGCTCACAATTTCTCATTCTAAGATATACATACACATTTCTCCAGTGTGTTTTTGTTTTGTTGTTGTTTGTTTTTTTTTGCTTAAAGTGACGGTTGGACACATATTACTAAAAGCTCTCCTAAATTAAAATTTACAATCATTTTGTTAAAGTAGATGGGCTTATCAATGAAAAATTACAGTTTTGTGTTACGATTTGCTTACACATGTATATGCATATAAGGAAGCAGATTGGATATGTCTATCACATGTTTAGTGCATATGATAAAACCATGCAGGGTCAAGTTCCTAACATTTCTACAAAATCTATATTTCAGAAATTTACCTGGTCTTATTTGCTCATTGATATTGGCAAACATATTGAATCAGGACTTATAAAAAGCAACTATGTTGCAGTAAAGTAATTATTCCATTATTACAGAATACTAGTAATTAATACCAATAAATTCACCTTCATTATTCCTCAAGGTTAAAAAAAATACAACTTTTCTTATCCTAGTTACATGTATTCAATGGTATATTGAAAAAGACCAAAATTAATTTGAAGTAGGAGGTAAAATTAAAATACATGAGGAATCTTGTTTGGAAGTATATCTGACAGGAGGAAAGATCCGCACCTGTTGTAAATAATAATAGGAAGAAGAAGAAGAAAGTCATTATTTAAATAGGGTAACCCAATTAGTTTACAATAACTAATCTCCCATGGGGTCCTGAATTTGATTTTGATAGTAATACGTAACCCGTCGCTATTGCGCAGCTTACTCTTTTTTATGATGAAAAATCTCATCCATTCGATGTGAATATATCCTCCCATAGAGTGGCAAATTGTCATTAGGACACAGTCCACTCGTGTACCTCGCATGCCCATGCGCAGAACCGTCATCTTTTTCAAGGATGGCATGTTAATAGATGTGTACATGATGTGACCAAAGAAAAATTGACTATTGATAGTTACATGTATATACTTCGTTGCGGTCTTTTATTCAACAAAATTTAATATCTCTGTGTTGCATTTATTCCTTGTCTGTACTTATTTTCCATGCCGGTAACCCTCCCCCCCCCCCTTATCAGAATATTGTTCGTTAAGGGACCACATGCGTTACCTGACTGTATCCCAACCCCAGGGGTTAGGGTACCTTTATACTTTATATCAAAATTACAACTGGTTACAGGTAAGTCGCAACAAACCATAACATAGTAGGAATTGTGCATTCCTTCCCTTTATTGTCTGATAACCAAATTCTGTATTTTTCTTCTTGTATTTTGATATTTGTTCCTGTGACTTGCAGCGTTAATGTGTGTGTATTTGCAACATGCTCCGTTAATAAAGGTGAGTTTCAGAAGTTTAACAATTGAAGGTCTTACTTTACTAACAAAAGAAAAGACAAGCGAGTTTTCATTCATTACCTTGTGCTATCCACTGGGGTGTATATAGCACACACCATATAAACCACAGGCGAGTTCAGTGTGACATATTGTATGCTTATTGTCAATATTCATTGTTTTTTTGCAGGAAATTTTATTTCAGATAACAATGTTGGGACAGTCTGTGGAGAAGTGTAGCCACAAAAAAGACCTAGGGACACTCACCCAGACTGGCTCACTTGCTCGAAGTACACACTGTAAAACCAATGTGCATTTTGTAATTTATGGTCAACTGAAATCTGGAATCTTAACAATTCCAGATGCACATATAGAGGGTGGAGGAATCATCTCTCCCCCTCTTGTTCAGAAGTTTCAGGTTCTCTCTTGCAGAGCCCCTAGGGTCTCACTGCAAGATGATTAGCTCTTCAGGTCAGAAGAGTGCTTCTAGGTCCCAGTAGATTATGGGACCTGTTTCATCAGAGACAGGCAAGGCCCCTCCAGTAGGAGGGACTGAACGTTCAAGGAGTGCATTGCCTCTCCCTGTGATTGAGGAGCAGCTGAGCACTTTTCATGTTCAGAGTAGCGTGTTGTACCTTCCCATGAGGGAGGAGAAGCACCGCATGCCTCGCATCTTGGGTAGCGTGTCGCACCTTCCTGCATAGGACGAGTTGCACCGCACTCATCACATCCTGGATAGTGTGTTACACCCTTCTGCCAGCGAGAAGATGCACTGCACCCATCTCTTCCTAGGTAGCATGTTGCACCCTCCCAAGTAGGAGGTGCAGCACCGCACCCATCACAGTGATGGATCAGATGAACAAGGTTCCAACATATCAATGTCACCTGACCAGTCAGTGACCGGTAACCGGTCATTGACTGGTGACCGGTCGGATCACTGGTTAATGCCTGGTCACTCATCACTGGTCACCAGTCACTGGTAAGTTTGTCCTGTGACCAGTTGCCAGGCATAGATAGATTAACTCATCCCCTCATGTGATGTTTATGTGTCATGGGGTAGTACCTTAGTTCCGAGCCCGTAACGTTAACATTATACATGATACACCAAAGTGAGTGGTAGTACAGAAATAGAGACAGATGTAGTTCTACAATGGTACCAAATAATGTTGACTTCTACTTGCATTAAAAAATACAGTAAAAAAAAACATAATTGAGACAAGATTGTTTTAGGCCAAAAATTACTGGTTTCACAACTGGAGTTTGTGTCTGGAGTTATACTTTTTGCTGTTTATATCTTAAGCAGACTGGTCTGAACTGCACACAGACAGTGAACCTTTGCAAAAATGAGGATAAGTTTGAGATTTGAAGTAAAAAGGGGAAAGGACACAAAAACTGGGTGTAGTTAGCACCAAAAAAAGTCAAATTTTCACCCTTCTGCAACTGCGCAGGTGAAATAGCCAATCTAAAACATCTTTTATACAAGCATCTGGCAAAATGAAAATCTCTCAGAAACAGATTTGTTTGGATGCAATCAGAAGTACAGTGTACATGTAACCCAAAAAACAGGAAAGTAAAAGAACAACAAGATGGAAAAATGGAAATAAAAATAACCACAAGTCAAACCCAAGCAACTAAGATAGATACAAATCCCGAAAATAAACAGGAAACAGGAAAAGCGAAATCACAAAAGACAATAAAATAATACATTGCAAACAATTCAGGAAATTAGGAGATAGTATATACATGTAGATAGAAAATGTATTATTGAAAAATAACAAGTAAAACAAAACAAAAAAAAAAATGGATTTTGAGTATAAGATTCTCTCTTATATAACTCATAAGATTCCTCAGTTAATAAAAATATTAAAAGATACAAAGTATGATATGATATTCCTGTATGATATGATAAAAAGTATGATATGATATTCCTGTATGATATGATAAAAAGTATGATATGATATTCCTGTATGATATGATAAAAAGTATGATATGATATTCCTGTATGATATGATACAAAGTATGATATGATATTCCTGGATGATATGATACAAAGTATGATATGATATTCCTGTATGATATGATAAAAAGTATGATATGATGTTTCTTGGAGAAATTGGAAATCTCACATTAAAGGAATTGGGGCTTTTAGAACATGAATTAAATGTGATAGTATTAGTTATTCTGTGACATGACAACAGAGGTTGGACAATTAATGACAATCCTACCTGAAAATATTTATCAAACAATTATTGGATAAGTATAGAAACTGACCCTATATTTAAAGGAAGAATGACTTGGAAAAATTTTCAGGCTCATGATTTTATAAACACAGATTGTACAAGATGAGAAAAACTTTTTGGGTCGACTTTAAAAAATGTCTAGAAACATTAGAGACAAAAAATTTGATCATTTAGGAAGATTGAAACTATTTGCATGCAGATATAATAAGAATGAGGGAAGTAGTCTAGATAAATTTTATATTAGCAAAACACTTGAAAAAGAAGTACAAAGATGTAATATAATAGATCAGACCCAGATCATTGTACAGTAGAATCGGTTTTATCCATCGAAGAGAGACCAAGGTGGGGAAGAGAAAAATTGAAAAGGAATAACTCTATGATAGAAACCAAATTATATCAAGAGAAATTTAGGAATATATTAAATAAACTTATTAGTGACCACAGATATAGTGGTAGATTGGGAAAAAGCAAAGATAGAAATTGGGGAAGTTTAGCAAACACTTTACAAAAAATGAAATTATGAAAGAATAATGCTGGAAAAAGAAAGCAAGAGAATAAAAGATGAAGATGATAAAGCAAAGGCAAAGGAAATAAAGCAAAGCAAAGGAAATTCTGGAAAAAATAAACTGATTCAAGGAGAAAGGAGAACAAATAAGAACAGGTAGATTCAATTGGCTGTATCGAAAAAGACAAGGTATATATAAAAGAGAAAAAATGAGAAGAGAAGATAGGGAATTAATAGAACTTGATGTAAAAGGGGACGAAGTACAGAGTAAGGATATAATTATAGAAGAAATTTTGCAATATTATCAAAAATTATACACAAGACAAAATATAATCCAGAAATAATAGAAAAATACTTTGGTAGTGTAAATTTCCCCAGAATTGATGAGGAGAACAAAAAGATTTGTAAAACCTTCATTACACAGATAAAAAAGCAATTATACAACTAAACAATGTTTGATTTTTGTGGGTTTAGTGCCATTTTTCAGCACATGAAAGGCTATACATGGCAGCCAGTATATTGGGTGGAGGAAGAGCCCAGGAAGAACCAATGACCCATGGAAAGCTACTGGCAAGCTTTCTCACATAACCCATGTTGGCTGAGCCAAGACTCAAACCCACACGGACAGAAGTGAGATGTCAGTGATCTGTAAAGGCGAGCATCTTGGACCACTCAGCCACCCGGAGCACAACTAAACAAGGATAAATCTCCAGAAAGTCATGGTATATCATGACATCAATTTTTTTTTTTTTTAAATTATCAATTTTTTCCATGAAAAAATTAAATCAGAACCTAGTCTGACATGAAATGGTCTATAATAATATCTTTCTTAACAAGAAAATGACAAAATCCATGAGAGACGGAATTATAACTATTATATAAAAAGAGATAGGGGAACGTGATAATAAAAAAAGTTGGAGACCCGTATCATTATTAAATACTGACTATAAACTATTAAGCAAAATATTATCAAACTTTATTTAGATAATTCATTCACTCACCTACATAAAGAGTATAAATCATTTGGGAAAGCTTCAGGTTCACAAATAAACCATTCCAAAACAGAGACTCTTGTAATGGGGAACTGGAAAGGGATTCATCCAGGCCTTCGTCCTGAAAATAAAAAAGACAGTAAAATCTCTAGGCATTTTTTATGGTAAAGAAGAAAGAGACAAAAATTACCAACATATCCAAAACAAAATAAAATGAATATAAATATATGGAAAGATCAAAGCCTTAGTAAAATAGATAAATTACAAGAAATAAAAACATACATATATACAAGTAGGTAGTTATGGTATGTTTTAAATACTGCGAATTTAATTATCTAAGGTGATGTTTAATGAAATAGAAAAACTAATGATATACTTTTTCTGGGAAGGGATACATCACATTATCATATTAATATAGAAACATTACCAGATATAAAACTAAAATTTAAAGCTATATCAATGTATAGAATAAACAAAATTGAAGAAAATATTGATTTCAAATGGGCTATATTATATATACATGTATATTGTTTTGGAAATATACTGTAAGAATATATTATCTGAATCTATAGAAATATCCAGAAGATATAGGAAATATAAAGGGCTTATATTAGAATTGAGGAATATATGGGCAACTTAAAATATGCAAGAGATATATGATATAATTTGGAACATATACATGTACATAAAAAAGAACAGAATAGAAATTAAAATGCCACCCTTAAAATGGCACATTATATACTTTACTGTGAAACACAGAACCTTATGGAGAAATAATTTTCATATTTTTTTTCATTCCTATATTTTCACATGTGAAAATATTTCCTTGTTTTTTCACATGTGAAAATAAAAAATTTCCCATCATGCCATGCAACGCTTGATATGTTTGCCCACAGCAGTTATATACTGTAGCCGTTTCTTCTATTGTCGCGGGTTCCCTATTCTCACAGTATTGACTATTTCCATTCTAAATAGATACTTGCACCATATGCCAGTCGTTTATAATGGCAGTTTTCTTAAACAGAAGTGTTTGATCTTAACCATAATTAATCAATAGAAAATGTATCAAAGACCTACTTTCCCTTTATCCCCTGACCAAATACAAGTCTCCTACATCTCATACAGTAAGTCGAATCACGTCCCACTTGGCTGAATAAGGTCACTGACATGATGATGGTTTACAATGATCCAGGCATAATCACATGAATAACTTTGTTTACATTTCACTCATTGCCAAAATCATGGTAGAGAATAAGGGTCGCTGTATTGAAACCTTGACGTCGTCCCAGAATGCTGCTATTGATATGCCAAAATATATAAATGAAATTATGCCAGTGATCTGTGTTAATTACTGCATTATGAGAAAACCTGTAATAAATATGTAATAGGTAATTAATTCTTATACTTAATAAAGAGGGAACTAAAGAAGTGAAAATGGAAGAGTGATGTTTCTGGAAAACATCACAGCTGCCTTTAGAAAGTACTGGATCTATTGCTTTGATAGCATGTCTATAAAAAAATGTGCAAGTAACACAGTGAACCATATACCGAATTGTAGAGGACGAAATTTTGCACAGAATTTTATTGTTGGTGTTGTTAATTAAAAAACAAAGAGCAACCCACAAAATCATCTATAGAACAGCAGGTGTCTTTTGACAAACACAATAGCACTGTGTATGAGATCAGAAGTCTGAAAGAGTCCAAAGTCGCCGATCCCATGGAGCTTATTAATTGCAAACAGCTAATGATTCTAAATTAGGGAAAATGTGGTGGACTCACTATGCTTAAAATTCGAGTATCGAGGAGAAAAAATGTTTTCAGGTGTTCGCACTACTTCTTCATAGAATAACTGAATATATAATTGTATTGACTCATCACAGTTGTAAATATTTAATATTTTAAAACTGTTAATTTTAAGTTTTCTGCTACGCATGATAATGTGGTGTGTTATTAATGACATCGTGTTCATTTCATATCCTGTTTGGGCCCATGTACAGCAATTACATCATTTGCCGCGAGAATACAAGAATCTTGTTTGATATTGCGGTAGATGCAATCTGTTCTATTGGAGGTTGCTTATTACAAAATTTTCATCATTTACAATATTTCCTGAATACAGGATTGGAGATAAGTGATAAATAAACAAATAAGGCAACTTTCATTAGCAGGTAAATTATTGTCTTTTATTTGTTATTTATTTCTTCTTTTGTAACACGAGAATACAGCACTCCAGTATATCTGCAGCAACAAATACGAGCACTTTGTGAGCTAGAACAAATAAATAGAAACTGCATTACATTTCTGACATGGAAATTAATTTCAGCTGAAGAAAATTGACTTGATGCCATTCTCATCTCTATGAAGTTTTTTCCCCTTACTTCCTTGACAACAATGATAAACCTGCTGTGATGCATTCCTGAATCAGAGTCGCTTTGTGGTTGGATATGATCAAATAATTTACAAAATGTAAAAAATGTAATTTACTGTGACAGATTACATCATCCCAAACTTACCGCTCTCTTAAGTCACTGAAATTTATATGATCAGCCAATGAAAGTGAGGTGAATTTATTAATGGGGGGTGGGGGGTGGGGTGTTGTGCTGAAGATTGAGTTTAATCATCAAAGCTTCAATTCTGGAGCAAGTTTGGTATAATATAAAAAGAAAATAAATTATTCCTGCGTTAATACTATATTATATATTTCATCTTGTGGTACCAAAAACGATATATTTTAACTCGTGGCTTCGCCACTCACTAAAATATCATGTTTTTTGTACCACACGATGAAATATATCCGGTATTAACATAGGAAAAGAAAAATATATATACACAAAGTATTCCTGCATTTGCATGATGCACGGCTAACAGGAGAAGAATACAAAAATTCCCTTCATAATAATGCGTCCTAATTGTCATAATGGACAGTTCACAAAAACACATGTAATTCAAGAATGTAAATTGTATGAAATGGAAAGAGAAGAAATAAAATGAGGTATAATTAAAGAGTATGAAATAGTAGAAAATGATAACTTATTGTATCTCAGTAATATCAGATATGGCTGGAAATGAGTGGGCCTAATTGTTAAAATTATGGATACAAAGTCAAGAAAGTTCAAACAAAATTGATATGTGATAAAACAAATATGCCAATGAATAAAAATTATATACCTTTTAAGGAATATACATATATTAACACAAAATGTACATGTCAATTCAATGTATCATTTAATTATAAAACCAAATAAAATGGTGATGGAGCACTCATGCACACACCATGCAGTGATGGTTTATCACTGTATATAAATACAAATAAGGGGTTGTCCATAAAGGACGTCTGCAGATAATACCTGTTTTCCTACCCCCCCCCTCTCCCCTTGTCCGCTTTTGTCCGCATGTGGCTTACCCCCCCCCCCCCCCCCCCGGGCTGCGGATGTCCCCATCTAGCATTATACACTGCTCTATGGTCTGGCAGTGTAATAGCTGGTGCATCTTACTTGGCTATTGTATACTCGCTGAGGTCCACAGGGCCGATATGTGGGCCATGTAATCAACCTCAGGCACTGGGAGCCAGACACAATGTATTAATGCCAACCCATTCATATATATTCTGTGGCACGAATTGTACAAATTGAAATTAACAAATAATTTATACTTAGGGATCACCCATAAAGGACGTCCGCAAAACATACTGGAATACACTCAGTAGGCCTAAAGCAGCTGTTCAACACAGAATATCATAACAAAAAATACTAGCTTGCGGACGTCCATAAGGTCCTTTACACCCCCTCCCCCCTTGTCTGCAGTTGTCCGCATTTGAACAAACCCCCCTCCCCCCATCTTTGCGGACGCCTTTTATGGATGATCCCTAAGACATAATTTGTAATCTGAATGCTAAGCATACTTTTTATAACTTTAAAGAGGGGGATTATGCTTGCCTAAGATGGGAGGAACAAAGTACAACTACTGGGAAGGTGAGGATAGGGTATATCATTCCCATTAGAGGGAATACTGCACTTAGTCTCCCCAACCCCCACCCTCACCTGCTGGACAAATTCTACCCCTACATAGAAGCAAACAGATCCACTCAGAAACTAAATAGATACAACAAGAAAATGGGGAAAACAGATGTATATATCAAACGTGAGTCTAAATTACACATATCATACTCAGTACAAGAAAACATATTTTCTTTTTTTCCGTACAAGCAAACATTTTCGCTTCCTACAATATTCATTCTTTGCTATCTGCAGATATGTTCTAGAATGAGTGTATGCCAAGATCAGCCTGTGTGTTTTGTCTTGAATAGCATGTATTACATGAAAACAAACAATTTATCCATACCCCAATAGTTGTTCTGTGACTATTAACATATTTTCTTAAATGAGCATGTGCCAGGGTCAGCCCGTGTTTTGTCTTTTGCAAGTGCTCACTTCAATAAAATGAATAATTTCATCCATACCCCAGCAGTTTTCTGTGACTTCTTGCATATTTTCTTCAATGAGCGTATGACAGGATATCAGCCTGTGTCTGGGCTAGCACTCAGTACAAGGAAATAAATAACCTATTTTCTGCAAAAATTGTTTATTTTTCATACATTCTTGAGAAATAACAAAAGCTCATAATAGATTTAATCCAAGGAAAAAAAAGCCAGTCCTAACAAATGACGTATATGAAGGGATAATAGCACATATACAACAAACATACCACACACAAATATATTGATCCATGGCAGGGATCACTTGAAAACTACAAAATAGGTGAGGAAACCAACCATAAGGTTTAATGCCTGAGGAGGGAGTACAAGCCTGTTTTGAAATACAATTTAGGATCTGGGACAGAGTGAATGGAAACCAGGCAGGGGGAATCTAAACAAGTACTGTACATCCCTATCAAAAAGAAAGATGAACCCCAGTCAAAAATACTTTATATTTTTTTTTCACTTAAAATTCTGTTTGATTTTTAATTTTAAAAAATATACCCACAATGCAGATCATAAGGAGACAAAAAGATATATTTTTTTTTTTTACCTTTGAACAAACGGGGATCACCTCATATGCCTGCTAGTTTCACATAGCTAAAACTCAGAGATGTCCACTCTTACATCTCACCTCACTTTGCGTGAGTTTGAGTCTTGGCTCAGCCAGTGTGGGTATGTGAGAAAGCTTGTTAGTAGCTTCCTGTGAATTGGTGGTTCTTCTGGGGGTCTTCATGCGTTCTTCCTTGACCAAATATATTGGCTGCCATGCATACCCTATCATGTGCTCAAAAATGGCGTTAAACACCCACCCACCCCCCCAAAAAATTGTTGGAGGTCTTAAGGTTCCTTTCAGGTAAATTAAGCCCAACAAGCAAGTCACTTAGAATACAAGAGGGGCCTGATCTAGATTTAGAAGGGCCCTGGGCGATGGGCTATCAGATTCTTTGAGCTCTACATAGATACATAGAGAGAAAGATAGAAAGAAAGGGACATTATTGGTGGTCTGAGCTTTCTGTATTAGTGTTTGCATGTGACCGCCACCCAAAAATTTAAGAAAGATTAATTGTAGAATCATTGAATTGTCATAAACAAACTGAGACAACTGAGAGATAGCTCATGATTCCTAAATCATGATTAATGATGACACTTTTTGTTAACATCTTTTTTTCAAAAATAAAAGTCACATTCACCATCCATTTATGATATAGTGTCACAGAAGTTTGACATCTCTGTAGACAGTTTTAAAATGAGTCATTCAAATTTCCTGTTGAGTTATACAGTCAACCCTCCTCCCTATTTATAGCTCCATCTCTATATAGTAGGGGCATATAGTAATCCTTGTGTCTCTCCATCTGGAACATACCGTATATACTTGTGTATAAGCTCATACCTACTGCAAACTGCATAGACCCAGATCTGCTATCACATAATGTGCCGGAAGATCTGGGTCTATGCAGTTTGTAAGGACTAATCAGTAGAACAAACAACATAGACCCTGGCACATTATGCGATGGCAGATCAGGATCTGTGTTGTTTGCATTTGGACCTGGTTTAGACGCGAGTATAGACAGTAATATAGTTAGCACAACTAGTCCTGCAGTTTTTGATGGATTGCCATGAAACTTGGTTGTCATAACCTGAAGATGCACATTTGAAGAAATCACTCTGATCCAGCAATTTTGTTAGGGTTATTGCCCTTTTGTCTTGTAGCAGTGTATAACATGGTCTTGTTAGCACATTTAGTCCCACAGCTTTTGATAGACTGCCATGAAATGTGGTAAATATTATGGTCATAACCTGATCATGTGCAGATTGATAAATTACTTTCTCCAGCAATTTTGTTTAGAGTTATTGCCCATTTTCTCTTGTAGCTTAATGCAGCATATAACTCAACTAGTCATGCAGCTTTTGATGCGTTGCCATGGAACTTGTTGCATTTTTGTTAGAGTTATTCCCTTTTTGGCTTGCAGCTCAATGAAGTATATGACACTCTCATTGGAGTAACTAGTCTTGCAGTGTTTAATGGATTGCCGTCAAATTTGATAAATATCATGGCTGTTATCTGAATATATGCTTAGACCAGACAGGCTTATAAGATAGCCTGTTTTCCATCATCTGTTCATTTATACTTTGGCACTGTTTGAGGATTGCCATGAAACTTCACACACACATTCATCCCAAGATCTAGTTGGTCCTAAGTGAAAATGGTGCTGCTCAAACATTCATTGGGTGAGTGGTCTAAGGCGCTTGCCTTTACAGATCACTTGCATCTCGCTTCGTCTGTGTGGGTTCAAGTCTCTGCTTGGCCAATATGGGTATATGAGAAAGCTTGCCAGTAGCTGCCCATCGGTCAGTGGTTCTTCCCGAGGTCTTCCCAGATTCTTCCTCCACCAAATGTACTTGCTACCATGTATCAGCTATCATGTGCTTGAGAATGGCATTTAACCCACAAAACCAAACCAAATCAAATGGACATTCATTATGTTCGCCATGAACATAAACAAAGCCAAATTTGTTTCCAATTTTGGGTTGAATTTTTCCATCCCACACTCATTAATATGATAGATTCTATGTAATTCATCAATTTTCTTTCCAAAGGCAATGCACCTGCATTGAGTAGTTGAGCAAACAATGTATATTATAGAGTTAAATCAGTGTTTTCTGGATTGAGAGTCCTTGCTTCCAGTATCAGTTGTTTATGTTCCTGGCCCCACCTTCACTAAAGATCTCAAGCTTTCTTCCTGGAATTGAGATTTTCCAATATTTTTCTTATTTCTCAGTTACCAAAAGACATCACAATTCCTGATGAACAAATGTTTCCAGTATAAATTAAAGTAGATGAAATGTTGTGGAAAGGAACTATAGTACCTTCATAACATAATAATGAAGAGTTTATTTAAAATCTGTTCATAGTACTGCACCAATACCTAATGGCAAATTCAGACCGGGCATAAATCAAAAGACTTGAATGACTTTGTGACAAATGAACATTTTCAACCAAGATGGTTTTTCAGTTGATCTGGAAATAATTACAGGAAAATGATTTTATCATATCCATTGATCAAAGAGATGCATATTTCAGTGTTCCGTTATATGAACATTTTCAAAAATGTGTATGAAAATAATTTTTCTAGGTGGAATGTGATACTACTGTAAATTACTTTATAAGGGGTTTTCAGTGCACAGAAGGTCTTTACCAAAATGTTTGAAACCACTGTATTTATGGTTTATACAACAGGGTTTTTGTCCCTCCGTTGCCTTGATGACATCATCAACATGAACATATTCCCCAATTTATGCAGAAAAAATAAAAATTGTATGCGGGAAAAAGTTATACAGTATCTGGGTTTATGGTTAAGTACAAGAGGTTGCACTTTATTCTGTCTCTGGGAATTATCTCTTTGGATTTCTCATTGATTCAGTACGATTCAAAGCCTTTCCTTATGGATGAAACAGTTTTTAAAAAAAAAACTCACACATATACTGGTATATATTGCCAATCAGATGTCCATCAAGACATTCCTTTCTACCAGACAGTATCTTCTGTTGGTTTACTAGATGATACCATTAAACAAACTTTAGAGGGCAGAGAAATAGTTCTTGGTCTTAAATAGTACCAGGACTTTGATGTACATATAAACCTGTCTGATTCAATTAGGCAGACCCAAAATGTTGATCTGAAAATAAAAAATACAATATTTAAAAGCTTAGACCCAGAACAGTTGATTTTGTTATTTAGACAGATGCATCCAAAGATGAGTGGTGAGTTCTTTCAGCAGATTCAACTCAACTTATATGTACAGTATTTGTGGCCATTGGCCAGTTGAAGAATCCAATTATGATACATTCATTATTTAGAACTTCTTGCCATATTTCATACCTTTCAATCTCAATAAACATATTGATGTTCAAACTTGGCAATCCATGTGCATTCTCCAAAAGTAATTATGTCACTCAGTCCAGGGAAATGACTGATCATCCTAAATCTACTTTGTAGTGGTCACCATCTTGAATGAAATGTATACATTTCAGCCATCTATTTCCCATGAGTAGATAATACTTGTGCTGAATTTTACTGTAGGTAATTTTCATAGCTACAGAGTGGATGCTAAATAGAGAGAAATTTTGCTTCAAGTTGATAAATTAGCTGTATAGAATCCAGAACCAGGAGCATTTATTTTGGGATGCTTTTTCCTGTAGCTAGCATGAGTTTGGATGATACAGTTTCTTCCTTTCCACTTAGTAGGGAAAATTATGAATAAGATCATGAGTGACAAAGCTGTTAAAGCTCTTATGGTAATCCCATATTGGCCATCTCAATCTGGGTTTTGTTTCATCATGGCTTCCCCTTAAAAAATGACAAACTTATTTCAAGACAGTAACAAGCTCACTGAAACTTCGCACACGGAAGCCCATGACTTTGCTGTATAGCCTGTGGAAGCTGAAATTGGAATGATTACGAAGTCGCAGAGAGCTTGCAACCAGCTTAAATGTTCTCATGGCGTGCATTCAATGAACTTCTAGCAAGCTTGCTAAAACTTTGCACGCGCGACCTTGCAGCAAGCTTACAGCGAGCATGCAAGCTAGTGACTGCTCTGTCAACCATCTAGTATGAAGCTCACTAAAACTTTGCACACGCTAGCTCACATCAAGCTTGCAATGAGTATACAAGCTCATGATGCACTGTCAACCCTTATAAAAATGCAATCCTAAATCAAGCTCGTGTGAACTTGTAATAGCTCGTAACAAGTTTGCTATAAGCTTGTTCTTAACTATAGCTATTAGACCAGGTGGGAGTTCGCGGTGAGCGTGTAGAAGAAATTTGGCAACATGCAAGTACAGTTGCTTGCGTGATCTTGGTAGCAAACCCTGCAGATAAATTAATTATAATCTATACAATTTAATTATACTAAACAATGTTTTAATATTTATATTGTTGCTGATTAACATTCAGTGCATTGTGCTGTGACAATTGTAAGTATGTAGAAGTATTTGCAAGATGTGTAGCTGCCACCTAAATGGCAGAAATTAATGACAAGAGAGAGTGTAATCACAAATATGATCAAGAGAAGAGATTAAAAAAGTACCAGAAATGCTGTGGAAAATATTAAGTATGACCCAGGAGAGGCTGTGATGTTGTGCACCTTCTGCACTGAGTATTCAGAGAAATATGAAAGTTTGTTGGATACTTGATTATCGGGTCTTGTTGGCAAAATACTGTTGTTATTGTTTTGAGTTAATGTTAATGAATAGTAAATGTTGAATTAGAAACTGAACTGGCTTCTGTTTGATTTTAGCAGGATCAGTGAAATTTAGGTAGGATCAGTACCAATATTTTTTTTGTTGATCCTGTGGGTTGGTGAAAAAAAAATTCAAAATTTTAGCCATGTATATTGTTTTATATACACACCCTTTGTAGAGAACTCGTTACACATACTCAAGCTTTGTTTGCTATTAATCATGCAGTTTCACTGGGACCTCTAAAATCTATGAATAAATCAAAGGAAACAAAGTGGAAGGAATTAATACAAATTCATAATTGTTTGAAACAGTATTTATCATAATTGCTTGGAATAGTATTTATCAAAGTTAAACCTTCATGTGTACACTTGTGCAATATATCAGTAGTTTCTATTATAACATTAAAAGTTTGTTAAAATGAAACCTCTCAATGGAGTACCATGATGTACTGATATGGTGTTCCATTTCTTTTGTAATAGCACTTTGTACACAAAATACATCTCATTAGCTGTTACATTCTGGCTATTTTAAATTAAGCATACTGCTTTCCTTGCAAAATTGTTGCACATAGAACAAATAAAGGAGACTTGGTGAGTGTATGATCTGGATCGTATCCAATGAATTATTAAGGAAAGATTCCAGAAATTCAGGCTGATCCACAGAAAGGCAAGCTCTTCAGTGTATCGAATATGTCAGAAAATCTTCACAATTTTTGTCTGGATGACTTTAGACACATTTTACCTCACTTCAATATAGAAATCCATTGGGGGGTGATGTCGGATCGTTAGGTCTCCCATCCCCACCTCTTCTAAACAAATGCTTTCAGAATAAAATAATGCATCCTCCACAGCTTCTTGTATGATTCAGGTACCATCGACTGAAATAGATTACAGCAACATGTACTATGTAACCTGGACCCAAAAATTTGACTATTTACCTATTTGCCAAAAGCAATACATTTTTAGTTCAACATTCCAAAAGCATCTCTAAGTATTATTTAGGATCAATTCCTTTGGAGATCCTAAATTTTAGTTTTACCATCCATTGTGAAAGGGCTGTGACATTATATTTGTCAAACATTCAATACTTTACATCTTTTAAAAAAAAGGCAATGAAATTACTCACTTAATTTATTCATTAAAACCCTTTAAATAGAATCTGCCATTTTTTTTACAAAAAATGAAAAATATATTTTAAAAAATAGAAGCATACCTACATGTTCATGACCTCTGAACTTGCCTCAGTTACATTTCACTGCATAAGGACAATTGTAGAATTTGATATGTGAGATGAAGAAAAACGGTCCCAAAGAAAAATGGAAATAAGATTAACAAGCTTGAACGTAATTTATTAATGTCTTCATCCTATTGTTGAGAACTGCAGTTTGGCAGGTGCAACAGTAAATAATAATGATCTGCAAAATTATAGTCTCAGTGATTATGTAGAGCAAGATTACTAGGTCATCTCATTTGACGTGTTAATTCATGGGGCCAAACTGCACATAAAATGGCTGACAAATTGCAGTCCTGTAAACTGGCAAAATGTATTATAATCTTGATTTTACTCACCAACATGATAACTCATGATTTTCTATCACAACAGTTATCTCCAGGGTTCTATGATCAGTTGCTGCACATGTATTGGTATTACTTGCAATGAAATTTCCTAAATTAACAAGCTAAATTTGGACAGTTCAAACTTAGAATCAAAGTCCAAATTTTTCATGTGATAACTCAGTAATGGAAAAGAATGTTTTCTAAGTTTTACTTTCTCATGTGAACATTCCAACTCTCACGTGAGCAAAATCTGCACATGTGAAAATTTGGTTAGTTTTTCCTTGGCTCACAAGATCTAACAAACTGCACACATGAGCTTGCAAAGTCTACCCAATTCCCAGTTTGCATATGTTTCTAACAGGGTTCTCGTGTGCAGCTTATGAGAAGCTCATGTGAATTGGTGAGATGTTTCTGTATGGGAGTCTACTGAAATTTTCAGAACTTTTGGCAAAATCTGTGAAATTTCAGTGAAATGTTACTGCAATTTGGTAAAATACCAAAATTTCTGTGAAAAAGAACATTTCAGTGAGATGCACTGAAATGTCAGTCATATTTTCACTAGGGTGAAGCTTGTGGGTCCAACTCCTCAATGGTGTCTGGACAGTAACTTTTTATGTCTTGTGAGAGATTGCTGTGCTGAATTAAGTACTTGTTAGTGTCCTGTTGCTTGCACTAATGTTGAGAGTGTTGCTTTTCACTAATGTGAGATATCATCAATATTCATATTACATATTTAAGGTTATTCATTGATCAGTTTGTGCATTATAAATTCATTAATATAGGTACCAATAAATACATGCAAGTACATAGGTGTCAGTTGTCAAAAACTTGCAAATATATAACAACATCCACAGTGCTCCTGCATAATTCCCTAATGTTAATATACCAATACAATAAAAAGCTAAAATAAAATAACTAATAGACGGGGAATTTCAATACATTTTCAAACATGTAAAGATTATTGTTTTGATATGCAAATTAATGATTTTATAGACAAAAATGTTACATTATGTAGCAAATTTCTCATCATCACTACATGTATATCCAATTTTATAGATGATAATTAATTTATCTGCAGGGTTTGCTAGCAAGATCATGCAAGCAACTGTACATGCATGTTGCCAGATTTCTTCTATGAGCTCCCACCTAGTCTGTTAGCTACTGTCAAGATCGTAACAAGCTTATAGTGAGCTTGCTATGAGCTATCAGAATCTCACGCGAGCTTGATTTAGGATTGCATTTTTATAAGGGAATTGTAGTTTTTTAATCCTGCCAGACTCCCTTGACACAAGGACCTGCTTATACTCCTGCATTCCGAGAGACTCGCCCTCTGAAGGAAAATCTGCAGCTAATAGGTGTGGTTGTATTGGGACAAACTTCCAAAGTATAAGAATTTCTGCAAAAGCTATCAATCTCAACTGCAACTCAAGAGTAATAGGCACAAAAATGCAGTATTATCTTGCATGATGTAACTGGATTTTTTTTAGTGTTCTGTTTGGGGGGCGGATGACAAGTCCTTATAATGTGTCTGAAGAAACAGTTGTGACATACTTAGTTATCTTGTAATGCTTGGAAAATAATACAGGTTTTTAAAGTCCATGTGGATGAAAATTCTGCAATAATTAGGTCTGAACTGGTGTTCAGAGTTGCTCTTAAGTTCAAAGTTCATGAGAGGTATTGTTATTATGAATCTTCATCAAGCAAAGTATGCTTTTACTTGTGATGTTGGACATGTGGTTAAGTTTTAATTTGTTTCTTCTTCAGAATGTAGAGTTTAACATGCTGCCATTGAAAACTGGCAATTTTAATACTCCCTGCAACAGCAAGGGCATCAAACATTGATTTATATAAATATTCAAAATATGCATGTACTCAATCAAGCATTGGTATTCAGTTTCTTTTCCAACTTTACTCAAAAATCGCAGGCAAGGGAAGAGCTCTTGTTTTAAAATCCCTTATTTTTCAGAGGAAGAACTGTCTTACGCACACGCTTTTACATTATCTCAATAGAACACTAGGAAATGTGGTCAGTTGATTGTTTCTTTCTGCACTTTCAAGTGGATACAAGTTCCATGTTAATATGTAGTTGAAAGCGGTCCTACGAATGTTGGGAATTATTGTGTAATATTTAATAGCCATTCATATCATTCAGCATTGACATCTGCTACGTACATGTATATGAGATTATGTTCCCATTGGGGAATTCTTAAAATGGCAGATTGTAGATTATCCAAGAATTTAAAAAAAAAAAAAAAAAAAAAATGAGGCTGAAGGCTTATGAAAATTAATGGGCCTCCATCCAAGCATACTTAAGATGTGATGGATGGGGGGGGGGGGGGGGCATTATTGGAGTAAGCCAGAGGCTGAGCATGTATAAACCCTCCCACTGACAATGTTTCCCACCCAATTGTTATTTCTTTTTAGACAATAAAAAAAGGGTTTTAAAATATGACGTGAAGTGGGAACAACAGCTCTTATATTAAAGGTGTCATGTGATTTTATTGATCTTTAATGAGTGCCTCTCAAGCAAACATTGGGGTGAAAATGCTAATTTATACATGCACAGCCTCCGGCTTACTTCAGTACTGCCCCACATCCATCACATCTAAAGGATGCTTGGATGGGGTCCATTTTTTCCAAGCTTGGGAATAAAAACTTTTCCAGGTGGTATGCAGTTATAAAATTAAGTAGTTACCATTTTTTTTTTGTTTGTTTATCTATCTACAGTAGCTCAGTGGTTATTATTCCAGACTTTTGACCAAAAAGTTGAGAGTTCAAATCCTACCATCAAATCAGCCTATTTCAGCTACTATAGTTTGTCTTTGGGCAAGGCATTTCGCTTCAACTGCTTCGGCACTAAGTAAACTACTTGTGTTGCTCTGCTGTAAAACATCAGACCAAACCAATCGTTTCACTATCTATACATTGTAAGAAATACCATCTGAAATCTCGATGATGAGACATTTTTGACACAAAGTTTTCAATATTTAAACTACAGTTTTCTACATACCAGACTCTACTTTTTTGGAGAATTATGATTTCTCTCCAGAGACATGTTGTTTCTGTGTAATATCTGTGATTGACAAGGAAGGTAATGGAGTTGTTTTCCTTTTTTGTTTTGTTGGGAAAAATCATTTTATAGCACTTGCTCACTATCAGGCCATTCATTATATGTGTAACACGATTCCTGTTGTAAGGCGAGTATGATCATGGATCCCATTTCATTAAGTGATAGTAAAATTATATGTATCGTACTTTATTATAAGATGGTTTGACTATAAAGCAGTATACTCTGTGACTTCCATTGACAGTGTCATAACGAGGGAGTGTTCTGTCAGTTGTATATCATGTTCGCACAACTTGTACAATAAACTGTAAATACACACTTACAAGTCGAGTCCAACTGTAAATTGCACAGAACCAGATCTGCTGTTGCATAATGCAGAGGCAGATCTGGGTCTATGCAGTTTTTTAGGAGGAATCAGTAGAACAAACAACATAGATTCTGATCTGTCAGCACATTATGTGATGGCAGATTAGGGGTCTGTGTTGTTTGCATCTGGACTCAACTTACAAGCAAGCACATACAGTATTCGCAACAGCTTGGACATTGGTGCGAAGTAAAAGTCACTGAGGTGAACGGAACCAAAAAACATGGAGGAAACCACCATAAAGTTGCAGTTTTATTTATTTTGCATAAATTATACATGTTCTCACAACTTGTATAAAACACTGTTGATGACTCATGGATGGGTGACCACTTTACCCTCACACATGCTGGAGCCAGGGATTGAACTCATTTGTGTCAGAGGTGCCAAGTGAGTATAACCACTGCACCCAAAACAGTTCAGAGTCTCTAGACCAAACCATATCAACATACATGTATGCACTATGCCCACCCTGGCAGTGTTAGTGATCATGAGTGACTTTGTTAGTGGTGAAACATTCACAACTGTATTCACCATGTAGAGGAGATTCTTCCTGTTTGATGATAAACTAAAACATTGTAAGGACTTTGACCCAATTACATGACTTGAAACATGCACATCTATTGTGTATTATATATATCACCATGACATGTATGATTGTAAAACAAAGTTTGACATAGCTGCTGTTTGTTTATTATATATCACCATAACATGTACAGTATATGCTTGTAAAACAAAGTTTGACATAGCTGCTGTTTGTTTATTATATATCACCATAACATGTACAGTATATGCTTGTAAAACAAAGTTTGAAATAGCTGCTGTTTGTGTCTTATATGTCACCATGACATGTATGATTGTAAAACAAAGGTTGAAAAAACTGCTGTGTATGTATTATGTATCACCATAACATGTATGATCATAAAACAAAGTTTGAAATAGCTGCTGTTATTCTCAATTACCAGGTACTGTCAAACAGGACAGTTATAAATCGGAATCAGTGGTATCCACAAAATGTAATTCTCACACTGTCTTTTTCAAATCTCTGGAGGCATTGAATCTCTTTTCTACTTTTTGTTAGATTGATCCATGATATGCTTTGTTTATCATTCCTTCAGTAAATATTTATTTATATCTACATGGCTCTTTAGATTAGTTATTTTAAACAAACACAAATTGGCATTTGATATTCAAAAAGAAAAATCTTTGCCTTGTGTTTTCTGTTGTATGATGTATGTTCTTGTGTATACCTAAATCACATGTGAAATATTTGAATAAAACTGTATGTGGGTGGGTGTGTTGTATTGTATATGTAATTATGTGGGTGGGTGTGTTGTATATGTAATTAAAGTTAGTATACATACAGTTTAAGGAACTTCTCTTCGTTGTAGCTGACATAGTTGTGTGTGTATACACTCAGGGTCAAATATAAAACTGAAAAACTTGGGGTAAATTCTGCACTTGCATTTGTGTGTGTGTGTGTCTAAATACAGGTTGGATTTTTAATGCAGACATAAAATTAGGCTTGAAACTATGCATGAAATTTTATTTCATTTTTGGCGTGAATTTTAGAAATTGGCATGCACCTAGCAATCTGGTATCCTAAAATAGACCCTGTACACTGTGCCACTAATGTGAGGTTCTCATTTGTTCCAAGGTCCACTTCCTGCTCAGCAGTACAGTCATCCATCTAGATAGAAATACAGGGGTATCCCCCTTTCCTCTGCTTTCATTTCCATCTCCTTTGCCCTCAATGCCCTTCTAGTCCCCGCCCACCCTCAAAGAACCCTCAACTCAACCTCCAGATCACTAAAACACCTTAAGCCTGTGTTGTTTTGTATATATTCCACTTTTTTGTATATTTATTTAAATGAATGCAGGATAGACTGTGAATGTGCTTTATCTGTTTATACTTCTGAAAAGATTAAATTCTAAATTTCATTATTATCATTGTCTTTCAATTGCAAAAAAAGTACCTTTCTTAGAGGAAGTGCCCCTTCCTTCAACAAAGTGCCTATCTTCCCCTCTCCTCTCTAAGAATATCCTAGCTGGAACACTCTAAAATTGTATTTTTGATATAAAGTTAGTATAAATAGATGCAGATATACAGTAGAAACTGTCTTGAAAGACCACCCCTTCTGCCAAAATATTATGGTCTCTCAAGACACGTGGTCTCCCATTACAGGTCATAACACTATATAATCAGTCAATCTGTGCTTTAAAAACCTGGTCTCTCAAGATGGGTGGTCTCTCATGCAGTGGTCTTTCAAGACAGGTTTTACTGTACTATTTTAATTTTTTTTTGCAAATAAGGACTTTCTTTCATGATATGACTACAGATGTATATCATAGTTTTATCATATGAGATGTATATCTATAGTCATATCATATGAGATGTATATTATAGATATATCATATGAGAAAGTTCTTATTCATACATAGTCAGAAGTGAACATTCACTGAAAATGTCTAATTCTGAACTATAATAAAATAATACCTCTTCAGCTGAAGTTTTTTACAGGTATCAATTATAGCTTATTTTCAGTATCATAATGACACAGTCAGGTAATGATATACACATTCTGTAAAATGTCGTACTGTTTTGTAAATTCTTGAAGAGACTGAATTAGTTTTGTGGTAGGATCTGAGGTGACAATGTCTTTACTGCCTCACCATGAGATTAGTGTTGACATCAGAATTTTTTTTTTTTTTTTTTTTGTTGCTGCCCTAGGTTGTGCCGTATGAAGTCTTTGTTCCAGAGAACTTTTTTTATTTAAGAGCGGAATTTCAAATTGATCACTTTTATTGATTGCAGGTAGTAATGCGGGATGATTACAGCCAGCCTCTGGACAGGTTATCAGCACAGCCTGAAAATCAGTTGCAAACTACTAATGACTACATGGAACCTTACCTGTCAAAAAGCAGGAACTCCGGTAATCTTGCCAATAGACATTTGAAGTGAATGTGGAGGTTTGAGAAGCATACCCAACTTTTCTTAGTGACTGACCTAATAATTTTCAAGGCAGTTTCTTTTTAAAGAAAAATGTCCAGTTCTCAAATAGCTTGAAAACAATATGCTTGCTCTGATTTATAGACCAAAACAACCTATTCTATCCATTATATTAGACAATTCCAGCCCCCCCCCCCCCCCGAAAATGAAATGGTTGGTCCCTTATACTGCTAAAATACAGCCTGAATTATTCATACTTGTATGGAGACATGAATTTTATTAAGAGAGAGGGAAAGTACATGTAATTATTCCTAAGAATGGGGCATGCTGTCTGTTCAGTTGATTCAAGAAACTAATATATAAGATAATAGCAAATTTAGGGCTTCCATTAAGGTATGGCTGGACATCATATACAGTACATGCATCGTGGATTACGGAAAATCCACATTACCACTGTGAGCTTTAATGCTTTCACACTGTTTCCATCATGGACCAGATGTAGTGGTCGTCAGGGATTGTCCACTTGTCCACATCATGGCTAGTGGATGGATTAAGTTTTATTGCCCCAATTAGAAAGTGGCAGCAATATAATTATGTAATAGTGGATGTCCACTACATCACATGGAACTTATCTGTTGGCTCAGCTACAGTACACAGTGCATAATGCTCTTTTTAAGTTGAACAAAATGCCATTTAATATTCTAAGACTCACACACAACAACACATTCACATGTATTGCAAGAGATGAAAGATAAATTTCCGAGCAAAGAATACTGCGACTATTTAGGTGCTTCACAAAATATACAAAGATTAATGATAGTAATTTTATTGAGAGAGAGAGAGAGAGAGAGAGAGAGAGAGATTCTGCTTTTAAGCAAATAAAAGCAAAACAAAATCACATGTAAGGTTTCATGCCATAGACCTACTGTTTTTACACAGACTGTACGAAGCACGTGATGCTGCATTCTATAACCAACAGCTTAAAAATATTCTTAGGATTGCTGGTTTGGTCATTTGACAACTTTAATATTACCAGATGGATGGGTGAAAGTGATGAAAAAGTGTAATCACTTAAATATTTTCGGTTAGAAGATTAACTTGTATTTTTTTCAGTTAATGCAGATACAATTTATTTGGTATGGTACATTCTTTCAATCCAGTGCACATGACAAATACTGCAAAACTGTACCCAAATGTCAAGCGAATATTGTTTATCAGTTTAGTTACTAATTTGTAAAATTTGGACCCAATTATCCTTTTTAAGAAGTTAATACAAACGGTTCAAAATATCATCAAAAAAAAGAAAGCCTGTAGTGTAATATAGCCTTCATCAAGATTCATTTTTAATAATTTTTAATACAAATAAAACATTTTGTCGACAAAGAACATGGATCCAAATGCATATTTATACACTGTTTAGGCCAACAATGTGAAATTATTGAAATTATGCCCATAATCTCCTAAATGGCACTGAATCTTTGGGAACCAAAACTAAATTTAAAGTCACATGAACAAATTTAGGACTACTACAGTTAAAGGCAATAATAATCAAAGATTAACTGCCTGAAGATATACATGTGCACAGCATAGAAAAACTTTGGACTATTTGAATTAAAAGCAGTAATAATCGAAGGTTAACTGCCTGCAGATACATGCATACAACATAGAAAAAAAGGAACTTAGTTGTGAAATGGGTATGTCCAGTAGATATGATTGTATTTACTGTACAATAAATAGCCTCCAGTTTTGTATGTTGGTTTAGTTTTATCAAAGTGGAATTTCTTCTTCTTTGTGCTTTTTTGTCCCTTTGTTAACTTGTACTGTATTACATATAAGTTGAACACATCATATCCTTCAATAATGCATTGTATATCACCCGAAATTGCTCAGCCACGTGTTTGTCAAGGCTATAAAATCTATCTCTAATGGCATTGATTGCTATTATAACGTGGCTTCATATTTTTAATAGCTTTAAACAGGTATCCCTGGTAGAACTTCTTTAACTACGAAGAACTGGAGGTTGAAGAGGTTTTGGCTTCAAAGGTTGTAAATCCCGATTTTTTCCTGTTTATTTTGAACCGTTTGTATTAATTCTAAGGTTGTTGTGAATATTGTCACTGTGTTCAGTTTGATTATTGCAGTAATGTTCTCTCATTCGACTTTCACTCTATTACATTTCTGAAGCTTTAAGTTTGTACATGTTATTTATGACCAGATTCGACAATAGAGAACAAAAAAATAAGAAAAGCACACTAATAGCAGGTTAAAAGCCCAATTAACTTTTTGAATTCTTTTTAAATACAAAATGAATTGCTAAGCAGCAATTTACCTATTTACTTATTCTGAATAAAGATTGGAATCAAATTTTTATTTAGAAATTTTGTCAGTAGACGAATTCCAAAATGAAGATAATTGCAGCACATTTCAAACTGCATATTCTCTAATTCAGTGGTTCTCAAACTTTTTTTGTTCGCAGACCACTTGACTATTAAAGACAATATTTCATGTAGGATATGAGAGCTTGTATGCATAATCTCTCTCTCTCTCTCTCTCATTTGTGCAAACAGTATAATAAACACTAGACTTGTATTACATGTGTTGTGTTGAAGATTAATGGGGAGAATAAAAATTTTATGTGGTTTGTTTTATATAATGCTAGAAACCAAATTTTTTTGAAAATATCACAACCTTATTGCATTTCTCAGTCCATATTACAAGTCCAAATATCATTTTTCCACAAACAGCAAAAACATTTTCATTTAGAAGTTAATGTTTCTTTTGAAACATCGGTGCTAAAAAATAACATCGAAGCTCAACACCTTCCTGACTGGCCTTTGTTATCTAACGCTCTTTCATTCATGTCTTTTGAGCCTATACATACATGATCTTATCTCAGTTTAAGTGGCTTCATTAAACAGAAGCCCTTTATGTTGTCATAACAATTCCCATGACATGCTTGAATTCTCATTTAAGTAATTTAACTTCTGCTCTATATGATACTGCAGGTGGGGGGGGGGGGGGGGATGTGATAGAATTTAGCTTTAAAAAAATAAACTTGTTGCAATTTTTAGAAGAAAAAAAATATTAATAATTTTATATGTGAATAAGGGACCATTACAACTTGTTGTTACATTTAAATGCTTGATCCCTAATCAAGAAAATAAAAATATTATATATGGTTTGCTTTATATATCGCTAGAAACCAGTTTTATACAATGAACTTTACACCAAATGTGTTTCTCAGTCCAAATTTGTTTTTCACAAACTAACATCTTTTTAGTTTTATGATGTGTGGTTTTGTGACATTTTCATTCAACAGTTTATGTGCATTTTGAAACATCGAAGCACGACATTGAACAGTAGCTGGTAGGAACTGTCCTGACTGACTTTTGTTGTTTCGAGGCAGGAAGCTAAAGTAACAGGCATAGTGTGCTGACTACAAAGCAAGAATGTCACTCCTTGGCACTGTGCCTGGTGATGCATGTATATTCGCAGAAAAAGTGATGACAGAAAAGTTACTTTTTTTTCATTGAAATCAGTTTGTTCATGATATGAATGGCAACTGATAGAGTGCAACAGTCAATACAGTGTACACAATTCCGAGCATTTTAAAAATTGTCATACTCTCTTATAAACAATGTTATTTTCAAAGTTTAAGGGCAAAGGTACAGAAGAACCTTTTCAAAGCATAGCTCGTGTATCTTGTTTATTTATATATATGATGCCACATTATTCTTGTAGAATAAACTTTGGAAGGAATTATGACATACATGTCATATAGAATTGGGGGAAATCCACCAGACCAAGTGCCATCCACTTTTCATATTGGGTACTTAATCCCTTGCCCCTCAGTCTATGTCCACCAGATTGAGTGGACAACCCATAATGCATGTACTGTACTGTATGTCCAATTTTTGAGCCAGGGGTGACAAAGTTATCATACAATATCCAGATTTTGTACACCCGAAATTCAAGGCCTTGCTATTCCAATGGTGTCAACATTAGGTACATGTAAGCTATTAAGTTAAAAGCCCTTATCTGGTTGTCAGTATGTCAATAACAGAGGGCCATACATTCAGAATTCGTCATCCTGGACCACTGTATCTATCAGGAAGTTAACTAATCCCCACATGATCCAGATGGCACAAATAGATAATGGTCATAAATTAGGTAACTTAGCTCGAATGTAGAAAGACAACTTATAAATAATATTCAAATGAACAAAGGAAATAAATCTTAGACTTCAATGATGTATGACACAAGGAAATAAGAAAAGAAGAAAACAAAAGCTCTGACTCTAACGGGTAACTTTTTTAGGCTGTTTGTCGATTTTGATGGAATCTTTTGAGAAATTGTGATACATGCATGGGTTGATGTTTGTCATTTTTAGCACTATTGGTTACAGACCAGAAGAGCTTATGGGCTGGTCTGTTGTTTGTCTTCCTGTGTCCATCCTTTGACACAAGTTTGTTATCACTACTCCTAAACTTATAATAATAATAATAATAATAATAATAATGACATTGTCTTTATTTAAAGAGGGAAACTCACCTAATTTATACAACTAATCTCCCTTGAGGCCCTCTACTAAAAAAAACAAAAAAAAAACAATTAACGGTACAAAGTATTATCAGTCGTATTAAGGCAAAGTATCTTCATGCAAGTGTTCTCTCTCTCTCTCTCTTGAAAATAACTATTTACAAGAAAACACATCTACAAATACATACTAAAATACATTACGAAAGTAGGAGGATTTAACTGCATATATGCATTTTTGTTTCATCTCTCCAACTATGTTTTGAAATGACTTTAAGCAAGATCTTCATGTATACATAGCAATTTATGATCGCTTCTGCTTTGATATAACTTTAGGCTATTCTGCGAAAATGTGGCATGTGGTAAAGTTTATATCAGTGTTATACTTTGCCATATAACATTATTACGTACAAAAGTAGAGAGAAGTTCATACACTGAGTTTATATATATATATATATATATATATATATATATATATAAAACATTGTATACATACTGTTATAAAAAATAGCAAATAATAAATTGGATGAGTAGCATTGCCATAAATCCCAGAACTCAATCTTGAACTTGCATTTTTATAGATAGTTTGCTAATATGTAGGTTTGAAATATTGCATGTATTTTTTAAAGGATTTAACTGAATCAGCAGATCAAATCTGAGCAGGAAGTGAGTTCCATGTTTTAGCCCCTGAATACTGTAGACTTCCTTTAAATTGTTCAATGCAAGATTTTGGTAATTATAAATTGTTGTTGAAATTCGATCTTAGATTATAGGGAGATGTTTCGCAGAATAATTTAGTCATTTACACTGAAATATCTTCTTTGATACATTTAAAAACCAGAATGCTTTCAGAATTACTACAGTACTTGGATGATGGCCATGAAATTTTACACACACATTAATCCCAAGGTCTAGTTGGTTCAAAATGAAAATGGTGCTGCTCAGGTATCCAATATGGCCACCACAATAGCCAGCTTGAAAATCTTGTTTTCACTACTGCTTTTGATATTCATATCAACATGGGGTTTTCACTGAATGATTTCTCAAGATGTCTAGTTGGTCGCAAATGAAAATGGTGCCAATCTGAATCCAATACCATGATAGCAATCTTAAAAATCTTGTTATCGCTACTTCTGAATGGATGGTCATATTAACGTGGGAGTTTTACTAAAAGACCTTTTATGATGCCTAGTTGGTCCTAAACATTCAATATGGTCACCACAGCAGCCGGATTGAAAATCTTGTTATTGCTACACCACCTGAATGGATGGTCATATCAGCATGGGCTTTTCACTGAAAGACTTATGTCTAGTTGGTCCTAAAGGAAAATGGTGCCAATCTGACATCCAATATGGCACCACAGCAGCTATCTTGAAAATCTTTTTATTGCTACCCATCCTGAGTGGAAAGTCATATCAGCATGGAGTTTTCATTGGAAGACTTCTTATGGTGTCTAGATGGTCTTAAAATTATGCCTATCTGATATCCACTATGTCCACCACAACAGTCATCTTGAAAATCTTTTTATCGCTACTTCTCCTAGATGAAAAGTTATATCAACATTGGGTTTTCAACAGAAGACTTCTTATGATGTCTAGTTGATACTAAGTGAAATTGGTGCTGATCTGAGATCCAGTGTGGGCCACCATGGCAGCCATCTTTAAAATCTTGTTATTGCTTTGCCTCCTAACAGAAAGTCATATGAACATGGATTTTCACCAAAAAACTTCTTGTGAAAACTTCTTCTACAGTAGCCATAAGCTTACGATATGGTCCTTCATCCATCATGCATCAGAGATTCTTCTGTTGGTCCTAAATGAAAATGCTTCTGTTCAGACTGCCAATCAACATGAGGTTTTCACAAAAAGATTTCTTATGATGTCTTGTCATCCTAAATGAAAATGGTGTTAATCTAATGTCCATTATGACAGTCTTCTAGAAAATCTTGTTATCGCTGCTCCTTTTAAATAGAAAGACATATCCGCATGGGTTTTTCACCAGGAGACAACTTATTATGTCTAGTTGATCCCAAATGAAAATGGTGCCACCCAGACATTCAATATTGTTACCACAGCAGTGAGCTCGAAAATCTTATCACTACTCCACCTGAATGGATGGTCATATCAACATGGGCTCTTCATGGAAAGACTTATGTCTAGTTGGTCCTAAAGGAAAATGGTGCCAACCTGACATCCAATATGGCCACCACAGCAGCTATCTTGAAAATCTTTTTATTGCTACCCATCCTGAGTGGAAAGTCATATCAGCATGGAGTTTTCATTGGAAGACTTATTATGGTGTCTAGATGATACTAAATGAAAATGGTGCTGATCTGAAATCTTTTTATCGCTACTTCTCCTGGATGAAAAGTTATATCAACATTGGGTTTTCAACAGAAGACTTCTTATGATGTCGAGTTGATACTAAGTGAAAATGGTGCTGATCTGAAATCTAGTGTGGCCACCATGGCAGCCATCTTTAAAATCTTGTTGTTGCTACTCCTAAATGGAAAGTTATATCAACATGGAGTTTTCACCAGAAGACTAATTATGATATCTAATTGGTTCTGAATGAAGACACGGCCAATCTGACCTCATATATGGCTACCATATGGAACATATTGTAAATCTTGTCACTAAATCTCCTGCATGGATGGTCATATCAACATGGGATTTTCACCAAAAGTCTTCTAATGGTGTCTAGTTTGTCCTGAATGAAATTTTGACAATCTTACATCTAATATGGCTGCCACAGTGGCTAATTTGAAACTCTTATCACTCAAGAATATTAGATGGTTTCAACACTCAGCAGTTAAAAAGAAGAAATGGTCTAATCCTGAATTCCTGGAAATTCTCTTTGGACTACAGCATTAGTCCCTTCGGGGGATTCTTGTTAGCTCACCTACAGTAGCCATAAGCTTACGATATGGTCCTTCATCCATCATGCATCAGAGATTCTTCTGTTCACAATTGCTGTTTACATCTTCTCAAAAACCACTTTACCAATTTGCACATGATTTTACAGGGAGTAATCTGGCATCAAGGTTTTTCATTGGATGCTGATATATAATCCAATATGACCACCATTACTAAAAATGGAAAAACCAAACAATTTGACCAAAATTTACACAAAGCATCATGGCCAGAATTTTTTCAGATTTATTCAAATGATGCCAGTTCACCATCATATATAGCCACCATTACTGAAAAGAGATAAATCTAACGAAGATTCTTCTCAAAAAAAGATCAGCATAATTTGATGAAATCTGACAGAAAAGCATCCTGGCATAAAGGTCTTTCAAATCATGAAATATGGCCACCATTAATAAAAATAGAAGAACCTTGAAACAACCTATCAAAAACTGCTCAACGGAATTTGACCAAATTTGACAGAAAACATCCTGGTATAAATGGCTTTCAGTTATATACAAATAATACTGATCCACTATTAAAGATTAAAGATAGAAAACCCAAAAAATGACTTCTTCTTTTCAACACTTAACAGAATTAGACAAAATTTGACAGAAAGCATCCTGGCATGAAGGTCTGTAAAATTTATTGAAATGATTTTGATCTGCCATCAAATATGGCCACCATTACTAAAAATAGAAAAAGCTTGAAATGACTTCTCAAAAACTGCACAACAGAGTTTGACCAAATTTGACAGATGGCATCCTGACATACAGAGTTTTCAAGTTTGTACAAATGATGCCAATCTGCCATCAAATACGGCTGCTGTTTCTAAATATTAAAAAGCTAAAAACAACTCAAACAGACATTGGCCAAATTTGACAGAAACCATTAAAGTATAGAGGGCTTTCAAATTTATACAGATGATGCTGATCTGCCATTAAAAAATAGCTGCCATTACTAAAAACAGAAAATCCTTTGAATGACTTCTCAAAAACCACTCGGCAGAATTTGAATTTTTTTTTGCAGAAAGTATCTTCACATGAAGGGCTTTAAAAAATTTTCACCAATGATGCCAGTATGCCATCAAATATGACTGCAGCTTCTAAAAGTAGAAAACTTTTAATAACTTCTAAAAAGCCGCTTAACAGAATTTGACAGAAAGTGTTTTAGCTTGAAGGCCTTTTATATTTATAGTAATGATACTGATCTACCATAAAGTATGACCAATGTCACTAAAAAAACCAAAAAAAAACCATTTCCACAACTTTATCTGTATAAAAATAAAAACACTAAACAGAATTTGACCAACTCTGACAGAATGTATCCTGGCATAGAGGCCTTTTAATATTTGACAATGATGTTGATGTGTATCATCAAATATGAATGAAGATATAAAAACTTGAGAAACCTTGAAACATTTGTTTTCATAACATAATGTAATCAGCAGCATTGGAAGAAATTTGTACAGAAAGTATACTCCTCACCCAGATTTTTTGTTTACCAATTGCTCTTGCATTTGGCTATTAGTTGGGTGTCAGCCAGGTAAGTGATCTCAGGCCTACTTGGACCTCTTGTTACCATTGATCTTTCTTCATTTTTCACACATATGCACACCAGAGTATAATTATCACCAATGTTCTATTCCATCTATTTACATGCACATATCGGCAACCTTATCTTCTCACCTATTTATCTATTGATGGACCTAATGTGGGATGGGAACTTCCAGAAACAAAGCACAGGACTTCCAAATTTCAAACCCAGAAAGTTTCTTATGCCCAATTTTGGAAAATGAATCGAAACCCAGAGTTTGGATGGTCATGGTCATGTCATGGTAATTCCATCATCAGTAGTTGTAGCTGTTCAATCTGCAATGTATTTGTGGACTGTGTTGATCTTGATTAACATTTTGAATGGTTTGCCTTATGCTCTGGAGGGGATATGGAATACTTTTTATACACCTATCCTAAGTTGTGCATATTGTTATGGCATTGTGAATCTATTCATGAAACCATGCCCATATATTTATTACTAGACAGTGTGTCATGTTACATAGCCACTCACCCTGCTTCAGTGTGAAGGTCATGGCAAGGGAAAATGTGATTCTGTGACTTATATCCTTGTCTGCAATATAACATTTGAACTACTGCATATATTTTGAGGAAATTTGCCCAGGTATGTACATGTTTATCTTCAGTAGATGGTATATTGTGTACCACAGATATGCCCTGTTGCTTCAAGGTCCAAATCACAGAAAGAGACCTTGTAATACTGTGACATGTATCCTTGTCTGGAGTATAACTTTGGATATTTTAATGAAGTTTTGCTCAAATATATATCATGACTAAAGAGTGAGTCAGATAGCATATCCATGTCCCCTTCCTCAGTGTCAAGGTCATAGAATTGGAAAATGTAATTACATGTATGTGACTTATATCCTTGCCTATTGTATGACTTTTAAACAATTGAAAATATTTTAATGAAACCTTAACTTGTTATGTATCATGACTAAACAGTGTGTCACATACCATAGCCATAACCCATGCCTCAAGGTCAAGATTATGACAAGGGAAAATATAAATCAGTGACCTCTATCCATGTACGGGTATAATGTTGGAACCAATGAAGATATTTTAATGAAACCTTATCCTGTGATATATCTTGACTGGACAGTGTGTCCTTATTCAGTCATACTCCAAACCTCAAGGGCAAGGTCACAACAAGGGATAATGTGAAATCAGTGGCCTTTTTCCTTAATTAGGCTGTCACTTTTTACCCCTAGAGATATTTTGATGAAACTTTACTCAGGTCCACGTCTTATCACACAGTAGTCAAATCCCTAGCTCAAAGGTCAAGGTAATTTGTAAAAAAAAGGTCACATGATGAACTTATTATGTGCCATTTGCTGTACTCTTGTTTTTATCTCTATTGGTCATAGACCAAAAGAGTGTATGGAATGGTCTGTCGTCCATCATCTGTCCATATATTAGCACAAGGTTGTTATTACTACTCCTCCTAAACTACATGGAGGATTGCCATGAAACTTTACATACACATATTCATCCCATAGTCTAGTTGGTCCTAAATGAAAATGGTGCTACTATGACCTCCAATATGACCACCACAGTGGCCATCTTGAAAATTTCGTCATCGCTACTCCTCCTGAGCAAAAAAATCATATTGACATGGGGTTTTCACCAGAAGACTTCTTGTGATGTCTAGTTGTTCCTAAATGAAAGTGGTACCACTCAGGCATCCAATATGGCTGCCACAGTGGCCTTCTTGAAAATCTTGTTATCACTACTTCTCCTGAATGAATTGTCATATCAGCATGGGGTTTTCGCTGAAAGACTTCTTATGATGTCTAGTTGGTTGTAAATGAAAATGGTGCCAATCTGACCTCCAATATAGCCACCAGAATGGCCATCTTGAAAATCTTGTTATCACTGCTTCTTCTAGAGGGTTGGTCATATTGACATTGTGCTTTCACCAAAAGACTTCTTATGATGTCTGGTTGGTCCTAAATGGAAATGGTGCCAATCTGATATCCAGTATGGCCACCATGACCATGACACCTATCTTGAAAATCTTGCTTTTATTACTCATCCAAAACAGAAAGTCATATCAGCATTCACCAGAAGACTTCTTATAATGCCTTGTTGGTCCCAAATTAAAATGGTGCTGATCTAATGTCCAATATGGCCACCATTGTGATTCTCTTGATAATCTTGTTATCACTACTCCTCTTAAATGGAAAGTCATTTTGACATGGGGTTTCATCAGAAGAATTCTCATGGTGTCTAGTTGGTCCTAAATTAAATTATGATGCAAACTGACCCTCAATATGGCCACCATGGTGGCCATCTTGAAAATATAATGGGGTTTTCACAAAGAGACTTCTTATGATACCTAGTTGGTCATAAATGGAATTTGTGCCAGTCGTTCACCCAATATGGCTGCATGGATGGCTGTCTTGAAAATTTACTGGTAGATATCACTACTCCCCCAGAATGGATGGTCATATTGATATGGGGTTTTCACCAAAATACTTCTATTGGTATCTGCTTGGTCCTGAATGAAAATGGTGGCAATCTGACATCCAGTCTATCCACCACAGGAGCCAATTTGAAAATCTTGTTATCGCTGAAGAATATCAGAGACGGTTTCAGCACTCAACAGTTAAAAGGAAGAAATGGTCTTATCTTGAATTCCTGGAAAAATTTTTCTGCCAGTAGAGCATCAGTCCTATCAAGGGACTCTTCTTCTGTTCATACATTGGTGGGTACATAAGTGTGGTAATATGCACACATGTATTTTTCATTGCCACTATATAACTTATGGAAAATAGAATTGATTTACATCAATTTTAATACTTAGATTGATATCAATAAAATCAAAAAGAACTGTTTTCAACTTCTTTTTTCCATCTCTATCATGGTACAGCAATTCCAATTTTGATCTACTTGCCTGGCAAGATGATTTGGGGAAAATGGTCTTGAAATTTTAATTTATCTTACATATTCTGTGTAACAAAAAGCGTTCAACTAACATTAAATTTAACTTGCCTGGCATTGAATTTTAGTTGTGCAGGGTGGCCAGGCTAGGGAATTGTCATCCCCTGTATGTCAAGTTCTTGCAGTTCAGATACAGAGGGATACATCATTGCACAGAAACAGATGAGAAGGCAGGTTCTAAAGAACACTTGTCTATTAATACTATTATCTTCAAAATGACTGGATAGCTTGAATTAAATGTATGCAGATATTTACATATCTAAGTCATGTTTGACCTTTAAAATATTTCATCCATATTTACGTGAATTTTTACCTTTGTATATCTGTTTTTAAAAAGTAGAAGACTTTATCTTAGGAATGTTTTGTCCTCCCTCAAGAGGCCATCGTTTTATAAGGCCAACCTTTCAGTGCAGAGAGGCTCGTCTTATAAGATAGGAACCACTGCACTTAATGTTTCATCATAGAGGAAATCTTTGATACAAGTTACTCTTAATTTAGATTGTAACAATGATAACTACTCTAAAAATCCAGGATGGTCAGGATCCCTTGCTATAGTCATTTTAGTTTGATGAATACATGGCACACCTTTTGACCATCATACAGTTGAACACTGCATTTTGAATGATATTGGAGATTCAACTGTTCTTTTTCTTAACTAATGCCCATCAGATAATGCTATAGGAGAACAAAAGAGTAGATGACAAATACTAAATGAAACCAATAAGTTTTTTGTAATGAAATCATTCTTATTTTCTTTCCCTCATTTTACTTTTACCATTTTTGGGGTTTGGAGGGATATCATCCCTCAAAGCCCATGGAGTGGTGTCTGCTGTCAGTTACTAAGAATAGTTTGTGTTTCTAATAATAAGACACTTTCTGTAGTTAGTTCTTCTGGTTTGCTGTGACACAAGCCTCTAAACTGTTTGCCCAAAGAAGATTAACAACATTAAATAGAAAATTTTGAAGCATATTCATATTTTTTGGTGTTTTTATTAGCTTGCCATAAACCAGAAGAGCTTATGGAATGGTCCATCTTCTGTCCATTAGTACAAGTTTGTTATCGCTACTCCTCCTAAACTACATGGAGGATTGCCATGAAACTTTACATACATACATTTCATCCCATGGTCTAGTTGATCCTAAATGAAAATGGTGCTGTGTGGACATCCAATATGGCCACCACAGTGGTCATCTTCAATATCATTATCACTGCTTGTCCTGATTGGATGGTCATATCCAAATGGTGTTTTCGCTAAAGGACTTCTTATGATGTCTTGTTGGTATTAAGTGAAAATGGTGCCAATCTGATGTCCAATATGGCCACCACAATGGTCATCTTAAAAATCTTGTTATTGCTAATGAAAAGTAATGTTGCCATGGTGTTTTCACTAGAAGACTTCTTATGATATATAATTGGTCCAAAATGAAATTAGTGTTGATCTGATGTCCAATATGGCCACCACAGCGGCTATCTTAAAAATATTGTTACCACTACTCCTCCTGAATGGTTGGTCGTATCAACATGGGGTTTTTGCTAAACAATTTTTTCTGATGTCTAGTTGGTCCTAATGGTGCCATTCATACAATTTCTTCTGAATGAATGTTCATATCAGCTTCTTATGATATCTAGTTGGTTGTAAATGAAAATGGTGCATATCCTACTTCTAATATGACTGCCAGAATGGCCATCTTGAAAATCTTGTTATCACTACTTCTAGATGGCTGGTCATATCGACATTGTGCTTTCACCAGAAGACTTATGATGTCTAGTTGGTACTAAAAAGAAATGGTGCCAATCTGATTTTGAATATGGCCACCATGGCATCCATCTTGAAAATCTTGTTATCATTACTTCTCCAAAATGGAAAGTCATATGAACATGGGATTTCCACCAGAAGATTTGTTATGACACTTTGTTGGTCCTAAATGAAAATGTTGCCAAGCTGACATCCAGTATCTACCACAGCAGCTAATTTGAAAATCTTCTTATTGCTGAAAAATATCAAAGATGGTTTCAACACTCAGCAGTTAAAAGAAAGAAATGGTCTTATTTTGAATTCCTGGAATTTTTTTTCAGTCAGTAGAGTGTCATTCCCTTCAAGGGACTCTTGTCATTCAGAGCATTAAAACATAATTTATCTTTTATTCTTCCAGGCTTTGCACCTAGACGGTCCTGTGCAGTGAAGGGAAGGCAGATAAATTCTGTAACAAAACATGAAGATTCAAATCTTTATGAACTAGCCAAAGATATTGATGAAATAGATGGTGCTGTTCTAGTTTCACAGAAGTCACCAGAACATGTTTCAGTAATACAAGACTGCAGTGGGCAGGAATACAATCATTTAGATGAACTTAATAAACAAGTTTTGAAAACTTCACTTCAGGAGGATGTGGCACCATATGACCACATAAACACATGGCAAGAAAAACTGTTATCCAAATCTTCCCAGATTTCATCTGCTGTGGAAGAGAAGAGACAGTCTGTTGTTTCCGATGATGTTTTTATTCCAGACATGGCTCACAATAAGCCAAACCTATTTCCTGGGACTTATGAGGACCCTTGGGATTCTAAAGAGAGGCAAGAAATGCTTGGTAAAATATTAAAAAAAGCAAAAACAGGGTATTCCTCTAATACTCCAGAGAGTAGTTGCACATCTAATAATGATCCATCCTGTCTTCCTAATTTAACAAAGCTGCCTCATATGCAAACACAAGCGCCTGGGCCACCAAGTGGATTGGAAATAGAGCCACCACAAATCAGTATTTATGAAGATGCGTGGGATACCGCTGAAAATCAGAGAAGACTGAGTGAAATAATTGAGAAAGCTGAGGCACGTTTCTCACGGAGTGGTGATGTCAGTCCAAAACCTTCAACCAAAACTGAGCCGTGTTTCTCACAGAGCAGCGATCCCAGTCCTCAACCACCACCAGTTCCATCACATGGTAGAGCATCACAACAAACCAACCAGCCTGCAGATGGTAGCAATGAGACATCATGGAGTACACGGCAAAGCCAGGCCAAACTTGAGGAAAATCACAGTAAATCACAGAATTTTAACAAGTTTAATTTTTGCAAATATAGCAAGGATAATAAATAAGAATATTATAAATGATAAAATATGTTATTCAACATATCCAATATACTTTTACCTACCTAAAACTTGTCTTGAAAATTGAGGAAAATTAACTGCTCCCTGCTTGACAGAATCAACAGAACCCTGTAATAATCATCTGTCAATCCATCAGTAATTTCATTTCTGCAAGATAACTTGACTGGGAATTGTTGGATTTAAACAAATTTGGTGTGCAGCTTTATATTGATGAGACCTCGAAAGTGTTCCATTTCCAGCCTTCTCTGTCATCAGTTCAGGAGTTATGACCCATGATTTCATATCTCCCTAACTTTGGTTTCCACAGAGTAACTTTCCCAAGGATTGTTGGGCTTAAACCAAATTTGACGTGCAGCTCTGTATAGATGAGACCTTTAATAAGTTTGATTTCCAGTGTTCCTTGACATCATTTACAGCATATATTCTCCCTAATTGCCTGTCCTCCTGGCTTTGGTTTCTGTGGCTTAACTTTACCATAGTTTGTTAGTTTGAACAAAATTTAGTATGCACTTTTATATTGATGAAACCTTGAATTGAGTTTAATTTCCAGCATTCCTCAATATCATTTCCATATGTTATGCCCCTAACCAAATTTGTTATGGGGCCTTATATTGATGAGATCTTCAGTGAATTCTATTTCCAGCATTTTGCAACATCATTTACAGGAATTAAGCCCCCAGATTGTCTGTCCTCCTGACTTTCGGTTCCACTGCACAACTTTAACAAGGCTTGCTGGATTTCAACAAAATTTGCTATAGGGCTTGATATTGATAAGATCATACAGGAGTTGCATCTCAGCATTCCATAACATGATTTACAAGAGTTATTCCCCCTGGTTGTCCATCCTCCAAACTTTCTGAAGCATTACTTTACCAAGAATTGTTGGATTTCAAACAAATTTGGCATGCAGCTCTATACCAGTGAGACATTGAATGAGTTTAATTTCCAGCATTCCACATTATCATTTACAATAGTTGTGGCCCCTGATTGCATATCCTCCTTTATTTTCTGCAGCATGGCTTTGCTAAGAAATGTTGGATTTCAAACAGGTTAATTATGCACCCTTATATTGATAAGACCTTGCATGAGTTAGATTTCCAGCTTTGCACATTATCATTGAGAGGAGCTATGTCTGTTTATTGCCCATTCTCTAACTGACGTTTCCTAACACACGTTCCTCTGTTTAAGGCCCAGCTGAGCAAATTGTAGCATACATATGATTTTCTACCGGTGGTAGTCCAAAAATACTGTTTTAAAGGCCATCTAACGTACATACAGTTTTATAGTCAAAATCTACCACTTTCGAAAATTTCAAGAATTTTTAAAAAAAATTTAATTTAAAAAACCCATTACAGTATTTTGATGTGTTCTGTCAACACATTAGAGAAACCAGCCAGAACCTGTCTACTGGGGACCAGAAATCTTCCACCAGTACAACAACCAGTGTGATGATGCATGGCAGAGTAATAGGATTAAAATTGTTAAAGAACAGCTAACAAGTGTACACAGCAAGTTGTTAATTGATTACTTTATTGTTGTAGTTTGGGGAGTTTAAGGCCAAATGCGGGGGGAGGGGGGTAGGTGTTATAAGTAATAAAGGGATTAAAAGGTGGTCCATGATGTCGTCTGAACCTTTGATGAAAATTGGCCGACCTCTGGTGGAGGAGATAAGATGTAGAGACCGACCATACACAATTATTTCAGCAGACACACTAGAATATTAGTAAGTATTTTTATTTTTTGTCTTGTTTAATTGTTATTGTATTGCTCAAGATGTTTTAAGAGGAATATTTAAGGATAGCTCTTACATTTGTTTTCTCAATTCATGTCCAAAGGCCGAAACGTGTGATTTCTGCCAATGCTAAGAAACCACCTGCTAAGAATTATTACAAGTTCAACAGTGCTTGGATATCAGAGTTTAAGTGTGTGCAGGCGAGTAGCACAGGTCCTGAGTTTGCATTATGCGATTCAAAGATATGCATCTTTTGTATTTCATAAACTCTCTGAAGTTTTCATGAACATAAATTAAATTCAAATCCTAGATAAAATATAACAGTTTACAGTATATTACAAGATAATTTAATTTTAAAGTTGGGATAAATTATTCATAAAAGCATAAATATATTATTTATTTTTTCATTTCAAGTTTCAATCAATCTTTATTTGTATTAATTTACAGTGGTGAAACTTGCCAACAGATTTTTGGATCTGAGCCATGAAGAGACAGAAGCCCTTTACAATGAGGCTCAAGAATATATCCTAAGCTCAACAGGAACTTCCTCTTCGGGGTGAACATAACTTGGAGGAATACTGGAGAGCAGTCAGCAACCTTACAAATCCAGTAACAGGAAAACTGAAGTTATAACTTCTTTGCAGGCTGAGCATGGTTGTTTTGTCATTGACACATTCTAGTGCTGATATAGAGAGGACATTCTCCATTCTTCACAAAATACAAAGTGATTCAAGTGGAAATCTGAACCAGAGACCTGTTGAGAGCCTGTTAAGTGTGAAGCTTAATAATCACAATGAATGTCATCAGTGATCACAAGACAGTGATCTTGTGAAGGAAGTTAAAAATTACATTGGATTTTATATAAGAAATAAAATCTTTGCAGTGAACTTTAGGATAAACAACTCTTCCTTTTTCATTTAATTGACAATATACTGGCTCATATTAATTATTACTGTAACATTTTCTATCAGAATCTGAATCAGATTCATGTTCAGAAGAATACATATTATAACAAAAAATGCACTTATGTTTTCAATCCCCTTAAAACACATACAATTTATGCTGATAAAAAATGTACTGGTTTAGAAGCCAATCTACAGATCAAAATTTTTAAATCTACTGTTTTGAGATCCTGGTTCTGTCACATGTATGTTGTAGTGAGTTGGGCCCTTTGCAGTGCACCAATCACTAATAGCTCTAGGTACGTGTAAAATGTATACAAAATTAGGTGTTCACCAGAGGTTTGCTTTTTAGCATTAGTATAAAGGAGAATTTTTTGCTTTTGCTTCTGCAGTTGATAACTTTCCTGATGCTTAGGTTGTCAACATATTTGTAAGCTGTTCAACAGCAGTAAAAGCAGTATTAGTCCATATCATAACATTGCTTGGTCCATTTTGGTTAAATGTCCAGTTGACAGCCTGTTGAAATTGGCTCTAAGTTTTGGTGGATGTAGATATAGTCACTTTTTATTTTATTTTGATGTAAGTTGATGTAATATTAATAATGACTAATAGTATCTCCGAAATTCTCTTGATAAAATGTTGATTTAATAGCAGTAATACAATAGCTGCTACTGTTGCATTGATATCCTTTTCTGGGACTGAAAGTCCCCAGGCTATAGAGTTTCCTCTGCCAGTTAGTATTGGAGCATTGGAATGTTCTAGAACTGAAAGAACAAGAACCAGTCCGACTCCTACTGTAAGGCTAAGTACAATAGTTTATGACTATTTGTTGAGGCAAATAGCCTCCCTCAAATTAAGCAATGCAGTAGTAGCAGTTACCTAGTACTATTGCAAAAACTCCCTCCTCCCACCCTGCTCTGATGTCCTGCACACGCAGGTCCAAGTCAAAGGAGGATGGGATTCTGAATACAGACTGTAATGCAGGAATCAGACTGGTTCTTGTGAAAATACAATGGTCCCTCTCTTAAAAGGCCATCCTTTCTGTAATGAAAATGTGGTCTTATAAAAGAGGTGAATTCATCAAGGGGACAAAATGATTAAAAGACACTATTTTGGTGTCTGGCAAGGTTTAAGTTTTTTAAACATTTTTGATTGTAAGCTAAACTTGAACAAACTTATAATCACATTTTGTGTCACAACTATTTGCACAACTTTGTTACAGACAGAAGAACATTTGCCCCTCAGACATCTCCATCACATCGACAAAACCAACAGCACCCACATGTTATGGCAGAAAGAATAGATTCCATGATTCCACTTGAAAAGCAAAAGTAAGTATAATATATAATATCTGTAAAGGTTTCAGATTAAAAAGTCATACTTGAGTTTTTCTTGTCTTCTCACTTGTGATGATGATTAATCAGCAAGATGAATCTGTCATGATTTCAGATTGGAAATGAAAAGATGAAATTTGGTAAGCTATTTTTTTTGTCTGATGGTGCTTGTGTTCTGTAAATGAATATAAAGTAACATTAAAAATTTGTTATAACATACTTATAAAATATGGGCTGCATGGTTATTAATACAAAGTATTTATTACACTTAGAAAAATCTGCCTTTTCCATGGCCTTTTTGTAGTTTATACTGTGTTATGGAATGGAATCATACCTGCCAGAACATGATGTATCACACAAAAAACTTTTACTGTTAAAAAACCCACAATTTTCAGTTATCTTAGTAAAATAAAAAAGAGAGAGAAAGTGACCTTTCCTGACACCATGATATATGCCCATAACCTGTATAAACAGTACACAGTTGTGTTTAATGCTCATGGAAAACTATCACCTTGGGCAGTTTATACAGTTGATTGTCATAGAGGTGATTAAAATGTCAGTTGGTCAGAGTAAACAACCACCCTTGCACAGATTACTTAAATGACTGACAATGGCTAGGGTGATGCTGTGTTATGAATCCTTTGTGGAAGAACCCATTAAAAGTGGAACAAAACAATTTGTTTGAAGTTTGGTAAATCAAAGAGACATGGGTTGAAGAAACAAAAGTTATTACTCTTTGATGCCTTGAATCATAACGCTTAAGCCATCTTTATTATTATTATGATATAATTAGTTTTATTGTTACAGCATTATTAGTCTTATCCATTATAAAAACTCCATGATATAATTAGTCTTATCTATTATAAAAACTCCATGATATAACTAGTGTTATTGTTACAGCATTATTAGTCTTATCCAGTATAAAAACTCCATGATATAATTAGTTACAGCATTATTAGTCTTATCCAGTATAAAAACTCCATGATATAATTAGTCTTAGCCAGTATAAAAACTCCATGATATAATTAGTCTTATCCAGTATAAAACTCTATTATATAATTAGTCTTATCCAGTATAAAATCTCTATTATATAATTAGTCTTATCCAGTATAAAATCTCTATTATATAATTAGTCTTATCCAGTATAAAATTTCTATGATATAATTAGTGTTATTGTTACAGCATTATTAGTCTTATCCATTATAAAAACTCCATGATATAATTAGTGTTATTGTTACAGCATTATTAGTCTTATCCATTATAAAAACTCCATGATATAAATAGTGTTATTGTTACAGCATTATTAGTCTTAGCCAGTATAAAAATTCCATGATATAATTAGTGTTATTGTTACAGCATTATTAGTCTTAGCCAGTATAAAAACTCCATGATATAATTAGTCTTAGCCAGTATAAAAACTCTATGATATAATTTGTATTATTCCAGTTATCTAATATACATTACTTCATATTTAACATTTGTTGCCATTTTTAGATTTTACCATGGCTCAGTTAAAAGAGATTATGCAGAGAAATTGTTGCTAGTACATAGAGAAGGAAGCTACCTGATTAGGCTTAGTGAGACCTCCCGGAATGCATACTCTCTGTCCATCAAGTAAGTAACAATCATCTTCATGATTAATTATTGTCTTTGGTTGATAGCACATGGATTAGCTGCACTTATATTTAGTAGTGTAGCATCATAATCCTAATGTCTGCAAAGTCCTGTATTTTTCATTTCAAGAATTATGCATGAAGAATACATACGCAAAATGCACATACCTACCTCTCAATGCTGGTTATATTTCATACCATCTGATTTGTCATAGACCACAATATATATTTTAGCAGTCTGAGCATAGCCTATACCCCTCCATTGAGAACCATGCCAACAGACATGTCTCGGAATCAGTCTTGCGTGTTGTTTATATACTCAACATTGCAGTTCAACACTCACTGTCCGATGTCATAGCTGCTTCAGTTATTCTCCAGCTCACAGAAAGAGATGCATTCCTATCCACGTTGATGCTACTACAAGACCATCACAAGGCCATCTAAAATCACAACCACTATCTTCCAACCTCCTTATTTTATGGCCATACAGAGGAGGTCAAGAAACTGACCCAAAGAGGCAAACCTCAGGCAAGTCCAACATCCCAAAACCAAGTCCTCATTTCCTAAGACAGACCAGAGAAGTAGGAAAGAGTTGACCTCCAAGATAATCCAGATGGGAGACCCTCATCCAACACCTTTTCCTCAATGAAGGCCCAATTTCTGAAAGCTACTAATGACAAAACACGGGGAAAAAAGGACTGGTTTCTACCCAGCTTCTCTCTCCGACAGCTTTGATGCAGAAAATGACATGAGATTCATGCACTTTTCAGACATTCTGGTGAGAGGAAGACTTCAACTTCTTACAACAGAATGGGAGAGACTCTGCCTGATGACCCATGGGTCTTGCAAATCATCTCAGAGGATCTCCAGATCACAGTCAGCTACCCACCCCCACCTGTCAAGGGCTCGCTTTGCTACAAACATCCCCAGAGACCCATACAAAGCTAATTTCTGCAGCAGGAAACAAACACTCTTCATACAAAAAAGGTGGTAGAGATTGTCCTCAACACAAACTCACTGGGGTTTTACTCCAGACATTTCAAAGTTTTCAAGGTTCATGGCAAGTTCAGACCGGTCATAGATCTTAGCTCTCTCAACCAACACAGTCAGGCATCCAAGTTCAGAATGGAGACCCTGAGATCTGTTCTAAATGCTGCTCTAGTGGAAGATCTCACAGTCAGGTTAGAACTCCAAGATGTCAACCTTCATATTCACATTTGCAGGTCTTCCTGGAAATTACTGAGGTTTTCATACAGGGACACCATGTACCAGTTAAGGGCACTCCTGTTTGGTCTGAATCTCAGTCCCTGGGTCTTCTCTAAAATCATGGACAAAGTCATGTCAGCCTCCAGAACCATCTCCACGCCCAGAACATCGAACTATGATAACAACATTGTACAAAAGGATCAGCTGAGCAATCGTTGTACCAAGACATTGCATTTACCTGAGCTGAGTTAGTCACCCTCAAGAACATGCCTTAGAAATCATCTTGGTAATGTCTTTCATCCACTCATCTCATGGATCTTCACAGTGTGGTTGCAGATCTTTTCATTTTTGACTGCTTGCTCATGAGACTTTGGCAGATGATCCTCCTATCTTAGTGGCAACAAAACTTTGCCACTAGACCAAATGATCAAAGTTTCAGACTGTTTGAGGTCTCATCTCAGCAAATGGGAGGACCTCACTTGGCTTACAGTGTGTATCCTGCTGCAGGATCAACTACTGGAAATCAATATTGTCAGAGAGGCCAGACAAATGGATGTGGTGCCCTACTTTCAAGAAGTAGGGTTTGGTCCCTTCAGGAGTGCTCCATGCACATCAGTCTCCTGGAGATGAAAGCCATAGCAAATGCCTTTCAATTATGGCAGGAGATGCTGCTTGGAAAAGACGGTCTCATTCTGTCAGTGACAACTTGACTGTTGTCATTTACATCAGAATGCAAGGTGGAACCAAGGACCCAAACCTCTGCATTCTTGGTTGAGATTTTCCCAGGTGGTGTCATCATTGACAAAACCACATTCAAGTCTGCCACATCTCAGGTAGGCTCAATGTCCCAGCGCACTCACTCTCCTGGCAGAATTGGTCAATCCACATGGAATGGTCTCTTCACCCCTCAGTCTTCAGTCAGATCTGTACCCTCCTGAATGTAGTGTTTGAAATTCCATCGAAAATGTGTGTTCTCCTCACCTGCTGAAACAATTGTATATGCAGGGTTTTTTTTTTAATCCAGTGATGATGAACCTTCATACCTGTCTCATATCAAACAAGCCCTCAGAACTAGTGGTGGACAGAATTGTTTGAGCAATGAAGTTCACCATTTTGAAAGCTTATGAGGGGAAATGGAGAGTTTTCTCCCAGCAGTGCAAGCAGATACACATCTTTCCTTTAAAAGCAATGATATCACAAAAAGATAACTTCCTCCTATAGCTTTTTGTGTAGAAGAAGTTAGCTTCAGTCACAATCAAGGGCTGCTGTTCCATGATTCCAGATAATGTTTTGTCATCATGGAAAGGAGGAGATAGGCCAAGACAAAGACCTCTCCAACCTTCTTGCCAATTTTGACTTGTCTCAACTGAAGGTCTTGACCCTCTATCTGAAATAGAGTGTACCATAAATTCTGACATCACTGACTCACCTTTCATACAAGACCTGCTTCATAGTCACTTTATCAACAGGAGGCAGAATTGATTAGGTTCTCACCTTATCAGTTGACTCGAACTGTATACTGTTCCACCATGATGGTATGGTTTCTCTCATAACAGCCCCAGAACAGGCTTCCACTCAGTGGAAATTAGTTTTTGTCTTGAAAACTGTCTTCTCTGGATCCTTCTAATAAGGGGTTATCTGCAGGTCCCTGTCAAGGGTACTGGAGTGGTACCTGAAACAGACTGAGTCTGATCAGAACAGGGAGATCTCACTTGTTCTTACCACTCAGAGAAGGAAGGGACAATATTTCCTCTCAGGCTCAGTTTTCCTGCATCCATTAGTTTCACTCAGTTGACAAGAAACTAACTCAAGACCAGATGAAATTCTTAAACATATTGGCTTATAAGATTAGGGCAGTCACCAGTAGCATAGCATTAGAGCGCATCTGCTCACTAACTAACATCATTCAAGGCATGGAATGGAGGTCAGACACGACATTCTCCATCTTTTACCTAAGAGACCTTTCAAGCCAAAGGGCTCAGCTTGACCTGTTGGGACCTATAAAAGCAGCACAACAGGCTACCTTCCTCTGTCACTCACTAGCTTTCATAATGACATGGGTAACTCTTCTTCTGCTGGATTTGCATTAGCAATAATTTGATCTAAACTGCATCCATTCATTGACTATGTGCTAATTTCTAATCTGTGTCTCACACTAGACTCGAAGCTTCTTTACATACATTAGGAGACCAGAGCCAGGGCCAACTTTTGGGTAAGGGAATTAACTCTTTCTGCCACTTACCTACTCTTCTAACATATTATGATCTGATCAGGTGACATACACTATTTGAAAAAGAAACCAATTTTGGGAATAAAATTTTTCTTTGATAATACTTACTGAATCATAATATGGGCACACCCTCCTAAGCCCTCACAGAGTCACATTCCTGGAAGAGCATGCACATGCACACAAGCATACCTGCCAACCATTACGCTTTTGGTGTAATCATTCCGCTTTTTTTCACCTAATTACGTCTTACACTTGCCTGTATATGGATTAGGCTTTTCTGGAACATTAAAAAAATAATAATAAAGCAAGGTAGCCTGTATTTGAAACATGCATTTCTAAAACTTCCTTGATGAATGCAAGGTTCCAACAATGACAGAATGCTCGTTCCAGGGCCCAATGTGCCAATCAAATTTAGTTTAACAACCATTCATGTTGAGCCAAAGTACCCAGATGTGTAAACAATTGCCTACCTGAAAAAAGATGTATGTCATGAAAAGCGCTATGAGACCTCTACTGGCAGCACGACTTATGTCGTGACAAGCATGTTAAGGGTTAACAATTAAATAAAAATTGTATACTGTGCAGAGTATATTTTTAAATGTGCGACTTTAAACTAATTTGTGGGAATTCTCATGCATCACTGCTCTCCAAGTGTGCGAATTCGTACAAATTTTGCGTGATTCACACACTTGCATGTCCTGGCAGCATCTCTGCAAATTGTGTATTTATAATGACAGTTTACCTTATAGGATGTTTAAGTTCTGTGGAATATAATTAAAGTTCTGTGGAATATAATTAACTCTATTTTCATAACCTGCAGCTATCAGTGGTGAATGTTTTTTGTTTTTTCTTCTTTCTTTTCATTTCTGTGTACAGAGGCCACCAAGGCATTCCCATGCATATCAAGATTACATGTCGTGCCGATGGTAGCTACATCCTGGGAGAAAATAGCGCTCCATTCAATACCATTCCAGAGATGATTGATTATTATGCCAGCAATGCTCTTCCTGTCAAAGAAGCTGAGAAAATATGTCTTATTCATCCCATTAGTAAGTGACACTTCAGATCGCTCAACAATATTGCTGTTGTGCACAGTTATTTCTCACTATGGATTGAATCATTTAGAATGTCATATATATTTACCTCAATATAATCAGCACTCGTCTGCCGTCATGTAATTTCTTGGCAGATCACAGTTAACATCATGTTTTACTTAAAAAATGTGCACGTTGTACAATGGTAGACCTGTATCTGCTGGCAAAGTATGCAGTGTTGTACAATGGTAGACCTGTATCTGCTGGCAAAGTATGCAGTGTTGTACAATGGTAGACCTGTATCTGCTGGCAAAGTATGCAGTGTTGTACAATGGTAGACCTGTATCTGCTGGCAAAGTATGCAGTGTGAGAAATGGATCTATGTTCTTCACTGTTGGGTGGATACTTTACCCTACCAAATATGGTAATCAAATCTTCTTTTCACTCAGATGTGTAGAACCTTTTTAAGAAATACGAGGCTGCTTGTATACCAATGTTTTTTTTCTTCAGATTTTAGTGTAACTTGCAGTGTTTCAATCACACCGTATAGCTATGCCACAATTGTACTGACTGAAGTTCTGCAATTTATTCTTAAACATGTAGAACTTTGTAACAAATGTTGAATAATTCTTACTGTATGTAACAAATGTTGAATAATTCTTGCTGTATGTAACAAATGTTGAATAATTCTTACTGTATGTAACAAATGTTGAATAATTCTTACTGTATGTAACAGATGTTGAATAATTCTTACTGTATGTAACAAATGTTAAATAATTCTTGCTGTATGTAACAAATGTTGAATAATTCTTGCTGTATGTAACAAATGTTGAATAATTCTTGCTGTATGTAACAAATGTTGAATATTTCTTGCTGTATGTGCTCAACCATGTTGGACCTATATTATTAATGTTCCAAGTTACAAATATGCTTTTAGCTGACCTGTACAAAGTACAGGAGAGCTTATACTATACTCCCAGTATTGTTGGTGGTTTCTGGTTTTCAAAATTGTAGGTTGCAGAAAGCTTTACCCCAGGACTGAAGAAGCCATTTGAATGATGGCAAGTATTCAGGTGGTTAATGTTATCACAGTTATACTATTTAGGATAACAATGGACATGTGTACTTAGATGTAAGATTTTAGTTAGATGTGTGTATGTATTAGTATTTAAGAGCACGTCAGTACATTAATGGCTATACAGTGCCAATTAAAAGTAAAGTTCTAAAAGTGTAAAAATAAAGAATTGCACACACAAAAAAACATTCTGGTACAAATATTTTGATAATATTTTTGATTCATTCCACTGTCTTTTCATAAGTCATCATATTAATGCTAGCATCTATGTAACAATTACAAATTTTGTTGGAATGAGTATCAGTTTTGTCCGTAAGTTTTAACTTGATAGCTTAGGTGCAAGCCAGGAAGTTAGAACTTATACATGTATTTGTGATATATTCTTATGAAAAACCATGATGTTGTACAGGGCATGTAAATATGGTTTGAAGCTTAGTTATGCCACTAGTTTTTTATATGCACACCATAAGGCAGAGTGTATTATCTAATTTGACCTTGTCTACCTGTCCATCTGTTACCAATTTCATTTCTGAACAATAACTCAAGTTTTTCACCATCAACAGTTACCAAACTTTGTGACGGCTTGCATCTAGAGTAAGGAAGAACCCTGTCGATGTCCAGGTCAAAAGATCAAAGGTCAATGTCACTGTGAATGAAAAAAGAAAAATGGTTTTTGCACAATAACTTGAGTTCTTCACCATCTACAGACCAAACTTTGTGGATGGCATGCACTTGGGGTGAGGAGAAACCCTATGTAATTTTCTTTCAAAAGGTCAACTGGCAGGGTCACTGTGACTGGTTTCTGCACCATAACTGGAGCTCTCCATCATGTATGGTTACCAAACTTTGTGGATGGCTTGCACTTACGGTAAGGAAGAGCCCTATTTATATGGGGATAGAAAGGTCAACAGTCAAGGTCACTGTGACTGAATGAAGCAAACTGGTGTCTGCACACAGAATTTAAGTTAGAGGAGTATTAAACACATGGCAGCTGTATAATGTGCCATCCATGTTACTCTTGTTTATACTGTAAATAATTACCGATGTCTGTGACACATTAATGAAAAAATATCCACCATTAGGTATATATGCATTTATGTACATTTAAATATGATATTTTAGATTGGTGCTTTTGTTAAAGTTGCAATACTATTCACATAATAAACTTGTCATGTAAGATTAGTCCAGGCATATACAATTTTCTTTATCTTTGATTATTTAGTATTCATCATGTACCTAAGCACTATGGTTATATGTAGTTTAGTAAAATTTCAGGCGATCGGTTCACAAAACATACGTAACTTACAGGTACTTGTAAAGCTGCACATAGCCCAAATGTAAGTTAAAAACCCATTTCATGTTTCATGCAAGTGATCATAAACAACACTCAAAACTGTATACACAAGCCCAATAACTTGAGTAAATCTTACACAAGTTCCTTACATTTACTTGCATTTGACGTAAACAAATATGATGATCACTCTATCTCATCAAAAAATAGAAGAAAAGGGTAGGTTACAGTGAGTACACTGTATTCTGATTTAGAATTATAACAATAGACACAGTCATGATTTATTTTTTTCTCTGAACTTTAAGAATGTATGGAAATAATGTTTTTATTTTCATAGATAATTAATAAAAAAGATTGATGTACATAACTGGGAAGCTTTCACATTCAGGATAAACATGTACAAAGAAATAAAACTCAGTTCAAGGCATTTTTATTTTGATATGATCTTGAATGCATTGCATTTCCAGTATTTCACATCATTATTTAGAGGAGTTGTGGCCTCAGAATGCCTGTCTTTTGGTTTTGCAACAGAAGTTGGCCCTGCTGAGCAAATTGTATAGAGTAGAGCCCTTTACAATGTTCCTATCACTACTATCTCTAGTTAGTTATATTGTTTAGCAGGGTAGTAATATCACAGATAGTAGCAGTAGCTGGTTAAAAAACATTTTGTTTATTTAGCCCGTCCTTTTTAATAGATGCTTCTTTCTGCATCTTTTTCACGATTTTCATCTTCTAAGAAAGTGAAATGAATAAGGGATTGTGTACAAAACCATTTAAAGATCGCAATAAATACCTTCAGTCTACACCAGCAGTCACACAACACACACACACATTAAAAAGGGATTGTGTACAAAACCATTTAAAGATCGCAATAAATACCTTCAGTTTACACCAGCAGTCACACAACACACACACACACATTAAAAAGGGATTGTGTACAAAACCATTTAAAGATCGCACTAAATACCTTCAGTTTACACCAGCAGTCGCACAACACACACACACACATTAAAAAGGGATTGTGTACAAAACCATTTAAAGATCGCAATAAATACCTTCAGTTTACACCAGCAGTCACACAACACACACACACACACATTAAAAAGGGATTGTGTACAAAACCATTTAAAGATCGCAATAAATACCTTCAGTTTACACCAGCAGTCACACAACACACACACACACATTAAAAAGTCATCATGCACCTCAATCTTAAAGGTTATAAATTTTACACTGTACAGATTAAAAATATTTTGTTAAGGTGTTGGATTAAACTATGATACAAAGTTTTGAACCTCATCAGAATTTATTTCTCTACAGGAAGAAAGTTCCTACAATCTTCCATATATAATAGGCTACTTTTTTTTTTTTAAATCTGCAGTGGGTAGGCTTGACAAGTTACAGGCCGAGTGTTCCTAAAATCACTAGGTTACTTGTCCATTGTTCTTACACAGTCTTTTTTTTTTATATCTAAACAATGTATAACAAGCAGCTAGACATGAAATGCTTTAAGGTATCTCTGGAAGAATCTCCAAATGTGCAACTTGCTTGATAAAAAAGACTTCATAAAATCAATAAAAAATCTAGATTTTTTCTATGATATTCTTTACAAACTTGGGCAAGTGACAGAATATTTTACTTGCCCAGAAGAAATTCAACTTGCCCTTAATTGATGGGCAATCTCTCTTTCTCTCTCTCAGATCCACTAATAGATAGATAGATGAAGAGAGAGGATCAAAAAGTTATCAATATGGTCCTAAAATGTTGCATTTTATGGTTAACTAGAAATATATTCTAGAATGGAAAGAGATCAAACTTAATATTATTATTATTTTGAAATCAAACTATCATTGCCAAAATGTAAATGGCAACAGCAACACAATAATTAGTAAAATTCCAATTTGTTTATGTTCCTTTAATCTTTAGTGAAGGGTTTTACCACAAGGAAACAGTATTTTGTTAGCAAATGAAATACTGATGCACAATATATTCTTTTTTTTTCCATTTCTTCACATTCTCTTTCTTTTCTATTTTGTAATCTTTCTTTTTTCCAAGACAAGCATTAGTTAGATAAATAGCTGGGAATATAATGATTTAGAGGATTAATGAATTTAGGTTCTTATGTGGTAAATCTTTGTAAGTGTAAACTAGACATGCACTGTACATTACAGAAAAATCCCTCTACTTACCTTTTTACTGATTATTACAATTTAGGGCCCTTTTTTTGTAATAAAAATCAAATATATTTTTAGAAAAGTGTTGCTTTTTTGTGTGATCTTAATATGGCCCTTTCTCAGTAGTTCAATGGAAAAAAATGAGGTTGATGATAAAGTTGTGATTCTTTTTACTTTGTGCAGTTTATTTCATTTTTTTAAAATAACCGTTGTTTCATTTTCATGTTTCTCAAATATATTTAGAGTTTAATATTGATGATGACATTGACCTCTGTCAACAGAATCACAAGTTTACAATTTAAATGATTTTTGTGCTGTTCTATATGACAATTTGAAACAAATATGAACATATCATCCCTTTTTTTACTGTTTTACTAGAAAATGATACAAAGCCACTGACATTCAGTGAAACTGAAGAGAGATTTCTTGCAAAATGTTCCAGTGATATGTATTTTAACTTTACATACACACATGTTATGCATACATATCTTATGATCCAGTTACAGACACTTTTGTAAAATGTAATAGCGTTCAATTACACATGGTCACTTACATACACATATATGCCTACAACCACTTGTAAGTTACATACACTTTGTGAAACAATGGCCAGTTGTCCCTACTCATTAGAGGACCTGGCTGTCAGGATGGTTGCTACTCAGATTAGTTGGTAATTGTGTAAAGAATAAATCATATATCCATGATAAACTCTACCTGTCCAGCTCCTCAGACAGCACAGGTAATTGTTCCCAGCCTTCCTGTAGAAAAGAGGAGCACATATTATCCCTGCTTCTGTCCATCCATCCATCCATTCCATCCATCAGTCCTTCAGTCTTTCACACTTTCACTTTCCCTTTATAACTTCAATCTATTTGAGATTAAGGGATGAAACTTGGTATACTTAAATATCATGACTAGAAGGTGTGTCTTGCATACTACATTGGTCATCCTATCTTTAAGATCAAGGTCCTAGCTCAATATTTTCCATTACACCTTCCCTTCTGCTCTATAACTTTCAAACCATTTGAGATTAAGGGATGAAACTTGGTATACATATACATCATCACTAGAAGGTGTGTCACATACCAATCGGGGTTCCTATTGTCAAGGTCATAGGTCAGTATTTACATTTTCCATCACACGTTCCTTTCTGCTCTATAACTTTAAAGCTGTTTGAGATCAAGGGATGACACTTTATATACTAATGCATCATCACTAGAAGGGATGTTGCATACCACTTTGAAGGTCCTATCTTCAAGATCAAGGTCATGGTTAAATATTTTGTGTTTCCAGCACTCTTTCCCTTTTGCTCAATAACTTTAAACTGTTTGAGATTAAGTGATGAAACTATGGATACTTATACATCCTCATTAAAACGTGTTTGCGTACCACATTGGAGGTGCTATCTTTAAGGTCAAGCTCATGGCTCAGTATTTTATGTTTTCCATCACACTTTCCATTCTGCTTTATACCTTTATAGCTGCTTGAGATTAAGAGATGCAACTAGGTATACATATATTTCATCATTAGCAGGTGTTTTGTGTACCACATTTGGGGTCTTGTCTTCAAGCTCTGTGCCTATTGTCCATTACACTTTTCTTTCCACTGAAATTTTAGAACCTTGTGAGATGAAGGGATGAAGTATGGTATAACTATATATCATCACCAAAAGGCATGTCAGGTACCACAATGGTGGGGGTGGGGGTCCTATCTTCAAGGTCAAGGTCAAAGGTCGATATTTTAGATTTCAATCACATTTGCTGTTCTGCTCTCTAACTTAGCAGCAGTTTAAGAAAAACGGATGAAGCTTGGTATACTTATATATTGTTACTTGAAAATGTATTATATTGTATATTTGAGGTCTTGTCCTCAATGTCAAAGTCAATATTTTAAGGTTTCTTTTCATTCTGCTTTATATCATAATAGCTATTTGAGGCACAGGGATGAACCATGGTGCACTTATGCTTTCCAGTTTGATGGCATCTCATGTATCATAGTTAAATTTTATCTTCAGGGTCAAGGTCATTGGTCTTTTTTTCTTTATTCCTTTTCTTCATTTTTCCTCAAATGAGATAGATCAATGAAACTTGGTTACTTTTTATGTCTTAATGATCATAGATTTCATTATTGCGAACTTTTGTGACCTCACCATGGTAGACAGGGGACAAAAATTAACTGAATTTGCTTGTTGTTTATTTAATATTTGGCATGCCACTATATGCAATGTTCACTTTGTTGAAATGCAAGTTAATACTTGACATTTGAGATATTTTCGCAATTAATTTAAGTTTATGTAACTCTTATCTCATTAATCTGAAGATGCAAATTGTCATCAACAGATTGGCTTCAGTTCCCAATAGATTTACCTATTCTTGAAATAGGTGTCTGTGATCTTTTGGAGCAAACTTATTATCCTTGACAGAAATAGTCATTTATTGCATATTACAAAATACAGTACTCCTTCACTATAATGCTGTTCATAGAAGCCACAAAAGTGGACTGCTTTTTAGGTTCGATCACCTTTTATTGAGGTATTTTTTATAAAAGTGGACTGCTTTATAGGTTCGGTCACCTTTTATTGAGGTATTTTTTATAAAAGTGGACTGCTTTATAGGTTCGGTCACCTTTTATTGAGGTATTTTTTATAAAAGTGGACTGCTTTATAGGTTCGGTCACCTTTTATTGAGGTATTTTGGACTGCTTTATAGGTTCGATCACCTTATATTGAGGTATTTTTTTTATAAAAGTGGACTGCTTTATAGATTAGGTTGCCATATATTGAGGTATTTTATATGTAATATTACTATTAAATAATGAAATGGGATCCATGACCATATCCACTTTGTGAAAGGGTGTATGTTATACTTTATGATAAGGGAGTACCTTATACTGAGGCACTTTATGGTAAGGGAGTACCTTATACTGAGGCATTTTATGGTAAGGGAGTACCTTATACTAAGGCAATTTATGGTAAGGGAGTACCTTATACTGAGGCAATTTATGGTAAGGGAGTACTGTATGATGTATCTTACACATTATTGGTTATACACTTAGAAAAAAAAATGTTTTGGTTTTTTTAAGACCTTCAGACTAGTTAAAATAATATGAATTTTCCCCACGCATTTATTATGGTAAGATGACACTAAATATTGCAATCAGTTATTTCAGGGGAGGTAATTATGAAAGAATGGTGTCATATGAAACCTGTCTATAAAATCATGGGATAAAATGAATGTCATATTAAACATGTATAATTTTTAATCATATTAAATAAATTTATGCTGTTAATGATGTATTAAATCAATAATAATAGAAACAAAAAACAGATCTATAAGGTTCTACTGTATATTTGGATATGTGTAACTTTTATTTCTTGGATTAGACCTTGTATATTATGATTATTATACCCCAGTACTCTTGTAATCTCTGCATACCGTAAAATATAACAATTTCAGAGGGTGTAATTTACATACAGTTTGATAAATGCAGCTTTGTCCTTTGTGTTGGTGGAAAAGACACTTTGTTTTGAAACTTTTTTATAACTTATTTACCATGCACAATTAATATGCAGATTTTCTTCTCAGCATTTTTGTTGTTTAATTTGCATCTGCATTATTGTTTACAAAGGAGCAGGGCTGTACAAATTTAATAGCCCAATTCCCAGGACTGTCAATTTTTCTGTCACACAAGTACCTGACAGAAAGAATTCAATCTGGGGCAAGTGTAATTTTTCAAAAACAGAAAGTCTGGAATTTGTTGCCAGATACATACACACTGTCTTTTTCCAGTTCTGTCATCTTCTGGTTCATCATTTTTCCTCTTAACTGTGTTATGACTAATGCAGAGTCCAGAATTGACTATTAGTATGTGCCATTATGGTATGCTGAAATGTGACTTTCCTAACAATGACAAAAGACAATGAATGGCATTATTTATAGAGATTGAAGTAAAATAAATATTTCACCAAAGTACAGACAAGTTATTAGTGATATATGTTCAGATTTCTTCTAAACTAGGTAGACACAGTGCACCCGATCATTTGTCCCCAGTAGCAGGAGACCATTGTTGTATCTAAGCCATTTTTTAATTTTCTAAACACTTCAAAGCCCGAAGTAGATGTGAACTGCTGTTTAATCATGATATTGTCTATACACAAAATACTTAAGAGTTCAAGCTAGATTATATGTGAACTGTTGCTTAATTATGATATTGTCTATACACAAAGTACTTTGAGTTCAAGCTAGAGTAGATGTGAACTGCTGTTTAATCATGATATTGTCTATACACAAAGTGCTTTCAGTTCAAGCTAGAGTATATGTGAACTGTTGTTTATTCATGATATTGTGTATTATTTGTGTGTGTATATGCATATGTTCCAATTGTCCCATTGTATTAAAAACATTTGCTTTTAAACTTCTGGTGCTTTAAAAAGAAGTACTGTATATAGTCGCTTAGAAGTTGAATCCAGCTGCAAACAACATAGATCCTGATCTACCATCGCATAATGCACCAGCCGATCAGGGTCTGTGTTGTTTCTTCTACTGATTACTCCTAACAAACTGCATAAACTCAGATCTGCCAGCGCAGTATGTGATGGCAGATCTGGGTTTGTGCAGTTTGCAGTTGGACTCAATTTATAAGTGAGTATATATTGTACATACCCTGTTTCTATTATTTTTAAATTTAGATCACTACTATTTAGCAACAGATTTTATGAGACTAAATGATGTAAAGGTTTGGGTCAAATGTAGAGCATATAGTTTTAGCATTGTAAACTATTTTATATTATTGCATATGCATTATAATATTTGCTGTATTTCTTCACTTGTTAAATTTTGCATACATATTCTAACAAGAAAGTAAAGTTTTTACATAATAATAGTCAGCTCTTGTTACAATGGCCAGGTTTGTTTCTGGCTATTTTGTTGTACAGTGTAGTAGCAAATTTGTCATTATCAAGATCATGCTTTTGATTGAGAGGGTTTTCATTCTTGTCTTACCAAGGTCGAAACGGCATGTAGAAATGAGAAGAAGGAGTCAGAAATATAAATCTTTACTTGATACATAACATTATCATAATTAATGTTTATATCTTGTACATATTGTCCCACATTTAAAACTCATTATTCTATAAATAAAATGTTTCCATACTACAATTTTAGATCTTCCTGGTGCAAGTCAAATTGCAAGGAATAACTGTATCATTATAAAGAGTAATATATAGAGCCCTCACTATAAAGCCCTACCATCTTAAAACAGTTCCAGTTAGGAGGTATGTTTGGTTCATGGATCCCATTTGGTTTAATGGTTGTAAAATTATATGTATAATTTCAGTATATGGCAGTTTTACTAAAAGGCAGTATACTGTAGGCTTCCATGGACAGCATTATAATAAGGGAGTAGTGTATACTGTACTTCATTATAAGGCAGTCTCACTATAAGACAGTATACTATATGGCTCCCATGGACAGCACTATAATAAGGGAGTAGTGTATACTGTACTTCATTATAAGGCAGTCTTACTATAAGACAGTGTACTCTGTGGCTCCCATGGACAGCACTATAATGAGGGATGACTGTATAGTGTACTTCATTATAAGGCAGTCTCACTCTAGGCCAGTATACTCGACAGCTCCCATGGATAGCATTATAAATAGGGAGTACTGTGTCTCTTTTGTTACCAGGAATTCTCTATCAAGAGTCAGAAGCTGAATAATCCATTAAAATAAATTTACTATCGAATACATTTGTTCCCATCAGTTTTCTGTTTGAACCCAAAGATTTCATTGTAATCAATGTTCTGATGAGAGTTGACTTCATTCTGAAGTACACTCAAAGTTAAATATACTTTGTTTTAATCTGCATTTTCCCAAAGATAACTTTTTTGTTGACAGAATTTTATGAATGGCACAAAATAATCTCTAGGATCTCCTTTTGAAATGACTTGAAAAAAATATTTATGCAGTTGTGCAACAATTTACTTGTATAATGAGATACTTTTGTCTGCATTTATGGAAGAAACTTCACTTTTTAAGGAAATCATTAGAAATTGTACAAAAAATTCTACCATTTTCATGGTATTTGCCATAATTCATCCAGCACCATACTTTATTTTTAATTACCAGACAAATTTAGGTACATGCAAAACTGTAATAAATGTTTTCAACAACATGTGCAACATGTTTGTACCATACTTTATTTTTATTTACCAGACAAATTTAGGTACATGCAAAATTGTAATAAATGTTTTCTACAACATGTGCAACATATTTGTAACGCTAAGATATATTAATATTACAATTCATTGGTTGGTTGGCATGTAACAGCAACTTTTTTATTCATGTGAAAGAATCAGTATCTTCTGCTGGGAGTGGGGCAATCTCTCTTTTGAATACCATAATTTTGTAAAAATAGAAGATTTGCATGATGTAATTTGTGTAAATGAGTTCAAAGAAAAAAACTTGTAAAATACTATAATCCTGCAAGTGGTATGTATATACTTTACTTATTTGGAATGTATATACTTATATACTTTACTTATTTGGAATGTATATACTTATATACTTTACTTATTTGGAAAGCTATTGTAAGAGATAACCAGTCTTAAAATCCCATAGTACACTTGTACCATTTAGAATAAGGCAAAAGTGATAGGCAACTTCCATAGAATATATCTTTAAATAATCTTGGTTTTTAAATCATGTTTGTGGAAGAATGATATTCTATGATGTTTCCATGACATTTTAGAATTCTTTTTTGGATTTTACTAATTTTCATGATTGTTCTCAGAACAGCAAAAGCCCAAAATATTTTACAGGTTTACAAGGATTCAGAATACTATTCAAGCTTAGATTTTTGCCCAGGAAGGATTTTACTCCCTCCCAAGCCTATGACATGCTGCCAATTACACTGTTTCTAAATATATTTGTTTGCTTCCTAGAACAGTAACATTCAATGTCACGGGACATAACTCAAATTTTAATATTCAGTGGAAATGAATTAGAATTTACTAGAGTTGCCTCCTCTGACAATTTCACAGATGGACCAGATAAATACTAAAATGTTTTCTCGAAATTTATTAATGTATGTGCTTTTGAAATTTTGTATTAAGACAAAATAGAGATTATTTATAAGATTTATTTTCACATTATTTTAAGTGAAGTTAATGTTGGTTTAGAAATATTGTCAAATTGAGAATATTAATGGTAATATTTTGCAAGCTACATTTATCCTTCTGTACTGCTCATCATATTATCTAATCAACCTTGTAAGCCCTCAGTTATGAAATATTTTAATATAGTTATGAAATATTTTAATATATATTTTCTAATAATCAGTTAAAAGTGGATAATTTTATTATTATATTTTTTTTAGTAATGATTATATCCCAGTTAGTATTAATAGCTCATAATTTAAAACTGATTGGAATGGTCATTTACATTACATGCATATTTCTGAATGAAAGGTCATAATTACATTGACATGCATATTTCTGAATTAGTGCCAATAATTGTATGTGATGAACTGTATACCTTGATTTGTTGATTTATCTATTATTATTTGTTATTTTTCATCTTTGTGTTTTAGAAAAATATCACTTGTACATGTGATAATATTTTCTGACTTTTAACCTGTATATAAATATCACATAGGAATCATAGCTAGATTTGAGAATGTATCTGTTTGCTGAAACTTTCTTCATCAGAATCAGCCAAAATGTTTCTTTCAGCCCTCAGCCGCCATAATGAAATATGAAAAAACTACACACAAGGAAAAATTAATCGAATAGGTGTTTTAATAGAAGTGTATGAAAGAATTAATATTTGTAAAGGGTTACTCGCAACCTTTACACAGCTTTGAGAGGAAATAATTTTAACATTGTAGATCAAAAGTGCTAAACTTGCAGAAACATTTTATGCTGTCTAGGAATTGAGGATTATTTTGGTTCTATTTTTACTTGGTCAGCTTAGTGGTTAGCTACTTTCTCTTGTGATACTATAAAATACTTGTTAAAATTGATGACTGTCATTGCTGACATATGCAACTATCATATTACTCGCATATAAGCCAATACCAACTGCAAACTGCATAGACCCAGATCTGCCATCACATAATGTGCCGTCAGATCTGGTCTATGCAGTTTGTAAAGACTAATCAGGAGAGCAAAGAACATAGACCCGGATCTGCCGGCGCATTATGCGATGGAAGATCAGGGTCTATGTTGTTTGCATTTGGACCCAGATTATACTCGAGTATATACGGTATGTAAATGATGATGTTTGTCATGGAGATATGCAATGAATACTTTTTGAAGAAAACAGTTATAATCAGTATCACCAGACCCAGCATTACTTATGTCTAGCATATAAACTTACATTGATAAGAAAATTGTACAATGCAGGTTTTAAAATGATGCATGGGGATAAACATTACAGCTGAAATTTGTGAAGGAAAAAAAATAGTTGCTCAGATTTGTTCTTCTCTTAGCCAGAGAGAAAAGTTTGATTTTGATCTTTATAAAGGTTTTCAACTGCACCTTCATGAGTAACCAGTGAATTTTAGTTTTATCAATAAAAAGGTATAGGTGTTAAAAATCTGGGAAAAGAAATAAAAGGGAGTGATATGGTGTTATTTGCAATCCCTATAGAATGGTTTAAAGAACTTTCTCTTTTTTTATGACTTCGATACAAAAAAAAGTCTTGGCTTCTTTCGTAAACTTTAACTTGACTAGAGATTCTTTCCTTGTATGTTGTCTTTAACATTCTTATCATGAGAAAAATATGGGGATTGTGTTGTCAGGTTGATAAAGGGTATCTGGATGGATGTCGACGAATTATGAAGGGTTTACACAGTGCAGTCGTTTATGCTGTTGCTTCACATCTCTGGAGGTTGCAGCTCCAACTTTTTGCATGCATTGTTTTTAGTGGCCCACCTATCCATGGTCAGTGGGTTTCACATGGATTTTCTGTTCTATATCACAACACCAACTGTGCCGTGTTTGTGTGGGTGTTTGCAAGCACACACACAAACTTTTTTAAACAAACAGACTTACAATTTTGTAAGCTGGCCCCTCAGCAACTCAGCTGCTGCTGCAGGCTCACCAGATGTTTTGGTCCTTAAAAGGCCATTCCTATACTAATCACACCTCCTTATACTGGTCACCTCAAAAAAAATGGCCAACATTTTTGATCCCAACAGTGTGTGGTTTGGGGAAATTTCTCAGAAACTCCAAATATCAGTTATGGGAGTTTTATTAAAAGAATGCTGTCAAAGATTTGAAACAATCTTGTTTATATTTTGTAATTTTGTAATAAACATATCCAACACACTTTATTTATTTATTTTATTTTTTTAACTCAGTCACCCAATCTCTCTCTCTCTCTCTCTCTCTCTTTTTTTGCTCTCTCTCTCTCTCTATATATATATATATATTTTTTTTAAATGCACACACACACCTGCCTCTAGGAGCAGAATGGTGCTGATTTAAAAGATGATGTACTGATTTCTTTATTTTTTTAACTCAGTCACCCAATCTCTCTCTCTCTCTCTCTCTCTCTCTCTCTCTTTTTTTGCTCTCTCTCTCTCTCTCTATATATATATATATATTTTTTTTTTAAATGCACACACACACCTGCCTCTAGGAGCAGAATGGTGCTGATTTAAAAGATGATGTACTGATTTCTTTCTAAAGTCCTTAATGTCAGAAATATTTATTTTCTCAACTTTAATGAAACAAATTACCAAAAGGAAAACAGAGACTATAAAAATATTAACGTTACACACGCGTTTATCGGTATATCCTTGGGGTGGGGATAAGGTATCTTACAAAATGTCTGGTTGTGTGTACTATAAACTGTACCTCAAACTCAAAGCACCAAACTTATGATATTTGGACAATATCTACTTTATTTGGGCTTCGCATTGAGATGCGGGAACCATATATTAATCGCTTTTTCCGTCTGTCCGTTGCTTGTAACCAGCATAGCTCAAGAACCATTCAGCATATTCTGATGTAATTTGGTATGAACATTGCCTCATAGACCTACATGTGCCATTGATTGGTTTCGCCTGGTCTGCTCCATTTTGGAGATAGTTATGCGCCTTGTGCATATTCTTGTCTTCACATGGAGACTTGGAATGGGGTTTTGTTGTTGTTGTTGTTGTTGTTGTTGTTGCAGTTAGCATAGCTCAAGAATCATTCAACAAAAAGCTGATTAAAAAATTTGGTAAGGACATTGTCTCGTACACCTACATGTGCGTTTATGGCTTTTGTCCTGGTTACACCAATTTAAACACTTATCTTCCTTTGTCCTGTCTAAACCAATTTAAACAGTTATGGTCCTTCCATGGGAGGTTGCTTGTAATCAGCATAGCTCAAGAACCATTGAACATATTCTGATGCAATTTGATGTGAACATTGTTTCATAGATCTATGTGTGTCATCTCCGTCTTGGACAGAGATATGGTCCTTGTCGATCAACTTCACATCTTTATCTTTACATAGCATGTTGTTTGTATTGATGAGACCTTGAAGGAGTTGGATTTCAAATATTCCACGTTATCATTTGCACGAGCCATGGCCCCTGAATGCCCTTATTCTCCTAACTTTGGTTTCTGAACACAAGTTCCACTGTTTATGGCCCTGCAGAACAAATCGCGGTGATATGAGCCCTTTGTGATGCACCAATTGTTGATGGTTCTAATTTAAATGTATCAGACTAGGAGAAAGAATCAAGTTAAGAAAATCCTAAATGTTCTTTTTTTTTTATCTTTATTTTAATCAAAGTTTCAAACTATCAAAAAGTTTTGAAATGTTCAGTTTGATATTGAGTCTAGTGCTAAACAAGTTTCGAGAATATGGGCTTGGAACCCGCTCACCTTATGATTATTTGTGCCTCTTCCAGTGTGTGTGTGTGAGAGAGAGAGAGAGAGAGAGGAAAGTCTTGATATTGTTGCATAAAAGCCATTCCACTCCCTTAACCGTTTTCAAATTCCATAACCCAGAAATGATGTCCAAATATCATGTTTTTTGAGCCCCACTATATTTAACTCCCTTGGACCTCGTAGAAGCCAATTTGTTCTACATTTTAGTTCATGAATTGAGATGATAACACATTTTAGCGTGATCAACATTACTCATTATTGAAAATTCCATTTAATTAAACTGTAAACTTTATAGTTATGAAAAACAATGTAAAATTAGTGACTTGCATGTGTCAGCTAGGGTAGCCAATTTGAGAACAGGTACAAAGTTCAAAAACATTAAGCAACATTTTTCATGTGACGGTATTCAATCTGACTGAAGGGGTTTGTTTTGGGTTTGTTTTTAAGAAGATATGCCGACAAAGCATTTGGCAAAAATTGATGGTAACTGGTGAACATTACTTGAGAGTGATTGACATCGAGTACAGCTCTACACTAAACATTACTTGAGAGTGATTGCCATCGAGTACAGCTTTACACTACTTGAGAGTGATTGACATCAAGTACAGCTCTACGCTACTTAAGAGTGATTGACATAGAGTACAGCTCTACACTACTTGAGAGTGATTGACATCGAGTACAGCTCTACACTACTTGAGAGTGATTGACATCGAGTACAGCTCTACAATACTTGAGAGTGATTGACAGAGTACAGCTCTACACTAAACATTACTTGAGATTGATTGACATCGAGTACAGCTCTACACTACTTTAGAGTGATTGACATCGAGTACAGCTCTACACTAGAGAGATTGACATCGAGTACAGCTCTACACTACCTGGGAGTGATTGACATCGAGTACAGCTCTACACTAAACATTACTTGAGAGTGATTGACATCGAGTACAGCTCTACACTAAACATTACTTGAGAGTGATTGACATCGAGTACAGCTCTACGCTACTTGAGAGTGATTTACATCGAGTACAGCTCTACACGACTTGAGAGTGATTGACATCGAGTACAGCTCTACACTACTTGAGAGTGATTGACATAGAGTACAGCTCTACACTACTTGAGTGATTTACATCGAGTACAGCTCTACACTACTTGAGAGTGATTTACATAGAGTACAGCTCTACAGTACTTGAGAGTGATTGACATCGAGTACAGCTCTACGCTAAACAAGATTGACATCAAGTACAGCTATACACTAAACATTACTTGAGAGTGATTGACATCGAGTACAGCTTTACACTACTTGAGAGTGATTGACATCGAGTACAGCTCTACACTACTTGAGTGATTGACATCGAGTACAGCTCTACACTACTTGAGTGATTGACATTGAGTACAGCTCTACACTACTTGAGTGATTGACATCGAGTACAGCTCTATGCTAAACAAGATTGACATCGAGTACAGCTCTACACTAAACATTACTTGAGAGTGATTGACATCGAGTACAGCTTTACACTACTTGAGAGTGATTGACATAGAGTACAGCTCTACACTACTTGAGTGATTGACATCGAGTACAGCTCTACACTACTTGAGAGTGATTGACATCGAGTACAGCACTACATTACTTGAGAGTGATCGACATCGAGTACAGCTCTACACTACTTGAGTGATTGACATCGAGTACAGCTCTACACTACTTGAGAGTGATTGACATCGAATACAGCTTTACACTACTTGAGAGTGATTGACATCGAGTACAGCTCTACACTACTTGAGAGTGATTGACATCGAGTACAGCTCTACACTACTTGAGAGTGATTGACATCGAGGATAGCTCTACACTGCTTGAGAGTGATTGACATCGAGTACAGCTCTACACCAAACATTACTTGAGAGGTGATTGACATCGAGTACAGCTGTGCACTAAACATTACTTGAGAGTGATTGACATCGAGTACAGCTCAACACTAAACAAGATAGAAAAAAGAAAAACATTCTTGGTGACTCATTTGATTACTGAAAATAAATGGAAAATGATCATGTTATCTTTCTCCATTGACATTGTGTCCATTATGATAATGGCCTATATTTTGTGTCTCTTTCCGAACCTATCATTATATATTTGTACCCTGTATTTTATAGGGTAATAATATCAATCTCTCTCTATCTCTCTCTCTCTCTCTCTCTCTCTCTCTCTCTCTCTATATATATATATATATATATATATATATATATATATATATATATATGTTCGATGCTGTCTATTTAAGAAAAAAACATCTGTCCATCCCTACATGCATCCACCCATTGGATTTTATTTATCACTGTTTCAGTCGAATGATATTCCCAAGTTTGTTGTTGATACCTGTTTCAGCCAATAATAAACATACCCTGAAATCATGAATCAATATCAATTTATTTTATATTTAATTCGGAGGTCAACCAATTCGTCTGAAAACCGTGTTCATTCTCCTGGTCGAAGTTACTTGTGTCACGGCTATATTAAAGGTAAAATGCATACACTAGAAACTGCAATTTTAAATCTTTTACCAAGTGAAAGGCGTTTATATCACTTTATTCAGTCCGTTTATGGAAGATATTTTATTACAATCACGCGCCTTAATTGAATCTCAGCTGCTTTATATATTCCGCGTTCCTGAATTTGAAATGTTAATGTACTTTGAGGGAAAATATTCGCGTATTCGATAAGGTCTTTTGAAAGTTATTGTGATCGATACAAAATATCATACCGTATGGACCTGAATATAGCCATCATCCAACAGCGAACAACGTAAACTCAAATTTCCTGTCGCATAATGCGTCGGCAGATAGAGGTGTATGCTGGTCACATGAACTCAAGTCAAACGAACGGTGTAGACCCTGATCTATCGACGCATTTTACATGTGTTTTTGAATTTGTATTGAAAATGTTTCGTGTGGACTCGTTATTTTGGCGAGCCAAGACTATACATCTCTCGTTCTCGCAGATGGAACGAGATTATTACGAGCCTTCCGCCCTATTGGTTTTTATAATTATTTCCTTATACATTTATTGCAGCAAGATTTATTCGTTTTAGGTACTCTTCTTATAAAAAAACAAGGAATAACTTTCTTATATAAAGACTGAATTTGTCAAATCTCTTTCAACCAGACTCTCGCTTGGGTCCGTGAGAGAGTTTCGCTATATGAGAGTCTGGTAAAATCCTTGATTGGTCTCTGTGACCGATAGAAGGTGCTGCGGTAAAACTGAAACTTCAAAGACATCTCTCCCTAGATAACATATTTGTTGATATATTTTCTGCAATCTTTCAAACCAATTAATATCGAAAACTTAAAAAAGATATAACTTAACACCACTACCGATGAAGGAGGCAGGAGGTGTGTCTCAATCAGCCAATAAAAATATTCATATGTATAACGTTATGTTGTCATCAGACTCGTTCTGGCTTGACGAAAAAAAAAACCTGATTGTTTTACCAGGCCCTCATATAACGAACATTCCACGGAGCCACGCAAGAGTCTGATTGAATAAGACTAATTGCTGTAAAAATGTTTGTATTACTGATGTGAAAGGATAATTTGTCTCATTTTATTGAACTTAAAATATATATAACAGCTGTTACCTGTCGCGACCCAAATCAGGGTCACGGGGTGGAGGGTGGGGGAAGGGCTCAGTAGGGTTTACAAGAAAGAGTTTACAATATTTTCAGCAGTATTATAATCAAGATAATTTGAAATCTTATTTTGATGAGAATTTTTGGGAAATTGAATGAAACTGGGCCTGCCGCACGGCGTAAAATAGTAATGACGTCTGTATATAAGGAGAGATAACTCAGCACTGCGCACATGACGGTCGATTACAATATTTCGGTCTGGCGTTTGTCGGGAAGGCCGGTGACATACCAATTTTCTCTGATGATTTTAATCAGCTAGTCATTATCTCACTGTTCGAAGGTTTTGGGAAAAATCTAATTGTAGATTTTTAAAATTGCGTTTTATATGCGTCTCTCTTGAAGTCCAACGTCTTCAGGAGAGTATCATCACAGTTATTATTGAAACAACAAAAAAAAAAAAAAAAAAAAAAGGCTACGTTAATCTTATACGATGAAAATAAACTCTGTGCAGCAGTATCTATATTTCTATATATTTTCCCTTCATTTATCAATCTATTATTTTCTTGGATTGTGCCTCTACTGATCATAGTAATTTTTTGGCAGCTTTTTACTGAGCCACTCGTATACAACTCACATGCAACGTTTCATAAAAGTTGCAATTGTAGATCTGAACACTGTGATTAAAGTGTATAAAGTATAAAACATTCAGGTATGTAATAAGACACCAGATCTTCGAATATCGAACTCACTGCAAACTTCATATACATAGATACAGTAGACCTATTTTCAGATGACTCATGACTGGGGAGTAACTAATTCAAGGAAAAGGAATTGAATTTAATGGTTAGAAATACATGGATTCCAATATCGTGGGTTAATATTATGATATGTTCGAGTTGGCAACAATTGCGGCGACACACCGTATCTGAACTATGAAGGGGTTAATCCTAAACTTGATCTATGCAGCAAATTGAACACATTAGCATTTTAAGTATTCCTAAGGAACTCATAAAAAGGGTTTATAATGTTATATTCTCAATCATCCGTGACAAACAGAGTTTTCAATCGTATACAGGTTACATTCTTAATCGTGAGGTTTCTTGATTATTGGTTGGAAGAACTTATTTAGCAGGTTGTCAGGTTTCGTTCACATTTTAACGTCATTTGATCCCGGTGATTTAGCATCCCGTGCACCCTTTAACTTGTTAAAGAAGTTCTTGGAATGAAGAATCATTTAGAGAGTACAAAAACAAGGGTAAATTTATAGAAAGTAGTCTGTACATTCACAAGAAGAAACATAAAACAACAGAAAAGAGAAGCAAAAACCAACATATGGGAGATAAAAGAACTATCATCATAAATTGAATACAACTTTCAGAATCCCACTTCCTCTTTCGGGAATTATGAGGTCTATTTTACCGCACAATCCGGGTCTAAGTTTATAGACATTTAGAGATTTGAAGATAATTCACTGGACTACTTCGAAAGAAGAATCGTGGGGACTGCTTTCAAACATGGGGTGCTGTGGAGATGCTTCCAGTTGGGCGAAGTTTGCCCTTATTGTCGTGTCAATAGCCATGCTGCTGGACGTTGTGGGTGTTGCCACGGCTTCTTGGATGGTGTACAAGATTTCCGGTAGTTCTATCAGGGTGGGACTGTGGAGAATGAGTGCCTGCACGGGAACAACGTGCACGGAGAACGACGTCGCTGAGGCCCTCAAAAATGGTTAGACCTTTTTTATTTACCTTTTGTTTTTGTTTTTTGAGAGATTTCCTTGTCTTACAATCTTAGGTAATCACTCACACCAGTTATGAGCTGTTGACACTCCTATTGGTAATTGGTTTTATGATCAGAATATATAACAAGTAACGTCGGTTGACATGGCGGAAATACCTTTTTTTTTTTCTTTGATTGATTTATTTCTCGTAACCAAGGCCCTTTTCAGTTCAATTTTAGTTTAATTTTTGCCTCTTGGAGGGGCCTATTGTGACTTTGTCACATTTTCTAGTCTTTGCTTTTTTTTTTTTTTTTTTTTTCAGCTTCATTAATGAAAAATTAAAACTAAACATTATTACTTCTATGTTCTCTTTTACATCATTAGCCTGCCCATATCTTTCTTTCCTTATTAACGAACGAATAAACTTCTAATTAGTGCAGCACAATATAAGGTAGTTGATGATTTTATTTTATTTAAAGAAAAAAGAAATGTTGTATTTACGTACCATTAGATATACACATTTTATTTATGGATTCATTTTGAATGGAAACTGACAAGTATGAACTTCGAAAAAGTACTAGGACTTCAATTCCAGTTATGAGTGTCAACGAAAGCTATTTTCATCTTCATTATTGAACTTAAAATCGAATGTATCTCAGACGACGGTCGAACTTACATTTAAGCAGTTGTAATGAAGTCTTCTTTTTTGAGATTTCCAAACGGTTCATTGTCCATATTAAAACTGTATGACTTCAGATGAAGCTGTGTAGTATATAGATACAGTTGTGTCCAGATGAACCATAGAAAATGTTCGGCCTTTTTTTTGGGGGGGGGGGGGATAATGTGTAGTTATGCTAATCATCAGGTTACAAATTTCTTCGTGTTAACTCCCATGAACCATGATCTGTTTGATAACGTGTTGTTCGACATTTTCTTAGTGATGAAATTAAATCAAGAATCGTGTATATTGTATCATCATTTTTATGTTTTTGTCTACACCTTTTTAAATAAGAGATGTACAAGTATCGAATAAAAATAACACTCATCCTCCTCTCTAAAACAGTCGGACAGTGGATAAAACACGTTTGGCAAGACTAAGTTCCCACTGTCTTGACATTCGCTTTATATTACTCGGCTTTTTCTGTATAAATTTGTTCCGAAATAAACACGGATTGATATTCATACGGAAATAACAAATGAATAAAAAACGAATTCCAAGAGTGTGGTAACTCAGTCTTAGTTCTGTCTAATGAGATAAAAATAGATAGTAGGAAAATCCATCAAATGACTTTGTATGAGAAGTGGATATCAATCAGAGATCAACGTCCTATTTGAATGACATACGGGAAGCCTTACAGCACACATATAAGAATTTCGTTTGCTGACGACACAACCTTTCTGCTATTGTCATCTGGACATATCATATATCTCTCAGCAGAATTACTGCATACAAATAATAGTGTATACAATTCAATATATTTAAAAGAATAAAAATGATGTTCACAATAAATGGAAACGCATTCTAGTTTGAAGCACACACAAATTGGTATTACCGACCATTAAATGTAAAACTTTGATGTATTGGTTCATTTTGAATAGAAAATCCCTTCGGTTAGCTTCGAAGCGGCACCTTGTTTGATGGGTTCATTTTTAATGGAAAATGCCTTGTATTAGCTTCGAAGCGGCACTTTGATTGATGGGTTCTTTTTGAATGGAAAATGCCTTTTATTAGCTTGGAAGCGGCACTTTGATTGACGTGTTTATTTTGGAAAATGCCTTGTATTAGCACTTTGATTTCAGTTGCTGTACTAAGTGTCAACAAAATCTAGTTTGCCTTCAATATTTAACTTACGATATAAGTTACGTCTGCTAACTCGGCAAGTTACATTTAAGTAGGTATAATGGAGTCTTCTATCTCAGACTACCAAAATGTTAGTCTTCCTCCTTAAAACCGTAGGCTACAGTCATTTGTGTTACTTTCATATGGAGACGGATATTATATTGATACAGTTGTGTCCAGATGAAACCACTAAAAATGTTCCGCATTTTGTGATAAAATTTTAGTTTTGATAATCCTCATTTTATTGAACTTAAATAGGATCAGCTTGGGTTGGCTACCGTGGTGCATCCTTGGGCAAGTAACTTTACTCCAATTGACTCGGCACCAAATAACCTATTTGTGTCCCGGTGTCGTAAAACACCAAACAAAACCAAACTAATCTTATTGTCTACACCAATTTCATATAAGGGGATTTGCAGGCATCGAATAAAAATAACGCACAGCCTATACATAGTTCCATATAGGACTTTGAAAATGGAAGTCGAGCCCACATTCATACCCCCCCCCCAAAAAAAAAAAAAAACCAAAAAAAAAACAAAAAAACAACAGCAGTAGCAGCAACAACAACAGCAATAATAATAATAATAATAATAATAATAATAATAATAATAATAATAATAATAATAATAATAAAATAGTCGATTAAATAACAGACTTGGCACCAGAGTTGGATAACTGGGAGTCAAGGATCTGAATCTGAATATCATGGAGGAAAGGACACTCATTACAGAGAGCTCTCATCTCCAAACCAACCCGAAAGTGGAATAAGCAGTTTTGGATAGACTAGGTTTCATCTTTATTGGCATTTGCTTTTTATTATTCGCATTTCGCATTTTTTGCGTACAGATTTGTACGGAAATAATCAAGTAATAAACAGCGGATTGATATTCGCAAAGAAATAACAAAATAATACAAAGTTATTCCAAGAGAGAGAGGGGGAGAGCAAATTCGGTTTAAGTTTTAGCTGTCTATGGGAAGTGAGGAGAGAGAGAGAGAGAGAGAGAGAGAGAGAGAGAGAGAGAGAGAGAGAGAGAGAGAGAGAGAGAAACAAAATCCATAAACCCAGAACGTTACTCTGTATAAGAAATGGATATAAATCAGAGATCAACTTTTTAAATGACATAACGGGAAACCTTACAGCACGTATCTAACTTTATGCCCGTGACACAACTCTTTTTGTTATAGTGAGCCATATCTTACAGCGAAAGCCATGAATACAGTTTTAGACAATATTTCGGAATGGGTGAAACTAAAGATGTATACAGTTAAACCCATCTAAAGCCAGAAGTATGTTTTTAACAACAAAAAGAAACCTAGTTATTAAACCTATCTTCTTGTTGATAATATTGAAATAAACAGCTGATCTTCGCATACTCATCATGGTTTTACGATATACAGTATTCATGTTGGACTTCACATGTTACAAATATGTCTGCAAAACTAAATTACTAAACATAATGCGCTTCTTTTTGTAAAACAGTTTATACAGCTGTTGGCAGATATCAAACATCTGATCACTTAGCTAAGCAACAATCTGATTTCTTGAGAGCGCTTTAGCAAGAGGTTGTAGTGTAATTAACTGTGTAAATAATCCCGGTCACAAGTCTAATTAGGCTCAGATTCCATCTTGTCTGATTAACATCTAGGGTCATTGTCCAGGTCACGCCATGTGAGTCAATCAATCTTTATTTCCTCCATAAGAAGAGTTCGTTTAAAAATATGAATAAAAGGACCGAAAGAGAGAAATTGAACAATATGCATTGATGATTTCGGAAAACATTCCAGAAAGGCAATGGTACATATTAAATTAATACAGATGAGTAAGGAATCAAAGGAATATCAATAAATGGGAAATACATGCAAACATACAAAATGGCACATAATCATTGTATGTATGTATGTATACACACACACACACACACACACACACACACATATATATATATATATATATATATATATATATATATATATATATATATATATACAGACATTTACATATAGGTGATAAGTCATGACAAAACTACTATGCTTTGTTCGTTATATTTTCTTTTCAAATAGTTAAAAGTTTGTGTATGATGAAATTAAGTTATCAGAAAACCATACATACAATATACATATTATACAATATACATATTATACAATATACATATTATGCAATATACATATTATACAATATACATATTATACAATATACATATTATGCAATATACATATTACACAATATACATATTATACAATATACATATTATGCAATATACATATTATACAATATACATATTATACAATATACATATTAGGCAATATACATATTATACAATATACATATTATACAATATACATATTATGCAATATACATATTAATCAATATACATATTATACAGATATCATGATCGGAACTTTATGAATCACACGTGGATAGCAATATGAAATAATATTAGGTGATATGCGTTGATACTTATATGATAGATTATACAGTGCATATCGCGTACTGAATATAGCTATTGTATTCGAAAAAGACAAAATTGATTATGTGTGCTGTCAAATCTCATTTTAAATTTTGTAATTTTAAATTTATTTTTTTTTTATAAATATTGTGATGATGATAAAAAGATATTGTACTGTATTTGTTAGTTTTCATTACCCCTTTATATACCTATTTGCAGAAAAATTCACAGCAACACAAGCCCTTGAGATCCTCGCCATTATCCTATTTGTCGTACTTCCTGTTGTTCTGGGAGTTTACGTTCATGCACGTTCTATAAGAGGCAAACATCTGAATATTGTGGCCATGGTCATGTGTTTTACAACAAGTATGTATTTCACTGCAAAAAAGACATATTTAAGAATGAAGTATGAACAGAAAATAAATAATTGATTTTTAAAAATGTAGGAAATGTTTTTTGTTATTTGTTGTCACTTAAAATTGAACTTTGCTCTTGTCGATTTGTTCTTTTCTTATTGTTGTGTTCTGTTTGAATTTTAATTGACGCTGAATTGGGCAATTTAAACAAAGATTAAAAATCACAGTTAAACTACCTTTTTAAATAAGTGATAAAGGTTTTGCTCCATGGTTCCTGAAATTAAGACTGATAGATATGTTACGTTGCAATGGAGTCACGAGTGTAAAAGTCACTAACATCTTAAAATTAAAGGAAATTATTATACATTTCGCAGGTTTAAAGATAAAAAGATATCATGCTTAACGATTGTCGATCACTTATTAGGATACTATTAAGCAACTGTAGGACCCAGTAAGTTCATTGCTACGTAACATGTCGTCTTAGCAGATTATTTACACAGGGTCTATTATAAAATCACACCACGTCATACTGTGTATATATGCTCGATTTAATAATAAAAAATAGAACACTATTTATCTTCAAATATATAATTTTATAAAAAGCAATTTAAATATAATTTATTATTTAATAAATTAGGGGAGGGCTATATAATAAATACATTAGGGTGTTCGTACTGCTGGGTAACATAGTCTCGTCCTAAGTACATGGGTCAAGAAAGCTTCCCCCGTTGTACCTCTGTCTCGCCCAAATATTCAACAGTAGAAACACTATAATCTATAAATATCAAGAAACCTGTATATAAAGAACATGACAGCTCTCTCTCTCTCTCTCTCTCTCTCTCTCTCTCTCTCTCTCTCTCTCTCTCTCTCTCACACACACACACACACACACAAACACAGAGAAAATACATAATAATATATTGAAAAAGCTTTTTATATTACTGACAATGTAAAGGTATGTACTTGGACGAACTACAGAGTGAAAAAAAATGCCAACAGCTGAAGTATGAATCATCAAAATATTATCATTTTAATTAAATCTTTACAACATTAATATCCAGTTTCTCCGGATATTTTGTGCGCATTAATTCCTGATATAGAATACCCTTAAGAATTGTAAATTGAACTGGTGAAAAGAAGCAACGCCGTTCACATGTTAGCACCAACTGATGTGACAAGCGGAAATTAAAAGACGTGTTTAGAGTCTCTATGGCTGAACAACAACGAGAAGACTATAGTCAAATCAATTCAAAAACCATTCTTACATTTTCAATATTATGTTTACGATTACGCCATCGCAAGTATAGATTTTTTTTTTTTTTTTTTTTTCCCAAGTTCGCATTCACTCCTAACAGAATTACTGCCCACGAAGTCGTTAGAGATTCGGGTCCTTTTCGAAAATCTTTGTAACAGTTGGGTTGGGGTGGGATCGGTCAAGAAAACAACGAATTCTGTCCTTGTGAACAAATTAAGACGTGTGTGTTCTTTTACAAATCAGTACCGGAAAATAGTAAATTAAGCTTTGCTGGTTCAAATAATGATATAACTTTTCTTCTTTTAACTTCAATGAAGACTGAAGGAAAAAATACAATGCAAAGTGTAGAATCCATGTTCCTTACAAAAAACACGCTGTTGATTATTTTGCACAACTTTTCCGTTTCCAGCTTAATTCAACGGGCATAAAATGTATTCTACTTGTGTTAAACAATACCAGCGATTGTAGATGAGAATAAATACCGTTCACTTCCATTACAAAAATTTCCTGTTTTTTTCTTTCTGTTGTGTAATTTACTTCGAAATGCACCGTAACAGATTATAGTGTTGTACCACGTATGCTAATATTTAAATATGTACTGCAAAGCGAGTGGGTTTATCTTTGGGCTGCTTTCCAGAGTTGCATCACTTTGCTTTGTTGCTATTTTCAAACTTTTGTATCCCCACTCATTCCTGTCTTAAATTTATTCATGCATCTAAATGGTGAACTGGGGAAGCCTTTGTTGCAATTGTAGGGTTAATAGTGCGACATCATTTTCTGCTTATAATTTTTTTTTCTTAATTATAATTCCCGACTCTAAATGTGTAATTAAGAAAGATTTAATTATATTTGTATCTCTCTCCCTGTGTTTCAGCTTCAATTGCCGTGGTGGGGATGATAGTGTGGCTGCTGTACATCCCAGGTCCTTATGTCTGCTCCTACTCCATGGGCCTGACCGTCGTGGCGGCCATATTGGCAAGTATTGGCGGCCTGATGCTTGTGCCTGACCTTATCGACAACACTTATTGTCACAAGGAATGATCGTGATGATGTAGACCATGTTTCCCCTCAGATCTATCGCTGATTCCATTAATTTTATGTCTGTTTCACAACAAGTTAAATATTTGAGTAGGTAGCAGTAATATCAGCACAACTGTTCAAAAAAAGGGTGATAAGACGCAGTTTTATGAGACACTTCATGTTACTGTTGAAAAAAAACTTGTTTTATCTTTTCCTCAACAGCCCAGCTATTTGCTGTCCCTTCTATGTATGTATGTATGTATGTATGTATGTATGTATGTATGTATGTATGTATGTATGTATGTATGTATGTATGTATGAACCTGACTAATAAAACTCTCCCTATAGACCCCACAAGGTTTACACCGCTGACAAGAGTGGAAGTATGCTTTACCCGTCTAGTGTTAAAAAACATCATTCTCCTTGTTACAAGCAGACATACAGGACCTGATTGCTGACTCTTATAAAATGGAATGGATCCATTCATATTCAACTTCATCATAAGCAATCATCAACACAATCGAATGATTTTTAAACATTGATATAAATATATTCCTACCAAAAAACCAAAAGCAACATGTCCACATGCTGTATCTGTTGTAAACCAGAACCATGGTTATACCAAATTCAATATTTACGTCATTTTTTATCATTAACTATTGAGGCATGTTCTTGGAAATTTAACATTAAAACTCGATCATTTGCTGCTGGGCAAGGTTAATTACTTGCGCACAGTCTCAATTGTCATATATTTTGTTTTCAATTTGAAAAATAAAATAAAAAGTGGTTTCTTATTGCACAAATATATTAACTGTTTTCGATATGCTATTGAAAGTCTGGGAATGAATTATAATAGGAATTCTAAATATGTCACCGTTATCACAATGTTGACCATATTTATAATAATATATTGATCCGTGTACAAGGTAATGAAAAATATAAGCATACAATGACGTCAGGATATAATAAACACAGCAAATATAATGAATATAACAAGCTAATGCCATCGATCCTCTGAATGGATATCGGTATTTAATATATTTTAAGGAATATGAATATAAAATTTCAATGGAGTCTATATATTGTCTCGACATTTTAGAAGAAATATGCGAGATACAGTGAGCATCATGTCGTCCGTCCTCGTCGTTCACGGCGACAGCGTCGTCATCTCAGTGTTAATGTTTTTGTGCAAGCACAGAACTTTGAAATAGGTTAGGTATATAAAAATCCTTGTTCTTTTATTTATTTACTTCAATGTATGTATGTATGTATGTATGTATGTATGTATGTATGTATGTATGTATGTATGTATGTGCTATATGTTTGTATCTTTATCTATCAGAACTTAGAAAACTCGAAGCGCTGAGGAATCAATTTTGGGTAGAGTTTTAGGTAGTTTCGAGTTTCTGTAAACAAACAATATATATATATATATATATATATATATATATATATATATATATATATATATATATATATATTGTGTGTGTATGCCCTATATTGTATTAATTTTTATTACCCAAACTCATAGTAATATACATGTCAGAATGCTTCAATTTATTTACAGGTCCCCTCTCCATAATGCTGGAATGATATAGAAGTACAACATCTTAATGTGTGTGTGAGAGAGAGAGAGACTTTGTCGTCTACAACCATTCCGCCATTCTGTACATTGAGCAAATAAACTCTGTGCCAAAAAATGTTTAGATTATAAATACTATTGTAAACTTTTTATTTGAATATTATTCTTTTCTTCATTTTTATATCAAGATTTCTCAAACTATATTCTATTATGTACCGATTAACCTGGTTGTAGATGTATGTTAACATTCGGGGGAATGATTCTTCGATATATTTCCATTAAGTTTACAATATAATTTACAGAAAACTGTTGACATATCAAATGAGGAATCACATGCCTGATTCTAACAAAATAGAAAACTGTTGACATATCAAATTAGGAATCACATGCCTGATTCTAACAAAATAGAAAACTGTTGACATATCAAATGAGGAATCACATGCCTGATTCTAACAAAATAGAAAACTGTTGACATATCAAATGAGGAATCACATGCCTGATTCTAACAAAATAGAAAACTATATGTTTAAGCGTAAAAAGTTAATGCTTTAACTCTGATATGTACATTATCCACTTAAAATAGAAATATACCAATAGCATCAACATCATCAGTGAAAAGTTAGGTTATGAAAAACAAAAAATAAAGAGAAGTTATTATTTTAAAAATTCAATATTCAATAATTATTTTTGGGCACAAATTTCTCATTTACCTTTGCTGTTGTTTTGTTGCCAAATCTGTGATAGAATAAGGTTATATATTATGAAAAGTGTAAAAGATTAGGAAATATATTTTTGTCTTTAAATTTTTAGATCTTTAAATAGAACATTTAGTTAATTTGACATGTAGATTGAACTCTGTATCTTAGTAGAAACCCTTTTTTAAACAACATTTAAATCATTGCAAATTTCTGCATGGGAAAATATGTCCATCCAAAATAAATTTAACCTGTGGACAATAAAGTCGAAGACACTCGGACATCACGAGAAACGGAGAAATATCTTTGTTGATATATAGCTTGAAAATTCAACGGCTCTATTTTCTAAATTTAAAAAATCCACCATTCTTCTGGAAAAGAAATATAAGTTTCATAAGCAGTTACAGTATAGAAGCACGGAGAGAGTTTGCGTTTTCTATTATTGTTGTAAATTGTTTCTTTTGTTTCGGAAAATATTATCACATACTTTTAAGTTCTATTTTAATCATTTGGAATTTTGCACGTAATAATAATAATAATAATAAAAGAAACAAAAAAAAACAAAACACATATTTGAGGAATGTATATCATGTTGCACATATATATTTTACTATATAGATATACAAAAAAACACAGTCTGTGACATAAATATAATCAGCACAGCGTAAGTACAGTATTTGTTAATTCCTGAATCGTACACATAGCGGCTATCAGAGATTCAAGCTTCGATAAATATTTCAGTCAGTTATAGAGGAGGACAGAAGGGTGCAAATCACGCCTACAAAATTGAAATTTAAAGTATGTATTGGATAGGATTGAGTAGAAAGGGTGTTTCAATTGATGTAATTTATACAATTAAAACACGAACGCTTGTAGCAGTATTATATGAACACAGAAGATGAACAAACCGAAAGTCATCAATTATTTAGCAAAGAGAGTGACAGCTAAGATAAAAAAAGATATGGCAAATACATAGAAGTGTGTTGCGAACCAAAAAGAAAGAAGGAAAGTAATGATACTTTTCTTAGGATATACTGAACGATAGACTGTAATTCTGTAAGTTAGTATTGTACGGATGAAATATAATATGATCAACATAATATAGTGGTTTTGTTAATTACTCATTTCTTAACATTGTCACGAATTATATCCAGATATCACGAATTTTTTTAAATAAACCACAATAAATAGCTTATGACAAACGTGCTATGAAAATTCATCTTAACATATTTACACGTTTGAATCATATATGTATAATAGGATGGGGTGTACAAATAGTCCCTACAATGATACTATTGTAAAGTATTTATACAATATCAAACACTTACATGTATATTCGAAAAAATTGCACAATCGTGCTCTTCTTAGTCCGCACAAGACCCTTTTCAGGGATGACAAGCACCGGTTACTGGCTCTATTTTGGTTGGATTCTGAAGATGGCACTCTTCTGGTGAATATATATGAGATATCTGAGTGCGATGAAATTTCGCGGGGCTACCATTTGCCTGGCACTTCCAGCAAAATAAGTTTTTTACTTCTTGCCTGAAGCGAGATCCACTAAGACAGTACAGAAGAAAGTTAAGTGAGTTGTTGACATACATGAGAAGAGAACAGATAGCCCACCAAAGATTCAAGACGGCGATATCGTGGGCAACTGCACCTTGTTCCCATTGGGAGTAACCAATGTTGTAAACACTAATAGGCGATGTACACACGAGAAAAACAACGTTCAGTGTGAATAACATGGCCGTCATGGAGGACTGTTTATTTGACTTTCTGTACTGCTGGCATCCACCCATGGGTGCCACTTGTCTGGTTCGCTTGGCGCTTTGTATCACCTTGATCAAGATACAGACGTTGCCTGTAAATAGGATAACGAAAGGAATGAGGCAAAAAATGCACAGATCTATCCAAGGCCAGACATAGCTAAAAAAATCTTTGTACGCTTTACTTTTTAAATAGCATTTCGTGACCGTAGTCTCATTTCCCTCTGTTGACACGACATCGCCAAAGCCAAAAAGTAGATGTCCGTTTAGAATCAGGAGGAAGACAAAGATACTAATCATGAATGCGGTTGCTCTTTTCCTTGAACACATACTTTTGGCGTTGTGTGGAAACCACGAGGAAATCACTCGCTCTAGGGTTACTGCAATGAGGATCCAGGCAGAAAAATCCAGAGATATGTATACAAACCACAAATGTATCTTACAGCTCAACTCGCTGGTGTGACGAACATCTTCGGACCATAAAAAGTTGAGCCACTGTCGAAGCAGACCTGTGTAAAGTACCACAAGATCTGAGAAAGCAAGCACTGTCAAGTAGAGTGCTGTGGTGGTCGACCGAATGCTTCGCCGAGTCAGGACAATGATAGACAAAATGTTTCCCACGGTTCCAAAGGATATAAGAATGGGAGGAATCACAGACCAAAGCATATCGCCCACCTTTTGCTCAGAGTAGCTATTATAATATTTCTCTGTAGTAGAATTCCCCATCACTGCAAGTTATTTCTTACAAAGACAACGTACATAAAACTTGATGGTTTGAAAAACTCTTTATAAGCGCGTTCATTTTGCTTTTCTCCCAAAGACTTCCGTAAACTTTCGCTTTTTGTAAAGACCTATTGCATTTTTATCTTAATAATCTTCAGCAACAGAGAGTTTCCTTGTATCGTATCACGTGGATGAATCGGTTGATATCTTTACTACAGTTCGAACAACAAATGATACAACAGAGACAATGCATCACCTATCCAGAATTTATCTACTCGATTGTCAATCATGTTCGTTCTCTATTTTGTTGAGCTTCCAAGTTGGTTTACAAAAAAACATCAATTACAATGCATCTCTCTCTACAAGCGATCTAAATCCCTTCATCAGTCGAAAGCTAACCAATAAATAGCAGCATCTTATCTGCGTCAGGTTTCCAGGTTACAGTCCATTCACTAGATACGTGACACGCACAAACCAGGTGAACTAATTAACGATCTAATTCCGTGCTATTAGATGGTCTAGCAAATTTCACCATGCTCAATGGATATTCTTTATATATATACATATATATATACATATATATATATATATATATATATATATATATATATATATATATATATATATATATATATTTTTCAAGTAAAGAAGACACCGGTTGTATTATGTGGGTTGATGCGCTCATGACATAGATCTTTAGTAGGAGAAAATTTGAAAAAAACATGTAAACAACTTTTCTGTTTTGTCTGTGATTACTTTTTAAAATGTTCTTTTTATGTTTGTTTTATATTATCTAAGAAAGATGATTTGTTTTCAACTATTACATCCATAAAGAACCTAATTTTGCTGAAACCATTACGGAAGCGTCACTTTTGAGATAAAAATATCCTACATACGAGTTGGAAAATGTTTGGCCTCCAGAAAATGGAAAAGATTCATTTGACCAGTTTTGTTACAAAACATGCGTGATAAAATCTGCGACTTTTTGTGATACAAAGATTGTTTTAAGTACCCACAAACTGTTAAGTACATGTATCCTATGTAGCAAAGTTTCGTTACAAAACACGCATAATAAAATTTTAACACCCCGCCAGATTATTTCAAATTAGTGAGATTATTGGTGACGCAAAGATCAATCTACGTACCCAAAATGGATCCATCTTTATCTAAATATAAATATTTCGCCATCCTAGAAAATGGTGACATTTTGTACATTTGTCTTTTGCGCTTAAAACCAAATTCGAAACGAAATTATTGTCACAGACTCAAGATGTACCTTACTATGATAATACAGTAATAATAACAATAAGAATAACTTTCTTTTCTGAGGATAATACATTTGTGTCTCATTTCTAGGGAAAAAGCTGTTTTGCTAGTCTTGGACTTTAGCGATTTGCGCCACCATTTCTCCCACAATAAAGAATTGGCATCTTCTTGTAAATTACTTTTTATGGAGTACGGACTAAACTGTATCCCCTCATGGAAGAAGAAACAGGTTGATGACTGTATTCACGTCAACATTATTTGTGCACTATTAGATAAAATAAACAGTCACATCAAGATGTTATCTATATCAATTAATTCTAAATGGAGATAAGGCTTCGGTAAAATGGATAATTCATTTTCATTAAAGAGCTAGAGTGTATGGCATCAGGGATGTAAACACTAAATACAATGTTTTCCGCTCCCTGGTCCCGGTTTATGTTCATGAGTACTTATTTGCTATTATCTTCAGATTCATTACAAGTATAGCTGGTTAGTAGATTTATATCTATTGCATGTACTTAGAAGATATGCCTCAGTACAACTGACAACAACAAAATCTCGAAGGTACAATTGGCAGAGGCGAGTGGTCTCGGTGATTGACAATTTGGCAAATCGCAAAACGTTTAGAACGTAAAGATTCTTAAATTTGGGCAAGAAAAAGTATAATTTGGTCAAGAAAAAGTAAAATTCGGGCGAATCTGACAAGCGTTGATGATTCAAACAATTGCATATAATACTTGTCACGTCAATACAAATCGATGTAAGCTTTTACCAGTATCTTTCCAAACATTTTCATCTCTTGTCATAAACTCTTTGGGCCTCAAACATAAACGTAATCTTATTAAATCTTACGCGTTCTTCCCTTTTTCAGACTGATGCCAATTGTTTCTTGCGTCTCCATGTGGGCAGATCTAACTCGACTCAATTTAGAAAATCTTTCTTTGACTTAAGAAATTACCTTTCGAGTTTATTTACTTTGATGGCAACGCGGTATGAAAGTCGAGGAGGTTGTTGGATTTTCAATCCGAGAACGCCCTAGACTACACGTGATCGTAAAATCGACATTCTTTAGCCCAGACGTAAACTTTTATTTGGCCCAAAACGTGCACTCGTTACTTTACATATCTGGCTATAATATGACGCGTCCAGTCGTCTTGGAGAATGAAGACATCAAGATTGGAATTAATAAAAGTTTGCAAGTAAAACACTCAGACATTGAACTCGATTGCTTGAAATCATAGTTCTACCCGAGCAAACGTTTACCAAATTTCCATTAGTATTGAATGGGAACAAAATAGGAAGAGTTGAAAATTTCATGCAATTATTCTCAATAGCTTTGGTTACTACAGAGATATTTATCTCAACGTTTTGAGTGAACTTTCACTCTCGGTCTTGAAAGATTGTACTTGTGTACTCGGAACCTATAGAAGGGTGTTTCCTTTTTTTTCTTTTTTTTTTTTTGTATTTGGTCTTTTTTTTTTTTTTTCCTTTTTTTAAAAAACCACTACCACATTTCTTTGGTTTAAAAAAAGCGAGTGAGAAAAGCACATAAATCTGTATCACCATCTTAAAATGCCATATATTCATATATATTTAAAATTGTTGTATCGTAAAAGGAGAAGAACATTATAAGCCATTGGCTTTTGTTCTAATCCTTCACCTTCTATATTGTACCTCTTGTAATCTCCCACTACAAATTTATGAAATAAAATATGTTTAAACTAAACTAAAATGGCGTGTGCAATTTCGAAAAAAAATTATATTGTATCTTAGTCTGGAATGTACTTAACCAAATATAAATTCGCGTAATGTAACATAGTACTTATAAACTTTCCATAAAGAGCAGATATGTTGTCCCTAGTTTCTTTTGGTAGGGGGATGCGTCATTAATAATGTCGATACACAATATAACGTCGACATCGATATGGTATGTACTGCTATAAATGTTGTACAATTAACTTGATGTATACCTCTTGCTATTAATACCCCGGTGAATACAGCAATAAATATTTAGATGAAAGTATAGACACTTTTCTGGTACTTTCTTATGTTCCTTGTCTTGAATAAGCACTCGTTGTAGAACATACTTGAGTGTTGTCTTTTATTCTTTACACATTCCCCGAATTAGAACCAACAACAACTTGCCCAACTTCACTCGTGTACATTCAGTAACGGGTGTGTCGAACTACAGGCGGAAATCATTCCGCAGACGCAGTAGAAATTGTTGGTTTCCGGTTGTTCTGTAGAAAGAAGACTCTGTATATGTGAAACACATCGATGAAAATAATTTTATTTAGCCACTAGATTGAAACCTTATGGTTAATCAGCTTTACGTCAATAAGTTACCAGATAATAAAATTAATCTCTGCGATTTTCCACTGCATCTTAAGTCTGCCGTTTTGATAAGTATTCCCGTTTTAAGAATGGGATGATCCAGTTATGAATAGACTCGTCGGGTAACGTGGTAGATCACGTGGTATATGGTGTATATAATGACCGAAGGTGAGCGGATTCGGTATTCTGATGCGTATCGTGCCAGAGCAAGACGATCAGAAAGAAGCGAAAAAGCCAAGACAATCGTGAGGTAATTATTCTAATAAGTAGGCTAGGGGTCAAGTGCCAGAAAAAAGGCTTTCCACGACTCTAGCGATATTAAAGGTGATAAAGGGAATACTTATTTTATCTTGTACGCATAGGTAAGCGCCAGGGCTCGAGAAGATTTATCGGGCGCCGATAATAATCTCTGGAAAATCAGAGTACGAACGCAAGGGGGAAGGTTCGCTACCAAAGCTGTAAATATTCGTTTATGCACACACCCATTACACGTCACATATTAAATGGTGGTGGTCGGATTGGAAGAAGATGCTTATTTAATTATTTTTTTAGCATGGCGTGTAGAATGCTAGATGACGAATGGCTTGTAACCCCACCTGATTCAAGGCGCTGACAAAGTGCAGATGATAGAAATGTGACTGCAGAGTTTGTGCTGATTGACGAATCTTTCAATGAAACTTTCTTGATTGTGGATGGCGGTTCGCCGAAGAGGAGCGCACGACATTCAAAGCCTAGCGCCTATGAAGATATAATTCAGATTGTGAGTGGGCTAGCAGCAAAGCTCGAAGATAGCCTGAGTAATCGCATTGATGACACATTAGAGGCAGCCCTGTTCGCTGTTCATGATAGTATTGCCCAATTGGTATCACGGTACCAATTGCGCAAGCCCAGGGGGTGGAGCTTAAGGTGTAGGGTAAGGTGTAGGGAACATTGTATTCAGAAATAAACAACAAAACTAGCTGTGATTGGTGTATTATGTAAGAGTTGTAGTTTCTGTCTGGCTTAAAAAAAAGTTGAGTCTCTTAGCAACATGTGAGATTATGTTAATTCATATGTAGATCATGTTTTGCATTTTTTATGATTTTTTAAAAATGTGATGCACATCACTGAAAATGTGTCTGTTGTGACTGGACAACTCTTACCCCTGTCTAGTTCCAGCAGAGTTATCTCTCTTAAATGCAATGGAGTACCTGGTTCTATCACTGTCAAATTGACAATCTAACATTGCTCTCTATGGCAGTGTGTGACATGCATGCTAAAATAGGAGAGAAGGTATATTTATTTCACCAAATGTTAACATTAAGGTCTATGGAAAAACAATTGGTACCGTGATACCAATTAGCAACTATCACAAGAAATGTTGCGGTGCAGGTACAAAACAAGGCGCTGAGGCAGAGTCTTTAAAAAATACTCATTCGTGAGATTCAATTTGAACGCATACTATCTCCCGACAAAGCACTTGAAAAGTGGATATAGTGTATTCTTTCTTTCTTTCTCTCTCTCTCTCTCTCTCTCTCTCTCTCTCTCTCTCTCTCTCTCTCTCTCTCTCTCATATTCATTTCTATTGTGAAATGCAAATCTGGTGATATTACAAATAAAGACAATTACAGACCTATCGTTCTTACTATCTTAATTTCAAAGAATTTTTAGCATGTCCTGTTGAAACGATCCCAGGTTAATGAATTATTATCTGCTGTAACATGAGCGACTGAAATTATTTTGATGATGATACCCTTTTAAATCGGTTAATTCAGAAAAACACGTGAGGCGGAGCTTAATACTCTAGTTTTCAGATTTTTGGAATTTAGAGTTCAGCCAAGTTGTACCCCACATTTTGGAAGTTAGAGTACAGCTAAGTTGGACCCCATTTTCCAGTTAACTGGTACAGTGCAAGTGTACTTTTACCTTGGCAAGGTCGGTGACACTAAATACAGACGAGAGGGATGAAGCAGTCTGATAAACGCAGATGGTTTGCAATGAAAGGAAAAAACATAATCTACTTAGGACAAGTATTTTAATTTGTGAACAAAATAAAGCAAGAATATCAGTTTCAAGTTAAGAATGAAAGATGACGACGAAACCTACTAGAAAAATAAATGATTGCGACAAAATCCAGGAGAGGATCCGGAAATATCGTTTAGGGGAAGAATAAACAAGTAGACGAGAGGTCTGTGAGACGGAAGCACCGGTGGGGGCCCAGAGGGCGAAGCCCCTGGAAGCTTCTGCATGTTAAACGTTTCCAGGGCACAATTTTAACCATTTAACCGTAAAAGAAAACGTACTCTAGAAAACATTCCGATTGTTTCGCGCTAATTTTCTTTTTCTTTTTTTGGCGGGTGGAGGGGGCAGGCGCCGGCTCCGCCCCTCTCCCGATTCGCCCCTGAAATCGGTTCTACTCACGTACGCAATTAGTGTAAAGTGAGCTTACACAAATGACCATATTCGAGTGAGAAAGAACCCGTTATCAGAGAAATATCCAATAAAGAAACACTTAAAAGTGTGAACAAAGTGAAATATCCAATAAAGAACGACTTAAAAGTGTGAACTAAATGACATGAACCTTAAATCCTCTAAAACAAAAATAAGTTCCAAATCTCTAATACTATTGATCAATAAAATTGAAACTCTTTGTTTTAACAAATCCAAAACACGAATCAGTTAAAATTGAATGTACAGTTGTGGAAAGTTGAACCAAAATAGCTCAAATCGTTCAGGGCTTCAAGCACGGGATCTTTGATGCATACATTCCCTCTATTTTCCTCTAATTACATGAATTTCTGGGCGGGGGTTGGTGGGTTTAAATAAAGAGGACGTCCGGCAATGCTCGTTTATAGGCTCGAACAACTTTTTCAGAGCGTTGGCTTGTCCTGGACATTATCTTCTGTTCGTCAATCCCAACCTCAAAGAGAGAAGTGCAGCAAGTTCTTTTTCTGGAGTGATTTGTTCCAAGTCGTTCACGGCTTGTGATAAGTCATCAATACTCTCAAGAAATAGTCCGAATTTTCTATTGGCTCAGCTGCCTGGCATAGCATATTACCCTCTTCAACATTAGCTAAGTAAGAATTTTTTTTTATTTCTGCTATTTGTGACAGCTGAAAATCGTCGTCAGTGCAGGCACCATCCATTTATCAAGACACGCTGCCAATTGACAACGTACGAGAAAGTTGTTCAGTACCTGGTGGAACTTTCGCGCCAAAAACACACCGAGAGATGACACAGCGTGGGAAAGCCTCTAGTCACGTGCAAACTGGCACATATAGACATAAAAAAAGAAGCTGATGGGCAAAGTTTGAATATGATTGAGGTCCATGTTACAAGTCATGAAAAGAAATGCTCCCGCGAATTATCCAATTTAACCCGTCTCGTGGGCTAGGCCCACTCATAGGGTTAAATTGGATAATGCTTATGTGCAGTTCTCTACATATAATTTGCTTTATATGTGCTCTAAACGCATTTGATAGGGTCAACCACAAAAAACTCTTTTTGAAACTTTCGGATAAAGGCATCTTGTTCACCTTTTGCGTCACTGGTACAGCAGTCAGTTATTATGTGTAAGATGGAGCAATTCCCAGTCGGATGTCTTTCGATTAACGAATGGGGTTAGACATTGAAGAGTCTTGTCCCATTTTTCTTTTTAACATTTATATTGATGATCTGAATCGGAGAATCATTGTGTATATCTAACGCAGGTTGTTACGTCAATGGTGTATGTCTGAATCACTTTAGCTATGTTGATTATACGTCAGTAATTGTCCCTACTGTAAGAACATTGCAGAAATTGTTCACCAGCTGTGAGATGTATGCTACTGAAAATGGTATATTGTATAATACACACACAAAAATAGTATTTATGTAATTTATACCTAAAGGTTTTGAAATTCCTGTAAATTCCCTGATTATATTGAATGGATACATTTTGACATATTATTACGGAAATTTGGCACTTGTGTACGTGCTAACATATTATTACGGAAATTTGCCACTTGTGTCTACTCCGTAAAGGTTTTATTGTTTAAAAACTTACTGTACAGAATTATAGAAATCCACTGTCTGGTGTAATTTTTCTATTAGTGTATAATTCAATTTTGTAAATTATCGTATTCCCTCATTTTTTAACTTATGTGTAAACGGGCATATGCCTTTTTAGCTCCCCAGCTCTTTTCTTGTATTTCTTTAATTTTGCAACTTAGTGTGTTAGGGGTATACTGGATGTCACGATTGATTAACTATTGGAATAGTCAGCTACAACATAAAGTCGATTTTACATACGAACTATAGTCTAATATAATGTATATGCTTTCATAGTACTGTATTTTGTCTCTGCAGCCCTGTGTATATTTGTATATTGACTGTTTTGTACAAACTGTTATCCGATGACATAGATGGTAAATTGTACAATTCATATAAGACTATATACTTATGTGTATCATCCTATGTAAAGCTGAATGGTGTACTTTCTAATTGGGAGTACAATTACAATAAGGATTGGTAAATAATCCCTTTCAGAACATATGTCTGACTCCCTATTAATATGCAAACGAGGCCTCCAGTCACTGCATGAGAACTTGAGATCAAAGGACCATCAACGGAACAGCAGGTGTACATATGGTATGGGGCTATTTACCTGGCTCTTTTTATTGCCTATGGAAGAGGTTTCCAAAGGTGAAATTTGGTGTTTTGGTAGAGAGGATATTTATTTCTTTGTGTATATTTTCTTACTCTTATTCTGAAATAACATTTTTAAAGTTACTTTAAATTGCATAAATATAATGTCAAATCCCCTCTGTACGTCTTGGTATATTTGTTAACAATTAATATTTGATAACATATATACATCACAAAATAAAAAATGGTATCAAAATTATCCCAAGTAGAGTTGCTATTTCTTATTAAAATGGGAAAAGATGGATAAAGTGAAAAAGTTTTCAGTAAAACTAACACCATTACATTTCTAAATGCCCGTAGACTATAATAGTATAAGTTTAATTCCGCTATTACAGATATAAAAGAAGTAAAGTGGTTTACAAAAATGTATAAACAGTTGATTGATGAGCAAAACTTTCAATCAACTCGAAGATTTTACTCTCATTGCAATTTTTCATGATAACCAGCAAATTCAAAATAAATTATATCAGTACATTTTCAATTTACATTTTAAAATGTAAATATTCTTGTATAATTTTTGTAAAGACGCAGTTTGGTCTACAAATCAAGTACTTAAGGTAACGTGTCAAGTGTCTGCAAGCTCCGGTGGCGTAAACGAAATATTTGATGAGAAAGAGCAGGAGAGATGTATCCCTGTGTAATTCTACTCCCAGTTTCTAGCTGGTTTC